>OX467708.1:34769130-35418505 GCA_950111635.1 Agelastica alni | reverse complement strand
TGCATATGGATTCAGGATGAATGATTTAATTGTTTAATGCCTCCTTTACGACAAAAATCATGTCTTATTAGCATCCATCATCTAAAAAGGAGTTAATGTTTAATGCCCTAAAATTTAAAGGGATAAAGGTGAATGTAAGCAACACGAAAGTAATGGTTTTTGAAAAAAAAAGCATGACAAACTGCGAGGTGCTGATTGAAGGATAGTAAAACAAGTAAATTTGTATACTTGGGTACGAGAGACGGAAAGTATGACTGTGATATTGAGCGAAGGATGTTGGCAGGAAAATAAACGAGTGGCGCACTGCATAACTTTATGAGCAGCCAGAACGTATCAAATATGCACGACTGATTGTACATAGACTGGTCCCTACACTTATGTACCTATGGTAGTAAATGTTGGGTTTGGCAGAAGAAGCATAAAAGTAGGATCAATGATGCGAAGATGAGTAGTCGAGAAGTATAGCCAGATTGACTCTAAATAAAGTGAAGAATAGTAACAAAGATACAGATAAACAAGGAAAATTGATAAAACAGATTTAGAAGACAAGTGTGAATGGTAAGTAGTCGGTAGTGGTCAACCTAGTCGAACGTATCTCGATCAGATCAAAATTGTTTTAAAGAAAGGCCAGATCAAGAGTACCAGCAACCGACGAGCATGTATAAAAGCGCTAATGAAAGTAAAAGAAGCGAAATGACGTGTGTAATAAATGTAGCAAGTTGAAAGAAGTGATCACTGCCTACCCCTACGGGAATAAGGCTTGACTATATGTTTGTAAGTATATAAGTGAAAATCAATAAATCCTTTGACCCTTTTCAACATTATCCTTTCAGTTTCATACACATAAGCCTTTTTATCGTCGGTAAGCTGCTTTCTGTTGTTAATTCTTTGTCTTCTCAACAATTCCTTTTGAATGTGACGACAAACAGGAGTTCCTTATAGTTGCTCTGACTAATTCAGTCCAGAGTGTGGTCAATGGATAAAACTGAATTGCCAGTTTCTTATTTATTATGTTTTTGGCAAGTTAATAAAAAAAATTTCAGGGGGCTAAATCTGATGAATATGCTGAATAGGGAAGCTATTCGTAGTGGAATTCGTTGAATTTGGCCATCGATGACGGGTACGTGTTGTAATTCTCGAACTTAAGGCATTGTAGGTTGTAAAATAGGGTAGTAATCAAACACTTCTGATTGGCTTGAAGGTTCGAAGAGAAATTACTCTATTTAATAATTGTATAAATTACTACACTTCTAATAAGGTCGATAATAGTGCTTTTATTGCACAGTTTGCACTTGCAGATTATTTACCTAAGATTGTGAGTGTCATGATTATGTACTACAGTAAATGAAATATTAAACTTTAATTTAGTTACACAACCGGATATACAATATTTGCTGCTTTGCACTACAGTATGATCCGCGCATTGTCTTGATGGAAGAGCACTTTTATTCGCTGGTGATGATATTTTTTCTTTAAATTTTTTTTAAAATGGTCCAATAAGGCAGCATAGTAATTGCCATTGCTGGTTCACACGGTGAAATCCATTGTTGCGACTGTTTTTTCCTCTCGGATATAAAATAGTGGATCCATATTTCATCCACAGCAATGAATCGAAGCAGAAATACAGCTGGATTACGTTTAAACATTTTCAAACATAGCTTTGAAATCATCACACAATCATGCTTATGGTCTACAATGAGCAAACAAAGCACCTATCTTGGCGATAGCTTTTCATATACAATTACTTGTGCAAAATTAAAATCACTATACCATATGATATGCCTGTGCCTTAAACGATTATTTCTGGCGTAACAGCCTCAAATGGATGTACTGGACGAGATGCATCACTTGTTGATGTACGACCACGTTTTAAATTGATAAACCTAATCCAACTCCTTTTTTAATTTATTTTGGCGATAAACCTTTTAAATGTAGATGTTCTATCACTGTTCAATATTGTGCAAAACATACAAAGATTGTTCGATTTAATCGTCTACATAAATGAAATCATGCGATAAATTATGCTTGAAATAGTACACAGCTAAAAAGATGCTACTTGTCAAAAAATAATGTCAAATCACACTTCGAGTGCCCTCAGACAGATTTTCTAGGCACTTATTGACCTAGCCCCGTATGCTTCAAGCGAACTTGTTTAAGAATACGAGTGTGAGTTTGTAAACACAGAGGGTAGAACGATAAAAACGGCAAATAAATTTTACTTTGAATGCTGTGATTACATTAAAATTCTAATTGATTAAGTCTAAAACGAGAAAATTATTTACGTCTTTAATATTGTACTTTTTAATATTTTAAAACATATTTCTACATGTTATCTTAAATTCTAATGTAGCAATACTTTTAAAGTACAAAGAATGCTTTTTAATTAATAACTTTCAAGTATTTTTTAATTTTAAACAAAATTTCTTTATTTATCCATTATTTTATATTTATTTATGCAAAAATAAATTTATAAAAATGTGTGTGTTCTGTGAACGTTTCCAATTAGATTAAATAGTAAAGTAAAGTAAATAGCAAATGATATATTTAGTAGCAAGTAGTTATTAAATAATTTTTTTTTAGCCATAATAGAAATTCATAGAAAGTTCACAAAATAAGATATTTAAATTTTAAGTTTTTAAAAATTATTCACGACTTGCTGTAAAACAGTTGTTTACAGCAATACCATTACATTCAATTGATTTTTACTTGTAATTAAAAAAATCATATTATGTCATTATCACTGTGAGAAACACCAGTCGTAACAAAAGTCGTAAATGAAAGAAATATAGAAATAACACTCACGACAGTTATTCTACTATTTCTTTTTGTGTATCTTTATGGTTACCAAGCTGGTACATTCATTTTTTCAAAAGGGTCTCCCATTGGCAAAGCTGTAAATTTTAATCTGTAATCATAGTAAATTTAAGCGGTTAAAACAAAAGGTAAATGAGAAGAACAAATTTGGTGTAATTAAAATATAACCAATACAAATCTGAATTTATTTTGAAAGCCTTGTAAAATTATAAAACAACACTAAAAACGTTCATTACTTTTAATTGTTTTCTGCAGTTTTCGTTATCAATGATCAATTGGTAACCAGAAATTTATAAGAATAATTTGCCACCAAAAAAGAATTGGATCATTAAATGATTTTTAATTTCCGACAAATAATACAAGAAAAAAAATGTTGGCGTAAAAATGCATTCTAAAAATTAAAATTCCCAATATTTAATTTTTTTAATGAAACAATGTTACTCGACATAAAAAAATAATTTAATGATAATGTCTTCTTTTACCTCATTGTCCTTTTATTAAATGCTTCATTAGAAATAATATATGTAGATATATATTCCTTGTAATGATGTTGAAACAAAATAGAAACTTCCTAAAAAATTGTTTTTATCAATGCTTCCCTGCTTTTGTCTACAGCTATGTTTTCGAGATTTATCAAAATGAAACAAACAGAAAAAAGAAGGCACGTAACAAAAGATTCTTAACTAAAAACTTTATAGCACATATAGCTAGCTATAATTGAATTTCGAGAAGCTGGTACACGTCTAAGCTACCTTAGTTAATTATTTTATAACTTTATGACCAGATTATACCAAGTATTGTGTTAGTCACTAACAATTGTGTTTATGGGTCAATTTAAATTCCATTAGTTTGTGTTATTACATGGTTTGCCTCTCCTTAAAATTTCATTTAAATTAAATAATCAAGTACAAATTTTGTTACAAGATTTTTCATTTTTATTTCCGTTTCTGTTACATAAAAAATAAGTATTTGCTCACAACTTTTTATTTAAAATAAAATTATTTAAAGTTAGAAATTTAGCACTGCAAGTCTTCAGGATAGGCAGAGCTTACACTAGATGGTTTAACATCTAAAAAGGTGTTAGACAGGGATGTGTGGCTTCGCCATAGCTGTTTAACTTATACATAGACTATTGTTTAAAAGATTTGAAAGAGAGTGCATATGGATTGAGAATGAATGATTTGATTATCAAATGCCTCCTGTACGCCGATGATCAGGTCATATCAACATTATCTGAGGAGGAGTTGCAGGCAATGGTTGATGCTCTTAAATTTAAAGGGATGACTGTGAATGTAAGCAAGACGAAAGTAATGGTTTTTGAAAAAGAAGATAGCATGACAAACTGCGAGGTGCTGATTGAATGAGAAAGAGTGAAACAAGTGAATTTGTTTACTTGGGTGCAAAGTTTACGAGAGAGGGAAAGTATGACTGTTATATTAAGCAAAGTGTGTTGGCAAAGAAAAAAATTTATGGCGCCCTGCATAACTTTATGAGCAGCCAGGACGTGTCAAAAAAGGCACGACTGGCTGTGCGTAAAGGAGTGTTGGTCCCTACACTGATGTTTTGTTTAGCGGAAGAAGTATGAAAGTAAGATCAGTGTTGCGGAAATGAATAGTATGAGATGTTTAGCTGCAGTGACTATGATGAATAAAGCGGGGAATAGTGTGATAAGGTAACGATGTGGTGTGAAAGAAGAGGTGGTAAAAAATATTTTAGACTGCTGGTCCCTACACTTATGTATGGTAGTAAATGTTGGGTTTGGCAGAAGCATGAAAGTAGGATCAACGCAGCGGAGATGAGTAATCCTAGAAGTATTGCTAGAGTGACTGATGGATAAAGTGGGGAATAGTGAGATAAGGTAAAGCTGTGGTGTAAAAGAAGATGTGGTAACAAAGATAGATAAAGAAATGCTTAGATGGTTTAAACACGAAGATAGGATGGATGAAAGGAAACAGATTTATAAGGCGAGTGTGAATGGTCAAGTCGGTAGAGGTCGAGCTAGGCGAACGTATCTCGATCGAGATCAAAATTGTTTTAAAGAAAGGCCAGCAACCGACAAGCATGTATGAAAGTGCTAATGAAAGTTATGAAAGACGTGTGTAAGAAACGTAGCAAGCGAAAAGAAGTGGTCTCTGCCTATGTATGTATGTAGAACTTTAGCATTAACAATTGTCAAATTTTAGTATTAAAAACACTTTTGTATCTTTTTACTTTAAACTATTTTTTTGTTTTAGTTTATTCATTGACTGCGAACGAGAACAGTTAGAAAATTCTATCAGAAACATGGAGTACCCCAATAGCAGATACAACCAATTTAGAAGAGATCAGGAAATAATTCTTCCAGATTAATTTGTTGTTAAAAATAATTAAAAAATTTAAAGAGCAATCGGGAAGCATAAATGCAGTTTTAAGTTTTGTTGAGTAGACATATTAAATTGACAAAACATGATTTTTTCTGAGCAACTTCAAAAAATATTAACCAATAATAATGCTTTCCGTACCTGTAATATATATTCTTCTAAAACTTAATAAACACAGCTTAAAAAAAATGTTTTTTAATTTTTCATTTTTGCTTCTCAATTCTTCTTATGACTGTGAATTTTAATGTTGTACCCAACACAATGTAAATTAAAAATCTCTTGTCAAATTATTTTCCAAACTAAAAATTACTGTTTAAGATTAAGTAAATACAGAAAGTTAAATTACTAGCAATTAATAAAACTAATGTTTGAATAATTTGTTTTTTTTATTATAATTTAATAAATTTTAATACTTACAACAATGAGCTAAAAATTTGTTAAACTTATAAATTAATAAAATTATACCAAATATCAAATAATTTGTCTGAATATAGAATAAATTGTGGGCTTATTCTTGAATCACTTAACCTACCCAAGTAAGTACTAATTTTTCATGAAAATAAAATACTTTTTTAATTATATTGTAAAAGGTTTTACAAGATTCCTTCAATAAATTTTGCAAACATAATGTTTCTCCAGTACCTATTCACCTTTGAGATTATTAAAGATTTTAGATCTACCCCAGTCTCGTTTTAAAAAGTCAATTTCAATTTTCTGCTATCCAATCGACCTATCAGATCTTTTGTACATAACCCTTAATCTATTTGAGGCCCGGGATTCCGAGACTTCGTACAAAGTTTATTAGTTTCCTGGGGGCTAAGATTCTGAAATCGGAGGGCTTTAGGAAGGCCCCTTTCAGAAACTGGAGCCTCTTGCAAAAAAGCGCTAGTCATTCGCAAAGCAAATGTTCTGCAGTTTTAGCGAAGTTCTCGCAGTAGTGGCAACTATCACTCTCCGTTTTGCTCATCTTTTTTGGATGATACCTCAGAATGCAGTGTCCAGTGAGGAGTCCTGTCCCCAGTTTCAAGTCTTTCTTGTCCAACTCGAAAAGCTGTTTAGCTTTCCTTGTCGAAAGGCTTCCTAGACTTTTCGCTTGTCTTTGTCCTGGCACTTTATGCCCAGCAGTAGTAGATTTATGCCGGTTCATCACAACCCCCCACCACTTTTTTTTCTTTCAATGTCAATGCCACTGACGTCATGTAACCTTGTTTACCTCCGTCAGTGGCGTCGACCTTGAGGGGGTAGGGAGCAACGAAGTTAAACAAGGTTATATGACGTTAGTGTCATTGACTTTGAAAGGAAAAAAAGTGGTGGGAGGTTGTGGTGAATCGGCTTAAATCTACTACCCCCAGCGTCAAACCTCTTCTTTCAAGTGGGCTTTGGAGAGCCCACAGAAGGGTTCTGGGCCGGAAAATGGTATATTTGCTCCGTCCTTGGCAAGGCAGTCTGCTCCTTTAACTCCCTTGTGACCTGGAACCCACATCAGAGTAACCTAATTGTTTGCTGCAAGTTGTCTCAGGAGTTTTTTACAGTACCAAGTCAGCTTAGACTTACAAGTGTATGACTTCAGAGCTTTTAGTGCTGCTTAGCTATCTGATAAAATATAGATTTCTGCCCTTCGGGTGTACCTTTCGATGCACTCCTGGAAACATATAACTATGGCATGTAATTCTGCTTGAAAGACGGTTGGGGTGTTACTAAGGGGCCCTGTAACGCCCACTCCAACCCTTTCATCCATCTTGGATCCATCAGTGTACCACATTAACATGTTTTTATTTTATTATTTCGTACAAAAATGAAAAAGGTGTGATACTTTATTATTATCTATGCTACTGTGATATCGACGAAATATTGCTGTCTTTTGCTCCAAGAGTTATTAATTAAGTATGTTTTATACAAATTTTAAGAATTTTTAAACATTTTTTACACATTAATAAGTCTAATAAAGTACCTACTTCTCGACATTTATTAAAAAGCAATATTTTCAGGACATGCTAAAATAAATATTTCATTGAAAAAACGTAAATTGTAAACTGTACTCAGAATACACCATTTGAGGTTAGACTAACGTCTTGGCCACGAATTTGTAAAGATACCTGGAATTTATAGTGCATATGACTGAAGAACATTTTTTTACTCAAAAACAAAAAGTTAAGTTTAGTTAAGTAATGCAAGTAGTAGATGTATGTATGTAAAAAAAGCTTTCAATTTATTATTTAAGAAAATTCTATAACCTAAAAGTAATATTTAAAGTTGGTTATTTCATTTAAAATTAGTCATTAGTAAAAAAAATTCAATTTCTATTTAATTACAAGATTAATAACTGTCCTAGTGCGGTCCTGTCTACTAGTGGTTTTAACTGCCCTCTACTGTATCAATTTTAAAACAACCAAATAGTATCTGTTAAATTAATACTTGTGATCAGAGACAAGTTGTGACGTATATTGTCAAAACAAAAAACATAGCCTCAAAGTTATGGGTTAATATCGTTCATAAGCACTATTTATTTTCTTAAAAATATAACGTAAATACAATGGTTACACAGATTATTGCCGGGTTAAAAAACTTTTTTATATTTAACTCTACTCTTGGAACGAAAGAGGGAGAGGTAAAAATTCTAAAATGAATGTTAACAGTTTATTGTATCCATTGTTCTTTTCAGGAGCTGAAAAAAATTCTTTATTATTACCCTATAACAGACAACAGTGATGTTCAAATAAAAAATGTTGGATTAGTGGAAGGCATTATCCAGTTTACAGAGTAAGATTCATATTTACTTTACTAGTTAGTTAATAGTTTATTGTGATGTATGAAAAATTATAGGTGGTAGTAAAACCCTTAGTACTATATATTCTTTTTAGAACTTTCAAGCCATCTTCTTCTGTTAATTCCCTTTATACAAATAAAACGAGACACATATACTTTCAACCAGAGAAAGACTACTGGATGGTCATGGTAAAATATATGTTAATCTTTAAGATATAATTGCTATTATTTTTAAGTTACAAGTCATAATATGTTGGTACTATAAAGTAATTCAAATGAATGATTTACCAATTGTAATAACTTTTATGAAGCTATATCAAATACTTAAAATCTTGTATTGGTTTAAATAATAATGTTTCAGGCATTGCAATTTAATGGTACCACAAAAAACAAGGAAACAATAATTGATACTGAAGAAATTGAGGATGATATTGATGTCTCAGTTTATGAAGCTATATTAAAGCAAGCATATTATATGTATAGATTATTTTGGAATACATTTGAAAACACTAAAGATGTAGGCTCACTTAAAATGACTTTAGAATTATTTTATAGGGTTGTAAGTAAAATTTGAATTAAGTTTTTTGTATCACTTTTTATTACATTTAGTGAATAACTTTATTTCTATGTTTTAGTATTTGCAATCAATGAAACTAGGAAATGCTGATATTCTTAATGTATTTTCTGGGATTCAGTACCTGCCTTTAGACAAACAAACATTTTTAAAAGTGCAGTGTTTTGTCAATTCGATAGAAAGTACCTATGAATTTATCCAGCACACATCATTTTTATATAATGATTACCTAATATGGTAAGTTCTTTCCATCAAACTGTTATTATTCAAAGAAATATTGAAAGTTCAAATAAATTTAGTAATAAATAAAATATTTTGTATTTTTTATTGTTAATGGTACATTTTCTTAATAGTAAATGATGTAATAAACTTATAATAATAATAATAATACTTAAAGAATTTTTTAGGAGTGGTGTAGAGCCTGCTGATATGCAAATCATTTATCAATATCTTATAAGTCAATTACTTCCAGCTAATGTTGAGGCTGAACTACAAGGTGGTTCAATACCAAGAAATTCACCTTCCCCTTTCTCTGCATTGCGTCATGGTCGGTTTATTACAGGACCTTCAAATTTAAAATTGGCAAAAACTATTGGGAAAATACCAAAAGTTTATCTTTTTGCTAGTGAATATGTTCAAGAGTTTCACTTAGTTGTTTATAGGGCACTTAGTTCCACAGTGTGTCTATTTATTAAAGGTAAGTAAATCATTTAAAATTTTATTTATCTTATTGTGAAATGGCAATTTTTAGGTGTATATAGCAAAAAAGCTTTTTATGATTAACAAATAATAATGTATGAATATTTGCTACGTGCACTATCCACACTTATCTCTGAAACCGAATATTTGTATAAAAATACGAAAAATATTCGCTTCAAGCCTTTGCCCACTGTACTTCTTCCATAATGGATGATTATACAATAGATGCAGTTGCCTACTTTTAATGTATGGGACTTTTCAATTATCGCCTATCCCGACCTTGCATAGGTAATAGTTGAAAATGTGTTTGGCATATTGGCTTCTATATTTAGAATTGTTAGAAAACCGATGCTATTGCATCCAAGAAGAGCAACTTTAATCACTTAAACATGACTTTATCCGCATAATTTTTTACGTAAAAGTAAAACTTCAGGACCCATGTACACAAGGCTACTTTACTTCATTTTCGGAAGTTAATGAATACCAAACAGACTCATGGAGAAATGACTCCAAGAATACCAACTCACTGCTGCCGCTATAACAAATTTCATGTAAATCACCACAAAGTGCTCAAAATGTGAGGGATCAATATGCCGCTTATTTTATGGCTACTGGTAAGGTATACTGGCAGGCAAAATATAGTTATTTTATGTTAAAGTAGATACTACTTTGTAGCTGCTGTTACTAATATTAAGTCAATTTATTAAAATTTAGAAACATATTAAATTGTTAACTTGTTTTTAATACTCAATAAATTTGAACACCCTGTTCATATTGTTAATTTATTTAACTCTGTATCGGTAGTTGGTGTGCAATGGTGAACTGGAGCAAAGAATTTTCCTTGGCTTCAAAAGCAAAGCAGTTGGGTTTAAGGAGCTCTTTCCTAGCCATGCCAGATTTAATGACTTTCTTTTTCTTGTTAAGTAACATGTTAAATGATGCCATAACCGAGTCCTTTTATTTTTTAATTTATTTAAAGTGCAAGTAAAATTTAAATTTTATGTAATCTTTGCCAGTCATCGGCAACTTTATTTCTGTTACTGTGGTCAGGATACTGCAAATCCCAAAGCACGGTTCCACTTAATAACCCGTCAAAAACATCATAACGCCTTTATTTGTCCACTCCATATTACTTATCACCAATTACTTCAACTTAACAATATTTTTTGCAATTGCAATACTTCAAACATTTGTGTTCGGGCAAACTTTCTAAGTAACGATAGGTGTGAATGGTTGCTTGCAGCAAATCATCTCTCAACATTTCGTGTCAATATTTTATACCAAGTCAAAGGAAGCTAATATTTGCATTTGTCGTCAATACTCACATTCATGATCTAGATTCGTTATTGTTTTGCTGTAAAAATGTAGTTGAATAATGAAAATGTATTAGAATGTTTCCTTAAGAATGAGATCGAACAATTCTTGACTAAAAGTCAAAAGTTCTACTGAGATTTCGTAGACTTGGAAAAGGCCTATGACAGAGTGGTAAGGAATGAATTGTGGTCGACATTGTCCGAGACATTGTCTATGTATGGGGTGAGCGGTAGTTTGATACGAGCGCTGAAATCACTTTACGAGGATTTCACTGCTAGTGCCAGGATAAACGGAGCTTAAATGGACTGGTTTAACATTGAAAAAAGTGTTCGACAGAGATGCATGGCTTCGCCTTGGCTGTTTAACTTAAACAAACGGTTGTTTAAAAGATTTGAAAGAGAGGGCATATGATTTGAGAATGAATGATTTACTGGCGATGCTTAGTATCAAAATCAAAGGGATGAAAGTAAATGTAAGCAAGATGAATTTTGAAAGAAGAGAAGAATGCATGACAAACTGCGAAGTGCTGATAAAAGGAGAAAGAGTAGAACAAGTGAATGAGTTTATATAGTTTGGTTCAAAGTTTATGAGAGACAGAAAGTATGATTGTGACATTGAGCGAAGGGAAACAAATGAATAGGGCACTGTTTAACTTTATGAGCAGCCAAAACGTTTTAAAAAAGGCACATCTGGCTGTGCATAGAGAAGAGTTAGTCCCAACACTTATGTATGGTAGTGAATGTTGAGTTTAGCAAAAGAAGCGTGAAAGTAAGATCAATGCTGCGGAGATAAGTAGTCTGTGAAGTATAGCTGGAGTGACAGATAAAGTGAGGAATAGTGTAATAAGTGAACGCTGTGAACTGGCACTCCAGGCCAATGCTGCATGCACACTGTATACTAATACCAAATGTGTAAGCTTATTGTTTTATATTTAATTAAATTAGATCAAAATAAACTTTGTTTTTCTTTTTTTTTTGAAATGACAAAATAACGTGAACTGAGTGATTAATAATTTTGTTTTTTTATTTTTAACAAATTTTTAAGAGTTCACGGTTTTAAATAACGCTTTATGCTTTGTAGGTGACACTGAATTATCTTTAGATCTTTTCAAAGAACTAGATAAAGATATCAATTCAAAGTTGATCTCAATAGTATCAGACATAGCCAATTATTGCTCTACACAAGTAGTAACTCCTTTGGGTCTACCAGAAACTGCTCCTAAATTTATTTATTTCAACAAACTTAATTTAGCTTACAAAAGCACTGCGCATTTGGATAACAAGCAAAGCGGAAATTTGGCGTGTCCAAAAGAGTCCATACGAGTTGCGACAGAAATGAAAAGAAATATCCCATATTTGGGACAATCAGGAGAGACTATCGTGAAAACTATGAATGATTATTGGGTAGTAATGAAGTTATCTAACAATCGAGAATTTTATATTGCGTTACAACAGAAGAATGCCAGTTTAATTGATATAAGTGGTAAGTTGGATATTTTTACTATATAATTAAAAGGTATTTCTTGAAATAAATTAAACAATGGTTATTGTAAACGAGTTAAAAAAAAACAGTGCTTAATAATTAACCGAATACTTAAGAACTGCCCGAGATCATTATTTCCTCTCAGCGTTATATCATTTACAACACAGTTGCGTTAGAAATTTATTTTTTCAATTTACAAGTAGCATTTAAAATTTGTAGAGATAATATAATTCCCAAGTACTGTTAATTTTGTTTTTAATGAATGTGTATTTAAATATTATTTCATCCTTTTTTAAAAACAATTATGATATTTCCGTCTTCTTTTTTTAATACTAATTTGTTCACCATACACAATTTTTTTGATAAAAAAGTTCGTCAAAATATTTTAAGAACTGTAAATTGATCGCGTTAAGCACACTATCGATAAAACGTTACGAAAAAACTGTGCAATAGAAACTGTAAAGTTTTATCTGAAACCGTGGAGTCTCCACACATACGAAATATAGCTCAGTCGTTTAAAGAAGTGTGCAAGATTTTGACGACGATGACGCTCTTGAGATTCTAGGATTAATCGTGTGTTTAAAAAATAAAAACCGCAAACCACGCAGGGTGTGGTGTAAAAAGTGGTTGACAAGACGAGATACATATACGCATGTAAATTTATTAAATGAATTAAAATTCGCTCCAAAAGGCTGGTATAATTACTTGAGAATGGATGAAGCAACTTATTTACATTTTTTGTCCCTGGTAACTCCGGGTAACACATCGATAAATTCTTCCATAAGTTCTCGTTGGCCTCTGTTTTCTTCTTCTTTGTGTTCAGATATACAATGACAGATGGTTCATGTAACGATAGTAATAGTTTCCTTAACCATTTCACAAACATCTCTGTATCCATATTGTCATGATAATCGGCCGATTTTGACGAAAATAAAAGATCTGCCTCATCAACAAAACCATGCTTTCCACCCGCATGCACAATGTGTCTTTTTCTTTCATCGTCGGTGTGTTTTATAAAAGACTTAATATTATCGTCCTGCCAAACTCTTTTTGTTCCACCTTTGGCAAAAATCCAAGTTTCGTCCAAATAAACAAATGAAGAGCATTGTTTAGTGAGTATAATTTCTTAAAAATCGGTACTATACGATTTTAATGTCGGTACCCACCACAATGATAACCCAGGATTACTAATTACTTTTCTGAAAATCTAACAAAAATGCCAAATTAAAGCTCAATAGCTTAGTTAATTAGTGAAATTTGTTTGGATAACTTACCTACCTCTCTTATTATGTGCAATAATAGTCATTAAGAACAAATTTGGTTGGAAAATTAACTGTGCTAACAAACAAAGAAGTCCCTTATGAAATAAAATTCGTTACCTACGAAATTTGTTATTAGGGGAATTTACTTTCGTACTTCTTAAATATACAGTTGAATACTGGTTATCGAGTTTCTAACGATAATCCGAAACCACCGTATATTCGTGAAATATGCTTTAACTATTTATCGATTTAAGAAGCTTTACAGTTTATTTGAAAGTTTAAATCTTTACAGGATCTTAATATTTAAAAAATAATTTAGGAATCCATTTAAAACGTATAGTGTGTGTGTGTGTTTGGTCTTTATTTATTTAATTAAAATAATAGTTTTTCCATTTTTTTTTATTTCAGAGGAAGTCCGAAAACTATGCGACACAGAACTAAAGGGTATATTCTTTCCACAACTGTGAATTATTCATAAGTAGGTTAAAGTAAACAATAGTGTATTAAAAAAATTATATTAAAATATAACAAAATATGTATAAACCAATTCCTAAAAACAATTTGTCACTTAATTTGTATAACGAATTGTATAACAATCATAGAATAAGTTATTGTTAAAGCAATAAACATCTACAAACTAAGGAGTCTTATAAGCGGCTAGAAAATCAATACTCTCAAATCAGGTTACAATTACGACAATATAGTAAATAACGCCCATAATTGGGCTATCCCGACAATTTCTTAATTAATTCGGGTAGTTTTGTTAACAACGGTTTTCTTTGCTATCAGTTATGTAGAGAACGTAAAATAACTAGTATTTCAAACATTAACCTAACTTAAATAAAATTTCATTTATCAATATCTTCAGTCTACATACTTTTAAATATAGCTTATTATTTATTACACATCTATGTATAAACGATAAGGTATTTATAATGGTAACCCTGAAAATTCGGCAACACAGTGCATTTCTTTGCGTTCTCTACAACGACAAATGTTTAATTTTGTTTTGGCACAAAAGTAAGCTCGGTATGAGTTTGAGTGAAAATAAGTAACAATTGTGAGTCAATACCAACATTTTCTATCCTAATAACATGAGCTTCTGGTACTCTAGGTTCTTTACGAACTACTGCAAGGCCTGTAACTCTCATTAGATGTTCTTCGTTTTCTGTTGTCGCTCCCCCTGTTGGAGTAAGACGAATATGACAAAATACGTCTACGAGAATATATTTTTGTACAGCAACGCCGGATGGAGTTTTTATCTAAAAAATTAAAGGTTACTAAATAGTCCTTAATGATAATTATTATCTCTAATATATAGTAGGTGAAGCTAATAAAGATAAGCTTAACGTAAAAACTAAATTAATTAAAAAACGAAATGATTAATTTTTGGAATTTAAGGGGTTATATGCAGTTGAAATTTTCAAAAAATCGTTTTTTTGCATTTTCGAAATGTACATATATTTGAGTATATTCCCTGAAAATTTCAAATCGATCTGATAAATATTTTCGTAGACATACCGCATATTTTTTTTTTTTATGTTCTGGTTCCCACGAAAAGGGATATCCTGTAATGTTCAGAGAACATCGTGGGAACCAAGGGAAAGAAGGTAGGAGTTGGTGTTCTTCTTAAATTTCTGGAAGTTGTATGCCTCGGGGAACACCTCCCTAGGCAATGAGTTCCAAAGCCTCGCAATTCGTTGGATGAATGAGTCTTTGGAAAGTGATGTTCTGCAGGTCTCCAAAGTGACCACGAAGGGGTGTGAAGACTGAACTTGACGGGTTAATCTCGAAGAGACTGCCAAAGGAGGAACGATTGTTGATATTTCAGAAGAGCATCGCCCATGAAAATATCTATAAAATAGAGACAAATTGCCAACTTTTCTACGGTGTTCCAGACAAGTGAGCGAGTTTGTAAGCGAGGCATCACCGACGAGACGAATTGCCCGAATTTGTAAGAACACTGCGGATCATTAGAAGTGTACTAGATAAAGAAGAACATCCGACAAAAGTGCAATTATCAAGACCTAAAGAGAAGATAGTCCAAAACATAGTCTAGGATTTTGAAATGGAGGAGTAGAAGTAGTCAAAAAAGAATGTATTAGACATGTTCAAAATAGTATGGGTTCACGACTCTGCGAGTGTGTAAAAAAAATACTGAAAGTATAGATAAAGGTGGGGAAAAAATACAAAAAAAAGTACCTGATGGAAAAGGTAAGCTCACTGGTAAACTGATGACAGTTTATTATGGCTTGGCAATCAAAAGACATTTGTGATTAACAGATGAAAATCCTCGACACGAAAGGTGCCCGTTCGGAGAAGAGTCATGGTGTTGTTGGTAGCGAGCGCGGGCTTCCAACACATAGGACACTTTTTTAAGACGAATATGATAGCATGTATGAAATTTCTCAATCGTCTTTTGTTATTCCATCTTCGGTTAAAGTAGCTTGTAAAGCCGGCACAACATGGTTTCGCAAAAGCTCTAGATACCTCTGCCCGTTTAGGTTGTAGTCAAACAAAAATGGTCTAAGTAGATTTCCTGGAAATTTATAATAGGTGCCTAATTAATAAAGGTGAAATGATATTTCCGATAATTATTTCCATTTTTTTAAACAATCTTTTTGATTTTTTAATTTCAGATGATCCAAACCGGAGATGTCATGCTCACCGCCGCACACCTTTTCTTGAAGGACCTTTAGGATATCGTCTGCAGGAGCAGTGTAGATCAATATTTTTACAAATTTTAAGTGCCATTAAAAAGTTAAAAGTTGTCACTATCTGTATTGTTACTTCTTTTTCTACAAAAAATTAGTAAGTCTTTTTTTGGCCTTGCAACTGCGTGTAACCCCTTAAATCAAACCAGCAAAGAACTTTTTTTCATAATCTTACTTAAATCTTTTACCGAATTGCCGTCTAACTGCTAAATTATTTTAACTCGTATTATTCTAAATAAAAATAACATTAACCATAACAAAAAAAGTTAACCTTTTCCATGTATTTCTCGACTTGCGGAAAATCATCTGTGAAAACTTGGGCTTCCCCAAGAATAATATCACCAGCCTTTACAATAAACCTCATATCTTTGTGCACTGCTCTCGGTTCCAATCCTAAACCATCTGGGTGGTTGTCAGACCAAAGGTAATTATTAAGTTCAAGAAGGGAATCAGGTTGGAAAGTAAGCCTTTTAGCATAGCCCATACCAATGCTGAGTAACCTAAGTGCTCTGCCTCCAAATAAATGAGCTTTCCTATCATTTGGCCTCACTTTATAAAAGAATCCAGGGATTATACGTGAATCAACATAAGTACCTAAAGTATAAGGAAATCTTTTTATTTATCTACAAAAAAATTTTTAAAACATATCTGGTTATACAAAAGAATGAAAAATATAACTTTTAAATGAATGTTATTTATTGACGTTCACATTTTTATGGTATAATTTTGAATTGGTCATTTAAGACAACAAATCGTATTAACAAAATAGAACTTACCTACAACTGGAATTTCATAGGATTCCAATCCAGTCATAGTGTATTTTGTAGGAACATCGTTAATTTCATCTCCTCTCACAGTAAATCTTCTGTGTATTTTTTGAATTCCCGGTAATAAATAGCATCTGTGTTTTTTTATATTAACCTTGCTTATTTTAATGATTTCAGCACAAGCCTTGTTTTTAGTCTTATGAGACAAAACTACACCAGTTAAGTGCATAGGTTTAGCTACACCAGTTTCGTAATATTCAACTTTACCTGTAAATTTGACAGTGGCTTTCTTTTCAATCACACCATTTGCTAAAGAGCTAAAAATTTCAGTTTGAGGAGCCTGAAAGAATGAGTATAATAAGTAAATGCAATTGTGTCATTAAAGAAATGTTTCTTTATAAAGACTTACGAAGCACCATTTTACGCTTGAAGATGGTTTAACATTTAGAGGACCGCTCTTCTTCTTCAGCTACACTTTTCGGATTAAACACTCGATTTGGGCTTATGCGCAACAGGAATATCGAAAAAATAAATGTAATAAGTATAAAGAAAGATAAGACGCCTACCTCGATAGTGAGTACTTCCACCGTTCCTTCTGCTTCTCCGTTGGTATTAAAGAATGTAAACTTGTCTCCTTCAGAAAGCAGCTCCAATTCAAAAGCATAGCCTTCAGGTGTATTGTCACTCCAAAAATAATTATTATTATCATTAAGCTTATTATTATCAGCTTCGAAAGTAAAGCGCCTGGCATATCCTCTTCCAATTGACATAAGAGTCAAAGCCCTATTATCAAACAGGCATTTGTTGACAGTAGACGGGCGACCTACCCCAGGGAGTGGTCTAATACGGTATTTAAAACCAGGTATAATTCTTTGGTCAATATAAACCCCAACAACAGGCAGTTGATGAGGCTCTAAAGCACAAATAGTGTACTGTCCCGGAATGTCTCCTAAATAAGAGGCGTCTAATTTTAAAGGACCTTTTACTGGTTTTTCAGATTCAGGCACTTGAGATAACTTATTAGCAACTATGCTACATTCCTGAAATTAAGAAAATTAAACTATAAGGATAAAAATAAAAGCAAAAACAAATCGTTTATAAATTAATCATTTTGTATTTGAACACACGAACTTTAATAAACTTTTCAGATTAATTCATACTTGTTAGGAATAATATTGTATAAAAGTATGCTTCTTGTTTGTAAATATTTTAAAGAGCTGTTAACACAAATCTAGGAAAATTATTAAGTCGCATTTAGTCTGTAAAATAAAAAGGTCAATTAAATTTAATTACAGGATAATCATTTCCATACTAGTTTCCATAAACGCAATTCTACGTTTTGATTGTACAGAAATGTATTAGTTTGCATATTGTACATAGCAAGATGTATTTTTATACTACAAAAATGCATCAGTTTGTAATTGTAAACAATAGTACATTGTCTAAAAATTGTAGTTGGACAAAATTTGGATGTATTTAATTTTCATTAAATAAGCATCTTATTAAATGATAGTATCCTTATACTGGTTAAACAAACTTGGGATGATAATTTTTATGCAATATCTAAATTTGATATTTTAAATCAGTTAATCATATCATATTTAACAAAAATACTTTTTATTTTTAAATTCATTCTGTTATAAAGATATTTTATATTATGTTATATTATATATAAGATATTTCATAACAAATGTAACTTACTTATTTTTTATTATACATTGCAAACCAAAATGCATACATAGATCAAACAATAAATGTTTTTGAGTCACGTTTATAAAAAAAAAGGAAAAAATTATGTAGTTAGCGAATAATTTATAATTATTTCTTAATTTATTTTTCTAGTTTGTTTTATAGACACTAAAAGGCGAAGTATATTTTGAATTGTATTAGGAAGATTTTGTAAGATACAGCATTAAAGAATAATTGCAATTACTGAAACTAATTTTTTCAGGTTTTATTTGGATACAATCAGTTTTTATTTTTAATCAGATGACAGTATTGCGAATATTAATAGTAGCTATTTTGGCACTACACCAATTCAGAAATAACTGCGAATATATCTAAACGCCAAATTGTTTCCTACTTCATAACAAAATAATATTGTGCCGCATGTAAACAAATATATTATCTACTTAATTAAAATGAAAATTATCCGTGTATCCATTATACCTTTCTTAATTAATATTTGTACATTTCAAGTGAACAATTTTGTAAGAATTATAGTTATTTTAAATCAGAATAATTTTGATTTTTTTAACTAAGACCACTTAATGCTTTCTTATTATGATCATATTTTTATTGAAATTAACGATTTTGACAAATATGCTACGGGAATGTTTATCACACAATTTATCTTCATTCAATTGCAAAGCAATATTATAATGATAAATGACAATTTTTTAACAGAAAAATATTTAATTTTGGTGCCAAATAAAGTATAGGTTAGGAATCAGTGAGTTTAGTGTTTTCATGTTTTTAAACAAAACATTGGTAACCTTAATACAAGATATTTAAGTGTTTTTGCCTACATTTTTAGTATATATGTACAAAAATTATTACGTTATTTAATTAATTTTTTTAAATGGGAATATTCCTACCATCTATAAATAATTTAAGAAGTTGTTTATGTACATTATGTTAACGTTTCTTAAACGAAAAAAAAAACGTATTGTATTGGATTGTTTGTTCACTGGAAATTGACAAAAACCCATAGAATAATTCTTTATTTTGAATCATGTAAGATATGTTTAATTTACCTGTCGATAACTTACAAGTAAGTCTAAAAATTCAGAATCACTTTCCAGATCACAGCTTAAATTTTTCAGATGTGGTACAAATGCACCTCTCTGAGCATCAACATGAGAATTCTAGGAAAAAAAAATTGTTAGTAATTTACCCCCACACCCTTATCTGTTAGTAGTACAGTAAATACGAGTACAATTTTTTTTATTTTTGAAAATATATTTCATGCAATAAAATGGTTTAACTGTTTTAGGACTACTTTTAAGTACAGTTGAGACAATTAAAAATAAAAAAAAATGTTTATTATCTAGCTAGTTGTGTTATAACTGGCTCCTTCAGAAAATTTTTAAAACTATTTAGTAGTATATGTAAAATTGAATGTGGGGGCGGGGTTAAAAAACAAATTACAACGAATACGAATTACACCACTACTATGTTCAGTTTTTTTACTTACTTGTAATGGTAAAGCTAGTAAATTTTCAGTCTCATTAACTTCTTCAAAAAACGCGGTTGAAGATAATGGGCCACGACGAAGTAATTGCCAGTGACGTTGCATGGCGTCGAGTTTCGCTTCTTCTTGCATATTTTGGGAAATCATTTTCTAAAACAAATAATTATTGTTAGTATTGCTAAGTATTTACGACAAATGTTCAAATCACAGTTGTAATAAACGTCATAAATAAATAAAAAATTTGATCCATTTTATACCGAGTAGTACCTAACAATAATTATTATAGCAATATTTATTTTAATACATTTGTGTATACATATATGGTACAATTTAAAAAAAAAAGATAAATGATAATTTTTTTTTAATTAAAAATTTTTAACAACAAAATAAAGTTTGTATACTATGTGGCTGGCGGCACACTTTGAAAATTGTTGAAAATATGGCAACGATTAAACATCATTTTTAACACGCGTATATTAGTTTCACCTGTATGTTTGTTTGTTTGTTACTGACTCTTTGGCCTCGATTTTGCTCTACTTTAAGCGATCAGATTTAATTTAAACTTTGCACACTTGTCAAAGACCGACAACAATGCAATAATTCGATCAAAATATTCGATTATCCTGATTAGTTTCGCCAGGATTCATAAATTTCTTCAGGGATCCTTTGCATAAGAGTAAGAAAGATAGAACTATGGTGATAAACGTGCCGAGGGATGAATGGCAAGATGGTGACTAAAAAAATCGAACTAAAAAGCGAAAAATAAATTATAGTTTAAAAAAACTTAAAAACACGCTTTTAGAATTAATCAAACTAAACAGTAAAAAATAATTCTTAACATATGAATAAAATTACTGATGAGAAAATTAATGTCACTGTTTTAAAAGTGTGGGGTGTTTTCATTCCGAAACGCAGAGTTAGTTAAAAATGTCATACAAAGCACCCCACGCTTTTAGAAGATTGACATTAATTTTCTCGTCAGTAATTTTATTTTTGTGCCAAGAAGTATTTTTTAATTTGAGTAACTGTAAAAGCGTGTTTTTTAGTGTTTTTAAACTATAATTATAATATTATAATTTTTAAATAAAAGTGCTTATTACATTTGTTTATTTGTTTTTATAGCCACGGCCATTGTAATCATTAAAATATTTCAATGCATATATTTGTTATTGTTAATTTTTAACAATTGTTGGAATATTTATCAGTATACTCTATATTATATAACAGATTAGGTTATAATACTGTTACGGATTGTGGTCAGTGAGTACGCCCTGTAGCCATTATTTGACCCGAAACGATGTATGATTTTTTTCGGTAGCATCAAACGCCCGCATATTAGCGGATGATTTATAGCCGATTTGGAGACCTGCCATATTTCCAGGAAAAACTTCCTTTCTGGAATTTTGGTTCATACCTATTTATCCATACTTATTTATAAACTGGAGATAACTTACTTTTTATATAGGAAGGTATAGGTACGAAAATAATGAATGATATGAAAACATTGCCATTTAATACTATCACTACAAAGTAAATAAATTATTGCTCGATTCTTATTCAAGCTAATTATTTTGCAATTGATACGTTACTTTTATTTTAGTACAGTGTTAGGCTGAAGGTTAAAAATGTTTGAGAAAAATTGATTCAAGAAGTTTTACGACAATAATTTTTGGTAAATATGTAAAATTTTAAAAATTATTTCACTAAATGTATCTCATCCAATAAAAACAAAAAGAATGATTACTTAGCAGCTGCTAACTAAAATATACTATAAAAATATTTCTAAATAATATTAAATTATCTATTAGTACTATTTTTATCAATTTATACTTTGTTAATGGCATATTTCTCATGCTATAATCATTCCTACATAAACATATTTCTATGTCGTATCTATAGATAAATTAATCAGATATTTTAAATATACCAAAATTTTTGTTTTAATAAACTTTTCCAGCAATCGTATTGTACCTACAGCGTAGTTTCATAAACGTAGCTTCATAAATTATTGAGCTAAATAACAACTACATTTAGGAAAAAGTTGTAACGGAGTTAATCAGTAGGTATAATATTATTGTTAGTAATAAATTACTAAATTATTCGTTATAAATGGTGTGACTTGAAAAATAGTAAATTTTGAAATCTTTAATTCTGAAAGAATTGTAAAATAAAAATATAATTTTAATGCTAATTTTTATTTTCATGATGTATGAGATCTATTTTATTTATAAGTTTTTTTTAAAATATTTATAGCTATAAATAAATTAAAAAAAAACAATTGTTTATCTGTGGTTTTGCATACACTTTTCTATATTGTGGCGAGTAACTACATACAAAATGGTTAAAATGGTGTATTACATCATAATGACGTATAAATCATGCCAAATATTTGGAATTTTGGTATTGTTAGGAATGAAATAAAAACTTTTCAGTTCTGTTAGTTTTGGCAATCATAAACGTACACTTTTTGTTTAGATAATATTTACACAGTTAAAAACTTTTTGGCCTCCAAAGTAAAATTAACTATAGAAAAGTATAGTTATATTTGGGCGGTATATTTTGGGAATATTTATAAATTTAGTGTACAGTACGTTGTTTGATTCGGAAGAAATGAACGAGGTTGAAATTAAAGGTGGCGTGAGACAAAGCTGTGTATTATCCCATACTTAATTTAAACTCGAAAGAATCATGGCAGAAGCGCTGCAGAAAGTTACTGAAGGAATATCAATAAATGGCCAACTTATCAACATTTTGAGATATGCCAATGGAAAGTGGTAATCGCTTCCTCGGGAGAATAACTGCAAGAACTACTGAACAGAGTTAATCATGTGAGCAATACAACCAATGGCCTCAAAATAGAAATACATAGCCGTATTAAATAAACAAGGGGAGTTTTTACCAAAATGAAAGAAGTACTGGTAAATCGTAATTTATCTCTCGAACTTCCTTTAAAATTGGTCCGCTGCTATGTTTTTCCTATTGTTCTGTATGGAATGGAAAGCTGGACGCTTACTTGCTGGAGAATATTATAGAGAGATCGGGTTACGAACAAAGAAGTTTTGTCCTGGCTAAATAAAAAACCTTACTGTCCATCAAGAAAAGAAAATGCTGTATTTTGGTCATGTGATGAAGAATGACAAATATCATCTGCTTCACCTAATTATTCAAGGAAGAATTGAATGAAGAAGAGCTCCTGGAAGGCGAAGATCTTGGCTTAAGAACATGCTTGGATAGTGGATAGGGAAGAGAACAAGATCCCTATTTCGTGCCGTAGCCTGCAAGATAAGGATTGCAATGATGATCGCTAATCTTCGATAGAAGAGGCATGAGAAGAAGGTTGTTGCAAAACAATGTGACAATTTTAGTGAAAATGCAATATTCCTTTGGAAAATATATAACATGCATTTGTGGAGTGAAACGGAGTTTTCAATAAGTAATTAAATGTTTAAACGACATGAAGCTAAAATTAGCTGCAACTATAAATATCAATAATTAAAAATATACCTACACAATGTAAAATATTTTATTATAAAATTTGGAAATTAATATTATGTATTTGGTTTGCAAATTTGTCTATTTCACCCAAGTTTTTACTAAGTATTTTATCATTAAATAAGCATTCTAATTCTTGTTCTTTTGTTTCGTTAGTTTCATAAGATTCATAAAATTCTGCAGCACTATATTTATTTTCACATATATTTTTTACCTTTCATTATTATTATAGTGTTTAGTATTTTTTGCTTCATCAAAATCTTTTGTTATGTAAATTTTAAATGCTTCTAGACTAACGTTGATATTTTTCTTTAGCGGCCAGCTTTCTATTCCGTATTGTTACTGAGAGTACATAACAATTTATCAATCTAATTTTAAGGAGTAAACTCAGATCGTTACCATTTAACATATATACATATTCCTCGCTGTATTTAATACCGAGCTAAGGTACATGTCCCATTCTTGATCTGATCTCTTCCGTGAAATCGTTATTATCTTTAATAAAATTGGCTATTCACGTAACTGCATACTTCAATGGTATACATGCACAAGTCGACTTGCGCAAGTATAATTGAACGTGTGTTGGAGGAAACTTGCACATGTATTGTGACTGTACAAGTGACTTTAGACTTGAAAAAATTCTATACTGTATACTTGTGCAAGTGGAGGTTGCGCAGGCGAAACTGAACATGTGTAGCGTATACTTGTACAAACCTGCAGAAGTGAGTGTGACACGGCGATATAACGACCGATTTAAAAAAAAAAGGGAATCGAGAGATACTTAAGGATTTTATTGAAATTTAACGGAGTGAACCATGCTTACAGCATGTAAATTCCAAGGATTATCACAACAAAATAAAAAAAGAAAACGCGTACTGCATGTTAATTAAAAAATTAAAAGAATTAGATGGAAATTCTAACAGCGAAAAAGTAGTTAAAAAATCAATAGCCTAAGAACAAATCATAGGAAAGAGAGGAAAAAGGTTGAAGAATCACAACGTTCTGGTGCGGGAACAGATGACGTCTAAGAACCTACCTTAGATACACTAATTTATGACGGATATTGCATGACATGTCTTAGGAATCATGTGACGTAATGCTTGTGGCACAGATTACGAACAGATGCGAAAGTTGAGGGAGAAAGTCTTACGGCGAGAGAGATAAACATTCAAACCAATTTAAATATCCTCGTGTAAATTTAAAAAGCTTTCGTGTGCGTTTGGGATGTTCGGATGAAAGCCTCGATCACACAGAAAGGTCTTTCATTACTGTATCCTTTCTTTTTATCAAAGCTATTTCTTAGTTGTAACTACTTTTTACACCAATATCTTTTTTCTTTCGTTGGCTTTTAAGAATTAAAACACAAGCGACTGCAGTTAATGCGTCGTCTTCATCTGATGATGACATATTCATGCAGTATATAATATGTACGTCACAAAATTGAACTACATACTGCCGCTGATCACTTGCACTTATGCCATGTATTGGTGGAACTCCCATTTAAGTATACTTGTACAATACTTGTACAACGTGCAAGTATGCAGTTACGTGAATAGCCGCCTTTAATAACTGTGTATTTGTATTTACAATTCTCAGAAATCAATTCCAGATCAATTATTCTCTGTTAGTCTTCTAATGACTCTGCCATTAGTGTAAGTGTCGTATGCACATCTGTTAATTAATAGATTTTCCGAATGTAATTTTGTTTAGTGCATACTTTAATTATTTCCTCTGATTGGGAGTACCACCCTTTTTATCTTTAATGTCTTCAGAAATGTCTTGCACATTTTTACATTGGCGCTCTGGTTAAAATAAATAAGTTGGATATCTTTCGTGCCAAGTTTTTTTCTTCGAGTATTTAAATTAAGAAATTATTATTGTTATTATTGAACAATATCACACTAAAATGATATAGGTAGGTACGTAAATGAATCTAATGAAGTGAGAATAGATGATTCATCGAAAAATAGAAATCATATAAATGAAATAGGTATCTCGGAAATTTTTTATCAACAGAACATTTTGTAATACCAAAACATATTTATAAAGCGAGGGTGATGATTTTTGTGTTTATTTATTTGTATTAGATTTAATTAATATTTCTTTTCCACAAAACGGAAAAGTAGATTTATTAAATAGTAGACGATAAATATTCAATATTAATATATTGAATTAATAACATCTGGAAGACAAATGCATAGAAAATTTTGTCGCGAACCTTCTTTTGCGATAATCAACTACTGGACTACATTTATTTAAAACAGTACTTACAGTTTTTAAAATAATTAAAAAAGACAATGAATATAGATATAAGAAATACTATTAATTATAAATAAATACCTATATTTTGAAAAAACTAAATTAAATTTCTCCACAAAATGTATTACGAAAACGACATGCATGCAAAAATGATTTAAATTTTAAATTTAAATGGAAACTTTCACATAATTTATGTATTAAGGTTACCAACATGCTACCAAAATTCCACTGCCACGTTATTGATTGTCCTTCCTTATTCCTATCTCAGGTAGAGATTGGTCCAAGAGTAGTACCAACAACTACCGCTGAATGCCCTGTTAAAACAGTACCATTTACAGTTTATGTTTCTATTTTTAACTTTCTGTGCAAATGTTTGCATATACATTTCTAGTAATCAATACGGTTATTGATCTCCAAATTTTCAGATGTTTACAGACTCACGAAAAACATCAATTTATTTTTGGAGCAGGAACTTTAGAAACGAAGGTCGCTGCAGTTAATTAGGTACAAAAAATGTGAAGGTAAATATCGGTAAATAAAAAAGTTAATTAAATTTTTTAAAACAATAATGTAGGTACTTACCGATTTAGACAATAGTTAATTCAACAATCTTTGGAAAGAGATTCTTCAAAAGATTAATCACAGTTTAAGTTTAAGAGTTTAATAAGTTCACGTCCAACTAGCTCGGCTTTCTAGACACAAATAACTCGGAACTCGGCTCGGGGGGATATTGTGTGCTTGTCGATGTCGACCGGCAATCGGCTAGACGTTTTATGTACGTTTCTAAACGCAGGGTCTTCGATTCGGATTGGTCGATACCAAGTTGTTCACGTTTTAAAAACGTGATTCTGTTGATACATTTTATTACGTTGCAATTTGTAAGTAAAGGTTTATAAATTTATGTGCAGATAAGGGAAATTGATTTCTAATTCATCATTGAGAATGAGTAAAATTATTGTTTGCTTTTGTAATACTTTGTTTATATGTACCTTTGCATTAATATTTTAAATAATTTTTTTCTCTTTCATGCCAAGCATCATATGAAATCATTATGTAGTTCTTTAATAGGTACCTATATTGTGTTACATTACTAATATTATATTTATACATAATTTACAATGAATACATTTAAAAATTGACTTTTATTATACATAATCATAAAAGAATATTTTACCTGAGAAACTCAATAAACTATATTTATACAAATTTTTGGGTAAGTGGTATACTTAAGTCAAGACTCGGTATCAAGGCTGATTTTTACAAGGAAGGTCGCAGTTGGTGACCTTTGTATTTATTTTTCTTATCTTTTAGATTTAAATTGGATACTCCGACACAAAGTAGATGCAAAATAAAAGGTTATTATCTTATAAACTAATAATAACTTTTAATTATAATTAATTAAATAAAATAAATCATCGGTGTAATTTATAACTTTTGTTATTATTTTACAATTTTCGTATCGATAAATGCGATTTTATGAATTTTAGAGAAATGAGATATAATCAGTTTTTTGAAATGAAGTTATTAGAAATTCAGAACTAAGGTTAGGTTATCTAAAGACACAGTGAAACTAATTGAAGAAATAAAAAAGCAATTGTATGTTTTAGATGAGAGTATGTAGCATTTAAAAATTAATAGCTCGTAGTAGGTACTTAGTTTTTTGGAGGTAATATGGGAACAGATGAAGAAAAAGTAAATTTTTGCAATCAATTTATATAAGTTTATTTTATGACGCTTGACCCACACTATCCTGATCCCAGAGGCGTAATTCCATAATGCCTCATTTCGTTAAGTGTTGCCTCAAGATACATGTAGTTTTACGAATACAACATGGTGGTTTACGTGACTACTACCATTGTATTTTTATATCCTACTACCCAATCTTAAAAATTACATCAAAAAATGACTTGAACTTTGTTAAGCGGTTAACAACCATTTGTTCCAATACCAATTGGTTAGCTAATTGAGTTACAAACCGCCCTTAGGTTGGAATGCAATGTTTTCATTAACATTGACAGCTTTAATCGCTAATAATAATTTTGTAATTATTTTAAAAACAAAGATCTTTAGAAATTAGAGTTCATTTAAAAAAAATAATTTAAAAATTCCCTTGATTTAAATATTCTTGAAGTAAAAAATATTTAAAAAAATCTTGTTAAACTTGAATCGTTATTCAGCTCACCTTATCTGGTGTACATCTTATTTACAAAAATAATTATATTGATTTCAGACACGTTTACTGATATTACTTTATACAGATTAAAATATTATCTACTCTCGTGACTATCAGATAAAGTTTTAGTTAAATTATCACGCAATGCAATATGTTTATTTTATTTTTAAAGTATTTTACAAGACTTGTTGAATTACAGCTAATGTTTTGTTTATTACAGAATTATCGATAGTAAAAAAATACTGTTTGAATTTTATTAACAAGCAACAAATTGCTTTTAAAATTATCGTGGTATTTTTCCTTTTTTTTGCCAGAATTGATGCATCAAGTGGTGAATAATTTGAACAATGTTCATGAATAGATGACTTTGGGACTAGCTAATCTTATGACAAAAGGTCTTCTCGCATAAGCTTTCGTGGCCGTTGTCATCTGCTTTTACAGTTAAATAGTTAAAAAAACTCCCGTTTCTAGTAACCATTTGAATTTTCATGTCTCTTGTAGGTACAAAATTGTGTGTAGAAAACACAAAATAATTTATCGCATGGTAATACTTTGAAACACAACATTGTTGGTATTATGCAACATTTGAAAATATATAATGCAATTGAAACGGTAACAAATACTGTCTTTTCTTAAAACAATACCAAGATAATACATACATACATAAAGTCACGCCTTTTTCCCATAGGGGTAGGCAAAGACCACTTCCTTCCACTTGCTACGGTTCGTACACACATCTTTTGCTTCTTCTACTTTCATCAGTGCTCTCATACATGCTCTTCGGTTGTTGGTACTCTTGACCTGGCCTTTCTTCAAAACAATGTTGATCTGATCGAGATATGTTCTCCGAGGTCGACCTCTACCGATTTGCCCATTCACGCTTGCCTTATAAATTTGTTTCGTCAATCTTCCTTCATCCATCCTTTCTACGTGTCCAAACCATCTAAACATTCCTTTATCTATCTTTGTGACCACGTCTTCTTTTACACCACAGCGTTTTCTTATCTCACTATTCTTAACTTTATCCAACCGAGTCACTCCGGCTATACTTTTCAGACTACTCATCTCCGCAGCATTAATCCTATTTTCATGCTTCTTCTGCCAAACCCAACATTCACTACCATACATAAGTGTAGGAACCAACACACCTCTATGTACCGCCAGACGTGCCTTTTTTGACATTTTTTGGCTATTCATAAAGCTATGCAGTGCCCCATTCATTTGTTTTCCTGCCAACACCCTTCGCTCAATGTCACTGTCATACTTTCCATCTCTAGTAAATGTTGAACCCAAGTACACAAATTCATTAACTTGTTCCACTCTTTCTCCCTCAATCGAAACCCCACAGTTTGTCATGCTTTCTTCTCTTTCAAAAACCATTACTTTCGTTTTGCTCACATTTATTTTCATCCCTTTGATTTTTTTGATTTTATAATAATAAATAATATTAAATAATTTAACTTAATTTTAACAATTATTTATAAGGATAGATTTAATAAAATTCAATTAAACATACCTAGTATTTTTGAAGTAAAACTACTTTACGCACGCTGTAAGTAATAAATAAAAATAAAAAATCTATTCAAAAATATTAATTTATCAATGAAAACCCATAATACATTTAAATATTTGTAGAAAATCATGAAATGTTGACAATATTTTTGAAACACTAGTATTAATTGTTAAAAAGGCAATCCACCAGAATTAACCTTTAACTACCTGTGCCGGTGTATAAAATACACTAAATCCACTAAAAAAACGGTATCCCCCAATCATGCCCCTGGATTTGATGTAATCAACAAACGATGTGTTTATAACATGTCGAAAAGCGATAAATATGGGTTGCGCTACAGTAGCAAGAGGGTAAATTTTAAAGAAAGCACCAAAAGTTATTAGAGTGGGGTAGAAAAGTAAGTAAGGAAAGAAAAACTTCCGCTTTGCTAAGGCGCTCATCATTGTTCGAATATTTTAAGTTTTATAACAAAAAACAGTAGATATAAAATCACAACAAAGTATTATTATAAGTTCACAAAAAATCAATCATTCTTCTCGTTTATATGACTACAGTTTTTTGGGTTATATTTAGTAAATTATTTTGGACTACGTAAATGGTTTCAATAATTACTTAAGTCACCCAAAATATGAAATTTTTCAACTCGACACACTTCACTCCGTTTACAACTGCTAAATTCATATCATACACCTTTGTTACGTTAGCGCCATTCTGGTCGGTTTTTGAACTGTTATTTACAGTTCACAAGTGGACACTTTTTCAACATGTCCCCCATATGAGACACACCTTCATAATACGTAGCAATGCAACTTCCATGTAAACGTTAGGGAAACACGTATGAGCACTCCAAGCGGTTGGCAGTTAAACTAATCACAAAGGCGGCCTATTTAAAATATTTTAATTTAAATATTGTACTCGGACTGGTTTCAGAAGGCCGCGTAATTGCGAAAATATAAACATTTATAAATTTTTCACAAGTTTTCGGCCGTTGAGAACGTAAAACCTAATTTAATTTTTAAAGCTAAACAAGAAATTTGGGTTAAAAATAAAAAAGTAATATTTGTTAAACATTTAATTAATGTATATAATTTGATACTACAATTAAACTTAATACAACTATTATAAAAACAAAAAAAATGTTACATGACTGGATGCTTCTCTTGTCAGTACATCCCGGAACGCAACATTTTTTTATAATCAACAGGTCTTTAATCCATGTACTATATTATTTAGACTGTAATAATAAACTAAATATAAATAAATTAACTATAAACTAAACTAAACTAAAACTTTTCAAACGAATTAAAATCAACAACAATCCACAACATAACAGTTCAAAGGATTATCAATGAAAAGAGAGAAGCTGTAGTTTTCTTCAATATATTCCGAACAAACCGGCGAAGTATGGACTGAAAGTTTTTGTATTGTGTGATGCAAAAACATTTTATGTGTCGAATTTTGAAGTTTATTGTGCAACCCAAAGGCTCCTACAGCATGCCAAATACACCTCCTGCGATTGTTCATCGCTTGTTGAATGAAGAGAAAGGTAGTTATCGGAATTTGACGTGTAATAACGTGGTATTCAAGTTACCGCTAGTAAAAGAATTATTGGAAGATACAATTATTATGTTTGGGACCACAAAAAAAATAAACGCGAAATACCGCAGGACTTTTTGCCTCATAAAAGTAGACCTGTGAAATATTCGTTGTTTGGATTCCAAAACAAATGAATAGGGCACTGCATAGCTTTATGAACAGCCAAAAAGTGTCAAAAAAGGCACGCCTGGCATAGAGGTGTGTTGGTTCCTACACTTATGTATGGTAGTGAATGTTGGGTTTGGCAGAAGAAGCATGAAAATAGGATTAATGCTGCGGAGATGAGTAGTCTGAGAAGTATAGCCGGAGTGGCTCGGTTGGATAAAGTTAAGAATAGTGAGATAAGAAAACGCTGTGGTGTAAAAGAAGATGTGGTCACAAAGATAGATAAAGGAATGCTTAGATGGTTTGGACACGTAGAAAGGATGGATGAAGGAAGATTGACGAAACAAATTTATAAGGCGAGTGTGAATGGGCAAATCGGTAGAGGTCGACCTCGGAGAACATATCTCGATCAGATCAATATTGTTTTGAAGAAAGGCCAGGTCAAGAGTACCAACAACCGAAGAGCATGTATGAGAGCACTGATAAAAGTAGAGGAAGCAAAAGATGTGTGTAAGAACCGTAGCAAGTGAAAGGAAGTGGTCTCTGCCTACCCCTATGGGAAAAAGGCGTGATTTTATGTGTGTATGTATTACAACGCAGAATTTTTACAATACATTGGATTTCCGTCGCTTACGTCAATAGTAAGTAATAAATTATAGGTAGAGAAAGTTTTTAAAGAATATGAAACTAATAATTTTCGTAAACAAGACTAAATGAAAATAATTATTTTTGGCAAAGTGTCTATTTCCTAGACACTTTTTCCCTAAGAAAACCACAGCAAGAAAATAAAAATTGTTTACTTTTTGTTACCAGTTGGTACCAGATGACGTAATCTTGGTTTATTTAGCACAAAAACAAGAATTTGTTGAAAGCTTCAATTTATGTGTTTGGAACGCAGACAAGCCCGCCGGTTCGTAATTGACACACAGAGCAAATGGCCGACAACGCCAACAAGTACATTAAGCATTTCATCCGCTTCGTTCCTTCGTCTCGCATTCGAGTACGAGCCAGATATTAAATATTCCGCTTATCCGATTGGTGTTATGGACAAAGAATGTCCCCATTGTCATTCGCTCAAATTCAAACATGAGTCAGCTGGCATGTGTTGCGCATCGGGAAAAGTGCAACAACCAGAAATTGAGACACGACCAGAACCATTTAACGGCTTGCTCATCGGCACGGATCCAGATTCAAACCTGTTCCTGAAGTCCATTCGCACTTTTAATTCATGTTTCCAAATGAAATCGTTCGGAGCAACAAAAAAAGTTCACAAATGGTCAACAATTCAATTCAACGTTTAAAATCAAAGGCCAAGAGTATTACAAAGTGGGCTCATTGCTCCCAATGCCAAACGAACCACTCGGTACAGCTGCATTCGAAATCGCACCTGAAAAATTCCTAGAACAGAAATGCGATACACAACAACAGCACACTTTTAGTTTCAAATTTTGTATTTCACTTTCGAATTATACTTGCGTTCCGTTTTTATTTGATAATTTATATGGCAGAACAACGTTTGACTGGTCAGCTAGTAGGTAATAGATAAATTAGTCAGTTTTGGTTGATGCATAGTTGACCTTAAATATATTTTAATTAACTTTAACTAAGAAAAAGATCTTTCTCCAGATGCAACTGTAACTGGTAGAGTAAGATATATTGTTAATGCTATTGGTGAGTTTGAAAAAGTGAATATTAAATTATTTATAAAAATATATTGCAAAAGCGCATATGGATAACTAGATTATTTTTTTTTTAAAATGAAGCTTCAAAGCTTTAAGCTCATTATACAAATCAATACCCGCTTAATTTCTTAAATCGTATATGAATTTCAGATGTAAATCTGTTAAGTTAAGAATAGTGAGATAAGAAAACGCTGTGGTGTAAAAGAAGATGTGGTCACAAAGATAGATAAAGGAATGCTTAGATGGTTTGGACACGTAGAAAGGATGGATGAAGGAAGATTGACGAAACAAATTTATAAGGCGAGTGTGAATGGGCAAATCGGTAGAGGTCGACCTCGGAGAACATATCTCGATCAGATTAACATTGTTTTGAAGAAAGGCCAGGTCAAAAGTACCAACAACCGAAGAGAGCACTGATGAAAGTAGAGGAAGCAAAAGATGTGTGTACGAACCGTAGCAAGTGGAAGGAAGTGGTCTCTGCCTACCTCTATGGAAAAAAGGCGTGACTTTATGTATGTATGTATATATTATATTATATATATTACATTTATATATTATATATATATATATATATATATATATATATATATATATATATATATATTATATTCTTCCAACAGATGAACATCGTGGGAATCAACGGACAACTACTCTATAATGCAACTCATGTCGATGCAGCTTACAAGCACAGAAGAGAATTATTTGAAGGTGCTCTCCTTAGGATTAATGAAGCCATATCTCTCTGAACGTGCCAGCATACAGTCATTGCCAAGTGACCAGTTAATACCAAAACAGCAAAACAGACTGACACATAATAAGCGAAGGTTCATCGTTCAATTCGAAATTTAAAATATAGTGTATTTGGAGGCGAAATAAAAAAACTATTGACACAACTAGCACGTTCCAAAAACATATTTTTGTTAAAATTTAAATAAGCAAAGTAAATAATTCCCAATGGGTGGATGATCTTTCTTACGACACCGTGAACGGTGTGACAAATGAAATTAAAAACAATTAAAATTAAGATAGAAAATATTTGCTATTATAAAATACTGCTGCAATATGCTAACTAATTATCGATATTCTAAAAATATATTACCTATCTAATCTTGCACAATTATTATTAAATTAATTTTACTTATAGATACACTAGCGTCAATATTTTTTTATTTAGTTAATTAACAATAGTTGAAGTGGAACATTTTAAAGGATAGATTACAAAAACTTATTTAAATAAGAGTTGTTATCAAATTGAACGTAAAAATAATCAATATGATATTACGTATACACTGGGACTTAAAATTGTCTACAGATAAAAATTTAGCACAAATTCTATTGGAAGCACCTAATTGCGCATTACAATAATATGTTAAAAAAATGATAAGTTATTATAATTTATAGTGATTTTTAATAAAGGTATTGTTGAAGTTGCTGACATTGGAAGTAATGTATGTTATGGTATGCAAATTATTTTTTTATTACTTTTTCGATATTTCTTTTATTACAATACTTGTAATACGTAATATTTTCCAAATGTTCATTCTTGATTGTGTTTTTTATTAAACTTTTGCTATCAATAATAATTATAAAAGGTGATATGGATCTCATGGTGCAATGAAACAGTGGTGGCGTCGTATAGTATAGTGAAGGACTAGGATCAAAACAACTCGGCACGCTGATCAGTCTCACCTATTTACTCTCAAAGTTGATACTACAAGGACCAATCTTCATCAAGAATCCTTCTTTTACAGGGCTGCTACGGAATGGAATAAGCTTTCAAAATCAGTTTTTTCCAGAGAACTATGACCTGCAACTTTTTAAAAAGCGTGTCCACAATCATTTCCTTTCTATAATCCCTTCCCCTTCTAATAGTCGCAGTGCGGGCCGTTCGCGGCCCACACGATAGGTCTACCCTTTTTGCGACTATTTTCATAAAAAAAATTACTAGAGATCCCCTGTAATCTAGAAGGTTTTAAAAAAATAAAACAGAAGTGTGGCAATGCCTAATTGTCTCAATAATTTTTTTAATACAAACTATTTTCAACTACATTTAAAGTACCAATTTAACATAATGATTAATTAATCAAGTGTTCAAAATGTGCTCAAATAATTGTCCGTTTCCAGACTTTTGGTTCACTCTGTATATTGTCAATAGTACCTATACAGGAATGAACACGCTTTGTTGTATGCGTCTTCGTCGTAAACATTCAACTGAATAGTGAAGGGGGCTGCGGAAAATTCGCTCGGTGAGCAATCCAATCAATTCCGTTCCGTTCCAATCCATTCCGCGGAGTTCCGATCCGCGGTAGTGTGCGGCCTGCTATATATGGATCGTGTTAAGGTGCATTTTCATGCTAACACGCCGTCCCGAAAAAATGAAGCGTCAAATCAAAACCACTAAATTCTATCACATGATCGCATTTGACGCTCAATCCAGTGGCAAGCGTCATTATGAAAATGTACCCTTAAATATTTGTAAGCGGATTTTCAAATCGTAGGCGTGACTATTTTAAATCTGAACACAAACATATACTAACAGGAATATAAATATTTAAAAAATACAATAAATAAACGGCTTGAAACATATGATAAGAACCTCATTGATAAACAAGTAATTGTAGAAAACTAATGTCTAGCCTCGATGGTCCAACAAGTTGCATTTTTTGCTTTAACCTAAATTCCTAAAAGTTTGTAATCTAGGTAGTTTTCTAACTACAGCACAAGAGAGCATTGAGCGGCATAATGTTCAATATAGGGTGTTCCAACTACTACAACGCCTCGCTCAATCGGGCACTTTAAAAAGTACTGCTTTAGTGTAATGCGAAACGGATACCAACTCAGTAGTATAAAATATAAGATTTTTTTTTCCTTTAAGTTGGCGTTGATAAACATTTTATTTACATTGTTGTTAATAATTTTTTTTATTGTTAAGATAATTTCTATTCCCTTCAAAGTAATCTTATAAAAAGAATAAATAGTGAATTAAAACTTTGTTAAAAATAAGTATGGATGAAGGTACGACATCGACTAATTTACTTTTTTTGCTATTCTGCATATAAAATGTGGATAAATGTTCATTTTTATAACCACAACTCTAAACCAATTTAACAGGAATATATTTTTGTCAGCATTGCAAAAATTATCAACCAATTGTTACATATGTCTACATTTATAATCAATAAATGTTTTTTTTTCCCAACACTGAGCCTAGTGCACTCTGCTGGTAGACTTAAAAACTAATGGATGTTTCAAATAAACATCAGCACACTACGGCAATGTGCGACACTGAGTCGCACTATGCTCGGTAGTTGTAAAACAGGGCTAGATGTCACCTGTGGTCCATCCTATCTTTGAATATAAAACATCGTTCGTTTTATATTCAAACATCCTAGTTTTTGACGTAATCTGCTCACTTATTTGTTGTGGCTACACAGCACATCACTGACTCTAACTGTACCCTAACTTATTACTTACACAAGCTCAAACGGCTTAGTTCTTTTGAGTCTACGCATCTGGGGTTGATTGTCTAGAGGCTGGATCACTTTTCGTGTTTTGGATCGTTTCTAGGAGTATATAATTGCTTTTTTTTGTTACAATCCCAAAGTTGTAGGCCATAAGCTCACACCGGTTTCAAACCCTGTCTGTAAATCAGTACTTTTTTCTGAATGGATAGCTGCGAGTGCCCAACTATCAACTAAAACATATTTTTATACTTTATCTTAAACTGGTTTTTAGAACAATACTGTTCTTTAGATTAATTGGGTGGTAATTTATTCTTTTGTTAGCGATGTTAATATGTATTGATTTATCTTCATTAAATTTAAAATAATATAGTACTGGGCAAAGAACACTGTCTTGCAGGACCCCTCCGTTTATTGGTTGGAGCTCATCGTACTCATTTTCCATTTTAACTCTAAATGATCGCTGTGATAGGTATAACTGCAATATTTCAACCAATTGTAGAGGAAATATTTATTTTAGCTTCTTGGTGCCATACTTTGTCAAACGCTTTAGTGACCTTCAGGAATATAGCTGAACAAATTTTATATTCTTTCAATGATTTCTCTTTTTTAATTATTATCCGATGGATCTGATCAATAGTATAATGTTGCTAATTGTCGCACATAATAAACGAGTAAAAATTTGGTTGCTGCGACTGTGGTCACCTATGACATCACTATTCCATTTACTATTGAAGTTGTTTAAAAGAGCTGTCAAAGATTCCTTAACAGATATTTTGACTATCCAGTTTTTAATTAGTTTAATTCGATTGTAATTAAATGATGGTCATTTACGATTTTAAAGATGGTTGGTACAATTCAAACGACAAAAACTGAAACAGTTATAAATTCGTAATAAATCACTGATAATTTAACATCAAGTATAAGTTAGGTATGCTTAAAAATATCTTGTAATATCTATTAACATATCTTTCTGTGTTAGATAAAAGCCCATTCTGGGATTCCGGACCATGAAAAAGTGGACTCTCTCGCTAAGGAAGCAGCCACAAGCGGAACATTTTTAAAATCTAAAATACCTGTAGCTGATTTTATTAATACATTAAAAAAAACTTTACAAAAAATGGCAGGAAAGATATTCTGAGGGGAGCACAGGGAAGTTCTATAAAAGCATTCAACCAAGGATTCGAAAAAAACCATGGTTTATGGAAAGTCAAAACAGATATCTCATTAGAACTATCAGCCGAATACGCTCTAATCATGCCTTATATCCATTTTATAAATTTAAAATAGGTTTAGTAAATAGTGATTTATGCATTTGTAATGAAACTGCTGATTTACAACAAGTACAACATATTAGAATGTCCTTTAAACACTTTAGAAATAGATGCAATGTATCAAAATTTAATTACGTATGATGTAAAATTACCTATAAATCTCGAAAACCTACTGACTCTGGAGGATAACAGTATTTATAATATTATGTAAAAAGTACTAACACCCTTGTGATTAGCGGTGCTACCCAGCAATTGAAGCTTGTAAGTCTGACATGAAAAATATAATAAAAAAAAATTAAAAATAAATATTAATAAAAAAAAATATATATATAAAAAAAGAGAATATTTTATCAATTATTTAGTCAGAAAATTACTAACACCTTAAACATGTATAATAATTGTATTGATTATAAATGTGAATATTACCTAATTATGAGTGATAAACAACAATGCAAAACTATTAATTACAACAACTTTTAGGGCAGCAAAAACATTTAAAACCAAAATAAAATGTTGTTTTTTGTCTTTTTATTGGGTTTTTTTAAACAAAGTTGAGGTTTTAGTTAAATTTAGAACCATATTATTACTTTTCCGAACCGAAGGGTAAAAAATGAAAAGTATTGGTTTACCCCCAAAAATCAAAATCGCCAAAACAATGTGGACTTTCGAAAAAAGTAATTATATATAAATAAAAGATCTTTTGAAAATGATATTCATGTATCTAATTACAACTTTATGGAAGAAATAACAGAATATTACTTAACTGAATGTATAGTACAATTGTGAATGAAGTACATTTAATAAATTATTGTTGTTTTTAATAAGAACATATATATTTTTTCAGATGAATTACTTGTTGCACTGGTTAAAAGTAAACCAGGTTTATACGATTCGGGACATTGTAGTGATAATAATTATAAAAAGGACTATGTGGGCTGAAATTGAACATTGAACATTGAACATTTTTTCAAAATCATTTCAAACGTACTCAAATCCATTCGACAGTACTGTAAGCATTTTTCTTTATCATTCATTAAATGGGGATAGAGAGTGTAATATTCTCTTTCCTTTTTTCGTTGCAATAAACTTGGATGAACCCACATTCTTCTTATTGCTTTATGTTTTCTTTTTAACTTTATAATATTTCCTATCTTCTTCATCAAGAAGAACAGCTATAATAGCTACTAATTCTCCAATCGAAAAGTTCAATGACATTTTTTCACCGCGAATATTACAATAATTTTCTTATGTTATTAATTATTTACGAGCCAAATACATCCGACTTTGTTTATTGACGATTCAAGACTGAATCGAGAACTTTTGCAATCAATTTTAATTTGGTAACACAGGCATTTTATTAAATAAATTTTTTTTGATTGGTTTTGTTTTTCTTTTTGAAGTTTGTTTTCTATATTTTATTGACCCTACAAGATCTCTTTCAGTGATGAAATTATTACAACAAAATTTATGATTTTGTTAGTCATACATTCATGCAGCTTATTCATGCTATCCAGGATATTATGAAGTATCTGTACAGAAATAATCTTAATTTACGTCAATTCGTAGAAGTGAAAAAATGTTTACAGTTTATCTACCACTTTATACTAGTTCTGTATTTTTTCATAACCGAATTAATTTTTTAAAAGATGGTTAAACCAATATTTGTTGATTACAAATTTTAGTCTCGATGTTTCTAATAATCAACTATCACTTCGGAATATTTAAAATTGTTTTTACACAGATAATGTGGTGCATATTTCAAAAGATCACTCTGTATTTGTGTTTTTAAATTGTGTATTAGAATTTTTATTGCGCTTAAATTATGTATATGTTATAATTATGTAATATGTTAATAAATATTGTTTTACTGTAATAATACTGTGTGTGTTGAGTAAACATCTATTCAGCATTCGTCATATAATGAGAAGTGCAAATATATTTCATCGGTTTTTATGGTATCTCCTTCTTTCTCACGATACTGTTTTGTTCTATTCAAAAATTCTATACGCTTTAATCTTACATCAAAACTTTCCATTAACATATCTATATTTGCGGCTGTTTTTTTGCAACTGAAAACCTAATTTAAAGTTGACTGCCCAACCTCAAAACCTACTTGAGCATCACGTACTTCTGTGCTTTTAAAGTGAGCCGTTCCTTTTGTATTATAGGAAAATAATTTAGGAACTTTGTCTTTCTTTCTGAAATAAAATCTTAAGAGCAGCACCATTTGTTTGATGTTTTCGGAGATGGAATATAAGCTTGGCTTACCAATAGATATTTTACTCCTTGAGCTTTATCGCGACCTCTGCAAAACACCTTTTTTGAATTCCTGTCGCAGTGGGGAATATTTTTAATTGGAATTTGCAAGCCATATTTCGTCTAGTTTTTCATAATTTCAACTTAATTACAATAGAAATTACTTCTATAGTTTCCCCAAAATGATTCTTCTTACCGTTCAGTCTGCCCATTTTAAATTTATATTTGGAATAAAACAATACAAGAGCAGCGAAAAACACCCACAAAATAACACTAAATTTTAACCTATACGTTATTACCAGCCGAAAATTTCACGCGTACTTCTTTTGTAATCGTCAAGCGAGATTTGACTTCTTTTAGATCTTTTCCTTTACCTTTGTATATTATAATAACTTCTGCCTGTTTCCAGATGTTCGGAAAACTTTCTGATTCCAGGCATTTGTTATACACAGTATACAGGTCGTTGATTATTTCCTCAAAAAGTCACTGTAGGATTTTTGCCGCCATCCTATTTGGGCCATGTACCCGCCTCTTATAGATGGCTTCTGTTATTCCCTGGTGAGTGTAGGGTTGAGGTTGTTCAACCTTCTCGTATCTTTTCACCATTCTTTGCCTCTTTTCCTGCCTGTCTCCATGTTTCGCCTTCTATTGTATGCGATAAAAGGAGTTTCTCCAAAAGCATTTGGGTTGTCTCCTTTTATCCATTTGATTCCAACCCGTCTTTTTTTTTCAAGGTGTAGAATAAGGCCGGGCCTCTAAGCTTTGCCAGCCTTACTGCTTGGTTTCAAAGATTTGCTGGTTGTACTCTATCTTGATGGTTCTGTTATTTTGCTAGTTTAATCTTCGCTGTTGTTCTTTTACCAATCTTTGGTAGGTCTTCCCAAAAGTCCTTACTCTCCTTTTTAGGATGCACTTAAAAACGCTACCACGATCTGGGTCCCTCAGGCTCGTAGCAAAAAAATATTAGAATGGACCCCATTAGCACCACTAGAAGATTCATCAGGCTAGAAGGCAGCACCAGATGGGACATCTGAAAAACACGGTGGCAAAGAACCCGCTAGGGTAAAAAAAACAGTTCTACACTCAACGGTGTAGGTATTGCGGTTTCAAATTAGAAAATGCAACGTTCATCGCTCTCCATAAATTACTCGTGAGGTTTTTCGCCATATCGTCATAAGTACTATGATTCAGTGGCGTTTGTCCCCGACAGGTTTCTTTGAGCAATTCCCAATGGTAGTGTTTTGTATTAGTGCCAACCAACTCTATTGAATTTAGCCACTTGGGATACCTTTTATTAGTATTTTATTTCTACTACTAGTCGATTTGGTAACCAGCATTTTCCTGCAGTTGTATGGAACAATGGTAAACATAAGAATGTGCGATTGAGGCCAGTAGCTGGCCGTGGCCATAACCACCGTGAGGCGTCATTGACCCAAAATGTAGAAATATTGATATATTGGCATTATTTATTTTTGTGGTAGGTGTAATCATTGTCAACAAAGGAAAGTTTATTACTGGTTTATATACTCATAGTAATTATTTCCTAATTATGTAAATATTTAATCGTAGTACATTTCCATTACATTTAATTTACAAAGTGCAGGTATTTGCAAAGCAATTAAGCCGGCATGAGGCAACATAATGAAATGGATCGGAAATCATCAAAGAAAAACAAACATAATTTAAATCCTATTAATACAAAGAACGACCTTTATTAACATCAAGACTTAAAGGAAGTGTCAGGGAGCACATCAGGGATAATTTATTTAAAAATGTGTTAATTAACACAGTGACCTACTTGTTTTTGCAATAATTAATTTAACAAATTTTAAAAAAATTATGTACTGTCATAGTAAAAAAATGAAAACGAAATATACACATTAATTATATTTTTTTACTTTTAAAAAAATTAATAGTTGCCCCACTTGTTAACTTGATTATTTTAATGAATATAAAAAATGGTTCTGCCCTAGATGCTCATTTATAATAAGTGGTATAATTAAATTTGTTGCTGAAATTTAAAATATTTAGTTTGCAGGGAGAATAAAAATAATGAAAACTATGTCGCAAAAATAATTGCCCGTCTTTTTATTTTGGTACTAATCCGATATTTAATTTTGGAATTAACATAAAAGTGGCAACTTATTTAATATCTATAATTCACTATTAAGTATTTTACACCCAGTTTGGGATTTTTTTTTATTTAGATCTTTCCGTTAACATCGAACCAAATATTTATTTATTGTAGTGTAAACATTATCTAGAATCTACATTAACTGAACTGGGTTTTGGGAAAACTTTTTACAAATATTTACATTGCTTCTAATCCCCAACCACTAAAATTATGAAAAAAATTGTCTGGCTGATCTTTCAATGACGTCGCCGTCTATTTTTAATTAAAAAAATATTTGTTAACCTTCAACAAGCAAAATTAAAAGTATCATTCAAATTTTAACTTGGGCTTACTTAGCAAATGGATTAATATCCCAAAACATTTTGTACAAACAAAAAATAAAGGTTTGTGCGAACTTAGTTGGCGATTCAATGACGGTCGAATAATTTTGGAATTAAAAATTGAGAATGTAATAAAACAATAAAATTTCAACGAAAATTTTGATTTTATTATGCTATAACTGCAACGTTGCTGAAAATTATAAATAAACTCCTGTACAAAATTAATACAATAACATAAAATAAATCATACAAATTTAAATGCCACATATTTTTTATACTTCGTGAGAAGCCACTTTTATTCTTACTAACACTTTCCTATTAGTCTAGTCAACAAGTGCCTTTTAGGTCAAAAATTTTTAAAATTCTCCGAAAATTATGATTGAGGTGTCATTCGATTCGGAATCGCATGCAGATGTTTTTTGATAAAATTCAATGGCAGCTCGCAAAAATTGCAAAAGTTATAAACAATTAAGTGAAAAAGCAAAAGGGGGTTTGGTTTTTCGAAAATATCTCAAAAACTGTTTGAGATTTTTTAAAATTTGAAAAAAGATTTATAAAGAGGAGTGAAGTGTCCGTAGTCCCGGAACTGTAGGACCAATATTTATAATTTTCCCAGAAGGTTCAAAATACGCTCCAAAAACGGGTACATCGGCTTGCGCAAGCCACGCCCACAGGCGCCTACAGGATAGATAAATGAACAATAATCCACGGTTCAAAAATGTTTATCACAATTTTTCAATTAGTTATCCATTAGTTAATTAACAATTTTTTGTAGCACGAACATTAACATTGCAAGTGCGATCATTGTTAAACTATTAATCTGAGAATTTTTTCCTTTCGTGGAAAAATTATTGAAAGGCATTAGAATAGATTCCCGTTGGAAAAATTAAAAAATTGTTTTGGTATTAACAATAAACTTACGTTAAAAATTATAAAGCTTCATTAAACATTGAAATTTGTTTTTGAATTATCTTATAATCAACGCATCTGTTTATATTATAACAATTTTTTAAACAATAGGTGATAAAAATTATTAAAAATCATTTTTAAGTAGCTTCTGATCATGAGAAAACGAATCAATGGAAATATTATAAATTTTTTTTTTTAATGTTTAATGAAGCTTTATAATTTTTAACCCAAGTTAATTGTTAATGACAAAGCGAAAATTAACAATTTTTTAATTTTTCCAACAGGTATCTATTCTAAGGCCTTAGAAAAATAGCTCCACGAAAGGAAAAAATTATCAGATTAATAGTTTAACAATTATTGCACTTGCAATACAAAAAATTGTTAATTAACTAATGGATACCTAATTAAAAAATTGCGATAACAGTATATTGTGCAACTAGTGCGATAAGTTGGCGATTGATCACGAGAGCGAAGTTGAATGCACGAGCGAAGCGAAAGTGTTCTTTTGCTCGAATGGAATCCTTGCAGAGATATTGCGATGAGCAAACCTTTCTCCTGGTCTTCGCCAGACTCGTTCACGATAATCTGGATGTTTTAGGCTAACCATAGTTTCATCTGTGAATAAAACCTTTTTCCAATTATCCATAGACCAGTTTTGATGATTTCGAGCAAAACGTAACCCGGCAACTCTGTTTTCTCTAGTAAGCAAGGGTGCAGTGGCTAGTCTACTGTATAATTCAGCTTCATTTAAACGTATTTTAAGTGTGACATTGTAGACAGCTTCAAGTGCATTTCTGATCACAGAACTAGAGACGGTCCTGTTTTTTAAAGCGTATTGTCTAATAAAACGTTTATCTCGGTCGTTAGTTAATCGTTTTTGCCCTTGCCCTGGCCTTCTATAAATATTTCTTACCTCATTCAAGCGTCTTACCATATGACCTAATGTGGAAAGATTTTTGCGTAAAAAATTGGCAACATATCTTTGACAATATTCCTTATCCAATAAAACTAAGGCACTATCTCTTGCACGGTTTTATTCCTTGCTCGATTCATTTTCCCCATTTGTCAGGGTTAACCCCAAAAAACGTATTAATTTTAAAAAAATAACAATTTATAATCTTACTGTTAACGAAAATCTATTGCACAAAATTGTTTTCTCCCTACTGTGCAGAAACGTTACTTTAGGCCCGCTACGCAAAACGAAGTTGCCGCTTTCCGCCTACAGTAGGGAGAAAAATAGTATACACACCACGGGCATTAAAGTAAGAAATGTCTCAGAACATATGTATGAACAAACTTGTGCTCTGAGACATTTCTTACTAAACTGTCCTAGGTGTGTAATATACTATTAACTTTTAACAAATTCTTTAAATCTTAACGATTTGCTTTGATAGCTGTTATTAACAAGGAGACAAAATATGCATAGCCTACTATTCAAATACTCGATAAACTACAAAAACGGACAAACGAAAAAGATAAAATAATTTTTGGTAGTTTCGTATTGTTGCGTTAATTTTGCCAAGGAGCTTTATATTATTGTTAATATTTTTTTAAAACAAGTAAAATATTTTCATTATATTAATAACTGTTCGCAAACTAAAATATTTTTTTAATTTTTCAAAATTATTTATCCCTTTATTATGTGTACATTCCCCATACATAAGGCACATAGTTTTTATAAAAAAATTTTTTCCATACAGACTGCAATTTGATAATATAAATATTGTTCTTTATAGCACTTTAGATAGTTTAGATATAGATTGAACTTACAATAATTAAGCATACAATGAACAAATTTAATATAAAATGTTAAACAATTCACTTAGAATAAGCTTGTTTCAATTAAATTTTTATCCCAATCTTTGCCATCCCAAAAGTAAATGTGAAAAATACGTAAAGACATTATTAATCGTAAAATTTTCAGGGTTGTTTAATGAGGTTTTAAATGTCTTCGTCGTTTAATTAAAAGTAGAGGTAAAGGGTAAAACCTGGTTAACAGAGAGTATTTTATTAAATCAAATGTCAAAAGCAGGACTTTATGCTGCATAATAATAGCCTGAAACTTGAATTTAACAGTAGGTGTCTGCAATTAACAGAAATGACGACGATTACCAGTAAAGAATGTAGATATTTGATATTTCTGTATCCCACACCGAAAAGATATTGCATAGATTTATTTATTATTTTCAAGAAAAGCAAAGCAAGTTTAAATATACTTTCCAGTTCGTGTCTTAAATGGCGACCTACATAGCTTTATGAGCAGCCAGAACATGTCAAAAAAATTAATGACTGGATGTACATGAAGGAGTGCTGGTCCCTACACTTGTGTATGGCAGTAACCGTTGGTTTTGGCAGAAGAAGCATGAAAGTAGGTTCAACGTTGCGGAGATAAGTAGTCTGAGAAGTATAGCAGAAGTGACTCTGATAGATAAAGTAGGAATAGTAAGATAAAAGAATGCTGTGGTGTAAAAAAAATGTGGTCACAAAGATAGATAAAGGAATGCTTAGATGGTTTGGACACGTAGAAAGGATGGATGAAGGAAGATTGACGAAACAAATTTATAAGGCGAGTGTGAATGGACGGAAGTCGGTAGAGGTCGACCTTGGCAAACATATCTCGATCAGATCAACATTGTTTTGAAGAAAGGCCAGGTCAAGAGTACCAACAACCGACGAGCCTGCATGAGAACCCTAATGAAAGTAGAGGAAGCAAAAGATGTGTGTAAGAACCGTAGCGGAAGTGGAAAGAAGTGGTCTCTGCCTACCCCTAAGGAAAAAAGGCGTGACTATATGTATGTTTGTATATATGCAGGAAGATTAGAATAAATTGTTTATTTCTTGTACTGAGTTTTTAAAATCATTGAACCCAAGAGTAAATATCGCAACAGTATTGTAAATTGTTTTCACTTTACTTGTTATCGTTTGTTAATACAAGTCTTGAAGAGTGAAAGGTTAGGAGAAAGAAAGTAAACTTAAGAGTTAAGGCTCTGTTGACAAGTTGGGAAATACAAGATATCTGAAGATGTATAGTGCATACGCTCAGAGCCTATTGTGTTTTTTTGTGCAGCCAGGAAAAGGATAATGAAAGAAATTTTACCTAAAAGTAAATTTAACAATATTAAATATTGTTTTAAATACGAGTAATACAAAGCACGGATTTTTAAAAAAAAGGTTATTTAAATAAAAAATAAAAAATAGTCTTTAAAATTTAGATTGAAACCGTTGAAGTATTACATCATACCGGTATGAACAATTAAATTGATGATTTAGTATCGAAAAATTCCTTTTGCATTTTTAAATTAGCAAATTATTCAGACTAAATATTTAAAATGATAATACCGGTGTCTTTTAAATCAACTATTGCTTTTATCATAAATTTTTTTTTATCTAAAGTAGGTCAAAGTGATTCACGCGGGTTGTATAAATATTTGTCATTTTTTTTAATTCGTTTCGTTTAATAAACTAAAAAATAAGTTAATTCGAGATGAAAAATTACTTTTTATAAAATATGCATTATTCTATTAATTATTGAACAAAAGAAAAGTTTCAGGAAAAATAGAAAATAAGACGGAAAATCATAAGTAGCAAAATATTTGGTTCAGTCACAAGTCTTTCAAAAATTTAAAGAGCAATAGGACAAAATGCTAAAAAATAATTACTGTTACGGATTGTGGTCAACGCCCCTGTACCCATTATTTGTCCTAAAGCGACGGGAATCATTTATAAAAGATATACTGGATTTTTTGTTAACATCAAACGCCCGAATGATTTATAGCCGCGGGCGCCAATTGGAGACCCACGATCTACCTAAAAAGTTTATCGAAAATCGCGAAGTTATTTTCAGAAATATTGGTTAGATATATTTAAAAATCGCGGGGCCGCAAGAAGTTAGTTAGTATGAAACTGATATAGTTTTTAAAAGAATTGTTAAAAAAGTTCAAGTAGAAATATAGTGAATATCTAAGTGATATATTAAGAAAGAGTTTATTATATTACAAGAAGAAAGATTTGTTTTGCAGAGGTGGAGAAAATCCTTTATGGAGAAAGTTCAAAGTCTACTGTGAGACTCCGCTGACTGTGTCAGGTTTACTTACTAAAAACTCCACCCCTATTTAGGTCTGTCTGGCTATTGCCTCCGATGACACTTAGGCCAGTTGGCTTATTGTGTCTTGCCTATGTGGTTTTATAACATTGTACCCAATCCCGTACTTTCGTACCTTGTACAAGTTCTATACTGGGTGGAAGCAATATAGTTCTGAGTCGCTGAATGGCTGCCCAAAAATTGCCTGTCTTTTGCGGTCCAGTGCCCCGCAGCAGCACAGTACGTGTTTTACTGTTTCTGGATTCTTGCCGCATAATCTGCAGGTTAGGTCTCTACAGTCCCATTTTGCTGAGGTGCTTCTTTACTGGTGCGTTTTAACAAATTTAAAGAAAACTTTAAATACAAGTAACCAAAAATTAACAACTTTTGTGAATATTTAAAAAAATATATCATAATATTAAAATATTTTGAAGGTGAACGTTGATGTTTTGCGATATGACGTTAATTATGGTGCGACTAATAAATGTAGGTACTCCAATTCATAATTTTGTATTTTTTTACAACAATATTTTAAAATATAAACAAGAGTTTTTAAAATATTAACTTTATCTCCCGAGTAATACTGTCCACCAGCTAATTTGAGTATGAGTATCTGTATTTTAATCTTAAATTAAATATATCTATTTTGTGTCATTTAAATTTCAAAAAATTAGTTCGTTTCTGGCCAAACCAGAAGTAATTCTTTTAGAGGACATTGGGTTTCAATAAACCCACGCAGAAATTAAAGATAGATGGCGACGATTTAGAATCGGTTAACGAGTTAGTGTACCTTGGCTACCTGATAACCACTCATAACGACACAATAGCCAAAATTAAACGTAGAGTCCTCCTTGCCAATAGATGTTACTTCGGACTCGGCCTCCAACTCAAATCCCATAACATCTCCAGAAACACAAAGGGTAAACTCTACAAAACACTGATAAGACCAGTTTTAATGTACGGCGCCGAAACATGGACACCCAGTGACAAGACCAATTTGGGGTTCTTAGAGAAGGAAGTACTAAGAAGAATTTACGGGGCCATTGAGCAAAATGGGATATGGAGGAAAAGCTGTATATGCTGTTTCAGGGACCTGACCTAGTGAAGGAAATAAATTTGGGCCGGCTGCGATGGGTAGGCTATGTTATGAGGATGGAGGCAGCTGACCCCGCCCAAAAGGTCTTACTGGATAAGCCCGTAGGACAACGCTGAAGGGAAAGACCTTGAATGAGGCTATTAGATAACGTAGAGGCCGATTTAAGAAATGTTGTAATAAGGGCCTGGAGAAGATGGGCGTTGGACAGGAACGCCTGGAAGGAAATACTTGAGGAGGCTAAGGCCCACGAAGGGCTGTAACGTTTTTAATTTAAATTTATTAAAAAATAAAATAAAAATATGGCGTTTGAACAATAAAACTGATACACCCGGTATATTAGTCCTAATGTTTACAAGCCGATTGGTGAGAAATTTATAATTTCGGACAAAGTATAATATAAATCTGCATGTCTAGTAAAAAGTAAACAATTCTCTATTTGTAAATCATTGCAATAAGTACATAATATAAATAAACTTTTATTGCTGCAACGTGATGAATATTTTGTTATAAATAATCAAACTTTTACTCCTTATCAAACAAAAAATAAACCTACAACCTCCTTCATGTGCCGTAAACTTACCAATGAGTGGGTATCTACTTTCGCTTTAGATAAAGTACTATTAAAAACTATTAAAAATTATAATAAAAGCAGTTAAGAGAAAAAAGTATTAAAAAAAGTTTTCATAAAAAAACAATTTATAATTTTTGTTAACATTAATGGTGGTTTTAAATAAAATATTGATTCAAACGTTGTTAATTAATTTTTTGTGTAAAACAATGACTTTCACTTCAAATGTGCACTACATTTATGTTTGTTTAAATTATAAATGTTTCAGTTTTATTATTGAGTAAAGTCCATGCAACAATTAGATCCCTTTAATAATAAATAGTATTTAAAAATTTGTAAATAACATTCTCTATTTCAGTCAAATTATATAATGCGAGTATTGGGATTTTTTATGATGGTAAACATAATTTAATGGGTAAACATGTTGATTACTATACATACTAAAAACAATTCCGAGAGGCCTTTTAAATAAACAAATGCATCATGCACTGTGGATGCAGCTTATAAAAACCAACCTAGTATTCAGAGTAGCACTAATAGTCTGGTTCACAAATCACTTTTTCCCGAGTTGGAGTTAAGACTCACCGAAAATTATGATCGAGGTGTCATTCGATTCGTAATTGCATCAAAAACATCTTGGTTTAAAACCAATATCTGCAGAAACAAATTGCAAAAGTTATAAACAATTAAGTAACAAAAAAGGTTTTTTGCAAGTATATCAAAAACTATTTGAGATATCCAAATTTGATCCTTAAGGAGCAGGAAATTTCCCAAAAGAAAAGTCTACCTCTCGTAATTGTGCCGGCAATATTTATAATTTTAATTTAGCGACGAAAAAAAGGTTTGAAACGCGCAGCTTAGCTTCCGAATCTGACACCTGAACAAAAAAAAATTTAACCGAGTAAATATTAATAATATAAAGGAATAAGAAAAATTAGGTACTAAAAAAATTTTAGCTTAATTTTTTAATTAATTATGCCTTTGTTAAATTTTAATTGTTGCAAGTTATTATTTAAACCCTATTAATTGTTGTACTAAAATGGTATGGATCAGGTCTTTTCATTACGAGGTATAGTCGATTCTTGGCTAGAAGTCAGAAGGTCTATTGAGCTTTTATAGACTTGGAAAAGGCCTATGACAGAGTGGTGAGGAGTAAATTGTGGTCGACATTGTCAATGTATGGGTTGAGTGGTAGTGTAATACGAGCACTGAAATCACTTTACAAGGATTCCACTGCTTGTGTCAGGATAAACGGAGCTTGCACGGACTGGTTTAACATCGAAAAAGGTGTAAGACAGGGATGTGTAGCTTCGCCATGGCTGTTTAACTTATACATAGACAATTGTTTAAAAGATTTGAAAGAGAGTGCGTATGGATTGAAAATGAATGATTTGATCGTCAAATGCCTTTTTTACGCCGATGATCAAGTCATATTAGCGTCATCTGAAGGGGATTTGCAGGCGATGATTAATGTTATGCATGATGCCCAGAAAATCAAAGGGATGAAAATAAATGTAAGTAAAACGAAAGTAATGGTTTTTGAAAGAGAAGAAAGCATGACAAACTGTGGAGTTTCGATTGAAGGAGAAAAAGTGGAACAAGTAAATGAATTTGTGTACTTGGGTTCAAAGTTTACGAGAGATGAAAAGTATGACTGTGACATTGAGCGAAGGGTTTTGGCAGGAAAACAAATGAATGGGGCACAGCATAGCTTTATGAATACCCAAAAAGTGTCCAAAAAGGCACGTCTGGCTGTGCATAGAGGTATGTTGGTTCCTACACTTATGTATGGTAGTAAATGTTGGGTTTGGCAGAAGAAGCATGAAAATAGGATTAACGCTGCGGAGATGAGTAGTCTGAGAAGTATAGCCGGAGTGACTCTGTTGGATAAGGTAAAGAATAGTGAGATAAGAGAACGCTGTGGTGTTAAAGAAGATGTGATTACAAAGATAGATAAAGGAATGCTTAGATGGTTTGGACACGTTGAAAGGATGGATAAAGGAAGATTGACGAAACAAATTTATAAAGCGAGTGTGAATGGACAAGTCGGTAGAGGTCGACCTCGAAGAACATATCTTGATTAGATCAACATTGTTTTAAAGAAAGGCCAGGTCAAGAGTAATAACAACCGATGAGCATGTATGAGAGCACTGATGAAAGTAGAGGAAGCAAAAGATGTGTGTAAGTACCGTAGCAAGTGGTCTCTGTCTACCCTTATGGGAAAAAGGCGTGACTTTATGTATGTATGTATGTATGTACTAAAATCCTGGAATTTTTTTACTTCTTGGAGCTGTTTCTTTAAGAATGGTTTATTAGTTATTTTAATAACAATACCGAAAATCTGACAGTAAACAAGTCAAAGTGCATAAAAAAATTAAAACAAACAATTAGAAAACACTTTTTTTTCATAACAAACGCTACATGGTTGTTTTCATTATTTTTGAAAGTATTGAAAAATAATATAATCAAAAAATTCATTTTTTTTTAACAAATTTTTTATTTAATAAACAAATAAAAAGAAAAAGTAATTTCCTCCATAACATCAGAAAGCAATATAAATGAAGATTTAAAAAAAAACAGTTTCTTAATATTAATATTTAGCAACAATAATAATCTGTTAATAAACAAAGGCGGTTTTTACTAAAAAACTTTTTTTTAAGAGACCTTTTTTTTTCACAAATTATTATTTTAAATATAGATTAGATTGCCAAAAAAATATTTTAAAAATCTTGTACACAATGCATTAAAATAGATATAACAGTTTTTTAAGTTATAGGAGTTAAAAATTTAAAAAAATTATTATTACATTGCTTTAAGCAATAAGAAAATAAATTAATAAGGATAATGGAAAAACATTTTCCTTAATTGATTTATTTACGTTTTTAATTTTTTTATGCTTTTGATTTGTTTCTTAAAAATAATTATTTTTAATATGGATTAGATTGCCAAAAACTTTTTGAAAATCTTATGCACAATTGTTTACAAATTTTTTTTAAATAATATGAGTTAAAAATTTCAAAAAATTATCTTTATGTTGCTTTTAGCAATAAGAAAACAAATTAATAGGGATAATAGAAAAAAAATGTTTTATTTATGTTTTTAATTTTTTTATGCCTTTGATTGTTAATAAAAAAGTGAACAATTAAAAATTTTTGGTTTTTTCCAACAGGGAACTTTTTTAAAGTCTTTAAAGAACAGCTAAAAGAAGTAAAAAAATCCAGGTTTTTGGTTCAACAATTATCAGGGTTTCAACAAGTAAAATTTTCTTTTTAAAAAAGGCATAATTAATTAAAAATTGAGGTAAAATGTTTTTGCCACGGATTATTGTTTATTGACATGTCGAGATAGTACCTACATTTTTTTATTCCTTAATAATAATATTTAGGTACTCTGTTAAATATTTTTTTCTCCATACCGTGCAGAAAGCGTCACTTTCGGCCCGCTACGCAAAACAAAGTTGCCGCTCACATTACATTTTTAAGATGTCCAGTAAATTTTGGAATAATTTTGAGCACTAATGATAAAATTATTAACAACTCTTTCACTTAATATTGTTTTTACTTTGTTTAAAAAAGGGGAAAAAATGAATGGTGAATGAGATGTCAGATTTTTTTATACGCGATTAAAAAAAATTTAATACGCCTTCAAATGAGAAATTTGGCAATAAATGGTACAGAACATTTTTTAAAATATCAGACTAGATAAACTGACTTGAGTTTTTTTTGAACGTAATTTCTAGGTATAATGGCTTCTTCTACTCAAAATGCATTGTATAATAAAAATGGTTTAAAAAAAGCAAGCAAGCTTTGATACAAGTGCAAGTTTTTAAACTAATGCACTAAAAAGGTAAAAAAATAATTCTTTGTTTGACTAACATTCTATTTTGTGACTAACAGATTCAAATTCTTCTCTAGCTAATATTTGCGGGCAAGCTTTTGACTGTTACAGAATAACCTAGGTCAAACAACGTAATTATTTGTTTCATTTTAGTGTAAGTATTTGTAAAATAAGCTCTTATTAAAATGAAAATTAAAAGTCTGTGACCCCAAAAATCCCCTCATACCAATTTTGAATAGAATCCGGCCATAATCACAAAACTCGCGATCTAAATTCGTTAATTTTAAATCATGATATCTGATCTCAAAAATCCACATATACCAATTTTAAATAAAATTGGGCTATAATTATAAACCTCGTCACCATCTTGAACCAACTTGATATTCATAAACTTTGACAATAAAAAAAATCATAATCTCAAAAATCCAACTCACTAGTTTTAAGTACAATCGGAGGACTACGATCACAAAACTCAGTCGCCATATTGAATTTATGAATTTTAACAAGAAATTCATTATCTTCGACCAAATTAAAAATCTCCGACTCCAAAAACCCCTGCATACTTATTTTCAATGGAATCAGAATATTTTTACAGTTTTATTTCTTAATAATTATAACTAGAATTAACTGCCAATCAAAAATAAATTTGAGTCAAACTAGTGTTGAAGGACGTAAAGCTAACCTATCTTTAGTTTTTGGGATCACTAAGTTTGTTAGTGATATTCCCAATTATGTTAGCACCCATTCAAAAGGGGTGGGAAGGATATGAAATATAAATACTATAAAAAAAGGCCAATTTAGTATCGAATTAATAGTTTTTGGGGTCGCTTAGTTTAATAGTGATAATCCCAAAGCAGGCAAGTCAACGTTCGGGCAGGACAACGTCTGCTGGGTTTCGCTAGTATTATATAATTACAAAGAAAAGGAGTAAGATAACTTTTTACTTCAGTATTTGTGAATGTTACAATTTTTACCATACTAAAGATTGTTTTTTTTTCCTTTATATTAAAACATTTCTATAGTTTTGTCACACTGTATTAACATTCTTGAGTAATGGACAGACAGATTTATTACTTTTCAAACAATTTTCCACTATTTCACCATCATTGGCGGAAAGGTTATGATTTACTCGCTGAAGTTTCCAAAGTAATCGCTGCTTTACCACATTAACAAAAAACAATAATGATTGTTTTATTTCTGTAAAATAAAATAAATGTTTTATGACTAGTCTTTATTTATATATTTCATAAACAAATCGTAAATTGGTTTGTTCACATATTCTGTAGTAACGCTGCTGAAGAGAAAGTCAACGTGGTTAAATTTATCTATTGGAACTTCATAAATTGAATCCAAATTTGGCAGCAATTTCGCTAATTTTCGAACACCCTGAAATAATATAAAATATTTTCATTAATTGCAATTTATATTCAACAATACTAGAGTAAGATTTCTTACTATTCAAATATAGGGTTAAAATCCAACAGTAGCAATTGGGAACTGTATTAAAGGGTTATAAAGAAAACGATGTTAATAACTTTTAAAAATTGATGCCATGAATAGTAAATAACTAAAACTTCTAAAAAGCCCGCGTTATCCATTACCAAAATGATATTGATTAGTCTTTTTGTTTTGTATTTTAACCAGATTAAGTATTGTAATAAGATGATGTCAAATTTCCCAAAGTTAATAAAAAATTGTAAATTTTAATTCTTAATCAACATTCATATTTATTGAAAATATTAAAAAAGTATATGAATAGTTTTAAACTACTTATTTAACCAAATTAACATAATATATTTTTAATTTTAACTGAATTAAATTGGTTAACAAAAGCTCCCATGTTTTTTATAATTATCGTCAATGACATATGGTAAAAAGCTAAATGTACTTTTATCATATTCGATTTTATACTATCTTATTACTATTATGACAGTATACAGTTTTCTAAATAATCTTTAACCCCGACTTATCAAAATTGTTACTTATCACCGTGTTAATAACTTCCTTAGATGTTTAAAAAATATTAGCTAAAATTGGAAATTTATGTAGCATAATAATTCTATTTCAAAAGTATATTTTATTATTTTTTTAAACACAATAACTTTTTTAATGTGCAACTTGTAGCTTCCTCACTCTACAGTAGTAATTGAATGCTTTTTTACTAAATTATTTAAAATTGCTAGTATTTGTGTACTTGATAAATAAATTTTATTAAAAATTTTTTAAAAGTAAAAAGAGTCGACTCGGTCTAGGTAAAGTCGACTCTTACTCTGGTCTTTTTAGTAAAAGTTGATTAAAAGCACGAAGTGATAAATATCGATCAACATTTATTAAAGTTAACTTTTTGTAATAAAACGGCCTATAAAACAAATAAAAAATAAAAACCTTTGTAATACATTTAAAGATAGAAATATTTATTATTTATTGCAGCAAGGTAAAGATTTGTGACACTTTGAGTTGCAGAGCACATCTTCTTCTTACACATGCACATCTTGGATTTGCATTTAGTATTACAAGAGCATTTAAAAAATCTTTGCCACTTTGAAGTAATTGTGAAGTTGCAACAGTCCTCACAACTATTGTTTTATAAATAGGGACTTCATTTTCTTGGATAATGTTCGTGGGACATTTACTAAATTGAGACCTGAATAAACTTTTACTAAACCGCAGCAGGCATAGATAACTCTTCCTATGAAAAGTTGACTTGTTTATTCTTAATCAACTTTTACTAACATTTTTAGTAAGAGTTGACTCTGCCCAGGCGGAGTCTGAACAATCTACTTTTCCTGTAACATATATACCTAAAAATTTAAAAAATCTGACACTACGTAGATCTGCAAGATTAGTTAGTATTTATTAAAAAATTTAATTTATTATTTAGTTAAAAGTTCTAGAATGCATTTTCAACACAAATAAGACTATGGTATGGATTTAAATTGTATTTATATAGCTTTGAAGAAAATTTTTAGGATAAAAAAAAATATAAATGCTGTTTATAGGCATTATACTGAACAAAATAAGTTATTATCTAATTCTCGGGAAGAAAAAACAAATATTAGCGGATTCAGCAAATAAAATGCACAAATGGTTAATGTAGGACAATTTTGAACGCAAAAATAAAAAAGAGTTTTAAAAAGTTGTAGTTTTATATCAGACAGTATGTTCTGTTCATATTATTTTGACCTTAGGCCACGAAAGTTAGATTTCGGAGATCTTATCATACTTATAAAAACCACGTTGTTAGCCTTGTTAAAATAAAAAGAAAGAAGGTTTTCAAACAATTTAACACTCATTTTGAATGTTGTAGTTAAAGAAAATTAGAACAATAAGTAATTGATAAAACTGTAAAATAGATTAGTACAAGGGATTACAATACCTATACATATAAAAAAAATAGTTGAAAAAAGAGTAAAAAAATTAAATAAGTTTGTATACTTGGGTTCAAAGTTTAAGAGAGTCGGAAAGTATGACTGTGATATTGAGCGAAGGGTGTTGGCAGGGAAAAAAATAAAAGAGGCACTGATAACTTTATGAGCACCAAAACGTGTCAAACAGTCAAAAAGTGTCAAAAAAGTCATGACTGGCTGCGCATAGAGAAGTGCTGGTCACTACACTTATGTAGTGCCAAGTCAAAAGCACCAGCAACCGACGAGCTGATGAAAGTAGAGGAAGCAAAAGACGTGTGTAAGAAACGTAGCCAGTGAAAAGAAGTGGTCATGGCCTACCCTTACGGGAAAAAGGCGTGACTATATGTATTCATGTACATAGTTTTAATAAAAAAAACTTAATTACAAACTATCATTTTAAAATATCAAAAAAAAATTAATTACGTTAATAAATAAATTAATAATATACTTATGTTTGGAATATCTTATGTAGTTTAAGGTACAAATATTCTAATTCGAATTATCTCCTATAGTTTTAAGTAACTTTAAATTAAATTACTTCTGGTGGTACTAAGTTGTCGCTAGGGGCCATAAATAGACTTATAGGAGCTGCTAATTTCGACAGATTGTACCGTGGAGGAATTTTTGTTCCATACTCCTTCAGGTTTCCTTGCACTCCATAATCATATTTTTTAAAAGCACCTGTAATTTTCATAAAATTAAACAGTATTTTATAATGGATCTGTAAAACATCCCATTTGTAACTTATTATTCATAAAATATTAAATTTATATTTTATACATACAGGGTGTTTATAAATTCATGCGAAAAAATTCAGGTGATTGCCCGTATGAAATTATAATGGATCTTTTCTATAACAAAATTTCCCTTCCGTGATATCACCCCTAAATGGTGGCGAGTAAAATTAAGTTTAAATTTTTTTTTCAAATTTAAGTAAATATAGAAACTTAAAATTTTGTAATTTCCGTGCACTCGCAAAGGTCTAACCACCGGTAAGTACTTTTTCAACATTCCTGTTACATTATAAGAGGGTGAAATTAGCATCCCTTACCGTATTTAATATTAAATCTTGTTTTAGAGATTTATTTTTGCAAAATAAAAATATATAAATCTGATTTTTTGAAAAAAATCAGTTATACATTTTTCCGTGTCCTTCAACAATCATGTTTATATATATGATTGTTGAAAGACACGGAAGAAAAAATTATCTGTTTTGACGAGACCAGTACTGCAATGCAAATTGTATCTTGGATTGTAAAAATATTTATAGACATGAATTAATTACGATATAATTTGAACGTAGTAGTAAGCATTATAATAAAAAAAATGAAATATAAAAAAAAATAATTAATCTTGCTTGAAAAAAGTGTCAATAGCAAAAAGCGATTCTGTATTACTTACACAACGTTGACAAATTTTTATTATTGGAGGAGTACCTAGGAATATAAAATTTAAAGTTGTTTTTACTTGAAACTTTAAATATGAACCTACTTTTGTTTAAAAAAAAAAACGTTTCATAATAATATAATACACAAAATTAAAAGTACTTGCATTGGACTTTAGCAAGATTTTGGTTAGAAATTAGATCTTAGAATTAATTATAGTTAGGATGTAGCTAAAACATTTAAGTCAAAAGATTCTTGTCAATCAATATTAGGACTAGGTTTTTTTAATCTATCAACAAATATAAAATAAAAATGTCTTGTTTCCATATATCTGCGATGTTTTAGATTTCCAATAAACATTACCAGATATATATTTATTTTACTCTTTTTAGAGGTAAATTTGAAGCGACGATCTCAAACGCCCTTTAAGAAGCTCTTAACACAGTATACAGATGGTGCGAGAGGGAACAGATGTCTGTAAACCCCCGTAAAACTGTAATTATTCCTTTTACGAAAAGGAAAAAGCTAGATAAGCTTCGGCAGCCTGTCCTATACGGAGAGAGCATTCCATTTGCGACGGAAGTGAAATACCTGGGTGTAGTTCTGGATAAAAGACTCACCTGGAACGCCCACTTGGAAAAAACAATAAACAAAGCCAGGTTTTCTCTCTGGAATCTCAGAAGAGTATGTGGCAAATCTTGGGGAATGAACCCCAAACATATTTACTGGATTTATCAAACAATGATAATATCTATGGTCACGTATGGTTCAGTAGTCTGGTGGACCAAAGGGTTACAACATACAGCTAGAGCAAAGCTTGCTGGCCTTCAGCGGCTGGCATGCCTGGCCATAACTGGAGCTATGTCCAGCACACCAACGGCAGCGATGGAACACCTCCTACATCTCCCTCCCCTAGATATTCTCTTAGAGAGGGAGGCCAGGATAGCTTCCTATAGATTCCTGTCTTTGGAAAAGCAAATAAATGGAGAGCAACTCGGAGATCACTCCGGGATACTGAGTGAAACAAAAAACCACCAAATTCTCGGGATGGTTCCTGACTTGCTAGCCACAAAAATACACGTAGGGAAGTCGTTCAAAGTCCTCTTTCCGGAGAGAGACAAATGGATGAGGGGACAAATCCTCTTCCCAGAGACTGAATACGTAATGTACACAGACGGCTCCAAAACCCCAGATGGAGTTGGGGCCGGTGTTTTCAGCAGGAAACCAAAGATTGAAATATCTACCAGTCTTGGCAGGTATGCCACAATCTTTAAGGCTGAAATATTCGCTATCGAATTGTGTGCAAGAGAGTTGACCAACAGACCTCTAGCAAACAAAAACATAAATATAATATCAGACAGCCAGGCCGCTTTAAAAGCACTGAGCTCCAACAAGATAAATTCTAAACTTGTATGGAATTGCATCGAATCCTTAGAGTACCTTGGTGCGAACAACAGGGTGACCCTACTGTGGGTACCTGGGCACCAGGGGGTGGAAGGAAACAAAAAAGCCGACACCCTTGCAAAACAGGGGGCCGAATCTGCGTTCACTGGACCAGAACCGGTTTTTGGAGTCACCACAAGTGCCGCCAAAACAATTATTTCGGACTGGGCGGAGAGAAAAATACTCACGTACTGGTCCGACTTACCAGGGCTAACCCACTCGAAGGCGTTTTTACCGTTACAACCCTCGAGAAACACAACTAAGCAGATCCTAGAATGGAGCAGAAATGACCTGCGTATTCTAACAGGACTGCTTACGGGACACTGTCGTCTGAGATACCACCTCAGAAAGATAGATCTGAACCAACAAACGGACTGTCGGTTCTGCTGCGTGGAAGACGAAACTGCTGAACATATACTATGTTCATGCCCCGGCCTGGGAAGAATAAGGTTCAACATATTTGGTTACACTAACCTAGAACCTACCGATTTTAAAAAAATCTCACCCTATACAACCATGAACTTCGTAAGAAGGGCTGGATTGTACGGTGAACTGTAGCCTCTAGGGGTGAGCCACAATAGACCTACTAAGGGTCGCGGTGGAGGGGCGACCACGCCCCACTCACATAAAACCGAACCTAACCTACTCTTTTTACTAGAAGATAATTAAAAAAAAAAATAATTCACATTAAAGTTGCAAATACCTGTATGAACGAGTTGAAAATAATGTAAGAGTTCTTTCATGGAGCACCCTGCAGGAGAATGTTGAACAGCCAGCTGAACATTTATCTATAATCAAAAACAAATCTTATTAACTGTTATACTGCTGTAATATATTGTTACGATATATTGTCCCTGATCCGGCTGAAGCGGTTACACAAAGACAAATATTCCCTTTGCTGCATAAAAAGACGACCTACACATAGCGAATGACTTATGGCCGCGGTGTGATTGAAGGCCTCTAAAAAGGTCGATTAATTTCGAGGGACAAACCACTTTATCTAGAAATTTCCAGGAATATTGTTTAGATTTATATAAAAGTGATGTCGTCGATCGAGTGGGAAGTTAAAGTTTTGAAGTAATTATAAAGTGTTATAAATAAGTTTGTATACAGAGTGTTTAGAATCATCGAACCCAAAGTGTATAAATATCGCGTAACAATATCTCAATTAAATTTACAAATTCGCTTGCCATGTGGTAAAAATATCACAATTTTCTGATTAATTTGTTTTACAAAAAATGTTTGTTTGTAACATGCAGTAGGGATATGAAATAACTTAGGTAAGATTTTTTTCTACCATGGGACAATGACCCACAAAACCACACATAAAGTTTTTTTAGTGGGTAACATCGGGAAACTAATGAGTCAGTCCCACACTATCCCCCATGCCATTGACGTGAGGTACACGATCATTTGAAATGACATTACTTTTCATATTTGAGAATAAACTAAGTAGGTAATAATGCACCCTACACGATCATTACTAATGACAACATTCCATCACGTGCCAGTTATAACGACTTGAAATAAAAAAATCCAAACTTTCGTCATTACTAGACTTCATTCTAGTTTTTTTCCTCTTACAAAATCATTACTAATGTCTTCCCATTAAGGGAAAATTAATAAAATGAATACTGCTTTCAAATTTATCAAAAGTTTCTTAATTTTACAAACGTTACTAACCAGTTATTATACATAGTGGCCCATTTAAAAATGTCCACCTCGGATATTTTTCATAGACAAATTTTGTTCCGAAAACCTGAGACTGGATTTTGTTTTCAAAGGGGAAATGTTTTTAACCCTAACTTTTAAATGAAGGATTATTCGCTTAAGCGGGTCATTTCAAGAATCTTGAATAACACGGAGCGTCAAGTAAGGCATCGTTTTAATGGTACTTACTACTGTTTACAAAACTGTCAAAAATGTCCCGGTTTGTTTTGGAATTGATGTCTTTTTTTATACAAATTGTCAAGGATGATGGATTTTTCTAAAGTTGTATTTTGATAACATGTATTGGTATTAACTAAAGTGGTAAATATTTGTTACTTACAGGTTCAATTAAATTATTGTTGGAATACGATCCAAAATAAAGGATTAAATAGCAGATATCCACCAATATCGTCATTTCAGCACAGAGGATTCTTGTTAACAAATTTATTAAGTCATTTACAGGTTTGGGAAACAGCACATAAAAATCGAATAGCTTTGCAATATTCTAAAACAAAGAAAATTTTATAACTTTTTAATTTTTAATCCGATGTAATTATACAGTAACAATTAGCCACTTATAAACTATTTATTTAAAAACGTTTTAAATCAATTATTTTATTTTAGACATATACTTATTTTGTATTTATAATACAAATACAATTTTTTTTAATTAACATTAATTATTGGTTTACTTATTTCATCTGATAATAATAGAAAAATAATTAAAGAGGTAAATATAGCAAAAAATGTTGTATCTATGACAAAAAAAAAATTGTTAAAATTTGTAATGCCACATATTTTTCAGTTTTATCAAACTTCTTCGATCGAACGTCTTTTTTAAAAAAATAGTATTACTTCAAAAAATTGAATATAAATAATTTGTATAAAATGATGTTGGGGAGTTTGCTTGGAAATTGCATCTACAATGTGGAAGGTCTAAGTGACTAAAGAAACACAGTGCAAGGCTAAATATAAAGTAATAAAATTAATAATATTTTTACAGACCCCTATTAAAAACGAATGTTTTCCTAAAACTGTTACAATAGATCTCGAATCTTTTAATAAACAAGACGGTCCCATCTGTACAGCCAGTTGAATTTTATTATTATAATTTGGTTTTTCTGCTGCAAATGCGAAATACGAGGTTGTTCCTTGTGAGTGACCGATGTAAAATAATCGTGAAGCATTGGATGCTTTGAGAACGTAGTCTGTAAGAGCAGGTGTATCATAAATTGCTACTTCATGCCATCTACAAAAAATTTAGTTTATTTAATGAAATATTTTGTTACTATTTACTACCTTATGCAGAGTTTTTTTTAGTTGTTAACATTAATAAAGATATAAGATTAATAAGAATTTATAGACTTTTTTTTTAATTGCACTTTTAGGCATTTTAAACTTTCTTTTATTTATCACAAAACGTAAAAAGCAGTCATTAAAATAAAGTAATAATTTTAACCAGCCTTTTAAAAAATAACTACCAGTCGTACATTTGCATAATCAAAAAATATTATCACATGGTTATCATTTTAAGAAAATTGTATGTTTATTACAACGCAAAGATATTGATCAAAAGAGTAACGAATGCAACTGAGAAGATGATATGGGATGTGCAAGCAGGATTTAGAAGAGGAATATTTATGGATCAGGTCTTTTCCTTACGAGGTATAGTCGAAAAATTCTTGGCTAGAAGTCAGGTCTATTGCGCTTTTATAGACTTGGAAAAGGCCTATGACAGAGTGTGAGGAGTGAATTGTGGTCTACATTGTCTATATATGGGGTAAGTGGTAGTTTAATACGAGCACTGAAATCACTTTACGAGGATTCCACTGCTTGTGTCAGGATAAATGAAGCTTGCGCAGACTGGTTTAACATCAAAAAAGGTGTGAGACAGGGATGTGAGGCTTCGCCATGGCTGTTTAACTTATACATAGACAATTGTTTAAAAGATCTGAAAGAGAGTGCGTATGGATTAAAAATGAATGATTTGATCGTCAAATGCCTTCTTTACGACGATGATCAAGTCATATTAGCGTTATCTGAAGAGGAGTTGCAGGCGATGGTTAATGTTATGCACGATTCCCTGAAAATCAAAGGAATGAAAATAAATGTGAGCAAAACGAAAGTAATGGTTTTTGAAAAAAAGAAAGCATGACAAACTGTGGGGTTTCGATTGAGGGAGAAAGAGTGGAACAAGTTAATGAATTTATGTACTTGGGTTCAAAGTTTACTAGAGATGGAAAGTATGACAGTGACATTGAGCGAAGGGTGTTGGCAGGAAAACAAATGAATGGGGCACTGCATAGCTTTATGAATAGCCAGAAAGTGTCAAAAAAGGCACGTCTGGCGGTGCATAGAGGTGTGTTGGTTCCTACACTTATGTATGGTAGTGAATGTTGGGTTTGGCAGAAGAAGCATGAAAATAGGATTAATGCTGCAGAGATGAGTAGCCTAAGAAGTATAGCCGGAGTGACTCGGTTGGATAAAGTTAAGAATAGTGAGATAAGAAAACGCTGTGGTGTAAAAGAAGATGTGGTCACAAAGATAGATAAAGGAATGCTTAGAGGGTTTGGACACGTAGAAAGGATGGATGATCTCGGTCGATCTCGGAGAACATATCTCGATCAGATCAACATTGTTTTGAAGAAAGGCCAGGTCAAGAGTACCGACAACCGAAGAGCATATATGAGAGCACTGAAAGTAGAGGAAGCAAAAGATGTGTGTAAGAACCGTAGCAAGTGAAAGGAACTGGTCTCTGCCTACCCCTATGGAAAAAAGGCGTGATTTTATGTGTGTATGTATTACAACGCAGAATTTTTACAATACATTGGATTTCCGTCGCTTACGTCAATAGTAAGTAATAAATTATAGGTAGAGAAAGTTTTTAAAGAATATGAAACTAATAATTTTCGTAAACAAGACTAAATGAAAATAATTATTTTTGGCAAAGTGTCTATTTCCTAGACACTTTTTCCCTAAGAAAACCACAGCAAGAAAATAAAAATTGTTTACTTTTTGTTACCAGTTGGTACCAGATGACGTAATCTTGGTTTATTTAGCACAAAAACAAGAATTTGTTGAAAGCTTCAATTTATGTGTTTGGAACGCAGACAAGCCCGCCGGTTCGTAATTGACACACAGAGCAAATGGCCGACAACGCCAACAAGTACATTAAGCATTTCATCCGCTTCGTTCCTTCGTCTCGCATTCGAGTACGAGCCAGATATTAAATATTCCGCTTATCCGATTGGTGTTATGGACAAAGAATGTCCCCATTGTCATTCGCTCAAATTCAAACATGAGTCAGCTGGCATGTGTTGCGCATCGGGAAAAGTGCAACAACCAGAAATTGAGACACGACCAGAACCATTTAACGGCTTGCTCATCGGCACGGATCCAGATTCAAACCTGTTCCTGAAGTCCATTCGCACTTTTAATTCATGTTTCCAAATGAAATCGTTCGGAGCAACAAAAAAAGTTCACAAATGGTCAACAATTCAATTCAACGTTTAAAATCAAAGGCCAAGAGTATTACAAAGTGGGCTCATTGCTCCCAATGCCAAACGAACCACTCGGTACAGCTGCATTCGAAATCGCACCTGAAAAATTCCTAGAACAGAAATGCGATACACAACAACAGCACACTTTTAGTTTCAAATTTTGTATTTCACTTTCGAATTATACTTGCGTTCCGTTTTTATTTGATAATTTATATGGCAGAACAACGTTTGACTGGTCAGCTAGTAGGTAATAGATAAATTAGTCAGTTTTGGTTGATGCATAGTTGACCTTAAATATATTTTAATTAACTTTAACTAAGAAAAAGATCTTTCTCCAGATGCAACTGTAACTGGTAGAGTAAGATATATTGTTAATGCTATTGGTGAGTTTGAAAAAGTGGATATTAAATTTTTCCGGAATATCATATCTAATCATTGTTATTTATGTTAATTCCTTTGTATATAGTTGTCAGTAGTTGTCAGTTAATAAAAAAACTAAAAACGGTGTCTTGTCTTGTCGCTGACAAAAAAACTCTAGTATTTATTGCTGAAAAGCAATAGACAAATACATAAGTGGTCCTTCGAGTAATTCAAATTGAAATCAGTCTGTGGAAGATGTCCAAATCTCTACCTTTGAGAAAAAGTACCAGGCCAACGAAAGGAAAAATACCAATTAGGTATTTGACATACTGTGAAAGTTCTGACAAGAATATGTCAGAAAAGGAAAATCCTTCAATTCAAATACAGGATGAAAAAACTTTGAGTAACTCATCCAAAACCAAGGAACATTCGAAAATACCAGATCAAGGGACTGTGCGTACGTCATCGACACATATTTCTAAACAGAGTACTATCAGACGAAAACAGTTGGAAATTGAGCTAGAGAAAGTAAGAAAACTAGCTGAAATCGAAAAAGAGTTGATAGAAAAAGAAGTGGCATTGAAACAGGCGGACTTGGAGGAACAATGGCAATCAAGCAAGGGTTCTTTCATCGACAACAAAGATGAAAATGAAGAAGATATCCAAACTGTTACTTCTAAGTCTTCATTAGTGCAACAGTGGGTTAACTCATTACACAAACCATCTGATACCAAATTAGCGGTATTTACCGCATTTTGCAGTTTCAAATCCGAATAAGCCTGGCAAGATACGGTTTGTTTTCGATGCAGCTGCCAAAACCTGTGGAAGAAGCTTGAACGATCTTCTTCTGAAAGGTCCGGACTTATTGAACTCTTTACTTGGAGTTATCTTCAGATTTAGACAGAGACATATAGCCTTTACTGCAGATATAATGGAAATGTTTCATCAAATTTATATTAGACCAGAAGATAGAAGAGCTCAGCACTTTTTGTGGAGGGATGGAGAAAGATCTAGCGATCCCGAAGAATATGAAATGGTAGCTATGACTTTTGGCTCGGTTTCATCGCCTACTACTGCAACCTTTGTAATGAGAAAAAACGCAGCGGATTTCATAAACACATTTCCTAATGCAGAGAGAGCTATAAGAGAACAACACTATGTCGACGACTATCTGGATAGTGTAGACACAGTAGAAGAAGCTGAACAGTTGATTTCGTCAGTGATCGAAGTCCATCGAAGAGGAGGCTTCACAATCCGAAATTGGACTTGTAATGACAAAGAAGTTTTGCAACGTATTCCTGAAGAATATAGGAATGCTAAGGTCAAGGATATGGATTTTGGAAAAGAAACATGTTTACCCACTGAAAAAATATTGGGATTAATTTGGAACCCAAATGACGATACCTTTTCTTTTGCAATCAAGTGGAGTAAACAGGATCTTCGAAAATTGTTAGAGAAAAGTCATGTGACAAAACGAGAAGTTCTGAAAACTGTAATCACTATATTTGACCCTTTTGGATTTCTTAACAACTTCACGATAAAAGCAAGAATTTTCCTTCAGACTATTTGGAACTCAAAGATTGGCTGGGATGACGAGTTGAATGAAGACATGATGAAAAAATGGAGGAAATGGGCTGGACAAATAGCAAAAATCTCCAATTTGACAATTCCTCGTTGTTATCTGAAAAATATATCCGAGGTCAAAAATATTCAATTACATGTATTTTGTGACGCAAGCTCTCAAGCGTACGCGGCTGTCGCTTATTTGAGACTGGAAAGCGAAGAATCAATTAACACATGTTTCGTGATGGCGAAAGCAAGAGTATCCCCCTTGAAGTTATTATCGATTCCAAGACTTGAACTTCAAGCTGCTGTTCTTGGATGTAGACTATCTGTTACTATAAAAGAAAATCACAGTATCCCGATTGACGAAAGTTACTTCTGGAGTGACTCTAAAACAGTTATCAATTGGATAACACGTGATCCTGCAGTATTTCAACCATTTGTAGCACACAGACTAGCAGAAATACGAGAACACTCTGATGAACGATCTTGGAATTGGGTGCCCACGAAAGAAAATGTTGCAGATGAGGCTACTCGGGAAGATAGTATGAATAAATGGCACTCAGAGAGTAGATGGTTGAATGGTCCCAGATTTTTTAAATTCAGTAGAGACAAGTGGCCAGAAGCTGAAGATAACAACGAATTGGACGAATCCGAATTGAAAAAGAGATTTGTAGGACTTGTTACGACAAAAAATTATATGAATTTAAGAACATCTTTACCAGAAATTTCCAGATTCTCATCTTGGTCAAGATTAGTTCGTACAACAGCCTGGACTCTGAGATTTATTGGAACCATTCGAAAAAAATCACAAGCTACTGGTGAATTATTGCCTGCTGAGATGAATAAAGCTGAGAAACTATGGATAAAATACGTTCAATGGGAAAACTTCTCAGAAGAAATTGAAATGTTACTAAATGATATTCGTATTGAACCTTCTAGTAGAATTTTCAAACAGTCACCGATTTTGGACACTGATGGCATTCTTCGATTGAAGAGTAGAATTGTAAATTCAACTGATTTGACTGAAGATACAAAATTTCCGATCATTTTAGATCCAAAAAATTACTACACAAAGTTGTTAATTTTCCATTATCACCTCATGGCAAAGCACAACGGGCAAGAATTTGTAACAAATGAACTCAGACAACGTTACTGGATACTGAATATAAGATCTGCTGTAAGAAGCTCGTGGAACAATTGTCAGTGGTGCAAAAACAGGAGAGCAACATATCAAATTCCTGAAATGGGTGCACTACCAACTTGTCGTTTGACTTCTTTTGTGAGACCTTTCACTATAGTAGGAATGGATTATTTTGGTCCCGTGTATGTTACTATTGAACGCAGAAGAGAAAAAAGGTACGGTGTATTGTTCACCTGCATGAGTGTTCGTGCTGTGCACATAGAAATAGCACATTCATTGAGCACAGATTCTGCTATTATGGCGATTCGAAGGCTAGTTGGTCGCAGAGGATGTCCAAAGAAAATTTATTCTGATAACGGAACCAATCTTAGAGGTGCACAAAAAGAACTCAAGGATGCTTTGAAACAATTAAATCAAGACCAGATCATATCGACACTAACAAGTGATATTGAATGGCATTTCATTCCTCCATCAGCCACTCACATGGGAGGGAGTTGGGAACGTTTAGTTCGGTCTATAAAAACGACATTGAATGTGACACTGAAAAAAAAGCTCCACGTGAAGAAACCTTACAAACTTTATTCATAGAAGCAGAATATATTGTCAACTGTCGCCCATTAGTCCATGTTTCACTGGATCATGCTGATGATGAAGCATTGACACCTAACCACTTCTTGTTGGGTACCTCTAGTGGAACACAGATTCCTGAAAAATTCGACGAGTACGATTTGGTGTCACGAAAACATTGGCGAATTTCTCAATTACTAGCGGACCATTTTTGGCGCCGATGGGTTCGTGAATACTTACCTGTTCTGAGCAAGAGAACGAAATGGTTCGCCCCTACCACGAGAAAAATTGAAATAGGTGATGTGGTTATAGTCGTGGGTTCAGATTTCTGCCGAAACGTTTGGCCTAAAGGAATTGTCACGGCAGTATATCCAGGCACTGATGGCCAAATTCGAGTCGTTGATGTTAAGACAAACATGGGTATATTCAGACGACCAGTGGCAAAATTATGTCCATTAGATATTCATAAAAAGGAGTAATGAATAGGAGTTCATTACTGGGAGGAAGTGTTCCGGAATATCATATCTAATCATTGTTATTTATGTTAATTCCTTTGTATATAGTTGTCAGTAGTTGTCAGTTAATAAAAAAACTAAAAACGGTGTCTTGTCTTGTCGCTGACAAAAAAAACTCTAGTATTTATTGCTGAAAAGCAATAGACAAATACAAAATTATTTATAAAAAGATATTGCAAAAGCGCATTTGGATAAATAGATTATTTTTTTTTTAAAATGAAGCTTCAAAGCTTTAAGCTCATTATACAAATCAATACCGGCTTAATTTCTTACCTACCGCAGTAATTCTTTGTAAACAATATTTTTTGGTTTTCCTTCGGGTGCTAGAAATACCAGGCTACTCTGTACGCTTACTCTGGAGCATGCCACATACAACTGGCCGTGGTAGAAGCAGCTTTCTCTCAAGTCTACTCCCGCTACCTTAAGAGTTTGACCTTGAGCTTTGTTTATGGTTGTGGCGAAGCAGACTTTGTTGGGAAACTACACTCTTTTGAATTCGAAGGGGTAATTTAATGGTGTTATTGAATCCTAGGAATAAATACAGACTCTCTTTGAGAACAACCTTTTAATATAGTTGCCTCGACTACATTGCAATCTGGTGCCATTGCATAATTTGGATAACTAGATTATTTTTTTTTTAAAATGAAGCTTCAAAGCTTTAAGCTCATTATATAAATCAATACCGGCTTAATTTCTTAAATCGTATTCGAGTTTCAGATGTAAATCTTTACAATGTTTTATCAAGTTTAGGTTTAATACTTAAATAATGAACTATTAAAAAAGCCAAACACGTTGTCTTACATTTTCAACTCTTCCAACAAGACAAGATTTAAAAAAAAATTGGTTACTTTGTAATTGATTTTAGCAACTAACATAACTTCATTGCGTTGTTCATAGTGAAATTGTGCAGGTTTTCTTCTTGGACGAAGAGTATTCATTGGTGAAAAGTATGTTTTTGCCTTTAGTTTATGTGTCATTTCCGTACCTTTTTGTAAAATCATTTCAAAGTGTTCAGCCGTGAAACGATTTGTAAACATATATCAAATTATTTAACAAATTTGTGCACATTTGAGTTTTTATCCTGGAACTTTGCATCATTTTACTTAAATAATTAATTTCATTCAAAATATACAACACTACAACAGAGCAAATAAATAAAAAATTTTGAACCTTTAATAAAGTGTTCGCATTAAAAATTACAGAAATAGACAAAAAAAAGGGTAGTGACAATTAATGAAATAAAATTAATAGCGAGAAAAAGAAAAAAATTGGATACAGGACTAGATATCATCTTCCAAGTTCAGAATGGGTAAGGATTAGAGAAAAAAATGTATAATGTGATAAATGTTTTTAAATATTAGTGGAAAGGCTTCTACAATTATATTAATCAACAAAGTATATTTCATCTTTCCTAGGAGTAGGATTTTTTTTTTTTTACTCAACGGGTAATAAACACAAATTTTTTTAATTTGTTTAATCAAGTATTAAAATAACTTCTACCAAATTCCAATACATACGAGTGAACTTTGGTTCCGGCGAATTGCCAATTTTATTTTTATTGCCAATGAAGTTGTAGTGTTATCGTTTTTCATTACAAAGGTATTCTCGTTAACACAATTTAACATCGATTTTTCATCACGCAAATCTGTACCTACGATTTTCCGTTCAAGGTTATTTGTTGTCGTGACAATGTTTTATAAAATTTTTGTTTTTGTTCTCAAATATAATTATTGGTTTACATTAAGATAATGTTAATTGCATTACTTTAATAAGCTACTTTTATTGGAAATTAATTTTTAAAATAAAAACTTCAAATTTATTTTTTTATAAGTATTGTTACGTTATTTTGTTCTTGGGTTCGGTAATTCTAAACTCTCAGTACAATTTCTAAACAATTTTTATTCTACTATTACAGACAACAAGGCCAGCTCGTTATAGTATATTTCTTTTAAAATGTTTGTAATATTAATCAACTTGATTATTATATTGGGTAAAGCATCGAAAACAGTTTTTTTTTTTAATAAATAATACTATATTTAATATCAAAGGGGCTTCTTTTAATAATTCTCTCTTCAACATAAAATTTTATTTTTAGTCTTTTCTGTAGGTATCACACCTCATTAAAAAAATATGTTTATGGAAAATTCAGTAGGTAATATAAAGGTTTCTAAGAGTGCTTTGAAGTCTAACACTTTATTGGACCTCTTGAAAATGAAAACCTATGAACTACTTTATGAATTCTTCTATCCCAAACTAATATTCAATAAATCGTCACATGATCATTAATTTGATGATGTTCATTGTTAATTGAGTATTTTTCATTTATTTTATGTTTTTTTTTTATATTTTAACTATTTGTTGAATAAGGTACCTATTTTATTAAATTTTGTCTTAAAAAGATTGAAAACCGTATTTTTGGTTATTTAATTTTGTTAAATTTCGTTTCCTCCTCTGTGTATATTTATCTGCTTGATTATAGTTTCTACTTTTTTTTAATCAAACTTCAATGCGTAGTAAAAGGTCACCTTTTTCCAAAATATCTTAATTAATATTTTTATGTGTTGAGAAATTTATAAATATTTGTTATTGCAAATAATTTTAATCGGTACCGATTCCCTATTTATTTTTCTCTATATTAGTTCCTTTTTTACATACAGTTTGTTGATTATTTTTGCAAACATCCTGTTATTTATACGATTAGCAATCTTAATTAATATTTAAAAGCCATTAACCTGTATATTTAATATATTATACAAATCAGAAGTAAGCTAACACATACTATCAAGTAAATTAAATACCGTGCGTTCCAATGAAACGTAATGTCTTATGGCATTTACTTATTTCCAACACCGACAAATACCCTCTACAAATACATTTTACAAATAACCGTACTAATTGTAAAATTAACAATAAAATGTACCGTTATTATTATTACTTAACTATTTAAAAATGAATCACTATTGAATGGGACCACAAATGTCCAAATTCGACGGAGTGGAATTGAACGACTGTAAACACGATGATTGCACGATGTACGCGAGCATATTTTTAGTGCAAACGTATAATAAAAAAATTAAATGAAATTACTGTAGAGAGGAAGCAATGTTCATGCAAAGGTGATTATAGTTATTATAATGTGAGATTTAAAGGTTAAATAAACGTGAAAATAGAATAACATTTTGTTATACTTTATATCCACGAAGCTCGGCCTTTGATCTTGTGAACGTGGCTATTATCGATTTACAACAAAATCAAAATACTACACCTACCGCAGTAATTCTTTGTAAACAATATTTTTTGGTTTTCCTTCGGGTGCTAGAAATACCAGGCTACTCTGTACGCTTACTCTGGAGCATGCTACATACAACTTGCCGTGGTAGAAGCAACTTTCTCTCAAGTCTACTCCCGCTACCTTAAGAGTTTGACCTTGAGCTTTGTTTATGGTTGTGGCGAAGCAGACTTTGTTGGGAAACTACACTCTTTTGAATTCGAAGGGGTAATTTAATGGTGTTATTGAATCCTAGGAATAAATACAGACTCTCCTCGAGAACAACCTTTTAATATAGTTGCCTCGACTACATTGCAATCTGGTGCCATTGCATAATTTTGGTGGATTTATATTGCGCAGCAACAAAATTGGCGCGTAAACTCTCAATTTTTATAGGTGAGTTGGGAGAACGGGATGCTTCAGTGTATTCAGGAACTCGACCGATAATGAACGGCATCATCGGTGTTTATCACTGAGTTGACGAATTTATATTGATATTCAACCCCTTCGAATGATCTCAAAAGTATTTCATTTATGACTGAGGCTTATTCGTTTTTTTGGGGATAGGATGGCACGTTCGCATAACCATACTGCAGGTTTATCGTGAATATTATTAATGTTTGGGTAAATTTTAGCTATAAGCTTTTCTACAGTGGAAACAATTGTACCTAACTCTGTAGGAAAAATTATATTTTTATCCAGTTCCAGGAAATCACCATTCCTATTTTAAGCAACAGGTCTGAGAACTGTCCGGCAGTAACATCTCCCTTAAGATGGACTCTCATAATTTTGGTAAGGCTCAGTTTTGTCACTGACGGCCACAAATGAGACCGCTTCACATACGCTTTAACTTCGTCCGCTCGCTGTGTCCCCTACTACTGGTAAAGTCTGCCGAAAATCGCCTGCTAACAATGCAGTAACTCCTCCCATTTGACAATTCATTATTCCTAATATCTTGTAAAGATCTATTTAAGGCTTCGAAACCCCCTTTATGAGCCGTAGTACTCTCATCCCAAACGATTAATTTTGTTTTGCGGAGTACTTCTGCCATATAACTTTGTTTGGGAATATTGCATAGTGGGGTTTCGGTTTGTATTAAATCTAGAGGAAGTTTAAACGCGAAGTGTGCAGTCAAGGTATAAGGTAAGTTTTTTTTTTTTTTAGTCGCAAAAAGGGTAGACCTATTGTGTGTATTAGAAGGGGAAGGGATTATAGAAAGAAAATGATTGTGGACACGCTTTTTAAAAAGCTGCAGGTCATAGTTCTCTGGAAAAACTTATTTTGGAAGCTTATTCCATTCCGTAGCAGCCCTGTAAAAGAAGATTCTTGATGAAGATTGGTCCTTGTAGTGTCAATCTTGAGAGTAAATGGGTAAGACTGATCAGCGTGCCGAGTTCTTCGGCCGAATGTGGCCAATGGTGGTACAAGAGTTTTTATTTCTCTGGAGCATCTGCCATGGAAATATCTGTAGAGCAATGGCTGGTCTGCAACTCTTCTATGTTCTAGAGGGTGAAGGGTATTTGTGAGAGTTGAGCTGTTTATCAAGCGAATGGCTCTTTTCTGAATGGAATCTAGAAGACGAAGAGAATGCCTTGGTGCTGAACCCCAAATGTGCGAGCAATACTCCAGTAGAGGTCGGATTTGAGCCTTGTACGTCGTCAACAGTTAATCAGGAGTAAAAAACTTTCTGGCTTTCCACAGAAAACCTAGCCTCTGGCTTGCCGATTTTGCAATGTTAGCAACGTGGTCATGCCATGACATATTATTGGACACCGTGACTCCCAAAATCGAGATGGAGGGACTTGGTTCAAGGGTATTTCCGGACATTGTGATGGGATAATTTGAGGAATTCACTTTCTTGGAAAACGTGGCACTTTGTGTTTTTTGGACGTTGAACTGAACAAGATTGTTGGTTCCTCACTCGACAAATGCTTTACGATCTCTATTTATGGAATCAACCTGTTCCTGCCTAAGTCTATTTGTATCATTCACCGAAAGTGATCGATATGATGTGAAAGTTGAGACAAGTGTGATATCGTCTGCGAAACTGTAAATGGGGTTCGTGGTGGTTTTCAAGAGGTCGTTGATGTGTAAAAGAAATAAGGTGGGGGACAGGATGGAACCCTGGGGACCCCGGCATTGGTTTTAAACGCAAATTTGTCCAGATATTTGATGAGTTCTGTGTTAATCGTGTTCTGTGTTAATTTTTATTCAAATATCCAAGAACAAATAAATTCTAATCCGATTGAAATATTCTTTTATATTTGACATTCCAATTTTAAAGAGTAGTGCATTGCACCAAGCTTTTATGTGAGTTCAACGTTTTTGAATAAAATCGGATTCAGAATTTAAACATGTGTCAAAATAAAATGTAATTTAAATAAAAAACACTAAGGTGTATCGATATTAACGTTGTCCCATACAAACATTGCCTCCGTTTTTCACCCCCTTAGAGGCAGAATTTTGAAAGATTCTTTTAATCGGATGCTTACGTCATACAAAGAACATACCCTTCAAGTTTCAGGTCTCTACGATCAGCAATTTAGACTGTGCATTGATGCGTCAGTTAGTCATTCAGGACAAAGCATTTTATATGTATAGATTAATGTTTCCGATATACAGGGTGGCCAACCAAAAACAATACAGAGCTATTTGCAGAAACCTCGTCAATATTTTAGAAAAACGCTTAGACGCGTCGATTTTTGATTAGAGGGGGAAACTCTTTTCCGGTATTTTTAACTCCACTTCTTTCAACCCCAAGCGAGGGTAAGAATTACCTCAACATTTTTAACAGCATTGGGGGTCGAATAAGATTCTTTTAAAAGCTTTTACAATTCTCTATACAAAAGTCTTTACATTTTAAAATTTCGCCCATTACTTATTAAGAAACTAGATTTTAAATGTGAAACTTTATTTGAAAATAATCCAAAGTATAACGAAGATTATTTTTATTATTAAATGGCCTCCACGATCACCAGATTTATCGCCCCTCGATTTCATTTTGTGGGGGCATCGAAAAGTAAAATCTATAAAACACAACCAGCGTCGTTGGAAGATTTGCGTCAAAGAATCGTTGACGAGTGCCGTCGAATTACTCCGGAAATTCTTCGGAATGTGCGTAAATGTTTAGAACAAAATCTTTATTATTGTATGAAAGCGGGCGGTCATCAGTTTGAACATTTAATTAATTAAATAGTAAGTAAGCAACTAAAATAATTAAAATTTTAACAGGTAATTTTTTTTAAAGTATTGGTAGGAAATGTAAAATTTTAAAACTATTGTAAAGAGAATTATCAGAGTTTTCCAAAGACGTCTCATTCAACCCCCAATGCCATTTAAAAATTTTGGGGTAATTCTTACCCTCGTTTGGGGTTAAAAGTAGTGAAGTCAAAAATACGAGAAAAGAGTGTCCCCCTTTAATCAAAAATCGATGAGTCTCAGCGTTTTTATAAAATTATGACGAGGTTCCTGCAAATGACTTTGTTTCGTTTTTGGTTGGCCACCCTGTACATATTACTACTGTTTAATGTGGAAGCGGGTTTTCTTGAAAGGGGTGGCTTTTTCTCAATTAAAACTTGTTTACAATTAGTACAATAAACAGTAGTAATACGCATAAACAAATTGTAAGAAAATAGAAAAAATATATTTATTTCTCTTACTTGAGCTTAAAATTGTGTCCTTAAAAATATTTTAATTATTTTTTAGTATTTTTAACTCACCCAAAGTTCCAGAATTTCCTGCTCTCAGAATTCAAAGTTTTATGCTTTCTAGCGTGTCTGTTACCTCTGGTATTTGTTAACCAAATGTCGAATCCTCTATCGGACAAATAATACGCAATAGCATGTTTTGGTCCTGTCACTAAAAAGTTTTCCGAGCAACCACACGTTCCAGGGACCAACATCACGGGATATTTGTGTACTTTTGTGGAATTTCTTCCATGTGGTATTCTAAAGATGGTTATAATGTAAGCGTCTTCTGTTTCGACATTATGAATTTCAAAAGGATAGCCGTATTTTGTTAAAAGTTGAGGCTGAAATATTTAATTACACAGAATTGAAAAATTTGCATTGTTTCCGTTTGGTGAACATTTGCAAATCTAATATTCTTTAATTAAAAAATTGGTGTTCTTTGACCTAAAGTTGAATAATGAGTAATATTAACCGAACATGTATAATCCTAGAAGTTTTAAAACTTTATTTAATGGAACAAAGAGGTATTTACAAAACAATTATATCAAATAATAATTAGGGTGATCCTGGTTTGTTAAAATGCTTTTTAACTTTTCTGATACAATCATCCCTTGAATTGGTTAGATGAATTTAAGATAGTAAATTACTCCATAATTAAAAAATTACTAAAATTATTTATATAAAATAATAAATTACCATGCTTAATTGAGATTAGGATTTTAATTTTTATTTTACAATATTATCTTGTACTCTAATACTTGAGAAGTTCACAATATTTAAAAATGCACCAAAAAATGTTATTTGATTGTTATTTGAGTTATTATAATGTATATTCTAAATTAATATAAAGCAATTGTATTTAAAACAAGAAAAAACAATACAGTACAAACTTCATTTTCAACATATACATATTAATATTATTTAGCACTATCACACGCCTTACACAGGGTGATGCAAGAGTATTTAGACGAAACTTAGTAGCTAGTAGCAAGTATTGACCTAACATTTTAAAAATTCCTGTATAATTCGTAAATTTATCCAGTTTATTTGTTATGATTATTTCCTTAAATAATTGTTTTTTTAAACTTACTATTGACAACCCATTGTCAGGATGTATGTTAAATTTTAGTGCTTCGGAAAAAATTTTACTAAAACTTAAACTAATACTACAAATAAGAAATGCATCTAACATATTGTTAACAACACTTGACCGAGTAATAAAAAAAATGCGTGGTGAGTAATGCATTAAAGTAGAAAAATAGAGAATCGATTACACTTGTTAATTATTTTGTAAATAATTTGATTAATTTTCAAGGTTTTCTTTTTAAACTTGTATATTTTAATTACTCTATTGTAATTTTTGTTGCAATCAATAAAAGTATCATTATAATATTATGTAAACAACTTTCCTTAATTGTTATACGGAATTTTAGTCTTTTAAAAAAAGAGTAAATATAATTTTTGTTATTGACAATGTAAAGGTAAAATTGTAAATAATTTTCACAAAAGTGTTAATTTTTTATTACAACTAATTTGATTGCATATTAAATATAAATTATTAAAAAAGAACAAATAGATACTTACATACATACAGCCATGCCTTTTTCCTGAAGGGGTAGGCTTTTCAGTTGCTGGTACTCTTGACCTGGCCCTTAAAACAAATTAGATCTGTTCGAGTTACGTTCGCTTATGTCGACTTCTACCGACTTGTCTATTTACACTCGTCTTATAAATATGTTTCGGCAATCTTCTTTTATCCCTCCTCTCTTAGTTTTCAAACCAGCATTTTTTTATATTTTTGTAACTACATCTTATTTTACACTTATCATACTATTATTCACTTTATCCATCAGAGTGTACGAACCAGCATATGCATAGCCAGTTGTGCCTTTTTTGACACGTTCTGACTTCTTATAAAGTTATGCAGAGCCTCATTTGTTAGTTTTCCTGCCAACACCTTTCGCTCAATATCACAGTATTATTTTCTGTCTCTCGTAAACTTTGAATCCAAATATACAAACTATTTTCCTTGTTCCACACTTTCTTCTTCAATCAGCACCTTGCAGTTTGTCATGTTTTCTTATCTTTTAACTTTCGTCTAGCTCACATTCACTTTGATTTTTAGAGCATCATGCATAACATTAACTATCGCCTGCAACTCTTCCTCAGATGATGCTAATGCGACCTGATCATCGGCGTAAAGGAGGTAATTGACGATCAATTCATTTTCAATCCAAACGCACTTTATTTCAAATATTTTAAGCGAAGCCACGCATCCCTTTCTAACACATTTTTCGATGTTAACCAGTCTGTGTAAGCTCCGGTTATCCTGACACAAGCACATGAATCCTTGTAAAGTGATTACAACGCTTGTATCAAGAACAAGTACATTACAATAATTTATTGCATTAAACCCTTTTTTTCTAAATATATTTGAACGTATCGAGAGATGCAAATATCATATTTTAAACAAAAAAGTATTTTGTAGTTTAAGCTTGTGCAGTAAAATTAAATTTGTAAAAGAGGTTTTTAAAATGGTAGGTTTAAATATATATATATATATATATATATATATATATATATATATATATATATATATATATATATATGTATATATATATATATATATATATATATATATATATATATTGTATTTGGTACCAACTAATTGTTAGTTACTGCTACCTACAACATTGTGGATTTTATTGTGTTTGGAGAAAATTAGTTTTTAAAACTTGATGTTTAAGTTTGCACTTCGCCAATTTCGCACATTTGGTTATTCCCCTGACTTAAATTTTAAACAAAAAGCTCTATATCAGCTCACTTTATATTTCATGCTAATGGTAGATCCCGTTTAAAAAATGCTCTTAGTTCCCTTTCTGGAAGTCGATAAGAACCAAATTGTTTAAAAATTTGTACCATGCTCTAGCACTACTAAGCGTTTATCTTGTTCAAAGCTTTAAGAAGGTGAAACTTGCTTTTAGATGACTTTTTGATACCTAGCCTAAGTTTGAATGTTTCAAGACATCAATTAATAGTTTAGAAATCCACGGTACTTTATAGTATATTTATTTTAAAAAACAAAATAATATTGGACAGTACCATCAATTTCTTTTCTTTAAAAAAAATGACCAAGTACGTCGTCAATATTTTGATATTATTCATTTTAGGTTTTAAAATAAAAAGGACTAATTAAATCACCAATATAATTTCAATTTATTTATTTATATTACTATTGTTAATATTGTGCAGTGATTCTTAAAGTTTATTGTCAAAATCCTGAAATAATTTTACAGTTTTTTGGTACACCAATTCAGACGAATTTTTTCCAAAAAGAAAATCCAAATGATTAAAATGCTCATTTTCCACTTCAAGATAAAAGTGTACGTTGGGAAGTTGTTTTATGGTCTCTCTTGCTCCCTAAAAAAATGTAATACTTTGTTACGGCATAAAATTATCAAAAATATAAAAGTGTCTAACGATGTTACACATTGATACGGCAAGGAATTATCGAAAATGTGAAATAGTTTTTTCCAATGAGCTAAAGAATCGTTAGTCTCCTGACGGTTTTATTCTCCTGTTCACAACAACTGTACCGTACTGTTGTCCCATTGTGTGGAAGTATTTTTGAAGCAATCAACAGCACTTGTCAATCTTAAGCTGTTATGTTATTGCCAAATGTGTTTTGATTTCATAATCTTTGACCTTTTTCTTCCATGCCGGTGTAAAAATTGCATGGGAGAATAATGAATGTAAACCAATGGAGCTACTAATTGGATAATATGCATAATGACCCAGTGTTATCTTTTTACTTAAAAAAAAATTACAGTTTAAAAAAGTACAGAGCGAAAATACGTTTATTTGGTTGTAAACATTCTAGAAAAGGTTACAGTTTACTGCCAATGAACTCTAAAAAAGCTTAAATTAAAATTAACAATATATATATATATATATATATATATATATATATATATATATATATATATATATATATATATATATATATGTCCTGATAGGTTTCCGCGGTCATAAATATTTGTAATACTTAAAGTTCGGGTTGAACCGCGTCTAGAAATTTGTTTATTTCGTTTCGGCTTCGATTTTGAAGCCATTTTTAAGAAGTAGAAAATAAATTTTAGGATGAGAAGTAATTTTCACACTGAGGTCTCAATCTGCCTACTCCTCAGGTGTAGTCACTCGGGTAAGGTTTAGGGATTTGTGGGTCCCAATCTGCCTACTCCCCAGGTCTTGGCACTGGTTCTCTCTAAGGTCTCAGTCTGCCTACTCTCAAAGGAGTACACCTGAGGAGTAGGCAGATTGAGACATCAGTGTGAAAATCACTTCTCATCCCAAAATTTATATTCTACTTCTTAAAAATGGCTTCAAAATCGAAGCCGAAACGTCGAAATAAAAAAATTTCTAGACGCGGTTCAACCCGAACTGTAAGTATGCTAAAGTTTATAATTTGTTACCTTTACAGATATTATTTCGTCTTTTTTTCCATAAAAAATTGCCGTAGGAGCTGTAACTTTTTTTAAATCATACAACGGAGGCGTTGCGTTTCCGTATATTTGCATGTTTTTCATTGGACCATAATTAAACTGTCCAAATACACCTACAATGATGAATAGTAGTAAATTTAAAATACAATGTTTAAATATAATATTAATAAAGTGGTGTTATAAATGAATAGGTTTTTCTTCATACCTAACCACCTAGTCTAAAAACTACCCATTTGTCTGTCAAATAAACTTAATTATTAATTAAGTACCGAAAAATATAATTATTTTTTATATTAGTTTTTTAAAAAGCGCCTGGTTACATTTTTAAAAAATTAATTAGGGGAAAGTAGTGCTTAGTAGGTTGAGTAAATAGCTGAAAATTTAATAAATAATAAAAAAATCCTTATTTTGCTTAACTTAATTATTCTCTAAAAAAAATGTTATTAATAATGAAGCTAAGCACAAAATAAGGTAAGACACTATTTTTTATTTTATATTAATTAAACATTTTAAAAATTGAATTTATTAATTATAGTAAAAATGATTATTCGATCGTTCACTGTTGGATTGAAATTTATAGATATGTTTCCATAATGGTTTTAAAAAACAGTAATAAGGCTCACACAAATCAAGAAATTCTACTGGGAGGTTTTTTGTAAGTATGCACTCCAACCTAAATATTCCAAAGATTTGCCCTTAGAGCTTCTCCTCCTTCAGCCCCAGTTGTTTTACTAACTTCCAGAGACTGTTGGGGATCCTCTCTGTCTAAGCACAGGAACCGGAACTTTGCCAGTTTCTCGCAGTGGCGTAGGACGTGTTCCTCGATCTCTTTTTCTTCAAAACAGAAAGGGCATTCGCTGTTCTCAGCCCCTGCTAATCTAGAGAGGTGTTTGCGGAGTTCTGTCAGCAGGCTCACTGTTACTCTTAGTCTGATAAGGTTAAGCAGGTCTGCCGTGGTCGCATGCAAGGGTTCTTTTATGAACTTTTTTGCGTGCCTCTGACCTGTGAAACCATTCCTTTTTAGCCAGAGCTTCTGAGTGCATTCACTTTTTTATGGTGCTCCTTCTGAGACTTTTTAAAATCCCACAGTGGGGTTCAGTTCCGTTGATACAGTCTTTAAGTCTGTTTTGACCAGTGTATCTGCCTCCTCGTTCCTTTGTATTCCCGAATGTCCTGGGATCCATACCAGTGCGACATTATTAATGTCAGATATGTTCTCCAGGGTATTCTTGTAATCCACCGTGAGGTGATAACCGGAGAGGCCAATGTCTTCAGTACAGCTTGGCTATCAGAGCAGATTGATATTCTTTTATATAAAAAGTTAATCTTCTGATTTTCCTATCACAGTTTTATCGTGTCGACCTAGACTGATCGCCATATAAAAGAGGTTAACAAAAATCAATCAGTAAAAATAAAATATGGAACCTAAATAAATTAATATAAATGAAGTTTTGTTCACACAAAAACTTATAATTCTAGCTTACGCGCAAAGGTTTACGTTATATCCTAATGTTTATACCTGCTCGAACATTTTGCATGTATTGGAACACCTGCTTAGCAGAAATTCGAGAATGTATCGTTCCTGCAATGATTGGAATAAGATCCTAAAATTTAAAAAAATTTATATCAAGTCTTTTAATTATTCATCTCATTGGTAACATTGGGTGCTCAAGCAAACAGAATTGACAAAAGAGCTAACAAATAAACGTTTTTAACCAAAGCTATTTAAAACATTTATTATTATATATATTTACATTTTGTATACCATTTTTACTGGAAAAAAGTAAATAAAAAAAAGGGGAAAAGCATGAAATAATTGTACAATTTAGAAATTAAATAAATCGATAAAAAGTTGCAATGGTGATTTTACATAATAATTGACGCAACCACAAAGAATAATTTAAAGCGAATTTTGTTAAAGCAATATCCAACTTTAATAATAATTAAAGTCATAATAGTGTCGAGCCAATTAGACGTCCTGTAACACCTCTCCCTACACTGGAAATTGAAGTAAAACTAACTATTAAACAAATCAAACCATATAAAGTTCCTGGTCCAGACAATATCCCTGCAGATGTCATCAAGCTTCCCGATAGAAACAGTATACAAAAATTGACACATCTGGTCAAATGCCAAGTAAATGGCTAAAATCTACATTTATTCCTCTACCCAAAAAGAACAATCCAAATACACTCGAGGATTATAGACTGATCTCCCTAATGAGTCATTCACTAAAAATATTTTTAAAAATTATACACAACCGAATCCACTTAACTTGTGAAAGAGTTATGAGCAGAGAATAATTTGGATGCAGGAGAGGCATGAGAACAAGAGAGGCTTTTATTTTGCATGAACTTCAAAAATCCTGCGAATTCCGCAAAAACGTATACGTATGCTTTATAAATTTTTGGAAAGCATTCGATTCTGTATATCATCAACAGCTGTTTAAATGCCTCGATAAGATTGAAATAGACGATTAAGATGTAAAAATACTAAAACATCTATGCAACAATCAAACAGCAAACACAGAAACAGGAGCGATTACCATCTATTGTGGTGCTGGTCAAGGGTGTATGCTTTCCTCATCATTATTTATCAGTAACATCAAATATACAGATGACACGGCTCTACTTGTTACAGTATTGAAGACCTACAAACTCTTCTCACCCGTGTAAAACAGGCATGTAGGGACAAAGGGCTAAGTATAAACGTCCAAAAAAGACTAAATTTTCTTACTTTTTCCATTATTTTTGAAGGGTTACTTGCAACTATTGACATCAAATGAAAACACAAAGTTATAATATACGTTTGCTCCTTGCATAAATTTCGAATAAATGTTGTAGAGTTTGGAAAGTAGGGAACCACTTCTTGAAGATTTAGAAATTTGTAGAGTCCCTAAAAATATAATAATTGTAGACATTAATTAATAAATTTTACTCATGTACTTTTAATAATTCGAATGTTTGTGTTAATGTTGTAAATAAATATTTCAAAATAAATACCCGAACTAACTAAAAAACTCTGCATACTGTGCTTATGCAACTAGCATTGCAGATGTAAGAGTTACTTTAAGCATTTGGAATGGGTGAGGTGCACCCATATATTTAATATTAAATATATGGGTGCACCGCGTGTTAATTTCTTAAATTTGAACGAAACAGTGACGTCACAGTACGTCCCTGTTTAAGATTGGTAACGGGCACGTTGTATAACATAATTATCTTTCACAAAGTTATATACATATATATATACATATATACATATGTGTTTGGTTAACGATTTTGGTTTTCTAAGCTTTTTTGAGTTTTTTGAGTTATTTGACAATTATTTAGGTTTATGGTGTTATTAGGTTTTTTTTAAAGACTAAACAATTATATGTAAGCTTTTGCATTCTGTACATCGTTTTAAAAGCTGATCCATTTATTTATATATTTATACCTTTTTACGGTAATTAATGTGAAACAAAAAAAATAATTTAACTGGATAAATTCGCTCCAAGGAAATAAAAGTGTATAACTAACAGGGTTTTCTTCTGAACGATTAAAAAATAGCAAATACACTGTCAGACTCCTTTTTAGACTGGATCATTCAAGTGTTAGAAATTGTTGACGAAAACTGTTAAAATTATTACACAGAGTGGACCAAAAGTCGGAAACGGACAATTATCTTGTAAATTGCTATTCCGAATTGTACAACATTTGGAATAAGCCTATTTTGAGATATGAAGATTCCAGATTTGACATTTGCAATGTTGGCAGATTTGCCGTTTCTCTGATATTATTAGTCACTTTAGTTTTTTACATACGTCACCCTGTATATTCAGTCATTATTGGAATCTTCTTTTCAATACGATTTCAGCCATATGATTCTATGTAGTCAAGAAGGTCTTAAATAAATAAAATAGAAGTGTGGCAACGCCTAATTGTCTCAATAATTTTTTTAATACAAACTATTTTCAACTATATTAAAACGTAACAATTAAAAGATTACAACATTTTTAACATAATGATTACTTAATCTAGTGTTTAAAATGTGCTCCATTTGTAAGTTGACAGTACCCTAATCGATGGTAGAATGCGTCTATCACATTTCTCCATGATTGTTTAACCTTGACTAGACCTTTTAGAGTACATATGGCTAAACTCGTATTAAAGAGGAGATTCCAATAATGATTAAATATACAGGATGTTGTATTTAAAAAACCAAAGTGACTAATAATAACGGCAAATTTGACAACATTGCAAATGTCCAATCTAGAATCTTCGTATCTCAAAATGGGCTTAACCCAAATTTTGTACTATTCGGAATAGCAATTTACGAGATAATTGTCCGTTTCCGACTTTTGGTCCACTTTATATTTAATATTAATAGTATTTATAATAAAATACGTACCTGAAAAACCTCTGTAATATATAAAAGTACAGTTACGAAGGGATTGTCCAAATGGATCCTAACTGCTGGGGCATAAGCAACGGCCATCTTAACTTTTCTATTGTATTCTGGTTTGACTGACAGTAAAATAAAAAAGCAAGTATTGCCCTGCGAATGACCAATTAAAAAAACTTTTTGTTTGGTTTTATTTGTTACGAAATCAATATTGGCAGACACGTCGTTTATTGCTACTTCGTGAAAACTAAAATAATTTATATTTTTTAAAAATACTCAAACATTTTATTTTTTTTATTTACACCATTTTGGAAATTTCTACCGTGTATGTCTACAATATGAGGTCATGTTTTTTAAATAAGGTTTTTACATTTTAGATTTACGATATTTAAATTATTTGTATTGTCATTAATGGAGAGGATTTTTGTAAGTATGCACTTCGACTTGTTGAGGTCTATTGTGCTTTATTTATTTATTTTATGTTATTACTGAGAGTTCACTATTTTAACTCAAGATATAAGTGAATTTTGTATTGGCTGTTTAATTCCTTTATTGCTGCATTTATCTATAATGTGCTTGCATTAAATGTTGCAGATAAATTACACAATTTATTGTTTATGTAGAAGCAATAAAATTTTATTTGTTAAACCTTCTACTCAAATAAATAACTTTTTTTTCCGCTTATGAATTCTGGTTATGTCGAAAACGTATTAAAAATCGTTGTTAATAAATTTCGGATTATCACACTTTATTGTATGAACGGCAATATTTTACTTGTAAAATTGAGAATATACAGTGGTCAACAGAACAGTCCACCCCGATATTTGGCAGTATTCAGTAGAATTAAGAAAATGCTGAAATACATCGATTTTTGTTCGAAGTGGGGCACATTTTTAAGATGCAGATATATGTCATTTGTCTTGCCTTCACCAACCCCTTAATATAAAATAAGAATGTACCATGTCGGGCACATCACTAGAAAGGTATTTGGATGGAGTATTAAGGCATATGATCATCCTTTATTTTTTTTTTATATTTACACCGTCTTTGCAAAAAGTCATAATTAATTTAAAGTGCAACACCTCTTAAAGATGAAACGCAACGCCTATGTTTCAATTAGTGTCGATTTTTCTGTCAAATCAAAAGTAAATTAAAACAAATTTCGTGAGAAGGGCAGAGTTGTGCGGTGAACTGTAACCTCTAGGGGTGAGCCACAATAGACCTACTAAAGGTCGCAGTGGAGGGGCGACCTACGCCCCACTCACATGATACCTAACCTAACCTAATATGTTGCTGGGTTAATTTTGTTTATATTAAAACACCTGCCGCATATTTTAAATGGGCACCGAATCAGCTGCGCCGAAATTTCCTAGATCCTCTGAAAACATGTCAGAATAAATTTGTCGATGTGATTAGTAGTCTTAAATAATGGGTGGGTTTTAGGAACAGTATCGAATTAATAGTGTACTGTATCTATATAATTAAATAATAAAAACTTGCCTGAAATCCCAGTACTCGCTATCCTTATCCAAATTGTAGTACTTGTGATCTCGAGATTTAACACAACCTCTTGCGTTTAAAAACCAAACATCAAAGCCACTATCAGCTAAATTGTAGGCTAAAGATCTGTTGGTACCTAAAAGTACAAACATTTCTGGACTGCCGCCCATACCGTGCAACAATAGAACAGGACTTCTATTAGTGACGTTTTGGGATTTTCGACCATGTGGTATTCTATAAATTGTAAGAATGTAATTGTCTTCAGTCGTAACTTGGTACTGTTCCATGGGATATCCATCGTGTTCTACTTTTTCTTCCTAAAATGTCACAAAGATTTGGAAAGTTAATCGCAAGTTATGTAACTGATAAATACAGCTTTTACAAGTTTCGTAAATTGTACCATCAATATTGTGACAACATAAAACTCAAGACTAATATTGACATGGTAAATAGTAACAAATAATATCAAATAAGTACAAGAAGATTTATTTATCGTAAACAATCCACAAATGTGATGCCTATGGAATCATTACTTTCAAAATCATTACTATAGAAAACGAAAGGTACAGGTGAAGAAAAAATTGTAATAATATCATTGCAACATAGAATTTACACTAATCTATGAATCAAAAATATGGATATTAACTTTAAAAAACAAAGAAGAAAATTATAAGCCAAAAAATTAAAATGTTTAAGCGTTTAGCAGAAGAAAGATAAATTAATAGAATATTAAACAAATAAATAACAAAAAGTTGAAAGTAAAATCTTTCGGCCAAAAACTATTTATGAATTCTTTTAAACATTAAATTATTTAAAAAAATATGGATAATGAAAAAATACTAGAAGACATAAATAAAATAAAAAAAACAGGTAAAGGTAAAGATGAAATTAAAGTGATGGGATTTTAATCCTTATTATTAATTTAATATCAATTGTTTATGTTTTAGTACTTACAAAAGACAAGTCAGCATAAGGATATTTTTTAAACCTCCACGATAATGTTGGTAAAAATGTACATGCCACAAAGATGAACAGTTTTAAGCTCATAGTTAAATATAATTCTTAAATACAATAAGACTAAAAATACATATTTGGTTAAATTGTTTCCTATAAATTTGTGCTCATATTTAATAAACACGTTTAAAATTACCTAAAAAAGATAAAAAAACTTAACAACATTATACAAAATTTTATTTATTATGTGAAATTAAATATAATTTTATTTTTAACAGATGTCTTTGGCTTAAGTATATCTAAAACTGATTTAATATAATCTTAAATAAAAGCATTTTGTAGTAAATAAAAATAAATTTTAAGTTTTTTTTTTATTTAAAACAAAAATTAATACTAAACTAATTGCAAGTTAAAATCAACTTTTGTTATATGCTTATTGGACAAAGACAGTTTTATCACACAAATATCTACCAATTAAAAGAACCTTTATTGTGATTAAGATTTCATGCAATCTTATTTTCATATAATGTTGGGAAAGTAATAAAAAAAAAACAGTGTAACGATAAATTATCTAGCACAAACAAACTCTTTTTAATTTAAAAATTATTCCTTACTAACCTTATAATAATTATTAAACGCTAACATAAAGCTCCACCAAAAATAAGTGGTATATTAAAAAGAAATGAGCTTTTAAAAATAATTGATTTAAAAATTCTGGTATAAATTCTTAATAATGTCTTTTATTTATGAAATTTTGTTAAGGATCGATCCAATAAAAAATTGTATATTTATATCTCCGCCACGTAGGTATTTATATTTTTATCAGGATACTGTAACTGAAATATGTGAGAATATTAAAAAATAACTAAAATATTTGTTAATAGTTTCTAATTATAGTACTTACCTTTGGTTCTACAAATTTTCCTCCGATTTAAAACTTGCTCGTTAAGTAATTTATTTAATTAAATATTTTTATTATAATATTTAATTAACAAAAAAAACCTTACACGTTGTTAATTCTAATTTTTACAGTTGCAAAACATATAATTTAATTATTTCTTACTTTTACTCTTCTAAACTTTAACTGCTCAAATTCCGCATTAACAAACTAACATTTAGTATCGCCAGTAAAATGTTCACCACATACAAAATTAAAGCATGTTTTAAAAATTAACATTTGTTAACAAAATGTTTGTCATAGTAATAAATAAAAACTTATCTTCTAAGGTCTTAAAAAACATTCGTTTTGTTAACATCATTTTCTAATAATGTGAAATTGTTGGGTATTTATCGTTTAATGACTTTATTAAAACTACAATTATTATTAAACACTAAAGTACATTAACTTACACCTGGCAGTAAGGTTTAACATTATTTTTAAAGGTCAAACAAGAAAGATTACTTTTAAAAGCGGTGTTCATTACTATGGTATCTAATAAATATTTTTAAGTTTTGTTGATTCTTTAATTGTTTAAACACATGGATAAACCTGACAGCGTGTTTTTCTTTTCATTTAGAACAATCAGGATAAATTTAAAAATGGATACATTTTTATAAAATTCGTTAATTTCAAAACTTGCAGTTGATCAGATGTCGTAACCAAAATGAAAAATAGTAATTGCTTTAGAAGATTAACTAACAAAAACTTCATCTTTAATTAATTTGATGTTATTAATTTTTTTTATTTACAGTAAAACATCCCATTTTATTTGAAAACAAAATAACAAATTTCCCTTTATCTTTAATATTGGTGATTCTAAAGAGAAACAAAAAGCTATAAGAGAATTGTTTAAACTTTAAGTATCCATTTGGTAAGATTTGCTTTCGTGTAAAGCTTCATCTCAAACATCTTTTATGCCAATTAGGTAAACATCAGTCACTGTAATAACTAGTTACACTACGCATCTCTTTGCTTACTATATTGAAAATTGATTAACCAGCAAGTCCAAATTGCACGCATTTCATCAATGTACCTATTCGCATTTAAACATTTTTGCAGTAAAACGAGATCAGTTATACCTACAATGCTGATTTTGCTCCTATTACTGAACCTCCTATATAAGAATAAACCTGCCTCAATTACATTCTGCATTCAGTGCCCGGTATTCTCCATACTCTTACATTTTTTCAGTAAGAATGAATCCCAGTTCTTGACTAGTCTGAAAATAGTACTTTGCCATAATATGTGTTGCTCAGTTCAAACTAAACGAGCAACGCGTCCTGGAAGAAACTTTTGCTCCATACATTTGAAAAAGTTGCATTTGTAACTCAGGTGACATTACCGCAGGATTTTTTCTTGCAGCTTATTGCAAAAATAAACTTTAATATGGGTTGTAGATCTCGTGCCTTTCAGATACATCTTCAGTATTTACATAACGGGCATTCTAGCAGGAAATTATGCTTTGAGATGTGCCAAATGCTTGCGCTACATCTTTGAACTCAAATCAATATTACATTTTATTGAATTTTTACGTTATTTTAATATTTAAATAGATTATTAAAAAAGCCAATAATTAAATACCTGCGTTTTTACCAATGCCTGTGTTTGTTTTTAGTTCTCTTTACTTTTTAAATTGATCAATTGCATTTCTGGAGATCCAGTATCAACTATAAATGGCTCAATGTGGATTTCGTTACTTTTTGTGCTGAGAGGATTTACTATGAATGCTAGAGTGGTTTTGTTGGTTTTAAATTGCTGAAATCTGTCAGCAAATTCATCTTTAATTTTTTTATAACTGTGCTGAAGTAATTCGAGTCAACACTTGCACTGGTTTTATCGCAATATTGCTTTAGAAATTGAAAATAAAGTAATTTACCACTCTGAATATCTTCTGTAAAATTAATTAATTTTTCTTCAAAACATAGGCTGGATTTCGCTTTCCTTGCAGTTTTAAATTCAGTTCATTTAATTTCGCTGTGATATCCACCATAAAGTAACATTGTTTAACTCAATACATACGAGTGATAAAGTGGATTGTCTTCATTAAACTGATTAATTAAATTCACTGTTCTTCTAACACACTTCCTATTTTCAAAAAAAAAATAGAAATAATCTTAATTCGTTCTGCAATTGAATATATCATATTGAAAGTATTCACAAAATACCAAAATTTATTCACTAACATCAATGTTAAACAAACTGTCAGTATTAAATTACTAATTTTTTACAAAATTTGTTTTAATTTACTTTTGATTTGACAGAAAAATTGACACTAACTGAAACATAGGCGTTACATTTCATTTTTAAGGGGTTTTGCACTTTAAATTAGTTAATACCTTTTTTGCAAAGGCGGTGTAAATTTTAAAAAAAAATCATGGATGATTATATGCCTGAATACTCCATCTAAATTATTATAATTATTTTAATATTTAAATAGATTATTAAAAAAGCCAATAATTAAATACCTGCGTTTTTACCAATGCCTGCGTTTGTTTTTAGTTCTCTGCACTTTCAAAATATTAATTATATTATTATATTTATCTTTTACAATAACAACCAGTGTTAGCTATCCGATTTTTTTGACTTTCTAAATTAGTTTTTTATAATCATTTTTTTAACTTGACTATAATTATACAACTAAATGAAAATAAAGGAAACAGTAAAAATTATTATCAACTTTAATGACTTTTATAGTTTATGTTGAAGAATACTTTCTTTGTCTGTTTGGATGTTATGTTTAAAAATTTTTTTTTCATAAATACTTGGTAAGTTTATATAAGTAAGTTATAAGTGAAATTTTAAAATAATAAGGCTAACTTTACATTTTTTACAAGGCTTTATTAAAAGTGTTTGTTTGCTTCTTTCGGAAATGCCCTTGTATCCATTATACTTCTATTTACCAGTTTAGTTCTTTTACTATTATGTTAAATTAAAAAAAAATAGCACCTAGCTTCATTAAAAAGTATTGGCGCAAAAAAAAATGTTTAAAAAATTATTAAAAAAAAACACATTTTATTGTAATTGATAAGTTTTTTTAAAGGGAAAACGAAAGAAAATTGTCTTTTTTGAAGTTTGTTCTATGCACTTTTTTTATTACTCACTCCGAACCGCATGACACCAAAACAGCGTCTACAGATCCAAGAAATGCAAATCTAGACTCATCTGTAAAAAGGATATTAGTCCAGTCGTTCACATTTCAATTAGCATGTTATCTTGCGTGCCACACTACATCTTTGGTTAACAATGGTGCGTGAACAGGGATTCTGGCTATAATTCCAACTTCTTCTAACCTATTCCTAACAATATAATTGCTTACTCGGACATAATGGGTTCTAAAGAGAACATTTTGCAGTTAAAGTGCTGTAATATAACGTAAATACCGGTAATCTGCAGAAATGGTACACCTTGGATATCCTGGAAATGATCTATACTCCACTATTTTTGAATATTCTTAATGTTCTAGATATGCTCGATTGGTAAATATTTAATACCTTTGGTCACATACTGCTTTATTAAATGAAACACTTGATTTTTGTTCCAAGGAGAACACATTTTTACGATACAGATATCTGTCATTTGTCAACCTCCTCCCTTTTATTTTCCCAACCCCTTTATTTAAAATAGATATATGTACCATGGGTGGCACATCATTAAAAAGGCATTTAGATGGAGTATTCAGGCATATGATTATCCTTTATTTTTTTTTAAATTTGAAAAAAAACCCTTAATTAATTTAAAGTGCAACACCTCTTAAAAATGAAACGCAACGTCAATGTGTTGATAACCTGTCAATTTTAATGTCACATCAAAAGTAAATTAAAATGAACCTTTTAAAAAATAAGTTTTTTAAAGCTGATCAGCTTTATAAAGACAAGCAATTTTTATCAAATACTTAAATTGCTTTATCAACATTAACGTTAAACAAACTGTCTTAGTATTGTATTACTAATTTTTTTACAAAATTCGTTTTAATTTACTTTCGATGTGTGGCGGGTTGGTTGCTTTTGGCCATTGTCTCACTGCTTAGCTTGTTGTTTGTAATTTATTACATGCATATAGGTTGGGGCCGTGGAATGATGGGTAAACTCAGCCATCGGGTGATTGCTTCCACGTAGCACCGCTGGATACGAAAATAGCAGGATCACTTGTGGTTCTACTATTTCCTAACCAAATATCACCCCAACGAAAATATCAGAAACCACAGCGTAAAGGATGTCATGTCCAGAGCATTCCTGGTGCGCCGGGGAACTGGGACTGTCTGTGGAAACCTGCCTGGTATAGACTGCGCTGACAACCAGCAACAGCTGGTGATTTGTGGTGGCTTGCCTTAACCAGCTGTCCGAGTAGAAGATAACTACAATGAAAATCTCCCCAAGTACCAGGTGAAACAGCATAAGCCAAAGACTGCATGGCTACTGGGTGGACTAGTTACGATTATGCGAACTCCGGGGTACCTGGCACCCCTCGGTTTCAGTTGCCTTCCTGAGTCATGCGGAGCTCTGTCGTAGGTGACCGTTTTTTCCTAGCTTCTCGTAGGACCATATATGGACACAAAAGAAAAGAAAACTCCCCAAAAAACATAGAGGACGAAATCCTCATGGAAACGGGCAGCATCATACAGGACGTCGAACGTCCTGAATCCGAAGCTGACCTGCTCAAATCCAGCAGTGACGGGGAGACTGACAAATCCTCAACAGCCCTCTTGAGAGGAAAGAAAAGAATCAGACTTAGCGAAGCTGCCAGAAAGAGGTTCAAATACCGCATCAAACAAGGACTCCCAGCAGAAGAGGCCAAGATAAAAGCGATTGAACCGTTGAAGAAGCAAACCCATGACAAAGGGCTAAAAAAAATCCGGTCAGGGAAAAAGACTCCCGATGGTCAACTGACCAAACAACCGAAAGCAGTCAAAATTTAGGTATTTTGTAGATTTATTTCACGATTTTAAAATTTTAGAAATTATGTGATACTTTTTATGGGTAATGTTTAACTACGAAAACGTACCTTAAAGCGAACTGATGAAAAATATCTGGAGTATATGGAGTCGTTATTAAAACACTCAAAATATATGTTATTTTATTTATTTATTACGATATTATTAAATAGCTGAGCATTTAGCCAAAAATATAATTAAATTTGCAATGAATCGCTTTATTAATAGGTATAAGTGTCGGTTTCAGGGACTAAAACTGCAGGTGGACCGTAGAGCGCATTGAAAGGTGGAGGTCCTGCATTATATGGAGGTACTCCATAATATAAATATTCTAGAGGAAGAGGCTTTGGAGGAGATTGAACATGAATTATAACAGGATCGGTTGACCTACCAGGAGCACCTATTAAACCGTTAATCATATCCGATCCTCCTGCTACGAACGCGTGAGCAGCGTCAGCAAGTCCTTCGAGAATCAGAATTCCTCCACGACTTTCACATTGTACTTTTCCAATATAAAGAAATAATGTTGACAAAATGCACTAAAAAACGTATTTTTTAATTAATAAAACTTTCTAACTAAATCTCAGCAAAGATTTATAATTTAATATAATTTCTTGATGCAATAATTAATATTTAAATGTCCCAAATTAAGGATTGATTTTAATTTCTATAACAATTACTTTAAAAAAAAATGTTCTTTTTTCAAAGTACTATTTTGCACTTGCAAAATTATTAAAAATTGTTAATACTTTCTTAAACAAACGCATTTTACATTATAATTAAAGTATTATAATAATTTAAATAAATACTCGTGATTTTTCAAAAAAAAAAATAAATGCAAAAATAACAAGTAAAGATATAACGTTTTATTTAGAATGGGTTATTTATAAAATTAAAGTTAATTTACATAATATTGTAATTTGATTATTTTATCTTTTAAAAGTAATGTTTTAAAATATAAATAAAAAACTATTCAGGAGGCTATTTTTGTTATTTAAAAACTGTATATTATTTTAAAAATCACCTACCAATTTAGTCAAGTTTGGAAAACACATTTTTACGTAAATGATTGGGCAAATCTGATGAACTCCGGTTTTATAAATATAACAGTAAAATATTGATTATTGTTTACCAAAATTTTAATATCGCGATAACGACTTTGCGAATAAAAATTTTAATTTTGAATTTAAATTTAAAAATGTACTTATTGTCTGCCTACTATTTTTTTAAATTAAAATTAAAAAAAAATTCATAATAATTTAAAGTAAATGTAGAATTTTTTTTTTTGTTTGAAGATATCCAAAGTTCTGCAATTTTTTTAATCATAAATTTGTTTGAAATTATGATAAATAGGCACTCCGAAATAAATGCCTTTGACAAAGTGCAATGTGTGATAGTAAACATCGAGACCAAACAATAAAAGCTGGTATGCGTTATACTTTCGGCAGTTTCTAAGCCCACATACCGAACTGGACGGGAATTTTTTCTAAATGTTTATGAAATTTCACTTCAAATTAACTAGGATCAATTAAAATCTGCGATGACGCGACGGTTAAACATTATGGCCATTTCATAATACATAATTTATTTATATATATATATTCAGACAATTAAATTTACGCCGACCAAGCTTATCTAATTCGTTTCAGTGTAAACTATTCATTTTCATTGAACATTTTCAAAGCCGCGATCACGTAGCTTTTAGGATTGACGGTTCCTTGTTTCCTAGCAAACTTTCTATACGCACGAAGCGGTGTGCGATAAAGACCTGATAATGCATGCATACCTAAAAAAATTACATTTAATTTATTTTAAAGCAAAGGCACTTATTTATTGAATATTTTTGTTAAATAATAATTGAAATAACAATCTATATATATATATATATATATATATATATATATATATATATATATATATATATATATAAATGAATCGCCGTGCGTTAGTCTCTACTACTAGTACTACTACTCCGTAGCACTACAACCCTTGGTGGGTTGAGAGACAATTTGCCACCATTTCTCTCGGTTCGTTGGGTTAGTTGGGTATCCATTTCATACCCCATGGCTACAATGTCGTTTTTGATGTTGTCGCGCCATCTTGGTCGTGGTTTTCCGAGGGGCCTTCTTGTTTGCGGGTTGCTTACCACACTAGTTTTACTAAATGTCTTTGTACATGTCCAGCCCAACGTAACCTTCGGGATTTTATCTCACGTACAATATACGGGTCTTGATAGACTTGATTTAGCTCGCGATAAGTTCTTATGCGATATCTCTGCGTCTCCGGGTTGAATAGTGGTCCAAAGATTCTTCTCAAAATCTTCCGTTCGAAACACAGTAATTTTTACTCACTCGCTTTTGTCAGTGTCCTTGTTTCACTTTCGTACATGATAGGTCTAATTACCGTTCTGTACAGGAGAACCTTTGATTTTCGTGACATATTCTTGCTTTGAAAGGCTTTGTTTAGCGCGTACATGCATCTATTTCCACAAAGGATTCTAGACTTGATTTCTTCCAGTATGTCATAATCAGCATTTAGCGTGGCGCCTAGGTATTTAAAGCTCTGAACTCTTTCAAAGTTAAATTAGCCCATTGTGACATTTTGACCAGTTTTGTCTTATCCTTCCTTCTTGACCTTGCTTGGTGACACATATGTACTTGGTTTTTATTTCATTGATATAAAGACTCATTTTTTTAGTTTCTTTTTCTAGTTTAATGAATTGTTCCTTCACTTTTATGGTGCTTCTCCCTACTATATCAATGTCGTCCGCAAAAGCAAGCAGTAATCTGGGCGTATTAGTTTCTGGGAAATTCTAAATTCTAAAGAAAAGCTAAAAAATAATCTAGCAAACTGTCGGGAACTTTATCTGTCAAAGAGACAGTGAAAATTTTGTTCGCGAAAAATTGTTTACATTTTTGAAGGACGTCAAGCTAACCTATCTTTCATTGAGGAAGATTTTTGCGAGTGATTTGCTAAAAATTATGTAGGCAATCTTTCGCGAATAAAATAAAATTATTGTCTGGAAAAACTTTAAGCTGACCTAACTTTCATTCCCGACATTATCTTGAAATTACTGGACTTTTTAAAAATCGTCGGACGCTCTCAATTGCGCCGCGGCCATAAATCATTTATCATTTTCTTTCATTGTGGACGACGCACTGTCGCCTCAAGGCAACAATCGTCAGAGACGGACTTCGCAATAATACCTTAAATAGTATTTTAAATAAACAAAAAGGGTTGCTGTCGCTAACATTGCAATTGTTTTTTGCCATAGGCTAGCGGCACCATCAATAATAATTTTTATAATAATTCTTATTTTAATTTTTATAATAGTCAATATGTTATTATGTTCATATATTTTCATTTGATTGATCTCTAGCTGTATATTGTATAAAAGTCGATGTGTGTATGTTCCATATGGATCGCAAAAGGCTTAACCAATTTTAATAAAATTTTAGGCAATCTTCAGATTAGCCCGGCGGGTGATCCTGTAAAGTTTGGTAGCAATCCGATCAACGAAAGGGGTAAATAATGGTTAAAATATAAAAACTCTTCCCTATGGACTCCAAAACGATTGGACCGATTTTGATAAATTTTTCAGGCAATTTTCATATAATCCCAGCGGGTGATCCTGTAAATTTTGGTAGCGATCAGATTAACGAAAGGAATGAGAGGGGGTGAAATATAAAAACTAAAAAAAATGGCCAAAAATGTGACGAATTTATAGTCTGATTTTAATGAAAATTTGTAAATATGTATTGATTGCTCCAACTTGAGAGATATGATACTTTTATCTCGATAATTCCCTACGAAAGGGGTAAAAGAAGGCTAAAATAAAAAAAAATATTGCCGATATTATTGAAGAATTCATAGTTTTTGGGGTCACTGAGTTTAAAAGTGACATTCCCAATTATGTTAGCACCCATGCAAAATGGGGTGGGAAGCGGATGAAATATAAAAACTATTAAAAACACTGATATTAGTGTCAAGTATATAGTTTTCAGGAACGCTGAGTTTAATAGTAATATTTCCAATGCAGGCAAACCAACGTTCGGGCAGGACAACGTCTGCTGGGTTCCGCTAGTAGTTTATAAAGAAATTGTTAATCTCCTATTGCACTTTTTTAATTTCTTTAGCCAGCTTAATATTTTAAGAAAAATTTCAGAAAATTGTAAAATTAAATTATTTAATTAATAAAAAATACAAAGTTTATCTTCCTAATTGTTTTAAATTGTTTGCAAAAACCACGAAAAAAGATTTCTTTAGAAAGGTCGTTTGTACAACAATTTTTTTTGAAAAATTCTTACATTTGCTACAATTGCACTGGTAAAATTAAAACGAATTAAATTGCAAAAAAAAGATTTTTCATTTTAAACAATGATTAATAAAAGGTACTAAAAAAGGCGTAAAAGATACCTAGTATAAGTCAATAAGAACAGACATTTTCTTGTCATTCTTTTTACATACAAAGACACAAATAAATTTTAAACTGTTTTTTTTTGTCTTTCTGATTGGAAAAATCAAGTCACATTATTTTTACCTAAAGACTAGTTTAGATTAGTCAAGTAAAAGGTTGAGTAAAGAAAAGCATATCAACTCGACCAATGTAAACAGTTTGCCAAGTAAAAAGTCGAATAAAGTACTAGGTACTAGGCCAGTTGAGTGATACACCACCACTTTAAAATTAACTTGCATACTAACTCGCCCAATGTAAACACTTAAGTAAAAAATGATCAGTTGCTAGTCGAGTAGCAAGTTGATGTGTGTAATATTGTCTTATCAAAATGTTGCCATGTAAACTTAAGTAGAAGTCAATAGGACGAGTCGAGTGCTAACCCCAGTTACTGAACGCAATTCACTAGAGTTACTGGGCCCAGTTTACTAGGCCGAGTTACTCTATCAATGTAAACTAGCCTTTAACATAAAGTCTAATCGTTAGAAATTACTGTTTTATTTTGCAAAAACTACGTAAAAATTAAAGAAAAATGCTGAAAACTAAATATTCGAACGCACTTCAATCTTATGATTTAAACTTTAGTATGGAATCTACTAAAGTCTTGCATTATAAGGTGGTAAAATAAATAAATGTGAGGTGGTAGATGGTTCACCCTCCATCGCCCGGTGAAACACCACCGCTTTGATTATAGGTGCCGTGAAATGACTAGTCATGTTTAGGCACTTGTTTAGTGTTTCCGGTTCCTCGGGTGAAATGTGTTTTGGTTTATATTTAAATGGAAACATCTAGGTATCAGTCAGGCCTCTCTTTGACTGAGGGTACAGCATTGAAACAGTTCCGCAGTTCTTTTATAAACACCATTTGTTGTTAACTGCTCTGAAAATAACTGAAGTCCCGACAAAGGGTAGTGTGGGCCTCATCGAACGCTTGATGTCACACACTAAAAACCCTTGAGTGTGGTTTTATGGGTTATTGTCTTGTGGTGGAGACAATTTTACTACCCATTCTGTAGGTGTTGTGTGTACTTACATCATTCAGTTTGTTGAGTTTTGGTAATAATTTTGTTTTGTGACAGTAGTATCGTTTAGTTCAGCAAAAAGAAGTACGTTTAACTTATTTATTTTCTTCATTTATCTCTCCAAATTATAGAAAATTTACCGTTTACTTTCTAAACTAGTCATAGTAGAAATTACACTACAACCTTTTTTATTATTAAGTAATCAAACAAAATAATGTACGTCTTTTCTTTCCCTATATTATATTAATTATACCACTCCTACATACTAATTTTTATCCTACTACACTCTGTCTTGTCTTAGTTTAGGGACAACATTTTGGGGTTTAGTGGAATAGCAACTTTGTAGCCCTTGTGCTATTTAAGTTGCTACCAAGGTTCTTGAATCCTTTCTTTGTGATATTTTTTGCTATAAAAAAGTTATAATTCTACTCCTTTGTACTTCTGATAACTCAACATAAGGCATTAAATATGGTACATAATTAATTTATTAACTTTACAATTAAATAGAGATATCAAGTATACAGCAAAATCAACTTTTTATGAATGCAACTCTTTGTTAGTGGACATATTCATATTTTGTTTGTGTATTATGTTTTTAACAAAAAAAATTCGATTCTAATTAGTCATTTTTAAATCACTAGCAGAGTTTAGTTCTAACACTTCTAACAACATTGTTTACATATATCTGTACTAAAAAAACCAGATTTTATTTATATGCCCTAAAAATAAAAAAATTATACCTTTACATGTGTGACGTAGGTTATTTTTTAAGTAACAGATTTTAGTTTGAATACAAAAGCGGCAAGCTTTTGAATCTGTTACTCAAAGAATAACCTAAGTCACACATCTAAAGAAATTATTTCTATTTTTAGGGCATATAAATGAAAGCTTACCTTTAAAAATAGTTTTTACCTAGATTTATTTTAAATTTTTAGTCCTTAAGCAAAATGTCTACGAGCCGCTATCTTGGTTCTCTGAATGTTGATATGTAATCATAAGATACGAGCTTTCAGTAGAATCGGACAATAATCACCAAACTCGTCCGCCATCTTGATATTATGAATTTTTGACAGAAGAATCATAGTTTCCGACCACGAAAACCTCTACATACCAAGTTTAAATTGATTCGACCATAATCACAAAACTCGTCCGCCATCTTGAAGCCACCATCTTAAATTTATAAATTTTGATCTTCTTCGTAAAGGGCTATCTTCATTACTGAAGTTCGGCAACAATTCTGGCAAATTGTTGTCTGTCCTGCGCTGCTCTCAATAAAATTCGTAATTGCCGACCCCGAAAACCCCCACATACCAATTTTGTTTTGAATCGGACCATAATCACAAAACTTGTTCGCCATCTTGGAACTACCATATTGAATTTATGAATTTTGCTATAAAATGCATAATATTCGACTCCGTAAACCCCCACACACCATTTTAGAATCAAATCGGACCATAAACACAAAACTTGTCCGTCATCTCGGAGCCGCCATTATGTTTTTGTCTTTAACAAAAAGTCGATAATGCATTGTCACCGGAATTATGAACTCCCATCAAATTTGAAGTTTATCGAAGGACTAGAAGTGGAAAAAAATTCAATTGCAAGATTTGACCCGAACATACATATAAACATTACAAGTAAATAAAGGCTTGTAATAATAAAAAAGAAAACTTGAAGGTGGCTGGATCTTACAACTTCATTGGACGGCAAGTGTTTAAATTTTCTTGAAACTTCTAGTATGTTGAACCCATACACTTTTTATATGGAATCGATCACTAGTAAGTATTTATTTAGAAATTTTTTAATTTATATTATTTAAACAATAACGTGCAAACAAAGTATTAAAATATCTGTTGTATACAGGGTGAGTCATAACTCGATCACGATCTCTTATCACGAATTACCCGTTTTTATTTTAGATATACAAAAGGTTTTAAAAGGTTTTGATTAACTTTATCCCACGTACTTTTATTCATAAAATAATATAAATAATACTTTTTTAAACACATGATTTTATCAAGAATTTATATTTGACTTAAATTTAATAATAAAAACAGCCTGGAAAATTTATTATTTTGTACTTCTCGATACTCATCCGAATAGTTGAGCATTTGGCCAAGGATAAGAAAGAGATTGCGCTGGTGCGCCGTATTGATAAGGAAACGATTCAGGTCCCGGTATAATAACTGGGTTTGGACCATAAGGTGCATTGTAAGGAGGAGGTCCTCCGTTATACGATGCGGGTGGTCCATAAATAGTATTGGGATCGGGGGGTAGTTGCATGTGAGTAATGATAGGATCCCTAGATCTGCTTGAAGAACCTATGAAACCGTTAATCATATCGGCTCCTCCAGTTGCAAATGCCACCGCAGATTCAGCTAGTCCTTGAACAAAATTGATACCGCCACCACCGTTATCTTCTAGCCCTTCTATATACAGGAAGAAAGTTGTCAACATACACTGAAAATAAAATTTAAGAAGTAAGCAATAATGTAATCAAAAATCATTTTTTGTTGCATTACACCCACTATATCAATATCAAATTTAAATTTTGTGTCCAGTATAAGACTTTTTAAAAACTTTAATAATTCTTTATAAAAATAATAGTCCGGTCGCCTTAGGCCATATATTATGAAGTTTTATTCAAGAGGAGCACCCTCTGGCCAATTTTTTTATAGGTTGTTTGGACCTACAAGAATATAGTCCTGCGTTTTCGGCCATTGCCGGGGTATATTTTAGCAATAAAAAATTATTAAAAATTAAAAAAAGGATATTTTAGAGATAATTTTTTTGAAACGCTTCATATCGAAAAAAGTTTTCAATAACATGTTAATTAAGCGGTTAATTGCAAATGAAAATAAAAATTCTACATTTCATTTTTGCAACTGCAATCGGGTGGATATCAACATATCGGTTTGAAACTCGTACATGATGTAAAGGAGCCAAACCCCCAGAGAATCATGCAAGATTTATTGATCTGAGAGCTATAGTTTAGCAACAATCTGCTATCATTGAAAAATCTTTGCCCTTCAATAGAATTTCCCGACGAAGGCCCACAGGGTGAAAAAGAAATTGAGGAGTTTTTTATCAGCATGCACAAGCGATTGTAGAAAAATTTTTTTTGAAAATAGATACTGTTTTTCGGCGATTTAAGATTTTTGCTTACAAACAATTAACAATTCCGACCAAAGTTGCAAAGATTTTTGGACAATCTAACGCGTTTTTGGAAAACGAACAATTTAAAAAAAAATTTGCAATATTTTGATTACCGCCGAAGATATGAATGTGTTTACGTTTGTTCAATTTTCTATTGTTGTAATATAGATTTTAAAAAAATTCGAATTCCTCAGCAATCCCTACGCTTCTGACCATGGGATTCAATAAAATTATTCCATTTACGAGCAATTATTATCGATTTATTTCGATGTATTGGTAATAATACCGTGCGCGTGCGATAATAGTAGTGATGGGTCGTTACTCGTGGAATTTTATTTTGGAACAGTATTTTTTGATAACGCGTTTTACCGTTCCAAAATAACGTTCCACGAGTTACGACCCGTCCCTACTTTTATCACACGCGCACGATATTATTTCCAATACATCGAAAAAAAAGATAATTATTGCTCGTAAAGGAAATAATTTTATTGGATCCTATGGCCGGAAGCGTAGGGATTGCTGAGGAACTCGAATTTTGCAAAAATCTTTATTACAACAATATAAAATTGAACAAACGTAAAAACATTCATATCTAGGGCGGTAATCAAAATATTGCAATTTTTTTTTTAAATTGTCCTTTTTCCAAAAACGCGTTAGATAGTCCAAGAACTCTCTCTCTCTCTCTCTCTCTCTCTCTTGTAAACATCCTATTGTATGACCTTTGTTCTGGGGTATCTGCATTTTGAAAAGGAGTCATAACCCACGGAGCTATACCATACCCACAGTCTCACAACAAAACAGCTCTAGCCTGGTCCCATTGCATGACGTTGTATACATTCGAATTTTTCCAGTGTACAGATCCTGGCCAAGAAGCATTCACACTTGTGAACTCTTCATTTGAATTGCACGTTTCCTGCACATTTACACTAGCAAAATTTTTTTTGTCAAAATATTCGTCTCCGTAAATAAACGGTTTCAGTATAGGAACATAAATACAGTCTATAGCTGAAGGAAAATTAAACTTTTCTTGCCACTTATTTTTAGCATTCTGTAGATCTTCATGTAAGGATGGAAATTTGATCCAAACATTTGATTTCTGCACAATACGTGTTATGACGTTGGTAACGGTTCGGGATACCGTCGATTGATGGGCACCAATACCTTCTGGTACGCCAATTTGAAATCCTGGATCACCAACATAACGAAAAAAACACTCATTTTTTCTTCATTACTCAAGGCTTCGCCTCTATATTCTTCAGTGTCTCCAAGAAAATGATTAGTTATCCACTGAACTTTAACTCTCCTAAACCGATATAAGGCACGATACTCTACTTCTTTTGATTCCCTACGAACCTTAAACACTTTGGTAGGATAATAAATTGGCATAAATTCAGTCATCACGTACAGACATCTACTTCTGAGGAAGCTGAGTCTGCTACTGAGAAGCCTCGCATTTTTGAAAGTAGATACTCATGCATACAAAAATAAAAGTCGGTACTCAAGAAGCAAGGACATCCTCAAGGAAAGAGTATACACTCACAAGTTGGAGCTTATACCTACATTTTTATGCATATCAAATGAACAAGCTTCTTTAAAAATGTGAGTAAAAAGTGGCCACTCAACTTTATGCATATGACCCTATATCTCGCAGATCGATAAATCTTGCACGATTCTCTTGGGATTTGGCTCCTTTACATCATGTACGAGTTTCAAACCGATATGTTGATAAACACCCGATTGCGGTTGCAAAAACAAAATGTAGAATTTTAATTTTCATTTGCCATTAACCGCTTAATTAACAATGTTAGCACTTTTTTTTTTGGATGGAAACTTTTTTCGATAGGACGCGTTCCAAAAAAATTATCTCAAAAATATCCATTTCTTAATTTTCAATAATTTTTTATTGCTAAAATATACCCTGGCAACGACCAAAAACTCAGGACTATATTCTTGTAGGTCCAAACAACCTATAAAAAAATTGGCCAAAAGGTGCGCCTCTTAAATGGGTCTTATGCTAAGGTGACTGGACTATAAAGGATTATTACTAATGATGTATTTTTATTTTGGTATAAATTTTTGAAATTAACTAGTTTCAAATAAATTCTTATTTTTTTATTGGTCGCAACGATCTTGCGATGGTAAAATATGTTTTATTATTGCTTTTTACACACAAATTTTTTCTAATATTTAATTGGTTTCCTAGATATAAAATAGTATTGTGTCCAATAGATAATTTTTATAAAAACACATTAAAATATTATTTAACTCGTTTTAACTGTCAAAATATGTCACTATAGATTCGATGAGGGAAACAAGTATATTATTTATTTAAAGTAGGTAGTAAAAAAATGCAATACGCAACACAGTTTAAATTTACACAAAGAGAAATATATACACAATAATACATTTATAAATAATTTTCGTTTTTAATATCATTGACGGGTTATTGTTAGAAAATCAGATACCTAATTTTTATACTTACTATAAAGAAAAACCACATTAAATTATAAAATAACCTACCAGTTTTATGATAGTTGGATAAAACATTTTTCTGTTTTATTAATAAATTTAATTAAATACTAAAAATATTGGTTTTAAACCTTACATTATCATTTGTACTTCTTAAAATTAATAAAATATTGTTTATTGTTTAAAATAATTTTATTATGTATTGTTAACAACATTTTTAATAAAAAATCAAAATTAATATTAGTTAGTGAAAATTACAATCAGTAATTAAATATTTATTTAGTACACAACTGCTTCTGAATAATTTAAGTACAGAAATCTGAAACTTATCCTAATATATTTATTTAAATATAATATATAGAGAGCTATGAAAAATGCAAATATAAAAAAAATCAAGTTGACCACAATTTAAGGACTTGATTTACAACAACAAATAAAACTCCAAATATTAATTTATTAACCTAAAATGTACTTGGGGAAAAAATATGATATTTAAAAAATTAATTGTAAGTCGATTTCATTCTTTAATAGGTGCACTTTCCATGTAAGATATAAGACACCTACGAAAACAAGGACATAATAACAGTTTTTTATTTTTACCACTATATGTATAACATTTAATTACGATAATTTATTTTGTTTATTAAAATCATTGAATAATTGAACCGTTCGCTCGTATACTAAATATGGCGCGTTTCTTGCAAAGATAAAGTCGATGTGATTGAAATAACCCACTGTTTGGTTAAAAACTACATTTCTAAACATCTTTATTATTTTTTGCCGACTCTGAAAATGAAAATAAATTAGCTTACGTAAAATGGGGATAACGTATAATGCATTCGCATTGGTAATTATTAGATGCAGTATTTGTGTGTTTGGAAGCTTTTATTTTTAAAATTTTGCGATTTTTGGCTGGTATAGGTAAGTTTAATTTTGTTTGTTATCAGCTTTTACAATCTAAATTTATGGTAACCTTCAAATTTTAAATCGTACCGCCACTGATTTTAAGTTTCACTATCAAATTTACAATTATTTTGTCGACACTGTCGCGCAATTTACTATGACGCAGGTGTTTCATATATTTTTAAAACAGACACTATCACTTATAACTTCCAATTAATATATATATATATATTTATATATAGCATATTTCACGAATATACGGTGGTAACGGATTATTGTTAAAAACTCGATAACCAGTATCAAGTATCATAATGTGCCTATTTGTAATCAAAAAATGTTTGGTTTAAATCTTAGGGGAGTTTACTAATGTACCTCTCAACATAGTACGCCCGCATAGTCGATGCCTTGGTGACTAATCCGATACCGTCGTATATTGGTGAAATGAGCCATACATGCATTTTAGAGCCATTTTCAATCTTTTTATTGAATTTTGACTACCCACATTTTTTTAATTTATCAAATTTACAGAAAGATACACTTATGCGTGTTGTATGTAGTACAAAATCATAAATTTTTATAATTACACTTAAAATACCTGTGCTGTACAATATTCATCATTTTCTGCAAAAAATACCGCAGTAGGCGTCATCGCAATTTGTACATTATAATTTGGTGGAGTTGTTTGATTATAGATTTTAAGATTTTGTTTTTTTCCATAGTCATATTGTCTGAAATAACCTAAATAAAAAACACCTTATTACATTACCTTAACTTTACTTAAGTTAAATAACTATTTATTATTTAATAAATTAGGGCAGTTTTATAAATTACTAAATTGATGAAGAATATTAATCAGACTTTGAAATTAAAAAACAATTATGAGCAATACAAAGATAAAAGAAACCATGTCAACTCTAAGATAAAAAACCTGAAAAGAGAATATTGGACACGGTTTACCAAAGAGATGGAACACGACCTTTATGGAGCGCAACGCAAAGTGTGGAAAATGCTTAAAGGGAGAAAACCTATTAATGAATATAACAATTTTAATAAAATAGAAGCAGAAAAATTTACAGCCTACATTAAAGAACTTAGAAATACCACAGCAAAATAAAAAAACAGAAAAGCCCCAGAACCTGATGGCATATCCAATGAGCTCCTAAAATATGGAGGAGAAACAATAATATTGCTGTGGTTTTTCAGAAAATTTTAGATATCCAGCGAGTATTAGACCAATGGAAAACAAGCATTACATTACCAATATACAAAAAAGAAAAAAAGAAGAATCCTAGTAACTACTGTACGATCACTTTGCTTAACACAATACTAAAATTTCTAACGAAGATATTCGCAAATAAGATCATTAAACAATATACAATAAACGAAGAACAACAAGGCTTCCGACAAAATAGGTCAACAATAGATGCTATTTACATGGCCAGACAAATTGCTAAGAAAGCAATTGAATACAACAATCCTGCTTACATGTGCTTCGTGGACCTGACCAAAGCCTTTGATCGTGTCAGATTAGGAGATGTACTAAAATTGCTTAAAGAAGAAGATCAGTCCAGCAGTTTAGTAGAGATAATAAGAGACATTAACACAGACAACAAAACTAAGTCGAGAATGAATTGACATCGGAAGTAGACATTAAATCTGGAATACGTCAGGGAGATAGCCCAAGTCCACTATTATGTAATTTAGTAATGGATAAAATAATAGGAGAAACAAAAAAGGTAGGACGCGATTATGAGCTTGGAAGAAAACAGATAAAAATTCTTAGTTATGCAGACGACGCAATTCTGATCTCGCATAATAAAGATAACCTACAGAGCTTGGTGCATACCTTTAAGACAACGGCGGAAACCTACAATATGCAAATATCAACATCTAAGACCAAATTTGTCGCAGTAGCAAGGGAACCCAGACGATGCAAAATCGTAATTAACGAAGAAATAATCGAACAAGTTTTTAAGTTCGAATATCTGGGAATAGAAATATCCAGCTACGGAGACCTAAAAAAAAGTGTACGAAAGCAGGCTAATGAAGCAGCTTATGTATCAGGATGTTACAGGGATGTTATCTGGAGGAATACAGAGTTGAGGTTGGATACTATATCAACATATTTAATAGAAACGAAAGCTGAAACAGCAGAAACAAAAATAATATTTAGAATAGAAATGAAAACATTAAGATCAATAACGGGGAAAACATTGAGAGACAGAGTCCCGAACATTCAAATAAGAGAACTTTACGGGACACATGATATTGTACGGTGGGGAAGGCAGAGAAGACGAGAGTGGAACCAGCATGTTACACGAATGGACGGCGAGAGACTAGCCAAATATATCAAGGGATTTAAAACCAACGGGCTCCAGACCACCAGGACGGCCCTTTAAAAGATAGCGAGATAGCTAGCAGTCTACGTCACAAATACGACTGCAACAGTAGACAAAAAGAGATCGGATAAAAACAGGCTCAAGGCCTAATACAAGAAGAAGAAGAAGATTTTGATAATTAATATTTGTAAACGAGTTCATTGTTTGCACATATCTTTTACTTACAAATAACTAATTAAAAAAAAAATAATTTATTAAAATTATCTTACCTGATTTTGCAATTTGCAAATAATGAAAGACTTGCTTGGAGGAAACCCTTGGAAGTGGAGAAGCGATTATTACTGGTACCAAATCCTATTAAAAAAGATAATTAAAGGACTAGAAAAATTAATTAAAGCAATAAAGAGAGTCAATTGTTTTAATTCTTAAAAAATTGATGTATTGATTGTATTGATGTCATGTTAATACAATTTTTTTTACACTTGCAAAAAACTTTGCTAAAATACCTACTAGAATTTTATATAACAATATTGAGTACTAAAGCGTTTGTCACTAATACTGTAAATATTAAAAATATTATTATTAACAAGATAAGATAATGGATGTTAAAATAGCGTAGCTTTTGATGCTACATAACTTACCCTGTCGAGATGCAAAGAAGTGTGTGTTCCAATCATAGATAAAATTATCAAACATAGGTCTAAAAAAAATGTTTGTTCTCGACATAAATGTTTGAAAGTAAGTTTGTGGAGTTGATGTAAAAAAGGTAACATTTCTTTCATGGATAACAAGTCCCAAATTGCCTAAAAAACAGAAAAATTTTAACACTAAGTATATAAAATTGTAAACTAAAATGGGTTTCATTACGAGGGTGGTCTGAAAAGTTTCCGACCTTAACGTGAAGATGGCAGCACTCGTCAATAAAAGCTAGGGAATGTGGTTGCGCATCTTTTGACAGGTTCTCACCAAATTTTTTACCATTTTGGGAGCTGCGTTTGCTCGCGTTAGATCAAAAACGTGTGCGAATGAACATTTCCAATGCTCTGTTGGCGCAATATAGGCGCAATAAAACGTCCGAAACAAAAAATACAGTCAAAACAGTGAAATGCGAATGGTGAATTGGCTCCAAAAAAAATACAATCGGCTGGGAAAGTGATGGCGACTATTTTTTGGGATAGTCGTGGAGTTATCTTAATCGACTATCTTCAAAAAGAAAAAACTATTACAGGAGCATACTACGCATCGTTACCTGTTTGAAGCTGAAGACAGAAATTGCGGGAAAACGGTCACATTTGCGTTCTGTTTCACCTCACACCTCAGCGGTTGCCATGTCAAAAATCTACGAAATATGGTTTTAAACTGTTTAACCACCCTCCTTACTCACCAGATTTAGCTCCAAACCCTAATCTAAAATTCTCTAAGACAAAAATTTAAATAGAAGACTTGAAGTACTCAACTCGAACGTGTACGCGGATTATTTATAAATGTAGTTATCTCAACAGTTTTTTGAATTTTTAATGTGAAATTTTAAAGTACATTAGATTTCGTTTAATGTTGCTTTGAATCCTATTTTGAAGGTAAATTAATTTATTTTAAAATTATTATTAATTTCATAGAGAACAAATGAAGGTAACCTCTTATAGTTATACTTTCATTGTTTGTATGTACTTATAAATATTTCAACGTGTTAATATTTATTTGTTCACCTCAAGTATACCACTGATATAAATCATAAACTTGTTCGCGGGAATATTTTGATGATTTAATACTATTGCCGGTGCGTATGCAACTGCCATTTTGACTTTGTCGTTATACTCGGGCCTCTCGGACGACATAATAGAATAACATGTAGTTCCCTGTGAATGACCGATGATGAACGGTTTTTGATTAGTTTCTTTCACAATTAAATCTATGGTCGAAGGTATATCGTAAACGGCAATTTCCTGAAAACTAAAATTCCAATTAATTAATAACAAGACTCGAATTTATCGAACAAAATTTGTTGACTCTAATTTTTTTGCGTTAATCTCTCAACAGTGTGAGTCGAATTACCAAGTATATAAAATAAAAAAGTATACCTAAAAAAAATTTAAAAAACAATAGTCACAATGTGTTGTAACGTATCTTAGATAATTTTATTATAAACTAATATACACAAGACAAAAAATCAAGAGACATTTTTAAAATAAATTAGACATACTTAAAGTAGAACAAATTGACCTTTACCCTGACGTCATACCTACAAACCTCGCGAAATTAATCAATGAGTCAAAAATGGCTACTGTTACTTTGTCGTGTGCCTAAATATTTCCACTGTTTGTTTATTTTGTAAATTTTTTTTACGTTATAAATAACTAAATTTTGCTGTTAGTTGAAGTCAATTTAAATAATTCCATATTACTGTTTTAAAATAGTCGAAAATTTAGATAAGAGTTCTATAATATTCACTAATAATTATTTTGTCTGCTACTAATACACAAAAAAACTATTCTGTAACCATTAACGAAAGTAGAAATTTCTATGAACATATCCTTAAATAAATTTATTTAAATTTAAAACAGCTCATAATTTAGGGCTAACAAAAACAATTGGCTAATATAATAAAAAATATCAAATCATTGGTAATAAAGGTATTTAATGTACACTATTCACATTTATTATTATTTCGAAATTAACAATACAATATATAATAAGTATTTTTAAAATCATCGTCAGACTCTGAAGAGGGTTTATATGCATGTATCTTTCTTACTTCTTGGTTGTTAACGTAATTCTTACTTTAGTTGACTATATAAATCTACCATAAATAATGTTCCCGTTTCGCGAAAGTTTAGCCACCGTCTAAGAAGAAGGTTATGTTAAGAATATTTATTATATGTAAAACAGAGAATTTTGTACTCACCGTAAAATCAAAATAACAAATTGGAGGTTTTAAAAAAAACCGGTTTTTTATAATTTATCTGAATGCAAATGATAAAACGCTTTAAACAAAACTCGATGTATAAAAATAATGATAGTTGTCATAAGAGGTCAAAATAATGAATACAACCGATTAATCGTTATTGGTGCTATCTCTTTTCAACATTAAGAGGTCATAATTAGAGATACAAACAAACGTATGTCATTGCTTGAAACACAAGTGTACATATTGTACGATGTGTTTCTACTGTCAGTAGAAAAAGATTAGGTATATAAAGTTTGTGTTTACTACTGTTCATTATTAGTGACGTCAGGGTAAAGGTCAATTTATTCTATTGTATATAGGACCATCTTGAAAGAAGCTGTAAATTCTTCAGACCACACATACGTATTACAAACAATTAAAAATATAGCTGGTATTTCTCTTAAACACTCGTCAACAAATATAAAAATGTCGATCAAACAAATACCACAAAAAATTGTATTGCTTATATGCATACTTACTCAAAATTCCAATATGATGGGTCGATATTTAAATTGTATTTTAAATGCTTTTCTGATCCCATACAACCTCTATTATTCAGTATCCAAACATCAAAGCCCGAATCGGCCAAAAAAAAAGCCAAAGATTTATACTTTCCAAGTAAAACAAAAACCTCGGCACTGGCGTACATACCGTGAAGTAATAGTACAGGACTGCGGTTCATTGTGCCTGTTGAATTTCTTCCATACTTTATCCTGAATACGGTTAGAATGTATTGATCTTCCGTAGTTATTTTATATTTTTGTATGGGGTAACCATCGTGTGTTACTTTTTGCTCCTAAAAACGGTTACAATTATCAGAACAATTATTTTTTGACAAACTAATATTCGAACAATATGTAATTATTATTGTTGATCTACAGAAAGTATTGACATTTTAACCTTTATTTTCCCGCGCTGTCTTTCTGTCGTTTTTGACGCCAAGTGTGATGTTTACTAAGGGAAGTGTACAATTTAGTAAAAATTTCGATATTTGAACGGATACGTTTCTACCATTGTCCATTGTCCATAGTCGCCATTCCGGATTCTTAAATATGCTCAACTCTCTGACTCTCATTTGGAAAATGATGTAATGGGTTTTTTTACACAGAGTTAGATCCAGGTAAAAAACAATTTGCTCTGCTGGTCATTTTTACTTTTAACAAATTATTAGTCACTATCAAATAACTATAAACTTCACACAAATTCATGCTTCCAGGTAAATAAACACAAAGCAATCACTTTTGCTGGTCATATGATATTGATGCGAGTTTATTCCGCCAGATAGCGTATTGCTTAGCATTAAAACTCAATTGCTTCTTTATTGGCACGTCGTTAAGAGATAACAGACCTCTTTTTCTGTAATACGTCCATAAACTCTGCTTGAAAGAAGTGTTTTTTTTCCTGGATCTTTTAACACCAGTATCAATAGGAACCACAGGAGCCTGCGCTGTTTTAAGAGGGGTTAAACCTCATTTGGTTTATTAGTAAAACACAAACGGTAAAAATAATATTACTCCAAGATCGTTGAAAAAATTCAAATTTTAGTTTTGGCGATGTTAATGCGCAATCCAAACTGTACGCCTACTTCGACAATTCTGTCTAGCATGTTTTGCAAATCTTCTAGATTATTAGCTAGAATTGCGGTATCATCTGCGTATCTAATGTTGTTGATGGGTTTGATGTTTACTTTTATTCCAGTTGCCACACTGTTTAGAGCTAGTTGGAAGATCTTCTCAACGTAGATATTAAACAGCATGGGATATAGAATTCATCCTTGTCGGACCCCTTTAGCGATGTTAAATTCCTGTGTCAGGAGATCTTTTCTGATTCGAATTTCAGCAGACTGTCCCCAATAAAGTTGTTTTATTATTATAATATCTTTATTATCAATGCCTATTTTATGCAGTCTGCTAATTAATAGGTCATGTTTTACATTGTCAAACGCTTTTTGGTAATCTATGAAACAGATGAACACATTCTGGCGTTAGTCATAACACTTCTGTACTAGAAGTTTCATTGAAAATAGGGCCTTTTTAGTACCCAGCCTTTTTATGAAACCAAACTACGTTTCTCCGCTCATCAAACGTCTGCCCTCTGCAAACCCGATTTGAAGCATCTTTCTTCGCTAATGCGAGCGCTCTCGCACAGATGTGTGGTATCACATAGGGAATATAAATTGTTGAATGAATCGTAGCTCCATTCATAATTATAAAGAATAACACTAAAGCTTGTAAAAATTTTTTAGAGCAGGATATAAAATAGATGACAGATGCAAATTATTTAAATTTTAATTAGAAAAATGACCTATTAAGTAGAATGATAATGGAATATTATTATTTCTTCACAACCATATCTATTTTTGAGGAACTCACTTGCGGATAAAGTTTTTCCTTCATCTCTTTATTAATTAAACCAACTATTTTTAAATAATTTTATTTTATTTAGGTACCTAATTGTTATTAAAATAAAGGTCGTATCTTGTAATAAAAAAACTTTTAGAAGCTAGGTCTGTAAAACAAGTTTGGAAGTGTCACGGTGGATATTTATCGAAAAGATGTTTTCTAAACAGATAAAAAACTAATCAATTTATTTTATACTTTACAAAAACAATGAATTATTAACGTGCTTTTTTTATGTTTTATTTTATGTTATAAAATATGTTTATACACTTAGCGTTATTGTCAACATTTTTTTTGTAAAAAAAGGTAAATGTAATATTTTCAGATCGGTGTACAGATTTTTTTAAATTGGAACAATTTAAATAAAACTGTACTAATGTTAAAAAAAAAATTAATAACTTACTAAACTTAAGTCTGCATAAGGATACTTTTTAAATTTCCAGGATTGCACCGTCGAGAACCATATCACAAGAATACAAAACGTAACTGCAGCATTCATTTTAATAAATACGAATGGCTAAAGAAAAAAAAAACAATTATTCGTTCTTGCAGTGAAACCATGTTTTCTAATTTATGATGATAAAAAAATGATTTTTAAGTAACTGACTTAATCTTGAATAAAACTCTATAATATACAAAGGTGGTGTTACATATTTAACTTAAAATTGAAGTAGAGTTTCCAAAATATATATTTAGGTTTTAAAAATAAAGAACACAATTATTTAATAAAAGTTGTTCCTGACTAGTAAGTAATTGGCAAATGATCAAAAAGACTGCAAACATTTTAACTTTTTTTGTATAAAAAATAGGTCATAGTTATTGATGTAAGACTTAGAAACATTATTATTGGTTTTCCATTCCAGTTTATTTACAATCTCCAATATGAAACATTATAACGGTATAAATATTATCTACAAACATAGTTACCACAAGAATATATTTTAATTTTTTTTTTAATTAATCAAAAAGGACTATTTTTATATGTTGTAAATCGTATGCGTTTTTTTTAAACCGCTTCAGTTACTGACAAATTAAGCAACAATATTATACTTACTACTAGCACATACAAATCACATTAACCAATCAACCAATAAAGACCTTGTTTAGTTTTGTCTTTTAAATAATTATGAGTAATCTACTCCTTACATAAGTGCATACAATGTATACAACACATCAATTATCTTTACAAAAATATAAATGATTGGATATTTATAACATAAACACATGTTAGCTACTTTAATATAAGGTTTGTAACTAATATTGATTTTTTAATAAAATTAATGATCAGATCTTTAAAATTGTATTTGATTGTGCTGGCAATGCCTTTTTTGTTAGCTGTTATCAAATTAAATATTTTTCATGCTGGTGTTTTATTGGAATATAATCTGTCATTGTAAAAGCCGATCGGAAACATATATTATGTACTTAACAAAAAAAGGATCATATAATTTTAAATATAAATAAAAGTTTGAAATCGTGAAATAAATCTTAACAAAATATATTAATTTACGTGTGTGCTTTACTTGTCCAAAAAACATAAATTTTAATGTCTTTTGTCGAACAAAAACAAAAAAAAAGCCTTGTGGTGTCATTGGACACCCGATAGTGACGAAGTTCCTTACGCTATTTATAAATGTTGATCAATGTATTTTGTAAAAAAAAAGAAAAAGAAATATAATTGTTATTGATATATACAAAAGATATATAATACCTGGCAGGATTCGAATTCAACGTTTCACTTTCTTGGATCTTTTTTGATTCTGTCGGAATTGTTGTTGGCGTTGAGCATTGGTTTTCGGTATTTTATTTGCACTTTAACGTTTGCGCTTTCCATACTCTTTTGGACCCTGAAAACATGATTTAACTATTGTCTTCCTATAATTTAAATAGTAAACACTCAAATTACATGTACAATAAATTAATGTAAACAGTAAATACTTGTATCAAGTTATACAATTTTATCAACTTACTTTTCCAAATCTGTATTACACAAATTTGCTGCAGTTTCAATTTTTAAAAACTTAATTGCAATAATAAAACAATATTCAAGTATGATCTTACACAAAAACACAAATTACAAATGAGTTTTCACAAAATTTTCACGTGTCTGTACAACCCTGTGTTGAGGTTATATGATAATAAATAATAGTTTAAAAAGACTAAAAAACTCGCTCTTGGAGTTAATTAAACTACAAATTAAAAAAAAATTCTCAACATAAGAATAAAATTACTGAAGCGAAAATTAATGTCATTGTTCTCTTTGTCATTCAAAGCACCCCCCGCTTTTAGAACAGTGACAATAATTTTTTCGTCAGTAAACTATTCCATATACCAAGAAAATTATCTGTCTTCGTTTTGATATGCCAAACAATTTTAAAATGTAGTTCGCCAATACCGTAATACAATTTAAAAAAATTATGTATTAAATGGTAAAAGCACAAAAAGAATGCATCGGCCGGGAATCGAACCCGGGCCGCCCGCGATAGATGCTTGTTCTATTATTTTGTTTAAAAGTCAGTTGGTCGGATATTTGTTGATAGTGTCATTAAAAAAGTTCATTTGGGTAAAAATAAGTAATTTGACGCCAGAATAAGCAGCTAAAATTTTGGCATTAAGTAAAGATGAAAGATCGTACAGTAAGAGTGTCTGTAAAAAGCTGGATTGGGGAAAACACATATATTACTGGGAAAGTAGACCAGGAAACAAACATGGGAAAGAATACATCAAAGGACCGTGTCATAAAAGGACGGCAGAACTGGTAGCAATAAACAGGAATAACACATTCTGTGCTACTGCGTGGCACTGGACCGCAAAAGACAGGAAATAGCCTTGGATATATCTAAAGCCTTTGACCGCGTTTGGCACCAGGCATTGTTAAGTAAATTATCTGCCTACGGTCTCCCAACCAAACTGCGCCAATGGCTCTTGAGCTTCATGCAAGATCGCTCCTTACATGTGGCAGTTGACGGTATTTCTTCTGATGCGTTTAAAACTAATGCCGGGGTCCCCCAGGGTTCCATCCTGTCCCCCACCTTATTTCTTTTACACATCAACGACCTCTTGAAAACCACCACGAACCCCATTTACAGTTTCGCAAACGATAGCACACTTGTCTCAACTTTCACATCTTATCGATCACTTTCGGTGAATGATACAAATAGACTCAGGCAGGAATAGGTTGATTCCATCAATAGAGATCTTAAAGCAATCGTCGAGTGGGGGACCAACAATCTTGTTCAGTTCAACGTCCAAAAAACACAAGGTGCCACGTTTTCCAAGAAAGTGAATTCCTCAAATTATCCCATCACAATGTCCGGAAATACCCTTGAACCAAGTCCCTCCATCTCGATTTTGGGAGTCACGGTGTCCAATAATATGTCTTGGCATGACCATGTTGCTAACATCGCAAAGTCGGCAAGCCAGAGGCTAGGTTTTCTGTGGAAAGCCAGAAAGTTTTTTACTCCTGATCAACTGTTGACGACGTACAAGGCTCAAATACGAGCTCTGCTGGAGTATTGCTCGCATATTTGGGGTTCAGCACCAAGGCATTCTCTTCTAGATTCCATTCAGAAAAGAGCCTGCAGACCAGTCATTCCTCTACAGATATTTCCATGGCAGATGCTCCAGAGAAATAAAAACTCTTGTACCACCATTGGTCACATTCGGCCGAAGAACTCGGCACGCTGATCAGTCTCACCCATTTACTCTCAAAATTGACACTAAAAGGACCAATCTTCATCAAGAATCCTTCTTTTACAGGGCTGCTACGGAATGGAATAAGCTTCCAAATCAGTTTTTCCAGAGAACTATGACCTGCTACTTTTTAAAAAGCGTGTCCACAATCATTTCCTTTCTATAATCACTTCCCCTTCTAATAGTCGCAGTGCGGGCCGTCCGCGGTCCAAACGATAGGCCTACCCTTTTTGCGACCATTTTCATAAAAAAAAAATCTTTGGGCATCCAACCGGCTACCCAAAACTATATTGCTCCCACCCAGTACAGAGCTTGTACAAACTTGTAAAAGGTACGAAGGTACTGGATTGGGTACAATGATATAAAACATAAGCAAGATACAATGGGCCAACAGACCTAAGTGTCACCGGAGGCAATAGCCAGACGGACCTAAATAGGGGTAGAGTTTTTAGTGAGTAGACCTGACATCAGTCAGGGAGTCTCACAGTATACCTAGAGCTGAAAGACTCATAACTTCTCCGTAAAGGATTTTCTCCACCTCTGCAAAAAAAAAGACGAAAGATCACAATAGTACACGAGTACTGCCGAAGTTATTGGTATTAGACAGCGTATCGAGTGAAACTAGAACGTTAAAAAAATACAAAGAAACTGGGGTTTACAGTAGTAGAAGACCAGTTTATTCTATTAACAAATTCTATATGTTATAATCTTACATCATATCTTTCCATTAACATATTTTGATTATCGGGTGTTTTTTACCAATGAAAACCTTAATCGAAGAGTATTTTTTTTAAAGTTTACTGCCCCCCCTTAAAATCTACTTGTGTATCTCGTACTTCTTGTAAAACTGCCTTAATCCCTGTTCTTTTGAAATTAATCCTCGAAAGCGACGACTTCCGTTAGATGTTTTCGGAGATGAAATACAAGCTTGCTTACCTGTCTCTACTTCTTGAGCCTCACCGCAAACACTGCGAAACACCTTGTTCGATAATCCTGTCGGAGACAATATTCAGCAACTTTTAATTGGAACTTGCAAGGCCTTGCCTCATTTATCATAAATTTAATTACATTAGCAATTATCTCTTTTGTTTCCGCAGGGTGATTCTTATCGTTCGGTACCTTCATTTAAAAATTTTGTATTTTGAATAAAACAACTACACAACCACACTAAATGTTAACCCATAAATTATAGCCTGCTGAAATTTTCGCACCCAAAAAAAAAACGAAGACAGCATACTTGAGGCGCAATCAAAATCAAAATTGACCCGCTTACGAAGGAACCGAATAGAGATGAAACATGTGGTCGCAAGCATCCATTAATGGAAATAGGCACTGAAAGAAGAAGAAATTTTCGCTCGTAGGTACTTCTTTTTAATCGTTAAGCAGGGTTATTCGGCAAGCGTCGTATTTTGTAGATATCCTAATCCCATTCTGTTTAATTTACCTACAAAAGGTGCCATTTAGTAAAAATTTATTTTTTTAAAAACTGTCATCAAATGTTGACATTTTCATTAAAATCTCAGTTAGCTAAGTGGTCTTTTTTGTTACTCAGCTGATAAATACTTTTATGTTCTAAAACGTAAAAGACTTTTACGTTCAAGAACCTAAATGTAAAGTAAAAAATGTCTTAGAGCATACGTTTGTTAACCGAGGCGAAGCCGAGGTCATCATACATGTGTTCTGAGACATTTCTTACTTTAATGCCCGTGGTGTTTATACTATGTTTCTCCCTACTGTAGGCGGAAAGCGGCAACTTCGTTTTGCGAGCGGGCCGAAAGTGACGCTTTCTGCACAGTAGGGAGAAAACTTATTTATTAATTGAATACTCAACATACGAGTGCATTAGCTTTAATACATAATAATTATAAAATATTATTTGAGACCTACATAATTCGCAAACTCCACAGTTTTCACTATTTTCCTTTTAACTTTTCAGTTTTAACATGTTTTTCAATATCACGATAACAGATGACAACATTCCTTTCGTGTCTTGTCATCTGTCAATTTTGGGTAAGTATGTATGGTAAGTATCTACGGCATATGTTAATGTTATTTGGACTTGAGTTTACAAAAGTTCTCTGAATATGAGTTTTGGAATCGGGAATTCTTATAATAATAATCAAATCCTTGTGATCTATATCATCGATCATTATTTTCACCAACTCATCTCTTCGACATGCTCCCTCCACAAACGCCTATTATTGAAATGACCTGAAAAATTGCCCAAAATTATTTCAATTGATACATTTATATTAATTTAAATAACCTTTTTTAGCAAAAATCTATTATCTGATGCTCTACCTGTATAAATATTTCAATTTATTCTTTCATTAAAATTCTCGATTTCTTTGGACGATATGCAACTGATTTGTTTTTTAAATATGGTATTAGTTTTGGAAATATTGTGATATTTACATTTTTTTTGACATTTAACGTACTTTTTAGCATAGAATATACTGACCATAAAGTTGAAGCCTTTACTTTTTTAATGTTTTATTCGAAGTATGCCAATAACACAGATTTGAACAATTTCTGAATGCTCTTGGAACTGCACCACTCTTTGAATTGGGTATAGGCAACTTCGTACTGTCTTGATGATTTCTGGGGGATTAATTGTGAAACCGCACTTTGTGCCGCTTCCAATACTTCTGGTAAATAGTTCATCATCACTTTCTGAGCTCATTTCAAATTAAACACTTTAGAACAATGACAGTGACAGTGACAGTGTGACACGTTACGAAAGGTATGTAAAAAATAACACCTACTAGATCGCCTTAGTTCAGTTAACAATGACAAATACTTAAATATTTATTTTTTATTCTCATATTAGTTTTAATTTAGCTTTTGAAAAAATATTGTTTGCATCTCGAATGGTTATTTTGCATCGCTGAAGCTCGGCCAAATAACTCCTATTCTTAAACGCAAAGTATCATTTCGCATTCTAGATACAAAAATAACTATTTAGTATAACATATATGGTTTTACGTTTAAAAAGTATAGGCAACATATTATACAAAGATTAATTAAAAAATACATTTTCAGCATTTTATAATAAATGTTATTTCCGATTTTTAATTCAATTTTTAAAAATTAATTTTATAAAGTAATAAAATCTTATTAATATCAATAAAGTATATATTTTTAATATATTTTTTTTATATAAAAGTACTGCATTAACCTTTAGGGTTATTAGCATTACAATACATTGTTTGTTAGTAGGGTTTTTTTTAATTTTCCGAACCGAAGGGTAACTATATTAAATAGAAAAGAGCCCTCGGTTTGCAAAAGTTAGTTTTGCTACGGCAATACTGTTTATTTTTAATTTTGCGACCAAAAATTATATTCTGTTCGAGGGCATTTGTAGAAAAATACCTACTTTTAAAATTGGAGTTTAACTTTTAAGAAAAAATTTTAATATTCATGGCGATAAAGTTTTTGGGGTTGAAAATATAGGTTTGTTTATTCAAAAAAATGTTTGTTCTACAAAAATTAATTTAAAAAAAATTTAAACCGTTTAATAAAAGTGATCCAGTTTAGCACGTTGCAGCTATCTTAGGTTCTTTTGGATCTACAGGTCTTTCTAAAGAAGTAATGCTTACTGATAGAAATCTGTTAGTGCGAGTATTCCAATCAAGAGACAAACGATTCACATTAGCACAATTAACAGGTGTCACTTCTTTGGAATTAATGCTCTTCTATCATGGTTTTGGTCTTAATGTAACTCTTAACGCGATTTTTAAACATTTCGATGAAGACATATTCTTAAAAACCATAAAAGATAAGATATAGTCGTTGGGAGTGGCAACACCTTTAGCAATTTTACTTGCTAAAAGTCCCAAAGTAAACAAATATGATTTAAGTTGTGTTTGGGAAATTATATCTGAAGCTGAACCCATGTTAAAAGAACTAGAAGATTTACTAAAGAAAAGTCTTAACATAAAATACGTAATTCAAGCGTATGGATTTACAGAGACAAATTTAGCCACAACTGCAGTAATGCGCAATGATACCTCCAAGCAAGGATGTAGTGGAAACGAAATAATTTTTATGACATTAAAAGTACGTGATCCTGAAACCGACAAGTCGTTGGAATTAAATCAAATAGGAGAAATTTGTGTTTAAGGTCCAATGGTAATGAGAGGATATTTCAATAATCCTGAAGCTACAAAAAACACATTTACGTTAGATGGATGGTTATTAACTGGAGACTTAGGATATTAAAATTATAAATATTTCTTTATTGTTAACAGATTCAAAAAACTTATTAAGTATAAGGGTTACCAGGTTTCACCTGCAGAACCTGAAGCTTTACGATTAAGCCATCCAAAACTATTAGATGTGGAGTTGGTAAACCGGATGAATTAGCTGGAGAGTTACCTGTACCATTTGTTGTTAAAAAAGCAGGTGTTAATGTTTCGGAAAAAGAATTGCAGGAGTTTGTTTTAAAAAAAGTTTCTTTCCAAAAAAGATTAAATGGTAGAATATTATTTGTTGATGCCATTTCCAAAAATGCAAGCGGAAAGATTTTAAGAAGAGAATGGAGAAAAGATGTAATAACGAATTGTTAACTTTAAAGTTTGTAAAAACCAACAAATAATATTTGGTATATGGAAGTGGTTTCGTAAAGTTCCGTAAAGTTTCGGTCAGGTGATGTAAATGCTGCGCTTGTTCTGATTTAGAGGCATCAATTCAGTTTAAATGTGATGGTTATCTAGGTATGTTAAGATGGTTTCTTAAAACTTAGTACTAAACATTTTTGGATTGTGTTAAAACTTTTAAAACTTACTACTTATCTGTAGTTTTTGTTTAGTAATCAAAACGTATTAAAAAAATGTAAAGTTAGAGAACATGAAATATATTTATTTAATTAAATTTTATATTATATAACTATTTAATTTCTGGAGTTTGCAGCCAGAGCACATTGCTTTAAAAATTTTATCTTCTGCTCGAATTTTTTTCTATTATTGGTTAATATTTTTAATGATACACGTTTTCGGTTTCCGCAGCTTCAATAAGAATTTGTAGTCACAAATTTGCACACTAAATTAAACTATTCACAAATGATTATTAACCTATTAATAAAAGTACTGTAGACTTTTGTCCAATACTGTTCCTTTTTTTTTCAGGTTTTAGTCAAAATGTCCAAAGAAAATTGTGTTTTTTGTGTTTTCAAATTTTAATGACTTTTCCCAAAAAATTCTGACAATTTCGGAAGTGAAAAATAAATTATGAAATTTAATAAAAATTAAAATTTATGTAGAAATGTACTTAAATATTCTTATTTTAAGTCATACAAGCACATTATTATTTTATTATATTGAAATTTAAAGTCGTAATTTTTAATCTGTACATTACGTGACCTAAAACACGAGCCGCCATGGTGTAACGTCATGTAGGCAAAAACTGTCAGTTCAGTGTAAACAGTGCATTTCATTTGTACCTATTTATTTTTTAAAATGCAAACCGGTTTTGTAAAAGCAGATTCTACGAATCTGCCAAAAATTAATTCAACATATAGCTGTTAACGTTAAATGAGTGCTGGTCGTACATACATGACTGTTGTTTTTACCAATATTACGTCATCAAAATGGCTGACAGCGTTTTCGCGGAAATAAAAAAGGTTAAAAATTCAATTTAGTTTTGAGGCGAAAAAGCGTGTTTATTTTGCCAAAATATATTTTTTGTGGCTTTTTATTAGAAAAATTTTAAAGTATTTTTTCATAGTAGGATACCCTATTCAACTATTTTCCTTTTTTATCAACATATACAAAGTATACAATCGTGAATAATTTAACATTTAAAAAACTATATACACTATTTAAAAGTATTGAATTGTCAGTTTGCTAGTGGACTTTAATTTATGCAAGTAGTCAGAATAAGGAGAAATTAACAAAGCATAATTTATATTGACTATCACAGTACAATAAATCTACAATTATGTCATGTTGCTTGGGCAGCAAAAAAATTAATAAATAATATTTGTGTTAAGTATGTTATTATAAAACTTAAATTATTTAATATGTTCAAATACCATTGAACCAGTTCATTCATTTTAATATTACATACAAAAAACAATTGTCCTTAAATTTATTTAAAAAAAAAAACTCATTTTATTGGTTTATAATTTTTATTTATTCTTATACCTGTATAAAATTTTTAATATTTGTTTGTATAATAGAGTATTGGCATCTGTTGACAAAATAAAATCCAAGTGAGAAAAAGAATCCCGGGGTACTTGATATTTAACAACTACATTTGGTAGCTCTTCTGCTAATAGTTGAACGTCCTGAAAAATGAAAATAAAAACGTTTATCCCGCAAAGGATCCAACTTTAAATTTTTTCAAAAGAATAAGCACCTTTATTGTGTTTTTAAATTTTTATTGTTTTACCAACTATTATTGATATATATATATATATATATATATATATATATATATATATATATATATATATATAAACAATCAGTTACACATTTTTACATCTGTTCACGCTGTCGAAAATAAACCCTTTATAGTAATAACATTACAATTTTCTATAATTTTTACATATATATATATATATATATATATATATATATATATATATATATTCTTTCTTTCTATTCGGTCACCCGTTTCAGGTATCGTGCCATCATGATCTGTGAGATCTTTCCATATCCGCCTGTCTTCCGCGGCTTTAAAACATTCGTTGAGTGGTACTCCGGTTTCCCTGACAAACATATCTAATTGGTGATCTACCTCGGCTTCTCGTTCCTTGTACCTTCCCCTGGACGGTGAGTTTTTCCAGTTCGTTTCTTCGGACAATATGTCTGAAAAAGGATGTTATTCGCTCAGAGACGATAGTGCGCAGTCTTTTTTTTAATCTTCAATTGATATAGAATTGACTCGTTTGTTATTCTTTGTGTCCATGATACGCGTAACATTTTTCTCCAACAGCACATTTCAAAGGCATCAATAGCGCGTTTATCCGTTTTCTTGAGTGCCCAGCACTCTGATGCGTATAAGAAGACTAGAATACTAGAGTTTTAACGAGTCTGGTCTTGGTGGATAGGGTTATGTCATGACTCTTCCAAATCTTAGTTAGCCTTGCCATAGCTATATATATTTATGTATGTTCAGTGCTCGGTGCTCTTATACATGCTCGTCGTTTGTTGGTACTCTTGACCTGGCCTTTCTTCAAAACAATGTTGATCTGATCGAGATATGTTCGCCGAGGTCGACCACTACCGACTTCCGTCCATTCACACTCGCTTTATAAATTTGTTTCGTCAATCTTCCTTTATCCATCCTTTCTACGTGTCCAAACCATCTAAGCATTCCTTTATCTATCTTTGTAACCACATCTTCTTTTACACCACAGCGTTCTCTTATCTCACTATTCTTCATTTTATCTCTAACCGAGTCATTCTGGCTATAAGTACTTCTCTGACTACTCATCTCCGCAACATTAATCCTATTTTCATGCTTCTTCTGCCAAACCCAATATTCACTACCATACATAAGTGTAAGAACCAACACACCTCTATGCACAGCCAGACGTGTCTTTTTTATCCCAGTCAAGCAATAAAAAAAAATTATATTATTTTATTTACTTTGTAATATTTGACAGTTATTTCAGGACATCAACGCGAGCAAAGCCGCGGTTAAAAGCTAGTTACATAAAACTGCCAAGGAAGGTAAGTTACAAGTCATTATATGATTGTTTTTATTGTGAAAAGAGTGTCACTTGCGTCACCAGCAGTTTTAAAATATTTTTGTCAAAAGTATAAGTATTTAATTTTAAATCACATAAAAATATTAAAAGTTATAAACAATGCACCTTTGAAACTGAATGTTGTCGTATAAATTAGCAGATTTTTTTTTTGATTTGAAGAGAGCATTGTTTGTCTTTTATAACGTAAAGTAAAAATATTGGAGCTTAAGTAGAACATTGTACTAGACATTTTGATTTTGTAAAAACCACAGGAAAAAAAATCTTAGTTTTTTTTACCATACTGAGTATTGATACTTGTGGGAAATTTTAACTCATTAAAGTTTCTCTCTATAAAGGTAACTAAAAGCAGCGGTGGTGCATAAAATGTAAAAAGTACCGAACATTAATAATATTTCTTACTTCTTTTGTAACTATCAAATCCTTTTTTCCATAATATAGTGCCACAGGTAGAGTTACATTCTTTAGATTATATAAAGGAGGATCTTTAGTACCATATCTCTTTAGATTACCACTTTTTCCATAATCGAATTGTTGAAAGTTACCTGAAAACACAAAGTACACAATTAAATTTAGTTTCTATAGTGAATAAAAAATATGCAACAATATTAAATAAAAAATTAACCTGATTGAATCAGCTGAGCATAATGGAAAGCTTGTTTAACAGAAATGGTACCAGGAATTAAAGGAAGTATAGATCGAAACAGATTCTAAAAACAAAAATTAACTGAAAATCTTATTGCTATCCTATCATTTTAAATTTGAAACGGTTGACACACTGCATTGTTTTATTTTTTTTATGTAACACATAAAGAATAAGTATGTTTTTTTTTAAAATAGTTTCTTCCTTGTTAAAATTTAAAAATTGTAATACACATTTAGACATAAAACGTAACACGACGTGTTTGTTTTGTGAGAGTATGAATTTCTTACATTCCAAATTACTCTACAATCTTGTAAAGCATTCTGAAATATTACAGATTATTCTTTATTGTTATAGAATATTTTAGATTGTTATTGAACATCGCAGAATATAATTGATTATTTTAGAACACTTTAAATTATTCGTGAACGTTTGAAACTGATCTACCTATATCATTTAAGAACCTATGTTTAAATGTATTCTCGACCATTTTAGATAATTTTAGAACCTTTTCAAACATTCTATATAATTCTAGATAATTTTAGAACATTTTTTTCTTTTATATGTAGATATATTGATTTGGAATCAAACATTTTCGAAGTCACCGATTTTCGGCCCTCCAAAAACCTCTTGTGTAAGATTAACATTGCTAAACGAAACATGCGATTTTCTTTGTATATCTATGTTAACATTTATTGGCATTCAAGCGGTTTTTTATTAAGTTTTACTAGGAATTTTGTAATTAACGCCTTGCTTTTTTTTATTACAACACTTAAACGTTAAAACTTAACAAAAAAAAACAAATTTTATTCGAAAGTTTACTTTCTAAAGAACATGACATATTTATTAAAAGTGACATTTGAATTGTCAGTGTGTCTTAAGGCAACAAGTCCTAGAACCTTATTGTCAGACCCCATATATTGCTAATATTAATTTAATACATTCTTTGCTACGTAAAATCTTTCATTAAAAAAAATTTTTAAACACAATATTCGTTTGTTGTACAATTTAATAATTATGTACACTTACCATATCTATATGTTCTGGACTTATTTCACTTATAAGCAGAAACAGTTCCTTGCACGTCTTATTTAATGTTGTACTTTCTACACACATTGATTGTAGAATGTCTCTAATTGCTTGTCCCGAAAAAAATGGTGGTGGTAGGTAATAAATGTTAAGTAATTTAGCTAAAACCTAAAAAATAAATCGCAAGTTAATAACAAAACCTTTTCATAGCTTAAATTTATTTTTTTGTTTTTAATAAAACAATTGACTTAGGTGTTCATTTAAAACCAACGAATATACCCATATCTAATAATTAGTTGGCTTGCTTTTTGTATTTTTTTACATGATAATAAATGTGATACTTGCCTGTAGGGATTTAGAATAAGATGCACCCAATAAAAGTAGTTCATGCTTCACATTTTTGTAAATAGCACCTGGACCTAGAGCTATCATTACTTTTATTTTTTTATTGTATTCCGGTCTTTCAGAAGCCATTACAAAGAAACTGGTACAGCCTTGAGAATGTCCCAGGTAAGAAATACTAGATTTATTTGTAACATCAAGAATATGATCTACGACAGCTGGAATATCGTAAACACCTATTTCATGCCATCTATAATAAAAATTAAAACTACATTATTCATAGACTTTACATATTACTAGCTAAACCCGTCCACGCTTTACTGTGGCTCAGTCTGAAATTAATTGCTAGGGAAGTAAATATCAGTATTCTAGTAAACATAGATTTACCAAGAAAACACATCATTCAATTTAATTCCTTACTTTGCGTTGCTATGGTAAAAAAGAAAAGAAAAAAACATAGTTTTTACTAAAATTGTATACTTAGTGAACGGACTACATTTTTTTGGTTCGTTTTTTGCATAAACATGAACATCGGATGTTTTACGGAATCTGGAGCAGGCGTCTTATAATTGCCCATAAGAGAAGCATTCGTTTTCAAAATTCAAATTGCACAATTTTAAATGCAACAATCTTAATAAAAGTAATTTTTTTCGAAAACAGAAAATTAAATTATTTCCAAAACAAAACAAATTAATTAAATACAGCATTCACTATGAAATTCACCCACCTTTATTTTTTTGAAAACAGATAGGTAATATTACTTTTTAAATGAAATCAAACTGGTCACAGTAAACCCTTTCTTCGCACTTACGTTTATTTTCACTGACTACATTAATACTGTTGGTCAAGATTGATGTTTATTAATGTTAATTGTAAAGTATTTGACATATTTGAAAAGAAATGAGTAAAAATAACAATGTATGTTAAAATGTCATACATATAGTCACTTGTCAGATATCCTTGCAAAAAAAAGGATTAAAAAGTACTTAAAGTAATTTTATTTTTAATCCTATTGGATTATTTTTAATCCTTTTTTTTTACCTATATAACTTCGCAAAACACTTCAATTTTCGTGAAAAATTCGGAATAAAAAGTATATAAAAACACTTTCCTATTAAAATGCAAAGTTATGCAAACATTTCAAGTAAATCTATTAACTACTTTTTGAGTTATGTGGACACAAACATACGGAAGCTGATTACATAGGGTGATTCATAACTATTGGGATATAGGCTAAGGGCGGGCGATTTGGACCAAAATATGACGATAGAACCAAATATGCCATTATAATATATTGCAGTGGAAATTGAAATTTTGTTTTTATTTTTGGTAATAATTTTACTGTTAATTTAATAAGTAGTTATTAAAATTGGCATAAAGGCATAACTGCAGACGAAGAATATTATTTTATGTATTATTTTACATTTTGTTATAGGGGGCGCATTGCATTTTTTTTTAAGGAATCAAATTCTTTTCAATTGAAATGCCTCGTCACAATCACTTTACGAATGAAGAAATGCGGAATATGATTTGCTCAAGAAAATTTTTGCGGTCGCTCTGCAGCAAGAAGATATGAATTGTTATATCCAGATACAAGGCAATCAAATCACAAATCTTTTGCAAATCTACTTCATCATTTGTGTAAAACCGGGTCATTTTACAAAAAAAATCAGGGTGGTCGTCCTGAACAAATCTCACCTAATTAAGACGATGAAATTTTGGTTTAAGTTGATAAAAATCCTGCTGTAAGTTCACTCTCATCTGTCAGCAGCAACTGCACTGATGTCATCTATTATTAGACTATTAAAAAAAGACAAGTTTTACCCTTATTACTTCACCTCCGTTCAAATTTTAATTTTAAGAGATTTTCCACGACGATTACAGTTCTGCCAACTTATTCTCAACAAGCATAATAATGACCGAAATTTTATTAATAATATTATGTTCACCGATGAAGCGACTTTTACCAGACAAGGAGTTTTTAATTGGCGAAACAGCCATTACTGGGAAGAAAACCCGCATGCTATTAAAGATAGATTTTCAGCATAAGTTTAAATTTAATGAATGTTGTGGGATTATAGGCGACCAACCACTAGGGCCATATGTTCTGCCTCCAAATTTAAATTGAAATTCTTATTTATTTTTTTGCAAAAAACTGTTGGTGATATTTTGGATAATCTGTCACTAGATGTAAGAAGGAAAATGTGGTTTATGCCAGATGGAGCTCCAGCTCATTTCCCATTAGGTGTTAGAAATTAACTAAGTGATATATTACCTCGACGATAGATTGGCAGAGGAAGTGATTTTGAATGGCCACCAAGAAGTCGCTTGATTTTTTTGTTTGGGGACATATAAAGTCCATAGTTTATGCCAATAAAATTAATTTACCAGACGAACTTTGGAGAAACAAACACAATGCGGCTTATTTTATAAGAGAACAAAATAATATTTTCTTTGAAGTTTGAAAGTCCTTTATTAAAAGAAGTAGAAAATGCATTGAAGTCGGAGGAGGACACGTAGAACATTTAATTTGAGTTTACTTTGTTTATGTTAAATTGTTTTTAATTCTGCTTTATTATCGAAATAGAAGCCTTACGTAACAAGTTTTTGTTGTTGTCTGTTACCTACTTGAAATCCCCTTCCGAGACTCTAAATTGTTCAACTGCGTTTTTTTTTAAGTACGGATACACAAATCATATTCCTTATTTTTTCATTCGTAAAATGATTGTAACGAGGCATTTCAATCGAAAAAGAATAAAATAGATTTAAAAAAACGCAATAATAGACTATAATATCACAGCAACAATAATTCACTCCTAAGTAATGACATTTACCATTAACAATTACCTGACAGTCCAAAGCACACTTTTAATAAATTAAATAATATTTCAAATTCCCTTCTGACACTTTAAATTGTTCAATTGCGTTTTTCTCGAAAACGGATAAAATAACCGTATTTAAATAGGAATACCTATAACAATGTGTCAATGACTGGACCAAAGCCTTAAATGACAAACTTCCGACAGATGTGATATATTTAGACTTCTCTAAAGCATTTGATCGAGTACTACATAGGATGTTATTACAAAAATTGGATCACTGTGGGATACGAGGATCTTTGATTAAGTAGATTAGTCAATTTCTGTGCGGCAGAAAGTTTTGTGTAAAAGTAGGGGAATCGATATCTAGTAATAAACTAGTTTTAAGTGGAGTTCCCCAGGGCTCCGTTTTAGGGCCGCTGCTTTTTGTGGCTTACACAAGTGACTTGCAACATCACATTAAGAGCAACATGGCGTTTTACGCAGATGACACCAAGATCTACTCAGATCCTAACTCAAAATCGTGTTATCTCCAGCATGATCTTAATTCTATTGCCAAATGGTCCGCTGACTAGTTGCTTCCCCTGAATATAAAAAAGTGTATAGTAATGCATATTTGTAAGAACAACCCGAGACTAAATTATAACATTAACAATTCCACTATTAAGTCAGTACATTCTTATAATGACTTGGGCGTTATTATAAATTCTAATTTAACTTGAACGGAACACATTTCAAACATTTGTAAACGCGCAAATACCAAACTATACCTATTGAAATGAAATTTTCAAAGGGTTTCCTCTCAGTCGCTTATCAAACTCCATAGATCAAACATAAGACCTATTATGGAATATTGTGGATCTATTTGGAATCTGTATCTTGTCAGTAATAAAAACTTTTAGAAAATGTACAACGTCGGGTGACTAGAATTACATTTTGGCGTGTAAGGCTATCTTATTCCGAAAGATTGAACATAGCCAACATTAACACTTTTGATCAACGTCGACTTCGAGGAGACTTTATTTTAACATTTAGAATTGTAAAATATAATTACGGAAATTTGGGAGACTTGTACGTGCTTGATAATGATGACCGACTGAGAGGACACCGTTACAAATTAAAAATGGGAACATTTAAATGCAGTTCTAGAAAAACATTTTTAAGTAATAGAATATTTCACGCATGGAACAGCCACCACCAGATATAGTAAATGCTGAGAGTGTTAACATTTTTAAAAACAAATTAGATAAGTTTTTACAGAGATAATTAATTTAATGTTTATTGTACAGTTTTTTATGATCTTGTCAGGTTCCTAATTTGTGAGTATTTAAGATATTATTTTGTGTTCCTATGATACTTTAATTTAATTCATGTTTTTTGTATCTGGACTCATAGGTCTTACTAGGCCTCAGTCCTTATTGGATTTATAATAATTATAATAATATATCAATATCAATATTACGTAAAAATAATGTTTGCGTCATATTTTTTAATCAAAATCACTAAAAAGTTTCGTCAAAAAAAAGTTACCAGTCAATTTCATCATCAGGAATCATTCACATGGCGCCTCCTATAACAAAATGTAAAATAATACATAAAATGATATTTCTTGTCTTAAATTCTGTCTCTCTGCCGATTTTAATAACAATTAATAAATTTGCAGTAAAGTTATTAGCAAAAAATGAAAACAAAATTTCAAATTTACCGCCCTGTATCTTTTTCCACAGCAATATTTTATCAAGGCATATTTGGTCCTATCGTCATATTTTGGTCCGAATCACCCGCCCTTAGCCTATGTCCCAATAGTTATAAATTACCTTGTATATATGTTAGGCTGAAAGAACGAAAAGGCTCCCAGCGCGTTGTGGTCACAATCAAATATCAACACCACGAAATTCGCGTTTTAGCTCTCATAAAAACGCCCATCACGCGTTGTGGCAAACATGAAAGACCACATAGCGAAATTCGTCTAACTCTCATGCTATTCGACCACAACGCGTCGTGAGAAAATGTAAATTTAGCTCTACTAAATTGCCATCCTTGTTTTTTTGGATCTGTTAATTATTAGTCCAACCTATATAATTTTTACTTAAATCATTAAATAATAATAATATTTAATCGACTTACGAGAAGACCCAAAAATTTTTGTTGTCAGGCTTTAACTTAACGTGGTTTTTAGAATGCCATGTACCCCTATTATTTATAATCCAAACATCGTAGCCGTTCTCTGCTAAAATATAAGCCAAAGAACTTTTTGGACCGGTCAAAATAAAATTTTCCGATGATCCAAACATTCCGTGGTTCAATAAAATTGGCCAGTTATTCGTTTTATTAGTATTTTTGCCGTAAGGGATTCGAAATATCGTCAGAATGTAACCATCTTCAGTCTCGACATGATGAGTTTCTATTGGATATCCATAGCTGGTGATAACTTTGATCTGTAACGAACATTAATTGTTTAGCAACAAAATAGTTTTGATAAAATCAGAAAATGCCACACGGGAATTATTTGGGGCAGATAAGCAACCAATTATTAATTATTAGATATTCAAGTAACAGGTAAAAATAAAAATTAAAAAACAATCTCTATTTATGAAATTTTTTACATGGTCATGATTCTGCAAAAAATAATAATAATATAGAATTTATTGTAATTACCACAGTACAAAAAATAAAATCCGGCACCTTTAAACAAATAAAATAGTACGATTAGAAAAAAGTGTACTGTCAGAAAGGCAAAAAAATATAAATTTCAGGGCAAGAAATAATAAAATAGTTAATCGATAAAAATAACCTAAAAAAAAGTAATTAAATTGTCCAAAAAAGTTCATAATATTTAATAAAAATAAAAAAATATATAATAGAATTTGCATTTGGCGTTGAGCCGGACGCTCAGCTTTATAACCATGACAATTCATGTTGGAGGGAATGGGTTCAGAAGACCAACCTCATGCGCAAAGCAAATCAGCCTACCTGGTCCCATCTCCTTGATGTCGGTGTTGTTGCCTGTGTCTAGCCCGAGGATGTCCTTGCGGATTCCCCTGAGCAATTCACAGTTAACCAACACATAGAGTGGAGTTTCTTCTTTAAAAAAAAATATAATAGAACTTACGAAAAAAGCAAATAAAGGTAATCAAAATTCAAATTAAAGAAATTATAGTGTAAAACTTTGTAGCCCTACGTAAAATTAAGTAATGATTAAATAGCATAATTATATAAATACCTAAACAGTAAGAAAGAAATAAAGCAGAAACTATAAATAATATTTTAGAATACGGACAAATTTTGAAAACAACAAAAACCCGAATATATTGAATAGTGATAGGTAAGACTAAACTATGTGGGCGAAATTTTTGAGTGATAAACAATAAGTTAAAGAAAAATATTAAAAATGCAAGAGAAAATATTGATTTAAAAAGCAGTTTTAGTAGTTGAAAACACTAAAAAAAAATTCTTCTAAAAAATTGATTACAATTATAAGTTTAAGGTTAACAAAAAAAGATTAATAATTTGTAAAAAATTAACGGAAATGAATAATTAAAACTAAAGAAAACCTGCTATGATATATTATTATATTTTTACACATTTAAGTAAAGTATACCTAGATTTTTTTTTATTTATGGTTATTAAATTAATCTTTTATTTTTAATTATCCGTAGAACTCTTTTTACATGCAAATAATATTTATTTAGAAATATTCATTAATCATTATATTTACGAATTTCTCCTTGATAAAAAATTGACCAAAATAATACACGCAAAAAAAATTAATTTATTGTCAGGTTAATAAAGATTGTTGTTTAATGTTTAATTAATATTTTGTGTATAAACAAATTTTGTGCTTTGCTAATAATTTATTGGAATATCCTAAAATATTGTTTTTTGTAAACATTTTTTTTAGAATAATTTATATTAAACAAACTGGTTTCGATAAAATACAGATATATTATGTAATTAATTAAAGATATTATTTTTTCGTTAAACTTTTGTAGCCATGGTGCCGTTTTAATTTTTTTAAAAATTTTCCGATATTTGTTTTGGTGACATAATATCCTAACAATAAAAAAATTACTTACAATTGTTTCATCGGATTCATTAAAAATTTCTCCTGAATCCACCAAAAATCGCATGGCACCAACAACGAAAAAAGCTAAAAGTAATTTCATTACTCCCGGTAATCAAACTTCACTCGAGAAAAAATCTATCTGGTTATGTAGTCATGAACTTGGCTTAAATATAAACTCTAGAGGATCAATGTACGTCGTTTTCCCGTTTTGATCGAATGATGTACAATTTTTTTTAGGTATTGGCAATTAATTAAGTACTTAAAAATTCATTAGCGTACAATTTTATAAAAAAAAATTATATTTTAAATATTAGCAAGTAAAAATATATACATTTTTTATTATTATACGGTAATTGAAATATTAGGCAGTAAAATAAGAAAATTTTAAAACGATAACAAAAAATCTAAATAAATGAATGTCAAAGACAATCAGATTCTGTTTATTTAGTCTTCCTAATATTTTTTTGACACCGCAATTTCAACGTCGTAAAAAATAAGATACAATTATAATTAAGATTCTTGTTATACCACCATACATTTCAGATTCACAAAAAAAGATTAGTAGGCAGGATTTTGTATGGTTTTCTATGCCATTACATAGTTAGGGACCTAAGTTAACATGATAACTCATCTACATAGCTAGAATTAGGATATTACCCTACATTACACTCCAAAAACAACTTTTAAAGAAGCTAACTTATAGGTTGAAGATAATAAGAAGGATAAAGTAAAAACTTGCAGCTTTTGATCTTGACCACTAGTCAAAAACCCTTAGCTTTTGATTTCTATGGCAGAATGTAAACCCCTTTTAAGGAGTTATAAATATGCAGCACTAGTAGTAATACATCTTGTAAGAGACATTATACCCTAAAAATCAAAGGGATAAAAATGAATGTAAGAATATAACAAAACAAAAGTAATAATTTTTAAAAGAGGGGAAAGCATGATGAATTACAGGGTGCTGATTGAAGAAGAAAGAGTGGAACAAGTGAAAGAGTTTGTATACTTTGGTTCAAAGTTTACATAAGACGAAAAATATGACAGTGATATTGAGCAATGAGTGTTGACAAGAAAACAAATAAATAGGGCCCTACATAATTTTATATGCATGTAAAGTAGTGAATGTTAGGTTTGGCAAAAGCATAAAAGTAGATTGTTAATTGTAGATTGTAGGGAAGGTCGTATGCAGCCTCTCAAGCACCTCGACCTATTAGACCTTTTGTGTATAACCCTTAATCTATTTGAGGTCCAGGATTCCGAGACTTCGTACTAAGTTTATCAGTTTCCTAGAAGCTAACTTCCTGACATCGAAAGACATTAAAAAGGCCCCTTCCAGGAACTTGAGCCTCTTGCAGAAAAGTTCTGCGCATTCGCAAAGCAAATGTTCTGCAGTTTCAGCGAAGTTCTCGTAGCAGCGGCAACTATCACTCTCTGTTTTTCCCATCTTTTTCACTTGATACCTCAGAGGGCAGTGTCTAGTGAGAAGTCCCAGTGTCAAGTCTTTCTTGTCCAACTCGAGAAGCTTTCCTTGGCAAGAGGCTTACTAGCCTTTTTGCCTGTCTATGTCCTGGCACTTTATTCCAGTGAGATTTTATTTCATCCGTTTCCCAGCGTCGAATTTCTTCTTTCAAGTGGGCCTTGAAGAGTCCACAGAAGGGTTCTGGGCCGAAAAATTGTGCATTTGCCCCTTTCTTGGCAAGGCAGTCTGCTTTTTCGTTGCCTCTAACTCCTCTGTGACCTGGAACCCACATCAAAGTGACCTGGTTGTTTGCTGCCTGTTGTCTCAGCGATTGTTTACAGTCAGGTTAGACTCACAAGTGTATAACTTCAAAGCTTTGGCTTGGCTTGGCTATATGATAGAATATAGATTTCTGCCCTTCGGATGTCCCTTTCGAGGCACTCCTGGGCACATATTTGTATGGCATGTAATTCTGCTTAAAATATGGTTGGGGTGTTACCAAGTGGTTTTGAGAGCCTGAAATTCGGACCTGTAACGCCCACTCCAACACTTTCATCCATCTTGGATCCATCAGTGTACTACACTAATGCATCCCTTCCTAGTTGAGGTCCGCTCTCTATGCAAATTTGGTGGTTGTTTATGACCACTTTAAACTGCATCTCAATGTCGTATCTAACTGACATAACATCTCTCGGTTTAGACATGGATTCTAGAGAAATATTTTCAAAATCTTTAAAAATTGTCCAATCCGATTTCCCGTTTTGAGATTTATTGTCTGGCTCAGTCAGAAGGCACTTGTTGCTGCTTCTTTCATTACACATAAAGCACAAAAGTAAGATCAATGTTGCGGGGATGAGTACTCTGAGAAGTATACCTAGAGTGATGGATAAAGTATAATAAGTATGATAGAACGCTCTAGTGTAAAAGAAGATGTAGAAACAAAGCTAGATAAAGAAATGTTTGGGTGGTTTCGACAGGTAGAGAGGATGGATAAAAGAAGATTGACAAAACAGATTTATATATAATGCGAGTGTAAATGGGCAATTCGATAGAGGTAGATCTATCATATCTTAGTCAGATCAGAATTGTTTTGAAGAAAGACCAGATCAAAAATACCAGCAACCGACGAGCATACATGAAAGCACTAATGAAAGTAGAATAAGTGAAAGACGTGTGTAAGAAACGTAGCAAGTGAAAAGAAGTGGTCTCTGCCTAGCCCTACGGGAAAAAAGCGTGACTCTCTGTACGTATGTATCCTAATAAGGATCAGTACAACCTATTCTGCCAAGAGCGGAATAAGATTTTAGCAAACTCTATTTTTGGGTTGCTCTCTAATGTCGAGTTGACAGTAAGTTCACCCAGAATTCATATGTAATAATAATTATTGTCAAAATCAGACATCAACACCTCGTTTTTACATTTGTTTTAACATCCAATTTGCTTATACTTAACTGAAGAATGTATTGATTAACGTGTTGTACAAAACCCTTCAGTCCTCAAAAACAAAAACCTTAATTTTTATACAACAAATTATTGAACCAAACACTACTGACAGGTATGGTTCAATAATCAACAAACTGCACATTTTAAATAACCCAAATAAACTAAATATTGAAGATCTTTTAAAACATTTGATTCCTTAATTCTAGTATTTTTTAAAAATCATTTACACTGAGTATCATCTGTTTGTGCCTCTAAGAACCTTCCCTAGGTCAATAGCTAGGCATTTTTTTTATTCTTTAACTTCTATCGGGTAGAGGGCAGATTCACAGTTTCTTAACAATAATATGGTTACCAACTTCCTTTAACATTTTTTTTGACTACTTGTAAAAATATGAAATGTTGCATAAAGATTTTCTTTAGCACACAATTTTTACTCGTAGATTTATTATTATTTCTTGTTGTTACTAAGAGACTTAAGAAGTATATTAAGAGGTTATTTATAAAGTAAAAGCTTTTGTTCCTGTTCTTTGATCTAGTATACCAGATAATATTAGAAGGTAATATCATAAATACAATTGCCGGATAATATGCAAAAGCAATTTGCTTATCCTGTATACTTCTTATATGTTGATTTCATTATATTGAAATAAAACCAAAATAATTAAATTAGCTTCTTTTTAAATTCATTATATTTTTACAATAGAATAGTTATTTTTATTGAAAATATCGTCTTAGGCTATATCAATAAACATTTATTATTCACGTGTACTTTAAATGTATTAAAAAGATATGCGTGTGAATAATGATAATGTAATTATTGACGAAACGTACGAAAATTATAAAATAATACATAATAATAATTGCTATATTATTACAATTAATTACCAGAAGCTTCATTTCGCTTAACACTTTTTAATTCCGTATTCTGATTTTCAGATTCGTTTTAAGTGATTATCTTTCTGTTGTTTTATTTATTGTTGCATTTCCTTTGTTTAATTTTTGGTTTCATTATTTTTTTAATTCATTTTTCAGCAATTTTTAATTTATTTTTTTCTTCTTATTATGAGCTGTATTCTAATTTCCTTTTATTTTTTACAATCATTTGAATATATTCAACAATAGTTTAAAATTTTTAATTTTAATTAAGTAAAAGATATACATTGTTTATAAATATAGCACTAAATTTGATGTTATAATTTGAAATAAATTTACAACAACAATAATCCTTGTAGTTGTAACAAAATTGACTCTACAAATGAAACATAGACTTTGCTACGTTGGTTCCTGTTAACTACATTTTTTTTGTTATTATTTAAGAACGTTTTAAATACATTTTTTATTTAAATTAATGTTTGTAACACTGCTTATGGTTTATGTTTAAGCATAGAATACCCTCTTAACCATCATGCAGATGCTTCCTCAGACAACAGTGCCTCGTTACGAGCCCCGTTATTAGCCTGAGCTTTTTTCTGTTCAGCTCCAAGGCAGCCAGCCAGCAAGTGCAAGGTTTGGTCGCCCCATCATTCTCTTGCTATTGGTTTCTAGTCAGCTTTATTTTTGCTGCCAGGTTATCCAAGACTTGGCTTTTTTATGACAGCAGATTTTGTTATGCCCACACCGGATTTAGGCTTTAGCAGCGGATCTGCAAAACCCATCCTTGCGAGTACATCTGCCTTTTGTGACCTTCAATGCCATTATGTTTTGGCACCCATCCAAGGTCAACTCGGTTGTGCTTTGTCTGTTTTCCTAGGTACATTTGGCAGTTCTTTACCAGCTTTAAGCTGATATTAAATACATGGTAAAAGTAATTTTTTTAATAGTAAAAATTTTTTTACAAATAATAAAACCAATTTTGTAAACTATGGAAAATTCTGAAAAATACTAAAACTTTAATTTAATTGTTAAAACCTTGCAATTAATATAAATATATATTAAATTTTTCCATTTGTAAATAATTTTTTGTCGCTTGACGCATGAACCATAAAATAGTTTTTCCTTTACAAAAAATGACGCTGGTTATTAATGTAATTTTTATTGAAAAATAAAAAAAAACAGAATGTTTTAAATCAATTAACTTAAAATTATATTTTTAACGAACCATTTATATTAGATAACAAAACGTTTAATTGTTATTATACGTTTTTAAAGCTTGAATAATTAATTTATATACACTTTAATTACTTTACTAATGCGTTATATTTAATATGTAATATGTAATATGTAATTATTTGTAAATTAGTTACAATATGTAACAGTTATTCCAGATTTCTTTACGTAAAATTTATTTTTTGTTTATCTATAAATACGACCACCTTACCATACTGCCATGCTTTCTTAGTGCAGTTGATGTCATGTTATCAATCTGAGTCGCCTGTATAATAATGTGACGCGTTGGAGTATTACAAAATGATGTTTTTTTTTTGTATTTTTAAAAAGCCGCCACGAGCTTGCGTCATGTCCAAATCGTCAGTTATTTGAATGGGAATTTCTTTCGGGTTCACTTAACATCCCCTCTGAATATCTGACGCGATTAAATACTTTTTCCTGTTTCCCGTTTTTAACCCTTTCGTACAGCCACCCCCATCATGCAAACCAGCAGATTAACATTCCTCCAATGTCAGAGATATACACTATCAATATCTGACGCGCTCGAGTATTTTCATGTGACAATTTTTTTTTACATTTTTAAAAATCTGTAGACGCTCCCCCTACCGGTGGAAGTATATAATATAACCTTTTTTTCTTTCTGTCATCTAATTTTTAAAGTCTAATAGGTCGAGTAAATCCCCATCAAGAATCGTGGGCTCACCTGCTTTCAATTTATTTGAAATTTTTTCAAAAATTATTATTTTTAAAATTTCGGACGTATTTCTCTAGCTTTTAGCAAAATGATTTTTTTTTAAGATCAAATTACTCAGACTAACACATCCGAAAATCTTTTTTATCAACAAGGTATTTTAAATGCTGCATGTGCCGCCACTTTGTAAAATTTATTGTTTTGAAAAATAAATATTTGTACCTTAATTCATATGTAAGCATGCATGTGGTATATTTTGTTTGGTGATTTAAAATTATTTTCAATCTAAAATTTTTTTAAGAAGTTGGTTTATTTTGGGACTTCTGTAGAGGCATGAGGCCTTAAATTATGAACCAAATTTTAACTAACTGTCTTTATCGTACGTTAAAAATATAAATACCATCGTTACAGTCTTTTTATACCAACCAGAGAAGACTGGTTGAAGAAAACACCATTGACCAGCCCAGGAGTGAAACGATGGAACACTAATGGATCAGGGTACCAGTGGCGTTACGGGGCAGGTGTGTTTGGAGCATCCTGCAGCCACAGGAAAGCATACCCCCTGGGAAAATACGCCTCGGTCTTTCAGGCTAAGGTCTATGCTATACTCAGGTGCGCTACGCACCTGACAGAAAACAAAGTGACCAACAGTTAGATTGATATTCTCACGACAGTCGCGCGGCCATTGGGGCCCCCGTGAGTAACACTACAACATCATTGGTGGTGTGGGACTGCATGCAAGCCCTTAATGAGTTAGCGACGGTAAACAAAGTCACTCTTACATGGGTTCCTAGGCATACAGGGATAAACGGCAACGAGGTAGCCGATGAACTGGCAAGAAACGAAACCCTGGTGAAACCAAAAAGCCAGTTGGTCGGATTGCCAATTGCCGAAGCAAAATATTTATTGAAATTAATCCTTGAACAAGAACATATTGCTCAGTGGAATGCAAAGACTAGCAGCAGATCATCAAAACAGCTGATGAAAAGACCTTTCTAGAAGAGGGCTGACGCACTCTGGACGATGGACCGGAGTAAACTAAGCAGCACGCTTGGCTCACAGGACACATCGCACAAGAGGCGCACCTCTTCAAACTTAAGCTGGCGGCCGAGAAAAACTGCCGACTATGCGGAGAGGAGGAGGAGAGCAGTATACACATTCTGTGTCACTGCCCGATGCTAGCGGGGTACAAAATCAGCCAAAATCAGCGGACTAGAATTTGATGCCCTAAAGACACAGTGGTAGTCACAGAGGATCAAAAGATCTAGGTTACATAGGTGCCGATACCAAAGGCTCAACCGCAAGATTGTAATGTTATGTAATGTACAGTATTTTTCGTACAAAAAAATCATTTTTTTTAGTCTGATGTGGGATAGCGGCAATAATAGTAATAGAAAAAAATGCAAAATAAAGATTTTTTTCAGGTTTATGTTTGGTGATATTAGATTTTGCGTTGCAATTTGAATTTTTGTAGTTCATTCAGTTCGAGCAAGTTTAACCATTAAAAAAATAGTTTTAACTATTGATAAAAATATTTCACTATTGATTATTACGTAATTTGTTGTAGCAGCAATCATTTTCCGACTCATGAAAATGTTATGGCATAATGTAATTAAGTAAAATACTTACATAATCCTGTAGGGAATTCGCAGCATTAATAAAAATTTAATAAAAAGGAGGCATGATTTTTGTACTGGACATTTTCTTGACAGATACTTTGTTTAAAAGCTTGTTCACGAAAAATAGTTATATTTTCTAAAAATATATGAATTTGACAAAATCCTGTAAATTATTAAAAGTTAAAGAACATTTTTTTGTTAATATTACAAATCACAAATTAGTAAAAAATTGAGTACGTCGGTTAATACTTAATTTTACTGATCTTTTTCCTACTGTTTTGCCCTGGATTATGAGGTGTAGGAGTTTATATTTTGGTATTTTGGTATTTGTTCCGAGATATTGTACAAAGGGGAATAGAAAAGTTTTTTAATACAGCTCCATTTGTTTAATTTTTTTAAAATATTTTTCACCACAGGCAATACATCTCTCTATTCTCCGAAACCAATCCTTAAACCGCATCTGCCACGTCTCACTAGGGAGTATAGCGCACTCATTGTCCCAATCCCTTATCAGGTTCTCATCACTGGAAAACCGTTTCCTTTTCAGCTTCATTTACACATGGGGAAATAGTGCAAAGTCGCAGGGTACAAGGTCTGAACTGTAAAGAGGGTGCTTCAGCAGTTTCAGTCCTGTAGGGGCAAACTCGGTGCAGGATTTCTCGCGTTGTCATAATAAAAAACCAAGTGTTCATTTTGAATTTGGTCGAAAGTTTTTGAATTTGGTCGAAAGTTTTTCACAGAGTCGATGACTTTAGAAAGGCACTGTTCTGTGTACTTCTAAGCTGTGACTGTTTTTTGTGTGTCCAACACGACACGCTTCACAATTTCACTTGATTTGAAAAATACAACTATTATTTTCTTCTTTACTGATCGGGATTTTCTGACTGCTACGGCACCATTTTACACGTCGTGTCATCTGGTCTCTAGTCAGACTATGGGGCACCCAAAGAGAACAAACTTTTCTCACGTGCAAATGATCGTTCAGAATCGAACGAATTGCTGGTGCATTTGGGCCTAAGGTTTCCTTAATCTGGTGATAAGTCACTCGCCAATCTTCGTCAAGCATTTTCCTAACAGCAGTAACGTTTTCCTACGTAACGGATGTTGTGGCCTCACCGTCTTTTCAGCATCCTCCAGACTGAACTTTCTCCTTTGGAATTCTCTCAACATGCACCAACACATGGTCGCGTCATATTGCAAAACTTTTCTAGTTTATGTTGTTATTTCTTTATTTCCAGTTACCATTTCTACGCTTTTTCCCATTCTTCTTACCACTTCTACGTTGGTCACTCGGTCTGTTCAAGATATTCTCAAGATTCTGCACTATGTCTACATTTTAAAGGCTTCTAGTTTACTAGTTTCTTATTTATTAGTTATTCAATTTTGCGTGGAGCCTATGCTACATGTTAAAAATTGACCGTTTTGAATTTTAAAATGCCCTATTTAAGGTTTTAAATTTTTTTTTATCTTTTATTAGGTTGTTTGGACAAATTAAATGGATCCGTATTTTATATTTTAATTTAATATTACTAATGGAATTAATAAAAAAAATAACAATTTTAGTTAATCTTTAAACGTATTTAATACATTCAAAATTTTGTCATATACAAGAGGTTTTACATTATCTGCCCACAAGAAATTTAAATGTGTAAATTTATCGTGAGGCACTCTGTAAAATTCTATCACGTTTGGCGTCCGTTTAGCTGTCAGTTTTTGATCCTGAAAACAAATATTAAAACATTCATAAAATAAGAAAAATTTATATAATTATATTAGGTATGTATTTATTTAAATGTAAAATAAGGATATTTAAATGATTTTAAAATTGATCTAGAAGAAATTTAAGAACGAAATTTTTATAGCACCAATTGATGTTTTTTTTAAATATTATTTTTTGTGATTTCCATCCTAATGATTTTTTTTAGTATATACAATAATTTTAAATTAATTTTTTTGAAGTAAATTATTAGTGATTTTTTACAAAGGGCATAAAAGTAATATGAAAAATTAAAAAAATCTTTATTTCGAGATTTGATTTGAACTTAAAAAAATGTTAACTTATAACTAAGAATTTAAATTATATTTAACAGAGCAAATGTCTGATTGGTACTTTACTATAAAAATAGTTTTGGTAGGATGTAATAAAACATCTGAATTAGTTTAGTTTTATGTAACTCTGTGTTTTTATTTGATTATTATTTTATTGTTATATATACATACTTTGCTATTAACCATAACATCATTACTTGACCATAAATAAAAAGTTGGAACAGTTACCAATGAAAGATCATATTTTGGTGGTTTTATAGATTTGTACGTAGCTAAATTAGTTACAGGTCCCCAATCATACTTTGAAAAAGTTCCTTAAAAGAAAAATTATATATTGTGTTTACAATTGCTATTGATATATAATATTTTTACAAAAGGAGTTTTTTTATCACCAAACAGTGAAAAATTCTATTTAAATATTTTATTTTGATACTTAAAATGACCTAGTACAAGTTTGTAGTTTAGTTTTCACTAAAACCACAAAGTTACCGGTTGCTTATTTTAGTAAATGTAACCACTAAATAAAAAATTTATTTGTGATTCTTGTAAATGTTTAGAATGTTGATATTTGAGTAGATAGTGTGTGGATGATAATCTAATAATTTGATTTTTTGAGCTTTTTGTAATTTTATACTATTATTAAAAGATATTTCATCGTTATAGTTTAATTTTGAAATCACGACGATCATAAGTCAAGCCGTTTTATAGTAATTGACAGTGAACGATCCCATTGTAAAATCCTATGGAAAACTTAATTTATTGCACAAAGTTCCTTGAACAAGATGTAAAGCAACAATTTTTCAAAATATTTGCTGTCGTTGGTGAAATTGTCCTTAGATTAGCATCCTTAAGATGCATAAATTCATCAGAATTAATAAAATTAGTGAAAATTATTGACTTTGGTGGAGATTCATCTTCAAACACAGAAACCAATTTGGCAAGATAATGTTTTGTAATTTTTTTTTGTAGTAAAGGACATAAGTAAAAAAAATTAAATTTTTGAATCGAAGTTGTTCTTAACTCCTAAACAATGTTATTGTAAAATTCAGAATTTAGATACTTGGGATACGAAAAAATTTAAATAATTTTAAAGATAACATTATTTCATAACAAACCTGATTGGATATGTTGCAAAAAATGTATTACTTGATGTATGCTTGCTCCTGCAGGTGTAGTATCAATTACTGGGGGAATTAACTCCTTAAAATCATAAATATGAAACTATGATTTTCTAGTTATAAATCAAAATAATTATTAAATATTTTGAAGGTTAGTTATTAAAAGTGGGATCACACATAAAAATTCAGCTTCCTTAAAAATGTGTTCGCAAAACTCAAAAAGTAGTCTATAGTATTTTTATATACTTATAGTTTCGAAGTTTCTCCGAAAACGGGAAATTCCAAGCGTTTTGCGAGATTTAAATGAAAACTTATTTGAAAAAACGAGGAATAAAAATTATTTCTTACACCAATCACCCATACGAGGTAGTAATTAAAATAATTTAAATGTTAAAAAAAATGAAAAAGGTTTAAAAATTCTTCTTTAAAAACTTTTTAATTTTTTAATTTTTTCAGGGATACCTGACAAATAACGACTGTAATGACATTTGTTCGCTTACACACATTACTTTTCATTCATTTGTTTTCAAATATGTCAAATACTTATGATTTTAACAATAAACATCAATCTCGACCAACAGTATTAATGTAGATAGTGAGAATAAACGTTAGTGCACAAAGTAGGATATAACATTGAATAATGTTTTTTCTCGGTGAATCTATGTTGGCTGGATAACTTTTATTTACTTCCCGAATAATTATTGTCAGACTAAGCCAAAGTAAAGCGTAGCCGGGTTTACCTAGTAAGTATTGTGTAATTACATTAAATGTTGTTAAAAAAATAAAAAAAACTGAAAATCAATATCATCAAAAACATCCTAAGTGTATGCGTGCTGTTACATCGGAAACTTTTTATAATATTAATATTTAAACCTTTTTTGGTAGTGGTAATTAAATATTATGTTTATATTTGGTGTAGAAGAAGGTCTGCTTATAAAGATAGATAAAGGAATTAGATGGTTTGGACACGTAGAGTGGATGGATGAAGGAAGATTGACAAAGCAGATTTATAAGGCGAGTGTGAATGGGCAAGTCAGTAGAGGTGGACTGTGGCGAACGTACCTCGATCAGATCGACATTGTTTTAAAAAAGGCCAGGTTAAGAGTACCAACAACCGACAAGCAACCGACTCAAATGCGAGTATATCATCACATTTACATTAATAATATTAATAGTTAACATTAATAGTAAAACGCCTATCACTGTAACTTACATAGTTTAATAAGGGGTCGGGTGATCCCCCAAATACAGTGAAAAACGCACTGCATGTCTTAATAGTGAATTCATGTTTACCACAAAGCCATTCACCCACTATGTGTATATATTTGTTAGCAAAAATGGGCTTTAGTTCCAAAATTCCAAACAAAGGTAACGTTGTCTAAAAATATAATGAATTATTGTTAATAATTATTGCTTATCAGTTCAAATAATATATAATAATATTTTTAAAACATTTTTAATTTTACTGACACAACATCCTAATGGCGCTGAGATCAGTAGTAATTTAAAAAGTACGACAGGTTCAATTATAAACAAGTTTAAAATAGTTACATTTTTTATAAACAAAGTTATGGATTAAAACTTACTCTAAGTATGTGGTAAAATGTTGATGCTGCTTTTAGTAACAAATGGCGATTATGTTTCATATAGACTGCGGGGGCCATTGCAATGTGAATTCTAACTTTTTTGTTGTATTTAGGAACTTCTGCAGCCATCACGTAAAAAGCTGTAGCTCCCTGAGAGTATCCTACATAAGAAAGTTTACGCTTGCCTGTAATCTTTAAAATGTGATCTATCATAGCAGGGATGTCATATTTTCCTATTTGATCAAATCTAAAACGAAATGTGTAAAACATGTTAAAAATTAGTTTTTTTAAGTTTAATTTATTAAAAAAGATTTTGTACTAATTGGTTGTCACATAAACTTACAGAATAAGTTACTTTTTATGGGAGACTAACATACCTAACATATTTGGACGTATGGAGTTTGTCTAACAGCAACTTTTAGCCTTTACGTAAGTAGGTGCAGGCCGGATAACTAGTTTTTGTATAACTAACTATGAAATGGTTAGTACTGTATTTTGTAAACAAATTAATTTTTTACTCACGTATAGTACCAAAATTGTTTATCCTTATCGGGATTTAACCATTTATGACGTCTACCGTAAAAATTTCCTCTGTTATTACCTAACCATACATCATAATTTTCGTTGGCTAAAAGAAAAGCTAACGAATCATTTCTTGACGTAACGAAATTCTCTGCAGAGCTAAAAAGTCCGTGCATAAATAGTACCGGCTCCTTGTTCTCTTTGGACGATTCTTTATTTATGATGCGAAATATTGTTATAATATAATCATCTTCCGTTGTAATCGTATGACGTTCTGTGATGAATCCGTATTGACTGCATATTATTTCCTATAATTGTCACATTTATTTGTGTAACTATTTTTATGTGTGTAATTATATACATACACAATCACGCTTGCGATATGCAGAGACCAATTCTTTCCACTACGGTTTTTTTGCACGTCTTTCGCTTTTACTACTTACATCAGCGCTTTCATACCTGCTCGTTGGTTGCTGGTACTCTTGACCTGGCCTTTCTTCAAAACAATTTCGATACGATTGAGATAATATGTTCGCGTATGTAGGCCTCTACCGACTTGTCTATTTACACTCGCCTTATAAATCTCCTTTTATCCATCCTCACTACGTGTCCAAACCATTCAAGCATTCCCTTATTTATATTTTTTACTAAATCTTTTTTCGCACCACAGCGTTCCCTTACCACACTATTCTTTACTTTATCCATGTTAGTCACTCTGGCTACCATTCTCATACTACTCATCTCCGCAGCATTAATTCTATTTTTATGCCTCTTCTGCCAAACCCAACATTCACTACCATACATAAGTATGCCTTTTTTGATGACACGTTCTGGCTGCTCATAAAGTTATGCAGGATTCTATTAATTTGTTTTCCTGCCAACATGTATAATTATTAATTTTGATGATAAGAATATTATCACTTGCCAATTTTTGTTATATTCTATTTATTTATTATTATATATTTGAAAGAGAGTGCGTATGGATTAAAAATGAATGATTTAATCGTCAAATGCCTTCTTTACGCCGATGATCAAGTCATATTAGCGTCATCTAAAGAGGAATTGCAGGCGATGGTTAGTGTTATGCATGATGCCCTGAAAATCAAAGGGATGAAAATAAATGTAAGCAAAACGAAAATAAGTGTTTTTAAAAGAGAGGAAGGCATGACAAACTGTGGAGTTTTGATTGAGGGAGAAAGAGTGGAACGAGTAAATGAATTTGTGTACTTGGGTTCAAAGTTTACAAAAGATGGAAAGTATGACAGTGACATTGAGCGAAGGGTGTTGGCAGGAAAACAATTTGCCTTTTTAGAAAAAGGAATCTGTAGGAAACTATCCTGACCTCAATCTCCAAGAGAATATCTAGGAAAGGAAGATTTAGGAGATATTCCATTGCTGCCGTTGGTGTGCTGGGCATAGCTCCAGTTATGGCCAGGCAAGCCAGTCGCTGAGGGCCAGAAATTTTTATTCCAATTGTCTGTAGCAACGCTTTGGTCCACCAGACTACTGAGCTACACACTACCAAAAATAAGTGTAGGGTCCAGCACTTCTCTATGCCTGTTTTAACACGTTCTGGCTGCTCATAACGTTATTTAGAGTCCCATTCATTCGTTTCTCTGCCAAAACCCTTCGCTTAATGTCACAGTTATACTTTCCGTATACTTTCCAAGTATAATAAACTCATTCACTTTTTTCACTCTTTTTCCTTCAATCAGCACCTCACAGTACATTTAACTTTCATCCTTCTAATTTTTAAAGCATCATGCATAATATTAACCATCGCATTGCCTGCAACTTCTCTATAGATGATGCTAATATGACCTGATCATCGGCGTAAAGTAGGCATTTGACGATCAAATTATTCATTCTAAATCCATACGCCCTTTTTTTTTCTTTTAAACAACTGGTCATTTAAAATATTTCATATTTTTATACAAAGAACTTGCATACTTTATTTTATATTTTACGGTAAAAAGTGGTATTTCTTAAAAGCTAAGAATAATTAAGAAAAGACAAACAAATATAAATGCACAATGCCATAATTTTAGCTAATTACAGGACAAATATTAAAAAAAATGTACTTACTACAGTATTATCTTTTGGAAATTTTCGTTCAGAAAGCACTGCAACAAAACTGAAAAGATCTATTAAAACCAACCACTTATTTAAAACCATGTTTGTTTTTACTTTTAAATAGTTACCAAGCTGTAATTTTCTAATTTTTAAAATACATTAAGGTTAAAGATTAAAAAAAATTATTTTTATTTGATTTAATACTATTATTTTTCCGATACTCATCCCATAAACATTAAAAGTTTTCTATTGTTTAATTATATTTCGCTTTTGTTTAGACATTTTATATCTTTTATTTACTGTAAGTACTCTCAAATCAGCATAAAATATGTATATGTTAACGTTATACACAATGTCTTATTGTTTTTAATAGAAACGTAGCTATATACTCTTTAATATTAAAATACTTCTTTTGTTATTTATTAAGCCGATACATTTTTTTTTAAATTATTATTTTACCCTGGTAACATACAGTTAATGGATGCAATGTTAGCAATGTTTTTTTACTTTTAATACATAAAATTTCATTTAAATATTTTTTCTACCATTTATACATATTTGCACAGTTTTTATTCTATGAAAAATGTAAATTAGGTAAGAAATTTAAAAAAATTCAGAAACAAGGTTGATTATAGAGCACGCAGGCGGAGAAATGGGATTTATAGAAAATGGTCTTCTGATATTTAAATCTAGAAGGAAAATTGGTGATAATCATGACATGAATATAGAAAATTTCATGATATCGGTAAAAACACATTTGGTTCCGAATATACAACAGCGTCTTGGTAAGCAGTTTATTTGATATTGACTTTCAATTCCAATACATTTTCCAATAGATTAAGGATACACTATTGGTAACTAAATTAGTTCAATTCGGCAGTTAATCTTTTGTTAAAGGTGGAGTGAGAAATGGGAAAGTAAGCCTTTTAATAAGTAGTAATTTATCTCTAGGTACTCGCTCTCATCATTCGTGCACTTTTCGTGTAATTTTGTTAAATAGTTTTTGAAAATGGTTACATAGCATTTCTTTTATATCGGTATGTGTGTAAATTAAAGTGCTTTTTTCTTTGAAGTAGATTCTTTAAATAGAACCCATTGTGCAGATGCCGTTTTCCAAAACGTTTACTTTAGTCGTATTTTTCTTTCATTTACAAAACTCAAATGAATGTAATTGTTTTTTTTGGCAACAAAACCTTTTTGATATATATATGGTTTAGTTGATTTCGCATCAACTAATTTAGCTTAATAAAATGAAATTATATTTGCATCAAAAAAACATTTAAAATAGTATTATTACTACATTATTATTATTTATTTACATGATAATCATCTATCCACTTCCAAACTCATTAAAGTACTTAGTTTGTAAGAATTTACAAAACTACAACGTGAAAATAAACATTTCTTTTACTAATTTGATACGTATCCATTCTGTAGTTTCAAATAATAAAAATCTGTTATTTTTTTGAGTATAGGCATTTTACATACATACATACATACATAAAGTAACGCCTTTTTCCCATAGGGGTAGGCAGAGACTACTTCCTTCCACAGCGTTTTCTTATCTCACTATTCTTAACTTTATCCAACCGAGTCGCTCCGGCTATACTTCTCAGACTACGCATCTCCGCAGCATTAATCCTATTTTCATGCTTCTTCTGCCAAACCCAACATTCACTACCATACATAAGTGTAGAAACCAACACACCTCTATGCACTGCCAGACGTGCCTTTTTTGACACTTTCTGGCTATTCATAAAGTTATACAGTGCCCCATTCATTTGTTTTCCTGCCAACACCCTTCGCTAAATGTCACTGTCATACTTTCCATCTCTAGTAAACTTTGAACTCAAGTACACAAATTCATTTACTTGTTCCACTCTTTCTCCTTCAATCGAAACTTCACAGAGTTTGTTATGCTTTCTTCTCTTTCAAAAACCATTACTTTCGTTTTGCTCACATTTATTTTCATCCCTTTGATTTTCAGGGCATTATGCATAACATTAACCATCGCCTGCAACTCCTCTTCAGATAACGCTAATATGACTTGATCATCGGCGTAAAGAAGGTATTTGACGATTAAATCATTCATTTTCAATCCATACGCACTCTCTTTCAAATATATAATAATAAATAAATAGAATATAACAAAAATTGGCAAGTGATAATATTCTTATCATCAAAATTAATAATTATACATGTTGGCAGGAAAACAAATTAATAGAATCCTGCATAACTTTATGAGCAGCCAGAACGTGTCATCAAAAAAGGCATACTTATGTATGGTAGTGAATGTTGGGTTTGGCAGAAGAGGCATAAAAATAGAATTAATTTGACGATCAAATCATTCATTTTTAATCCATACGCACTCTCTTTTAAATCTTTTAAACAATTGTCTATGTATAAGTTAAACAACCATGGCGAAGCCACACATCTCTGTCTTACACCTTTTTCGATGTTAAACCAGTCTGTGCAAGCTCCGTTTATCCTGACACAAGCAGTGGAATTCTCGTAAAGTGATTTATACCACAATTCACTCCGCACCACTCTGTTATAGGCCTTTTCCAAGTCTATAAAAGCGCAATAGACCTTTTGACTTCTAGCCAAGAATTTTTCGACTATACCTCGTAATGAAAAGACCTGATCCATACATATCCTTCCTCTTCTAAATCCTGCTTGCACATCCCATATCATCTTCTCAGTTTCATTTGTTACTCTTTTAATCAATATCTTTGCATACAGTTTGCCGACTATGCTGAGTAAACTAATACCTCGGTAGTTGATACAGTCCTAACCTAACCTAACCTAACCTTTTTCCTTGTAAAGCGGCACGATAACGGCCTTGCACCAGTCGTCTGGTACGCTACCACTTCTCCAACAAAAGTTAAAAGGACGGTCCAGTAGACTAGCTACCACGTTTTGTCCAGCCTTCAGCATTTCAACTGTTATTCTGTCATACCCAGCAGCTTTACCCAATTTCATACTGTTCAACGCTTCCAAAATTTCTGTCGTAGTAATTTCACTTTCATTGCAACTTTTACTCATGTCTCCGAATGGGGCCTGTACTTGTGTATCCTCTTTCTCAAATAAACTTTCAAAGTATTCTTTTTATCTTTTTAATACGCATTCCTTTCCTTTGACCATACTACCATCTTGGTTTCTGATTTTTTTTAATTGCCACACCTTTTAACCTTTTATACTTATTCTTTGCCTTGTTTACATCCTCAATCATCGCCCTTTGCGTTCTTTGATTGGCTTTTGTAGCTAGCCAATTCAGCCAGGCTTTTTTCTTTTCTGACACTGCTTTTTAAACCTCTACGCACATTTTCTGTAACCTGCATCCTTTCCTTCTTTTACTTACACCGCATACTTCAATAGCTATATCCACGATTCCTTCCTTAAATGGCTTCCACAATTCTTTAACCTCACATGCTTCATCTAAACTGTCAAATTTTTCGATCAATTTACTAACGGACTCCTCTTTTATACCTTCTTCTTGCAAATTTTCAACTTTTATACGCTCTAGTACACTACTTGATTTCTGCACACGATGGCGTCACCGCCTAAAGAGACCTCTTATTCGGCTCATTACTAAGAAGTGGTCTGTGTCAATACCTGCACCGCGGTATGCTAATGTGGGTTACTATTTCTTTTAGTTAATTTTCATTAAACAATATTGCCGATTTTTAACTATTTAGAATGAATTTAATCTTATGGCAGTTAATTAAACCAATTTTAATAATCGGCAACAGTTATTACACGATTGTGTATTGCTAGTTGCGTAACGTTTGGAAGTTCTGGCGAACTAAATATTTTGAAAAAATGTAAGAAATACCTAATTATATAAGCTAATTTAATTGTATAAAATAATTGGATGTTTTTACTACTAATATTTCTATTCTTTCGGTATTAGAATCTATTTCTATTTTCGTGTTTCTATTTTCTTGCTAAGAATTGCTAAGTAAGAGAAAGATTAAGCTATTTTATTAAATAAATAAAGATTTCCAATTTTCCTTTTAATTTTTAAGTGTTTGTATTAAAAAATACTCAATTTGGCCTAAATGTAAGGGGTTTCGGAAGTCTTTGCCGGCGTTGGCAATTAAGGTCATGGTTGCCTTAATTGTGACTGACCTACAATTATTTTTCTTGCTCTCTTACTAATATCCCATACGCTTGATTTCGGGTCTACGTAATATATGCTGAAGTACCTAATTTTTTTTAATTGTATAACATGAAACCTTGAAGTTGCAAATTTATAAGTGCACTTATTAGCCATAGTTCTAAAAAAATAGATTTTTGTCCAGATCTTTTTTATTAAGATATACTTCTTCTTTTGGCTCATAATTCTTGGTGGGTTTTGGCTTGCTCAACTATGTTCCTCCAACTGGTTCTATTTAACGCTATTCTCCTCCAGTTTCCTATTCTCAGAGTTTTTAGGTCTTCCTCCACATCGTCTATCCACCTTTTCTTGGGTCGCCCTTTCGGTCTTGTGTTTTGAGATTTCCATTCGAGGATTTTTTTCACAATTCTCTCTTCCCCCATCCTGTATACATGTCCTAACCATCTTATCATTTGACTTTTTATGTATCTTGCTATATCCTCTCCTTCTATAAGTGCATCAATTTCGTGATTCATTCTTATTCTCCATATACCGTTTTCATGTATATTCTTCTGAGGATCTTTTTTTAAAATATTCTTTATTGATTTTTATCGTTGTTTGTTAGTGTCCATGTTTCACATCCATAGGTTAATACCAGTCTTATAAGTGTTTTATAGATTGTGATCTTGGATTTTCTGATTAGTATACTGCTCCTTATTAGTTTAAGATAGGCATAATGCCATTTATTTTCTTTTAGGATTCTTGCTCTTAAGTTATCTTGGACGTTACCATTATTAGTAATTTTCGTGTCAAGGAAATTGAAAGTCTTGACGCTTTCGCCGTTTACATTAATATTTGGTAGTTGTATTGGGTGATTCCTGCAGCAGTACATATATTTCGTCTTGTCTTTGTTCACTTGCAGGCCTGCTTTGTTTACCTGTGGCTCAAGCTCTATGAGGATTTGATTCAGTGAGGCGAGGTCATGTACAATTATTATAATGTCGTCCGCATACCCAAGTATTTGTGTGGTTTTATTTACGATGCTTTCAGTTTTATTTATTTTTTTTATAGCTGCTTCCATCAGTAGGTTGAAAAGTACTGCCGTCTTACCCCGACTTTCACTTTAAATTCTTCGCTGAGTTGTTGTTGTACTCTTATAGCTGCTGTCGATTCGGTCATGGTAACTTCCACCATTTTACTAATTTTCGGGGTATTCCTAGGAGGGTTAAACTTTGTAGCATTTTCTTCCTGTGTACTTTATCGAATTTATATAAAGAGATAATGCATATCTATGTTATATTTATAGCATTTTTTCTGTATTTGTCTTAACGTACACATCTCGATTTTGGGAGTCATGGTATCTAATAATATGTCTTAGCATGACTATGTTGCTAACATCGCAAAGTCAGCACGCCAGAGACTGGGTTTTTTTTGTAGAAAGCCAGATAGTTTTTTACTCCTGATCAACTGTTGACGACGTTCAAGGCTCAAATCCGACCTCTACTGGAGTATTGCTTGCACATTTGGGGTTCAGCACCAAGGAGTTTTTTTCGTCTCATAGATTCCATTCAGAAAAGGGCTATTCGGTTGATAAACAGCTCAACTCTCACAGATATCCTTAACCCACTAAAACATAGAAGAAGAGTTGCAGACCAAACATTACTCTACAAATATTTCCATGGCAGATGATCCAGAGAAATAAAAACTCTTATTCCACCACTGGCCACATTCAGCCGAAGAACTCGGCACGCTGATCAGTATCACCCATTTATTCACAAGATTGACACTACAAGGACTAATCTCCATTAAGAATCCTTTTTTTACAGGGCTGCTACAGAATGGAACAAGCTTCAAAAATCAGTTTTTCCAAAGAACTATGACCTGTAACTTTTTAAAAAGCGGGTTCACAATAATCTCCTTTCTATAATCCCTCCCTCTTCTAATAGTCGCAGTGCGGGCCGTCTGCAGCCTACACAATAGGTCCATCCTTTTTGCGAAAAAGTTAAATTTTTCCGGTGTCAGCTCACTACAATTATATCCTAAAGATGTCTTTAGACGGTGCTATTGTGCAACATTAGTGCTGTGTATATCTTATAAGTAAAATTGAATGGATTTAGTGACAAGTTTAATGTGTATATACTGTGCATTGTTAAAATAGTGTTTTTGTTTAATTATTATTTAATTGTAGAATCATTGTGCAGTACAATAGTGAGTACTAAATAAATATACTAATATTTCTAAGATAAAAAATAAATAGCAGAAAATTATTTGAAATCCTCGTATTTATTTTTTGCGTTTGAAAATTTATATTATTTAAAAAAAATTTAAATCTTCGTATTTGTTTTGGCGTTTAAAAATGTTGTATCATTTATTTTTTAATATTTAACCTCTGCAATGCATCACGCAATTAGTATTTCACAGTGGCTTGGATGTTTTCTTACTACCGTGGTAAAACAAATTTCTAGTTGTTCAATTAGATTTTTATCGTGGATTCTGAATTTAAAATTTTTATAAAATCTAATAATTAATCAATGTGTTAAAGTTTAAAGTATGGTTATTAATGCAAAATTATAGTTTATTACCTTATATCATTAAAATTTTAAGTTTAAAATAATGAAAACGGCTCCGACTTTCATTTCATTAAATATTTTATTTTATTTAAAAATTTAATATTTCGAAATCATTATTTAATAATTTAAATTGTCAAAAATAAAATATGTGGTTTGGTAGTTTTGAAAAACGAGTATCTATAATTTTGTATCATTTGATTTTATTATTTGAAATTTACGAAAAAATATTGTGTTTTCACTTCTATCGACAGTCTCTATAACTGCCAATTTTTTTTAATTGTTGTAAAATATTGTCTAATTTTATTGTTTTTTTGTATTATACTGTTACATAAGTTTAATTGTAATTACAAACTATAAATTTATTAAATATTACTATTTTATTTTTTACCCAAATGTTTATATTTCGACTGGTTCCCAACGGCCGAAAACTTTTGAATAATGTACCAATGTTTGTATTTTCGCAAGTACGGAGCCTTCTGAAATTAGTCCGAGGACAAAATTCAAAATAGAATATTTTAAAAAGACCGCCTTTGTGATTAGTTTACCTGCCAACCGCCAAGGGGCACTTAAGCTAGTTTCCCAAACGGTAAAATGTGAGTTGCATAGTTATGTAGTAATGTGGTGTGCTGTGCCACTTGGAACATGAAGATTTGCCGAACACGCTGACCAGGTTCTTTTTGAATCCAGTGTTTCCATAAAAATAGCCACTCTCATTTTAAACTATTTTCGTCTTCTCATCAGTATTTTTCCAGCTCTGACGCTGATGTCGTGATTACATCAAGATCTGATTAAAAAAATCAGCCTCGTCTCTTTTCAAATCTTCTAACAAGAGGCAAAATTTGTCACCAAGCATCAGGTCATCACTCGAAACAACTATTTTTGATATGCTAGGTTAGGATTTCATATTTGTAACATAACTTAGAATTAAATAAACAAAAATAAAATAATATAATTTAAAAAGAATTCGAAAAATATTTTATATTTTATTAAAATTTATAAATTGAAATTTATCATTAATTAATATTAACTCATAAATATAAAATAATAAATAAAAACTTACCGCTATAGTGGAAGTGCCAACTTTGGCCTACTTCCCAGGGGACTCCTAACCACAACGCGCCCTCCTCCAGAGAAAGTTCAAATCCTCATCGGATGGTGCAAAAAAGGTAACAGGCACTTCATTATGTGCTGCGATGCAAACTCCCACCACTTGATATGGAGAAGTACAGACACAAATGTAAAAAAAATAAACCCACCTTTATAAATGCGACTAGAAAAGAGGTTCTTGATTTGACTCTCGCGGATCCATTTATGACAAACCACATCCACAACTGGCATGTCTCTGATGATTATTCTATGTCAGACCATCAAAATATAAGGTACAACTTGAAACGTCAGAAACACGCCAACTGGGAGGCTTACGAAGAGCATCTTGGAAGGCAGACGGAGGAACAACATACATCGTTCGAATCAATAGAGGAACTCGACACAGCCTCCAGACAACTTCCACTGGAGATGTGCTTTGGTAGAATAGGGAACTAGATAAACTTCGAAAAAAGTCAGAGTAATAAAAGTCAGAATATTATTTTGTTATCAAGTTGGATTCAGCATTAAGTTCGCAAATTGCATAGTATTTTAACATTGGTATCCCCTTAAAACACCAACCATAATAAATTATTTCAGGTCGGGCAGAAATTTATATTTTAAATTGGTTTGCTTGGAAAAGTTAAAGTTTCTGGAGGATATTCGAACAACAATATCGGTAAGTACAAGTAAGTGACAAAGAAAGTAGACGGTATAGTTTTATAGTATAATAGCAACGTTTCAAATAAAATTAAAAATACATTTTAGGAATACATTTAGGCATAATCATTTTTCCAAAGAACTGATCCATTGGTAGAGAAATATTCAGCGATTTCGGCTCTAATTATTGTTTGAAGATAGCGATGATTTTCGATAAAATATTCTTTAAAGATGTAATACTGTCACAGTCACTTCTCCAAAAACCAGGTACAACCTTTCCATTTACTTTCTTGTAAAATGTCCCATCAGGGGTATAAATATTTCTTGACAAATGGCTTTTTTTTCAAGAAATTGTGTCAGCAATATATAGTCATAAAAAATTCTGCTTTTTCCGGTTCAAGTAACATTGGCTTTCTCAAAACACGAAATACATATAAAATAATCCCGAAAGCGTTTTCGACCGCTCGGCTCTACTTAGGTGATAATTAAAAATTCTTTCTGTAGAACCTTTTGGATGTAATCCGGAATAAGGTTTCATAATATATTCAGCCAGGGCAAATGCTTCGTCTGCAACAAAAACAAATGGTATCTCTTTATTTCTGTTCGATAAATTTAAAGACCAAGCAAATGTAACTTGTTTCTTTCCAAGTCTTTAAATAATAGATAGTTTTAAATACACCCCCATTGGAAACTCCTCCTTGGCAGCCAATATTAACAGATTAACAAGAGCTAGTAATACACAACAAAAATTTGACTTGTAATTGTAGTAAGTGCCATCACTACGAATTGGCGATTATAACACAATATGCTTTCCATCGAGTGCTCCGAAATTGTGTGAAAAATTCCAAGTTTCTTTAAATTTTCTTGATATTTCTCTCCATTCTTCAACTGTTTTAGATACCTAAAACAAATTAATATTTTTCTTTTAGAATTATTTATAAAAAGAGGCTACTGAAGAAGAGGCTATTGAAAATTTGAAAGTAAAAGATTCAGACGATTCACAAACCAACTCCTATCAGTATAACAGTGACCACGTCAAAAAAAGTAAAACAGCAAATTTACCAGAAAAAAATTTTCATTCCCCAAGAGATTTGCATTAAAAAGAAAGCGCTCTGAAGATCCACGAATATCAGAGGCCTTTAATATTATACAGAATGCAACTTGATAAAAAAAAGGATGAGTGTACACTTTTTGGTGTATATACTGCGGAAAAACTACGACAGTACGATAATAAAACTCGTTTAGTGCTGCAGTATAAAATTTATAAAACAATTTTTCAAGCAAAAATGGATAACATTCAACAAACTCGGCAAGCTCCAGCACCTTTGATCAAACAGACTCCAACACTAACAGAATTAAGAGCCGCGTCAACTTCCTTTCAGTATTCATCACCTCGACCCGATTCTACCTTAACACGTTATTTCAGTACATCATCGCCAGCTTTATTTACACAACCTGGCTCCTTTAGTTACCCCAAAACTACTGGATTTATACCCTACAATCTTAAGACACCATACCAAGACAATAATTAATAAATAAAATAGACTTTTGGATAAAATATTATTCTTGTTTTCATTTATGTTTGGATAAAATTTTTATTGGAGCATTGCACTCTTTTGGTATTATTCTAAAAATAAACTGCTTTGAAATATTAAAAAGGTACTGCAACCTACTGTACAAATCACCAGTTGCCAAATATTTTAGTGTTATGGCTAATCGTTTTTTCGGTGTTACAGCTTTACGAAATTTCGTATCATTTCAAGAAATATTATTTCAAATTAATTTTAACAACAAATTTAAGTCTTTAGAAGTCATTCTGGTAAAGTTTCGAAAATGACCATTTTCTTCCTCATCACCATGCATTAAATTTTTTAGTCTTATTATTATTTAAAAAAGTTTTAAATACATTTTTGAAACGAAGTTCTTTTACGCGGCATTATTTTTGTGCTTTTACCATGTAATACATAATTTTTTTAGGGAGTAAAACAAATCGAACTAAAAAGCGAAAAATAAACTATGGTTAAAAAAAATTAAAAACTATGCTTTTAGAGTTAAATCAAATTAAAAAGTTAAAAATAATTCTTAACATACGAATAAAATTTCTGACAAGAATTTTAATGTCACTGTCAAAGAAAAAGTAATGTCAATCAATGTCACTGTTTTGAATGACATTTTTAAACTAACTCTGCGTTTCGGAATAAAAGCACCCCACGCTTTTAGAACAGTGACATTAATTTTCTCGTCAGTAATTTTATTTCTATGTTAAGAATTATTTTTTACTTTTTATTTTTTTTAAACTATAATTTATTGTGTTAAATCATACGTAAATATGGTTTTATTATTGCTATTAAGTTTTGAAAAATGGAAACTCAACAAATGCGTGTAATACAGATTTAGAAAAGTAAGTTGATAAGTTTGTATAACTTGATACAAGTATTTACTGTTTATTTTCGTTTATTGTACATGTAATTTGAGTGTTTGCCATTTATTTTACTATTTAAACTTAGGGAGATAATAGTAAAATCATGTGTTTAAGAGTCCAAAGGAGCATGGAAAGCGCAAACGTCAGAGTGCAAATAAAATACCGAAAACCAATGCTCAACGCCAACAACAATTCCGGTAGAATCAAAATATAACGAGCAAGCCTTACATTAGTCGTATATGACATTTGACATCTCACCTTAGTAATAATTTTAAAATTATATTCTAAAAAAAATGGGTCAGATATTATTTGAAATGATTTTTCATAACAATCAATAATTCTTTTTAATGAAAATTTTATTTTATTTACTTGACACTAGGAATAGCGAAATCAACCTCAAAACTTAAAATAGCTAAATACTAAATTTTTTTTTCGAATAATTATTTGTTATAACTTACTTGAATTTTTAATCAATGATCTGCACTTTATTGAGACTTATTATCAACAGTTAATATTTATTTATATAGTTTGCGCATATAACAGCAAACTTTATACACACCACTGCACAGCTGATAGCTGACAGTACCGACCTCTCGGAAAATTGGTTAACGGCTATATGACGGCCAACTCTACCACCTCGCACTCATTCGTCAAATCAAATAGCGCGTGTTTCCGCGACTTCCTGTTACATTTCACGAAATCACTTCCACAAATTACAATATTGAATGAAACTTTTTGATGTAATTCGTTACTTTAGATTATTTGCCTTGAAAAAATAATATAAAATAAAAAATTAAATTATACAGATTTCGAATAACATTTGGAGTAAAAGAAAAAACGTTCTTTACCGTCCCCCGACCGCACAATTTTTTTTTAAATAATGTTTGTAACCCTGCTGATGGTCCATGTTAAAGCATAGTGTACTTTCTTTACCCTTTACCCCTCTAAAAGTACCATTAAACACCCTTAAATAAGGTGTACGAGTTTCCAAGACGAACATCGCATTGGTCGACCAAATGAGGTGACCACGCCAGAAATGGTGAAGAAAATCCACAAAATAGTATTGTATGACCGTTGACTGAAAATGCGCCAGCCAACAGACATGGTAAGTATTTATAAAAGTGCTAAAATCGCATATTTACTGAAAATTTTAACATGCAAAATGAGTGCCATGATTACTTACAATAAAACGAAAACAGCGTCGAAAGGATGTTTGAATCGAGTGTTTGGAGAAACTGATAGCAATATCGCCGAGTTTTCGCGTCGATACATAACAACGAATGAAATATGGGTCCATCAATTTACACCTGCGACGAAGAAACAGCCAAAACAGGAAACTAAAGGGAAATAATTGGCCCCAAAAGAGGCAAATACATTTCCATTTGCAGGCAAGGTCATAGCATCAGTTTTTTGGGATGCGCGTAGAATAATTTTCATTGAGTTTCTTTTAACAGAAAAAACAATCAACAGCAATTATTATGCGAGTTTACTGCAGCGTTTAAGTAAAAAAATCAAGAAAAATGGTCGCATTTGGGGGAAAATAAAGTTGCATTTCATCAAGACAATGCGCCAGTTCGCACATTCTCTTTACAGCAATTTGAATTGCATTCTCACGCACCCTATAAGCCAGAATTAGCCCCCTCGGATTTTTTTTTCCAAATTTGAAAAAATGGCGCTATGGTAAATTATTTGCCAACAATGAAGAAGGGGAGTCAGTGTGGTTGTTAGATGTTTTGCGGAGCTCGACGATTATTATTATAAACAGGATATTTAAGCTTTTGACCATTGTTGGCGAAAGTGTATCAAGCTAAAAGGAGACTATGTAGAAAAATAAAGTTTTTTTCTTTCTCAAATTGTTTTGTTTGTTATGTCCTTATACCATGCTATTATATCTTTATTATTAATAAAACATTTCCAAAAAAAAAGTAAGATAAAGTGATTTTTTGCAAAACTGTTAATTTTGATTAATAATAACAATACTTTCACCATTTTATAAAATAGCAAAAGGTTTGCTTTTAGGTTTATTTTATATTTTTTTGATACAATCACAACGCATTTTTTAGCTAGTTTTCTTGTATTTGTGTTTTTTCTGTCCAATAAAGGCATTGATTTTTTTCTGGGATTATGTCACTGAAGAAGACTTACAATAAATCTTTTAGACTCATTTATATGTCACGCTTCACCTTTTAATAAGATTAAATTATAGCATTAATGCATTTCTTGAACATAACTTGCAAACGTTAAATAAGAAAAGTAAAAATTTATGAAGTACTTTTATTTTACTAATATATTTTTTTTCGATATATAAATAAATTTACGATACAGCATTTTATTGATTTCAACACCCACAGTAATGCTCATACCATTAGTTTTATATAGGTAAAACATAAAAATGTCACGCACTCAAAAGAGTTTTGACTATAGCACATTTGCGACATTTGATCATGACATTAATTATTTAATATTTACCACTCATTTTAAAAATATTCATTTGCTCTTATCATTTATTCAATGAAAATATCATATGTTTGTCACAATAAGAGAATAGTAAAATTCAATATTTTGTTATATAAAATGTTTTTAAAATGAACTATTCTTGTATCGAACCATTCGCGAGATATCCACACACGTATGTGTTTACTAATTTGGTTTTATAAACAGTTCTGTACACGATATTTTCTTAAACGTGTATACATATTCTTTGTAAACACACTTTTACTACTTACTGTATTAAAAGTTTTATCTAATTAGTAAAGCAAGTAAACCGAGGATAAATAATTAGTAAATAATCGAATAAAAGTGTAAATAGTTTTTTGTAGCAGTAATCCATATACGTACGTTCATTGTGTATTTTACATTAAAAATACACCACTCTAAACAATTATAAATATCAATACATAATTTTAATGTGCAAATAAATATTTTTAAAGCAAGCAAATATTTACTTTTTACAACATACAATGCTGTTTCTATTTTTAAATGTAAAAATATTTTTACTCGATAAAATTTTTAAGATAATCCAGAATCCCCAGATTTTAACGTTTTAAAAAAAGTGACTTTGAGATAGTTTATTAGTAAAAGAACATATTTTTATATGTCCTTATTTCACAATTCACAGTTGACTCTGGGTTGCAAACAGACACTAGAGGCATTGCCGAAAGGCAACATGGTCACTTTTGTCTGGGTTCCTGGTCACTCGGAAATAAAAGAAGAAGGATGATAAGTTGGAAAGAGCTGGATCTGAGATTAAGTTCGTGGGCGCAGAGCCAGCATTAGGCCCTACCAAGGCAGAAGGATAATCCGAGGCTGGCTCAGAGAACAGAAATTAATGTACTGGAAAACAAAAACCAGAGACAAGTGTAGACAGGCCTCATACGGGAGTCTTCCCGAGAGGACCTAGCCGGAAACATTACGTCACTGAGTAGGAAGGATACCAGACTAGCAGTCTATATACTGACCGGTCATGGTACCCTTAGATATCACATGCACAATCTGGGGCTGGCCAACAGCCCTAATTGTGGATTGTGTGGAGAGGAGGTAACCAGTCTCCATATTCTTCGCCAATGTCCGGCGTACGCTGGACTAATGCTGACTTTGCTGGGCTCTGAATACCTTTATAAGTTAAGTCCTATGTGTAGGTGAAATAAAGGGGGCTACTTTAATTTATTTGTGTAACAAACATTTTAATTTTATGATGTTAATATTCAACAACAATCATGTCTTTTAGGTAACTTGCGTCAGTAATTTTTTAGTCTTAATTACCTAGATTGCAGTAATTACAGTATGGCAGCTATTTTCTCTCGCACAATTTCATTGTATTTCGTTTTTATCCCTCTGCTTTATTATTAATTAGGAACCCCAAATAAATTAACAAGTAAACCTTTTCAAAGACCATTTTAACCTTCGATCTTGTATGACATTTTGTATTACAATTGCGAATCTTAAGTTACCTTATTAAGCAGAATTTATTAGTAGTCAAATAAAATTAAGCTGTCACTTAAAAAATATGTTAGCAATAACCAAAATGTTTTCATAATTATTGGATGATATAATAACCAATGTCAGGTTTTTTGGATATATTTGAAAACTTATTTTTGTCAGTTTTATCCCTTTTAATGCTAAGTTAAAATTTAATAAAGATTGTTTTGTTTTAACAATTTTATAAAAATAAACCAAAAAAAACATACACCAAAATAATTAATATTAAAGTGTGAAGTTTAACAAAAAGCAATAAAAATATTGATAATTTAAAAAATGAATGTTTACTTGTTATGTATCTTATTCAGTAACGCCACTGAGACTCTAAATGCTAAACGACAAACCGATAAAATCTCTGCAAAATTACCCCCTGTGACACATACGTCACCAGCAGAAACTACTCATTACCTGAAAAAGATCCCAATACGCTTTTCCTGCAACAGAAATGAAGACTCGCAGGACCCAAGTCTCAACCACTGAAACTGAAAAAGCACGAAGCTCTCCGAATCCTTTCAGATTACAGCTTTCAGAGACCTCTTTAAAGGGAAAGGAGAGCGCAGTGGTATCTCCCGAATCCGACTAACAATCAATGCGATTGCGCAACTGTATTTGCTACCGCGATCAGGACCGAATTTGCTTTAATTTCATTGTCAGCAGGATTGATAAACGTGTCTGCGATCTTTTGTATATAGTAATGAATAGAGTCTCATTTTTCATTACGTTCTCACCAATTCTCGATTGAATTTTACGAAGAAAATAAATTTATTATAATGGAAATATAACTTTTTAAGGGCTTTAACTTTTGTTTATGTTTAATAATAAGTGTCACAACGCACCAGCTGAAAACTGCTATTTATAATTTAATTAAATTCGATTTCATTCTTTATTACTTTAAAACAAAATGACCTTACATAAAAAATATCTAAATATTTCAAACGAATAAACTAATCGAAGTCGAAACTAATAATTATTATGATTGTAAGTATTATTTATATAAAAGATTATTTGTTGTTAATTAAAAATTTATTCATTGATCAATGTAAATAAGTTTAGCAAGCACATCTCTCATGATCGCTTTGGATTTATGAAAAGCATTCGATAATTTTTAAGATGCTACCATGTATCGAATTGTTACACCTGAATTTTAAACTTCCTCTATAATTGCAGGTGTTATTTATGGACAAGTCTTTGAGAATTCCACACCACCATTGCTGAAGAACGCCAAATTTTGACTCTTATTCTAATCGTCACAAGTCATTCACATTCTTAATCAGCTTGTACAATTACCCGTAAATTTAGAAAAAATCGTATCTAAGTCGTATTTACCTTGATTTATTATTGATATTTTGTAAAAAAAGGATACCAGCTTTGCAATATTACGATAAAAAAACAAATACTTGTAAAATAGGCCATAATTCATAATTTTTTAAATTTCATCTAATAATTACTTTTGTAAATTATTGATCTCACAGCAAATAAAAATATTGTTGATTAAAGAAAGACTGTCTTGTAAAACATTGTTTCTGTTAACACAATATTTGATAAGGTTTAATAGTTAAATTAAAAAATAATTACTACTCAAATACATACAAATTTTAAAAAAATTATTTCTATTCGTTGTGTCTAACATCTTTAAAATCTCTATAAAAATGTCATTAATAAAAAATCTTGCTGATACTGTATAATACATGTCAATCGTCCAAACCATCTAAGCATTTCTTTATCTATCTTTGTAACCACATCTTCTTTCAAATCACAGCGTTTTCTTTTCTTTATTTTATCCAACCGAGTCACTCAGGTTCATATCCGCAGCATTAATCATATTTTCATGCTTCGTTTGTCAAACCCAACATTCACTACTATACATAAGCGTAGGGACCAGCACACCTCTATGCATAGCCAGACGTGCCTTTTTTTGACACGTTCTGGCATCTGACGAACAAATTCATTTTTAATCCATACGCATTCTCCTTCAAAATAGCTGTGGCGAAGCCACACATCATTACAGAGTTTACAACTTAATGGCTCTGATATTGTTATATAGTAAATGAATTATTTTGTGTATTACCGGGATTTTATACAGCTGTTAATTGCTGCTATAATTGGTTCCAGTAGTTAAAAACCATTTCGATGTAAATTTATAGATTATGTGGCTATTATGGGAAACATTATGATAAAATTTAAGTATTTTGTTAATGTGTTGGGAGAAAAAAAATTTATGCATAATGAATAAAATAAACAAAATATTTTACGGAATATATATTTTTTTACCAGCTGTTAGTTTTCTAAATCTGATATGAGTGATCATTGGGACTTTCTAGCAATATTACGGTTTTTCATAAAATCTTTTAAGTTAAATGAACACAATAATTTGATTGTTGCCTTTTACCACAATGCTTTACGTGAGTGTTAAGGTGGTTGTGAAATAATCGTAAATCTTTTCTTTTGTAGTAATTTAGGTAATTATGATAATTTGGGTTTTTTGTCATATATCACACTACTTTTATTTTTTTTTATATTTATTTAACCTAAAGAAGATTATAAAACCACGATATTTTTTTTTGTGTTGCTTAATTTAGAAAACTTTTATTACGTTTCCAAGTTAAAAAAGTAATTATTTACAGCGGTTTTCTAACAACAATAACGTTATATTTGAGTTTCTTTATCCCAAAAAACCATGTCCTTCCCTAACAACAATTAAAACTTTTAATAACATGGCTTGATAGATCAAATGTTTTAAAATTAATTAGTATCGCAGTAACTATAAAAACAAATAATAAATTTCTTTTTTTAATCATCATTTATTGAAAAGTCTTTTGTTAAGATTAACTTGGTGGATAAGAGATGGAGAGACAATCTTTCTAACAACTGAACGGCAAAGGATACGAAGAAAAACAAGCAAATTGCTTACATCAAAGAAGGAAGAAGAAGAAGAAGAAGAACTTGGTGGATGAAACAAACATTTATTTTATTTAACATTAAACACAGTATCTCTAACAAATATAAGAATATGAAGAGTTTTTTGTATGTTTTTACATAACATTTAAATGTTGCTTACTATAAGAAATCGGATGATGACCAAAGCGGCAAATTAATAGGACCGTTTGTACTAAACCACCACTGCAACCATTAAAAGTACAGCGACAATTAAAAGTACACCAAACCTTTACATAAATCTGTTATTTATTGAGTCAACCTATAGAATTAATACTTTTTTTATTGGTCAGCAATTAATTTTCAATTATGTATTACCTGTACTACTTTTTTTAATTAGGGATTACATGGACACTGCACTCTGAGGTGTCCTCTAAAAAAGATGGGAAAAACAGAGAGTGATAGGTGATAACTTCGCTGAAACTGCAGAACATTTGCTTTGCGAATGCCCAGCGCTTTTCTGCAAAAGACTCAAGTTTCTGGAAGGGGACTTCTTAAAGCCCTCTGATGGCAATGACTTAGCTCACAGAAAACTGATAAACTTTGTACGAAGTCTCTGAATCCCGGGCCTCGAATAGATTAAGGGTTATGCACAAAAGATCTGATAGGTCAAAGTGTTTAAGAGGCAGCATAGCCTTCACGACCCCCCCTACAATCTACAACGTTTTACTTGAGTGAGTTCTTTTAAAAAAAAATTATTTCCTTTTTTTGTTTTTAAAGTAATTTTTAAGGTTTTATTTTATTTAGGTAGGAGCTTTGGTACAATATAAGTTGATAAATTAATATTTTGTGTTATATTTGTGTTAGTGATAAATAATACGCCCTATACTTGTAGATTTTAAATTTTAAGATTGGGTATTCGTGTGTTTAGGAGTTGGTCTAAATTTTTAATTTGAGTTAGATCTGTTTAAGACGTAATGCAGTGTGATTTATGTATTGCTCAAATTGTATGAGTGTGCTGTACATTATTTTTATTTTAACATAAATCTTGTTGAAACCCAACTGAAACATATTTTTTGAAGTATTATTGCAATTTTCTAGTTTCAATTTAGCACGCGTATCTTGGATTTGGGTCAGGTTTGCAAAGTAGGTGATTGGGCAAGCCCGGTCCTAAAGTGGGTTAGCATCGTCTCGCTCTCGCACGTGGGATACGTGCAAACAGTGCGAACAACCGCGTACGCCTTGCGACGTATAGTACACTCAGTGGAAGCAGCACCGCCAGTCTCAATTCAACTGTTGCACCTAAACATACTATCAAAATAATAGTGAGATACCTGACGATCTATAACTCGTCTGGCGGAACGCGCGTTCTCACATCCTGTGATTTCTAACGCTACATGACGATATTTTAAACCAAACATAGTCGACTGTTTGGGAAAATAATGGCAGAAGACGATTTCAATGATGATGGGAATGATTTAAACACGAAATTCGGTTTGAGGTTACGAGGAAGAAAAGGTGCGCTCAAAAAGAAAAATGTTTATCAAGTCAAAGATCATCATTTTATACCAAGATTTTTCAAACAACCCACATTCTGTTCGCATTGCAAGGATTTTATATGGTAAGTTTTATTTATGAAACCTTGCAGATATAGTCTTTTTAAATAATATAAAATATGTAGGTTTAGGTGGAAATGGGCTCCATAGGGACTAGGTAATAATTGATTTTTGTCCCTGTCACCGTACATTCATTAAATATATTTATTCACTTACTGGTAATACTTTCTAAAAAAATAACAATAAAACGCGCTTATATTTAAAAATACATGCATACATCCAACACCTGTAGACAGCGTGCAATGACAGAAAAAACGGTGTTATCATACTTTAGTTAATAACTACACACAGTTTAGGCATAAATAAAAGATCAGTTAAAATGTCAAATATTCACGAATTGATGTTTGAATTTTTTAAAACAGATATTTGAATCCCAGAGAATTCTTTTCGCGGAGCGCGCACCAGTATCCCTTTTATTTATTATCTCTTAAACGTGAAATTTCCGAAGTTTAGTGTTTCGAAATAAAAATCATGATTAGTTTTTTGACAGTAATAATTATTTTTAATGTAATCCTATTTCATGGATTTTTTATTTTTTAAAAATGACGAAAATTAAAAAAAAATGTATAAAATATTTTATTTCTGAATATAAAAAATAGTATTTTTATTAAAATTGTTCAAATTTTGTAGGACTAATATATATATATATATATATATATATATATATATATATATATATATATATATATATATATATATATATTCTGTTGTTTTGGCATTTTTTTAGGGTTTTTATATTGTATGTAAAACTTTAAAACATTACTTGAAAGTGAGATATTTTCACTCCAATGTGTCTAATTCCACCACAAGACATAAGTGAATTTTCCACTGTTCAGAATGACGACCTGCCATTGAAAGAATCTACTCTGAGTAAAGACGACAAAAAAGCGTTACCCGTATGATAACCCTCATTAGTGCAACTTTAAACATTGAGAACTACGTAGGTACTTTAAAATGATTATTTATATTCCGAATTTCCAATTTGTATGAATCACTTCCAGGTGAAAAGTATCACCCATCTCTCTAATTTATAACTCTATGGTTGCGTATTAACAAAAATGTTTACACCAAAATTACATAATATTGATTATTCGTTTTAAAATAACATGAATAGGCTATTAATTTACTCTATGCGTACATAACTAGCATTTTGTGTGGACTTTAAATTTTTAATTTCTTAATATATCCTGCATTTAGGTAAAAAATATAATAATTTTCCAGGGTATTTTTAAATCGGTTGTTAATTTTTTAATAATTCTTTTGTTCTTGTACTGTTCTTATTTTACTCTATATTGTCTTTGTTTCTAAATATTGCCACTTACTGTCTTTTTTGCATTATGCTCCATGAGATCCCTTCTATTTTTCTGGGTTTTGCATTCTTTCTGAGTTGTGTGTCTGTTTTGATTTACTATTTGTGTTTTTTGTGAATTTACCGAATTTTCCGACGATTGGTGTTTTTGAGATTTGTAATTTTAGTTGCTTCGATTGATACTTTACTTTTTTCAGTCATAGTTTGTGCTTATTATTAAACGCTATTTTACGGAGTATTTTTAAAGTTTATTGCTTTAGTTATTATTTTTGTTTACGTCGTAAAACATTTTTTGGTAGATAGATTGTAGATTGAAGGGGGGTCGTGAAGGCTATGCAGCCTCTCAAGCACCTCGACCTATCAGATCTTTTGTGTATAACCCTTAATCTATTCGAGGCCCGGGATTTCGTACAAAGTTTATCAGTTTTCTGGGAGCTAAGTTCCTGACATCAGAGGGTTTTAGGAAGGCCCCTTCCAGGAACTTAAGCCTATTGCAGAAAATCACTGGGCATTTAAAAAGCAAATACTCTGCAGTTTCAGCGAAGTTCTCGCAGTAGCGGCAACTATCACTCTCTGTTTTGCCCTTTTTTTTTCATGTGATACTTTAGAGAGCAGTGTCCAGTGAGGAGTCCCGCCACCAGTTTTAAGTCTTTTTTGCCAACTCCAGAAGCTGTTCAGCTTTCCTTGGAGTAAGGCTCACTGTTTCCCAGCAACGAACCTCTTTTATCAAGTGGGTCTTGGAGAGTCCACAGAAGGGTTTTGGACCAGAAAATTGTATATTTGCCCCTACCTTGGCAAGGCAGCTTGCTTCACATTTCACATCAAAGTGACCTGCTTCCAGTTGTCTCAGGAATTGTTCACAGTCCCAAGTTAGCTTAAACTTATAAGTGTATGACTTCAGAGCTTTTAATGCTGCTTTGGAAATCTGATAGAGTATAGATTTTTTCCCTTCGGGTGTCCCTTTCGAAGGAACTCCTGGGCACATATCTCTGTAGCATGTACTTCTGCTTGAAAGATTATTGGGATGTTGCCGAGTGGTTTTGAAAGCCTAAAATTCGGCCCTGTAACGCCCTTTCCAGCCCTTTTATCCATATTGGATCCATTAGTGTGCCACACTGATGCATCCCTTACTAGTTGAGGTCTGTTTTCTGTGCAAATTTAGTGGTTGTTTATGACCACATCAAACTGCATTCCGAAGTCGTACCTAACTGGCATGATATCTATCTGCTTAAATATGGATTCCATGGAAATATTTTCCAAAATCTTCAAATGTTCAATCCGATTTTCTGCTTTGAAATTTATTATACTTATGGCTAAGTCTGAAGGCACTGATTGCTGCTTCCTTTATTAAACATAGGTGCAATGGTGAAAGGTTCAGCATTGCCTCTACTGCTGCAGTAGGGCACGTGGATATTGCTCCTGTGATTCCCAGACAGGCTAGCCGCTGCACTTTCTGCAGCTTGACTTGTGCCCATTTTTGGCTACCATATCATTGAAGCATAGGTGACCATGGGTTTAATGATCGTTTGGTACCGGTAGATCATTTTTGGTTTTAGACATCATGCCTTGCCAAAGATTCTGTAGCATGTTCAGTTTGCCTCTATAGCTCTAAAAAGAATGTGGTTGAGTTGGCTATTCCATGTCCATTTTTGGTCGATTATTATGCCCAAATATTTTACTTCTTTGGAAAATGTGAGCTGGATTCTATTCAGAGTTAGGACTTTAACACTTTACAAATTCAATTCAACTAAGTGTTAAACTTGTATTTGAAATTAAGCGAAAGTTACTAATTCAAAAAAAATCCTCTGAAATCTGATTACGACAATCGGAATAGAAAAACACCGATGTTCGTTAATTTTGTTATTTTCATGACAACTACAATAAAGTTTATTTTCCTTAGTTGTTTTAGGATTAGGATTATTTTAAATTCTCCCACCAACCGGGACTTGTACTTGAAAGATTCAAAAATGGATTATTGAAAAATCGTTAGATTAAAAGAATGTTACATCGAAAAAACAAACAAATACGCGAGGTTACATTACATTTTAGCAATTAAATAACATTTAATATTCTATTAATGTAAAATTTGACATTTGATATGTTGAAAAAATGATAACAATTATTTGAGTCGTTAGTTTACAGTGAGATTGTAGGTAAAAATTATAATTTTTAACTGTTTTATTACAAAGGAAACTAAGAAAGTTTTGCAATAAGCTGTATTTATTTAATTTTTTTAAAATATTTTCCTCCACAGGCAATACATCTCTCTATCCTCCGAAACCTCATCTGCCACGTCTCGCTAGGGAGTATGGTGCACTCGTTCCAAGCCCTTAGAAGGTCCTTATCACTGGAAAACTGTCTCTCATTCAGCTTCATTTTCATATGGTGGAACAGTGCAAAGTCGCAGGGTGCAAGATCTGGTCCGTTCTGGTCATTTTTTTCTTTACTGATTTTTGGGATTTTTTTAACTGCTCCGGGTGTATCCCCATCAAGAAAGATCCAAACTTTGTTTGTCTGTTTTTGTCAAGCATTTTCCTCACAGCAGTAACGTTTTCCACATTAACGAACGTGGTGGCCTTCCCACCCTCTCAGCATCCTCCAGACTAAAAACCACTGAAAACCACCCGAGTATCATTTCGTGACCAAATTTTTATAGTATAAACTTTAAACTATCACTGCTGACAAACAACTGAGCCCACTGGCTTGGCGCAGCGGATAGTGTGCTAGTATGAACACGTCTCAACAAGCACCAACACTGAGACTCCTGCGCCACAAGGTTGCGTCATATCGCAAAACTTTTATAGTTCCAGTTAGTGTTACTCTATGAGTAGTATAATACTGCCATTTCTGAAAGGAGGAGAATGAGGAGGATGACGTCATCTTAAAATTGCTTTTAAATACTTTCCTTTATTGGTTTATTTAAATTTTCTAGAACTTTCCATGTCTTAATGTTTCGTACTTAATCAAAGTCGTACGTCGAAAAAGGGGTATTAATATTTACAATATTTTCGTTGGTTACACAGAGGTCGTGACTCAATGTCGTATGTCGAAAAGGGGGGAAATAATAATATCCTCGTATTGTTGATTATATATGATCAAATACCAAAAGGGCATGGTTATTTTGGAATATTTCTAGAACTTTCCACAAATTTCATATGGGTAAGAAAGCCACATTACCTTACTTCCACGATCCCCACTCCACCTCCTGTCGCCTCACCAACCCTTACGCATTTCTCCACTACCTCCCACATTCAAATAAATGGTTTAAGATTAAAAAAGACTATGTTGCGGAAATTAGTAACAGAAGTTTGTATTTAAAAAAATTATTTTATTAGAATATATACAGACACAGAATATATATAACACAAAATACAATTCTTTCTTTGTTTTAGTTTGGTGCATGTTTTAACACGTCAATTTTTATTTGTATCCTATATTCTAAGTCTATTTCTTTTAAGTATTGTTCCAACCAGTAATTTGATAGGTACATTACATTTATATTATCTAGTTTTAATGTGTACCGGAGTCTGCCTCTATGCATAACTTCCTTAATTCCAGCTTTTACCAGTTCTGTACCTTCTGCAATCTCTTTTAGTCAATGACAATCTCTAAATTTTATGCATTTCTTGCATTGTAACGATGTTAACCCTCTCCTTCTTCACTTGGGTAAATAGAACGTCCCCGTAAAATTGCAAGTTTTCGATTTTGGCAAATGTGTTGTCGTTAAAACTCGTCTATACATTTGTATTTAAGATAGAAAATGGTTTTTCGATTGTTAACATATTAATTCCATTTCGTTTTTATAGGGTAATATAACATAATTGTCTGCAATAAGAGTTTGTCTCATATTGTAAACACGTAAAAACGTATTTCTAAGTAGTAGACATCTCCTTGCCCATCCTTATCTGCCAAAACTCCTACATAGGTATATTTATTCTTATTGTTAACGGTAAATGCGGATACGCTGTACTCTCCAGAAGGGCCTAAGTTTTTCCACCTGGTGTAAAAGTAGTCTCCTAGTCTCCTTTTTAATTCTGCTATCTCCTGTTCTGTCTCTAAAAGTGTTTATATTTTTCTTTAACCGTAGCTGTATTTTCTAAATACTCTATCTTCCTTTTTTAAAATTCTGTTTCCTTCATTTCTAATTTCCGTTTCATTACAGATAACACAGAAATGTGGGAAATTGGCGTTATTTCTTTTAGTGCAAAAGGCATAAGCCTATTTGTTTTGTTTACACTTTTTCTTAGAACTTTAGGTATAATATTACATGAAGATACCAGTCCGAGATCCTAAATGAGGATAAATTCCGGGATAGTGCTAAACAGTGTGAAAGATCGGGTAAAGAATGTATCTCCAGCCTTAATGTAGCATTTTTGAAAAATTCCCACATTTTTCTTCTTGTTACTCGTATCTTTTACAATCTCTATGTAATTAATAGGTAAGAACTTTAAACTTGATGCATTGGTTTTAATTGGTAAACTAATCTGTAGACCGGTTAATTTTCTTTTATTACTGTTCCCCCAATATACGTATTGCAGTATAATATTAAATACAAGACAGCAACTATTTCGTAGACTTTTTAACAATGTTGTCCAAATTTTAGCAAATGATATTGAGTATATTGGTGTATTTTGGAAATAAAGTTTGCTTTCCTTCAGTAAGGTTAGACAGTCGTCTAAAAAATTGTTTTACCCTGTATGGTTATCGGCAATAAAATAATTATATACGGTTGCTTCTAATCTAGTAATTTCATGTTCTTTGGATAAAGTGTTGGGAAATGTGTCTTCTTTTAATCTCTTATCTGGATGGTTTAAAAGATCTATTATATGGTTACCAATGCACTTGTTAACACCAGGACTTGTTACTTGGCAAATAAATTTATTATAAATTTTAACTCTGGCGTTAAAAGTTTACCAAGTAAGCCAATCAATTCTGACTGTATTATTATTATTATTATTTACAATTACGTTACAATTCTCCTGATACATTCCATGTTTACAAAAGTCAAAGTTACTTGTTAAGTAATATCATAGTGCCATTTATCTCACTTCAATACAATAATAACAGAGATACATGTTAAGGCCTTTTTGGTATATTCGTCATGACCCTGTATAATCATCGTTACAAGGATATGGCTAGTGCCATTTGTCCCACTTCAATTATAACAGAGATACTAATGCCTTTTTTTTATTGGCATCGTTTTTGTTACGACCCTGTATAATCAAAGATACGAGTATAATGAATAACTGAAGTTCTAGCGTGACGTCAGTTAGTGCCCTTTGTCCCACTTCAATAATAACAGAGATACTAATGTTTTATTTGGCATCGTTTTCGTTAGGACTCTGTATTATCAACGATATGATAATAATGAAATTTGTGGAGTTCTAGCATGACATCAGCAATTAAAAGTCTATTAGAAAAAAGCAATTAAGAAATAAAAAGCACACTACACTCAACACACCTCCGCAGCCAAGACCGTATCTTCAACGTTAAGGCTAATGGGCCCGACGACTCCGAGGCGGTTTATCGCGTAGAGCGCGCTAAAAATGTAGCTTCCCTAAAAAATTAGTGATGATTCCAGAATAATTAAAACTCATTTAAATAGATAGATATTAAAAAAAATAATCAAATGTGAAGATGTCCGCAACGGAAAAGGGCGGTATAGCATGTCACGCCAATTTCCCGGTAAACGTGATTCTAAAACGGCTGTAACTTTGCACACATGAAGATGAAAATTGATAAAACTTAAAAAAAATCATATTGTCCGCAATTTAAGTGGGGCGGTTCAAAATGTCCTCAAGCTGAAAAAGTCCAAAAATTCAATAAATTTGCGAAAAAATGAAATAAATGATAATAAATGGCTGTATAACTAAAAAAATACTGGTCGTAAGAGTTAGGTAATTTTAGGCAAAAAATTTCTTATAAAAATACCTACAATTTAAGACATGACAGACCTCATTTGGACCAATAGGACCGGAGATATGGCTTGTTAAAGTTGGGTCAACAAACACACTCGCGATTTTTCTAAAACAACTCAAAAACTAGCAAATTTAGGTTCTATTAGTTCATATAAGGTCTCTTAAGTCTTAAATTGTAGGTCTCTTTATAGGAAAACTTTTGCTTTTATACACCTAATCCTTACGACCAGTATTTTTCAAATTTTCAACTTATACAGCCATTTTTTTCAATTGTTTGCAAATTTGATGATTTTTTGAATGTTTACAGCTTGCGGACAGTCATTACCGCCCCACTTTAATTGCGGACAATATGATTTTTATGAGTATTAGGTATCAATCTTCATGTGTGTAAAATTACAACTGTTCTGAAATCATGTTTACCGGGAAACTGGCACGACATGTTCCGCATTGCGGACTAGCTAAACCACCCTACTTTCATTGCGGACAATTTTACATTTAGTAAATTCTTTTTAATAGTCTTTCGATTAAAATAGGTTTCAACCGAGTGGCCAAACCGCCCCGGTCGTAGCTTTTCGACTAGCCTTACCTTTGAGGACACGGTCTTGGCTACATCTTTTGCAATTTTCAATCGTTCTGAAATAACCATTAAAATTTGCACTTGGCCCTAGACCTATATTTAAATATTAAAAATAAAGAAAAATATTCAATGGAACTGTTATTTATAAACACAAACTAACCCTTTTAAATATTTTGTATTACTATAGATATAACAAAACTTCCACAAAGGATTAGTATTATATCCTCAGCAATAAAAAAATTAATTTAAATAAATCATAAATGAATGTGCTTTAATTATAATGTTTTTAACATAATTATTATTAAATTTTTTTTATGTATTTATGGTGGGACCTTCAAACGGAATTAGACCATGCATTTTTTTTAACTAGGTAATTTAAGGATGTTTAATGTTACTCTTGTGTGGCAGAGGGTAAAGAGGGTACTTTATGTTTAGACCATTAGCAGGGTTACAAACATTATTTTAAATAAAAAAAAACTCCAAAAAAATTATTGATATTTTTTTTTAATCGGCTATTATGTAAGTAAAAAGTTTTAACTATTATTAACTTCCCAGTGGAAGTTATAGTAATGGGTCCGATATTGCAAATCCCGAATTTTGACATATCTCCACATTTTAAGGTCCACAGAGTCAAATCAGTTTTTTTTTAAGTGGACGTATGTGTTTATGTGCGTGTGTGTGTGTGTGTGCTTTTTTTGCTCGTGTTAAGTTCTGTATTTAAAAGCAGATTATAGTGCGCGAGTAAGTATATAGATTATTGTAAAAACGACCTAAAGGAGATCACTGAATAAAATTTAGTATTACAAAGGAACTAGAAAAGTTTTGCAATCTGACGCAATCACGTAGTGCAGGAGTATTACTGACACAAATTTAAAATTCTCCAATTACTATTTTTTATTGGAATATTTATATTATTGAAAATATCATAAAATTCTGTATTAAAATTAGTATAATTTATGAATTGCAAAATTCAGGTAGTTTACCATTTTTTTCAGTTTTTTTATTCTCCATAAAAAACAGTCTAACCGATATTGCTAAAAATCTAATCAGTTTTAAGTTGCATAATTATGCGTCGAATGCAATTAGTCCCACGTTAATATCATTTTTTGTTCTTGAGATAATTGAGAAGAAAAATAATTCCAAAAGTTTACCATTTTTTTCAGGTTTTTGATTCTCCATAAAAAACAGCCTGACCGATTTTGCTGTAAATCTAATCAGTAAAAAGTTGCATAATTATGCGTCGAACGCAATTGGTTTCACATCGATATCATTTTTTGTTCTCGAGATATCAAGTCGAAAAATAATTCCGAACACACATACGAATATACGCACATACGTACATACACACACACAGACGTCCACTCTGTGTACCTTAAAATGTGGAGATATGTTAAAATTCGGAATTCGCAATATCGGACCCATTACTATAACTTCCATTGGGAAGTTAAAAATTAAATAAATAGAGTTCTATTACAAAACTTTCCTTGTTTCCTTTGCATATCAGTATTTAGTTTTAAGATTTATCCAGAATTAAAAAACAGACATACAGGTATAGCAGAGTGCTTAATGCTATCACGGGAAGACACAATGGACATTGTCTGAGTGCCGTTTGCGAGATTCGTAAAAGGTATTATGTATGCCATTAAAAACACCAAGTCTCGTAACTCAGTTCTTCTACCGTAAAAAGTTGTGAGATCCATGTAATACCAAGTCGGTTAATTTATTCAGTCCCTACCTAAGGGTCCTTCTGTCTTAAGTTATTACGTAATTAGCTACTCAACAACATCTTATAGTGACCAAATCGATATTAAAAATGTTTTATGTTTTAAATAAATAGATTGACTTGACCATCGCATGAAAACACAATTTATTTCACAAGTAATACATTTTATATTAAATTAAATTATTTATTTGGGATTACACAGTTATTTATGCAGTTGGTGTATCCAGAAAACTGGACCAAAATTGCAAAATATTTTAATTTTTTCTTGATTTATACACTGAATACTTATTGTATTTTAAATTTGAAGCTTTTATGTCTGCTAGAAGTGCCTTAGAGTTTTGATGGTCGGTCTGTCAGAGAGTGACAATTAAGAAATTTCGACTAGTTATAATTGTTAAATTACTGGTTTAAATTGGATAAAATTTAAAATATACCGTGTTTATACAATGCCTGCTTGGTTACTAAAAATTCAGGCTTCTAGTTTTTTCCACAACGAAAATGGCCTGAACTGCTTCGAGAAAAGGATGGTACGGCCGTGCCGCTTTTTTGCTCGACTGTGCTCCAGATAGTTGCATAGGTTGTTTACTATTTGACTACGCAAAATAACAATTTTTTGGTAATTAATTGTTAAAAACTATAACACATAACATATATCAGCAATTTAAAGTCTCACAATAATATTAATAATGGCATTTATCAGAAAAGCTACATTAATTGGCCTTGACTGATAATGACATATCCGTTCTAGTAATTTTTTATTGTTTAATAAATTGAGTTCTACCACATTATTTGGTAATAAGTAAGTTGGAGGTTTGTTTACTTCGAGGGAGTTAAAACAACTTTTATTTTTCAAAAAATTCGAAAACAATGACCTTGTGTATTTTTTGCATAAACAATTTCCTGTCTATTAACTGAAATAAATTTTACGTAATAAAATTATTAAAGTTTAATTTAAAGATAAAAAAAAACAATAATTTTAGAACCCAATAATACGAAACTCAAAAAATAATTAATATAAATAATTAATATAAAATATTATGAATACTAAGAAATGAAATAAAATTAATAGCCTTCTGATGCAATATTAAATATCCTTCAAAAATTATAAACTCGTCTTTTAACTTTCCCATGCTGCCTGAGTCGTGTCACTTCTATTAGAGGGACCAAATGACAGCGTGTCTTCAAAAATTAGTTATACGTTAATAGTTTATAGTGTAGGTATCCTTGCAGGAGTCTCATTGGTTCTTATCGTCGTTGTGATATAATATTAATGTAGACAGACATATTAAGTTTAAAATTAAATTATAAAAATTTATTGTTATTAAAATTCCATTAATTTATACCTACAAATTATTGATTTTGTCCTTAATTTAACACTACAGAGAAAAAAACACTTAACACATGTTTCTTATAGAAAGTATTTATGTAAGTACTAAGTTGAAGAGTTAGGCGGAAATAATAACAAATAATTAAAATAATGGTTGCTTATTAATTTATAAATCTAATAAAATTGTTGCATGTAGTCTTATATTATGGAAAACATGTTAACTAATTATAATTGATACATTTTGTTTTATAACAAATTAACAGCTGTATAAAAATTAACTATGTTAGTCTATTTCACGATTATTAAAAAAAAATTCACAGCGGTTAGGAAAATTTTAATTAACAAAAAAAATATTAAACATTTTCAATTCACTAATTTCATTTCTTAAATTTTAATAATTTTATAATTATTTACTTATTAAAACATGAAGTTTCATTTTTTTGTAATTTTACTTCAATAATTAATGAAAAATCGTAAATTATTATACACTTTTATTTTGTTTTTCTCTTAATTTGGACAAATCATCGAAAAATTTCATCAACTTTAATAAATATATAAAATAATTAATAATAATAAATAATTTAGATATGGTTTGATTACAAAATCTTGGTATTAAAAAATGTAATGAACAAAAATTATTTTACATTTTTTTCATCATTTTCGCCTAACTCTTTAACGTCTTTAATTACTACGGGTACTATCATTTAATCAATGTTAATAAACATATTATAAAAAAATATAATAAAAGGCATCACTTTTATCAAAATATCAATTCTCTTTCACCTTTATAATAAATCGTTTTTCGTCAAATAAATACACAAAGGTCCATCATTGAAAGGACTAAATTTCTTCGTACACCCGACGTATTTCGACATTGACAGTCTTGTGTGGCAACCACCGCTTTCGTCGGTTCTTCTCTTTTCTTTATACAGAGTGGCCAACCAAAAACGAAACAGAGCCATTTGCAGGAACCTCGTCAACATTTTACAAAAACGCTCAGCCCCGTCGATTTTTAATTCCACTTGATTTTTTTCCGGTATTTTTGAATCCACCACTTTCAACCCCAAGAAAGGGTAAAATTGGAATTTTAACATGTAAAATGTATTGGGAAGAAATGTAAAATTTAAAGACTATTGTATAGAGAATTGTAAGAGCTTTTAAAAGACATCTTATTCTACCCCCAAGGCCAAATAAAAATTCTAGGGTAATTCTTACCTTCGCTTTTACTAAGCATGATACCTAACCTAACCTAACCTACCTTCGCTTGGGGTTGAAAGTAGTGGAGTCAAAAATACCGGAAAAGAGTGTCCCCCTTTATTCAAAAATCAACGGGTCTGAGCGTTTTTCTAAAATTTTGGCCACCCTGTATCAAAGCGGAGTCAGTAACAAAATAATTATTACAATGTCTAGTAAAAGTAAATAAAGTTTGTCATTAATAATGCGTCGCCTTTAAAATATTTTTTATGTTCTTGTGTATGTATACCTAATTTATTTTAAAAATAAATACATTTATGATTATATAACTATCGTTTAAACAAAGTGGGATTTTTTGGGTGTGGATTCTGATGAGTCATTTCTCATTTAATCATAGCATAGTTTTCAAAGCAAATTTAGAAATTGGGAAATGGTCATTAATTATGGAAGTTCAGGTCCGGCGTTTAAACTAATAAATCAAATAATAAATTTAAAACCATTTGGTCGAACCTTTAACCTAGATCTGTTTTAGAAAATTACAGAAAACAATCTTATTTAATGAATTTTGTTGTAATGTTAGATAATTTTTAACTTACTTCTATACTTCTTTTTATACTATTAAACGAAATTGATTTTTCTTTTACGAAAGTAATGGTATTTTAAAGAGAAGAAAGTATGACAAACTGCGAGAAGCTGATTGAAGGAGAAAGATTGGAACAAGTAAAAAAGCTTGTATGCTTGGATTCAAAGTTTACGAGGGACGGAAAGTATGACTGTGATATTGATCAAAGTGTGTTGGCAGGGAAACGAATGAATGGGGTGCTGCATAACTTTATGAGTAACCAGAACGTGCCAAAAAACAAAAACTGGCTGTGCATAGAGGGGTGCCGGTCCGTACACTTATGCATGGTAGTGGATGTTGGGTTTGGCAGAGGAAGCATGAAAGTAAAATCAATGCTGCAGAGATGAGTAGTCTCAGAAGTATAGCTGGAGTGACTCTGATGGTTAAAGTAAGGAATAATGTTATAAAGGAACGCTGTGGCGTGAAAGAAGATGCAGTAACAAAGATAAATAAATGAATGCTTGGATGGTTTGTACACGTAGAGAGAATGAATGAAAGAAAATTGACGTAACAGATTTTTAAGGTGAGTGTAAATGGGCGGTAAATATCGACCTAGATAAACATATCTTGGTCAAAACGAAATTGTTTTTTAAAAGGCCAGGTCAAGAATATCAGCAACCGACGAGCATGTATATAAATTCTGATAAAAGTAGAAAAAGCAGAGAATGTGTAAGAACCGTAAAAAGTCGTTTCTGTCTACTCCTACAGTGACTATATGTATATATGTATGATTTTTCTAATGAAATTCATACATCTAAAAAAATTTCATTATTAAATTAATCTCCTAAAGTGTTAGACGCACTGTTTACAAAATACTTATACATATGTGACCAAACAAAAAAAGCTAACTTGTGTCGGTTTATTATTACTAGTTAACTTAAATAAATCAAAAATATACTTGAAACTCTGCCTAACCCCAACTATTTTGGAAGTATTTTAAGGTATTTGTAACTAATAATGATTAAGTTTTAACTATATACTTACAAAAACTTTGATGGTTATTTTTTTTAATTGTATTCTTTATTTAACTAATTTTAATTTTAATTTTTACGTTCTTAATATATAATAACAATGGTCCTAACAATTCTTTTGTTTTTATTTTATTTAAATATTTTGGTTGGTAAAATATTAAAATATAACTATTTATTTAAATAAATAAGCATATAGCCAATTATTTTTATTTTTAAATCTAGTGTATAATATAACCATAACATTATTTGAAAACGAATTCCTTTTCGTATACAAATGAAAATATTTTGACAAATAAGAATCAAATAAATTAAAATTTGTAATACATTTTATTAACCTAGACACATTTTTTAAACTTTATTGACTTTTAAAATCTTACAGATATACAAAATCACTATGAAATAACATTTTGGCATCAACTTGCAATAAATCAAATTTTATGACTGTGACGTAAATAGCAATTCAGCATTTTTATGAAATTTTTGTTTCGGCAATATAGCTTATATTTTTGTATTATTAATTTTAAAATTACTCTCTTCTTTGACTGTTTAACTTTGACCTTAAATATTAGGATAGTTTTTAAAAAAATGATAAATATTGTTAACTGTAAATAATTTTATAAGCCAAAACTAAAAACAGGCTTTGTCCAAATTATCCAAATTTTTTATGGGAATGACAGCGTTTTTTTATAATCTTATACAGATCAAATTATTTGAGTTTGTTGAACAAATCCATCAGATTTGCTTAATGATTTAATCAAACTAAACATTTCCAATACCAAACAAAGTTTGTCCATTTGTTAAAAGTTAAGGTAAATATTTAAAAATACATTTCAACAAACTCACATCTTGATTCAATAATTTGATTTATATTTCGAGTTTTCACTTTGTGGTATGCACATAATTTAGTTTCCAATCAAAAGTTCAAAAGTTTGTAAATTGCTGTTATTAAAAATTTGACATCCATCTTGTATATAATGAAGCAAAAAAACATAATGCCACAATGAATTTTATATTGAGGAAATTCGACATGTTTTGGCAAAATATTCATCATCATGCTACATGTAAACAGTAGGCTGCGTTCGTTTTCAATTTGGTGGTCCGTTTTTTTTTGACCTCATGACATACGTTGCCGCAACATAATTCCATAGTTAAAATTTTACATAATTCAATTTTTTAAAATAACAGAAAACTTTTTATATATTCCAGTATTGCTTTGTAAGTAAATCCAAATCTTGCTTTATTAAAAGCATTTAATAAAAAAACATTTGATGAGATTATCGTTCTTTAAGTACGCTTTGTTAAATTTTTATTTTAAAATAAAAAAAACTTTTTTTTTACTATTTACAACAAATTTTTAAGACTATTTATAACACTCTACAATATTATTTTTATTTCATGAGTATACTGAATTTAAAAAAAAACGAACATCGTAAAGCAGTCGACCAATTGCAATGAAGTTTTCTATACTCGTTTCTTTTAAGAAATAAAAACAATATAGACAAACATTTTTAACAGGTGTACATTTTTCTATTTTTGTTTTAACAAAAATTATCTTTTTAAATTTGCATTTTCTACTGTTTATAGCAATATTTCGTATCAGTTGGAGCTTAATTTATTAAGTTATCATGTCTAGGCCTCTTTTAAGGAATAATGCCTTGGTCCGGGTGATGTAAAAAAAAAATTATAACCGTTGTCACGGATTTGGACTACCTTGAGCATTTTAGAATTGCTGATTTATAAGACAGAGTTTTCCACAACACGGTTAATTGGAAATGCTTGGTTGGGAGTACGCACTTGTGGGCTTCGTTTGTATAAACCATATGTCTCCCACATACACCTGACATCGTGCTGGTCGGTTTAATTAGTATAGATTAGGTTAGATAAGGTATTATGTGAGTGGGTCGTAGTAAGGTAACCCCTCCACTGCGACCACTGTGTATTATGGCTCACCTCAAGAGGTTATAGTTCACCGCACTATCCAGTTCTTCTCATGAAATTCATGGTAGTATAAGGTAAGATTTTTTTTGAAATCGGTAAGTTCGAAGGTGGTAAAACCAAATAAGTTTAACCTTATTCTTCCTAAGCAAGGGCATGAACAAAGTCTGTGTTTTGCTGATTTGTCTTTCACGCAGCAAAATCGACAGTGCGTTTGTTGGTTCAGATCTATTCTTTCGAGGTGGTATCTTAAACGACAATGTCCCGTCAGAATTCTCAGGTCATTCCTACTACATTCCAGGATCTGCTAAGTTGTGTTTTTCGAGGATTTAGGTAAAAACGACTTTAAATGTGTTAAACAGTGCGTGAGTCTTTTTCTCTCCTCCCAGTCCAAAATAATGGTTTTTACAGCAATTGTGGTCCCTCCAAGGACTGGTTATGACTCTGTGAATGCACAATTGGATCCCTGTTTTTTCGAGGATGTCAGCTTTCTCGTTGCCCTTCACCCTTTGTTGTCCAGATACCCACAGCAGAGTCACTCTGTTGTTTGCACCAAGGCACTTCCAGGGTTTAATTCAATTTCATACAAGCTTAAAGTTTATCTTGTTAGATCTCAGTGCTTTTAAAGCAGCATGGCTGTCTAAAATGATACTTTTGTTTTTGTTTACTAGAGGTTTATTAGTCAGCTCTTTTGCACATAATTCGATTGCGAAGACTTTAGCCTAAAAGATTGTAGCAAGACTATCAAGACTAAAAGCACCGACTCCAACTTCATTTGGGGTTTTTGAGCCATCTGTGTACATTACGTATTTAGTCTCTGAAAGTGGATTGCTCTCATCATTCTCTCATCTCTCTTCGGAAAAGGACTTGAAAAGACTTTTTCACGTGTTTTCTGGTAGCTAGCATGTCAGGAACCATCTCGAGGATTTGGTGGTTTTTTTGTTTTAATCAGTATCAAATTGGGATGATAAATAAAATCGTGTTGTGATCTCTGATGAATTCTGATTCTTCTTTTGTGTCCACGATGGGCGCAAAAGATTAAGAGACGGTTGTGGTATGGGGCGCGATAATATACAGCAGCAGGTCACCTCTAGCTTTTATTGACATAAATTTGAATGATAATAATTACATACGAAACGTACTGCAGCCTGTTGCATTGTCATACCTACGAAGATTAATTTAACTTCTTCTCCAACAATACAACGTACGTCCTTATACAGCAAGGGGCATTGCAATGTTCTTACAAGATTTTTACCACACAGCGTGTGGGATATGTTTGGACATTGACTAGATCATTTACACCAATCACCAAATAACCTAGATAGCCTTGGTAACCGAATTTAAAATGCCTGGGATATGATTCTTTAGGATACCATAATTTATTTAAATTCACTCAAGTTTCGAAGAGTTATCAAAAGCCTAAGAAACCTTGGCAGACATTCTTATTATTAAATAAATTTTGAATTTTTTCATTTTAGTTTGATAACGTAATAGTTCTTTAAAATTAAATGTTAAACAAATTTTGTTTACATTTCGTTAAAATGTATCAACTCTTACTGGGTGATTTTTTAGAAAGCCATCAGATTATGGCCATAACCCATTTAAATTTTAAAGCAATGAAAAAATATTATTTTATTGAAAAAATGCAGCAGTTTGTAGATTTATAATTTAAAAAAAAAACGAGTAAGCTTCAGATCACACGACTGAAGTAACTTCTTTAGCTCCATCTATATGTATATATATATATATATATATATATATATATATATATATATATATATATATATATATATATATATAATTTATTTTTATTTCTTTTCTTGGGTTTGTGGTTACGAAATGAAAATATATAATTTACTTAATTTTTAATTTACACACACATTTAGTTGGTTTCATATAAAAACTAACATTCAAACGTTTTTTATTTTATTTTCCCACTGTTACAAATTTTAACAAGAAGCAGATAGTTTGTTTATAAATTTGTCATGTAGGAAAAGTGTCCTGTGATAATTTCCTATAATTTATTACTTATAACAAAAGTTGAAAAGTAAGTTTAAAATTTGGGAGTACATAACACTACACTATAAAAATCTATCTTTTAAATCCCACGGCATATAACGCCTGAGTTTTCGTATCACAGTTGGTCTATGCGTTAGGTTTCGAGCTAATCTGTTTGGATGCTTATTTAAACGAATTTTGTACTTATCGTAGTAGTTCGTTATTTCCTATTTCACAGAGTTTATTTGCAGGTCTCTCGCTATTATTTAGTTTGGAACAAACCATGGAGCGTTGGTCATCACGTTCAAACGTATAGAAAAAATATTATATTGATAACAAGTTATACCTAAGAATAAATTTCTGATATACGAGTAAAATCAAAAAAGTTTGCTTTTATTTTTGTTTTATTTCAATGTATTTATTTAATTAATTGAAATACACCAAATAAATACATTAAAAATGTGTGCTCGCACCTCTCTCCTACAGTTATATACGAAACGACACTCTCTCTTTCTATCTTTCCTAACTTACATCTCCCTCTCAACTTCCGTTCGCCACGCCCGATCACACTTTTCGTAACGCTCTCGTCACGCATTCAGCACCTTACTTCCCAAGTCAAGTGTGCGTAATGAATTTTTACTATAAAAGTAGTGCATAAAGAAATAAAGTATAGTTAAATCTGAGACAGTTTCAATTTCTAAAAGCACCCTACACATTAACAAGATAAAAAACTTCTTTAAGGTAATAATCTTTACAAAAGCATAATAAAAACAAATGCAATAACTTAATTAACAGAAAGAGAATTCTAAGTAATAAATATAAGAAAGTCATAACAAGAAAAAAAAGAGAGAGACAGATAGAGAGAGAAATAGAGAGATAGAGTGACGATTGACCATTAGTTTAGATATCCTTAGATTGAGAAACCCGATTATGTAACGCATTCGTACAAATTTAAGTCCATTGCTCTCGAAAGATAAAAGAAGACATAAATTGTTTCAATTATTAATCTATTTTTGCCCGTTTTGTTTTTGTTACTGAAAGTAAAAAAGCACGAGTCTCAGAAAAAAACATTGTCATTGAAAGGCAGCAAAAAAGAGTATCGTTATTAGCAAAAAAAATTAAAAATTATAGTAGGATTTACATAGATTTCATAAAAAGAATACGTTTGTACTTTTTAATTTTTTTATTTTATTTAAAATATTTTCCAAAATTATTATAGCACTCGCGAAACAAAATTTTTTGCAAACGCATCGAAATATAAATAAAATCGGTAACATGAAGAGTAAAATTGCTAAAATCTAAAATCTAAAAATCTATAATATAGCATATTTCACGAATATAAGTGGTTTCGGATTATCGTTAGAAACTCGATAACCAGTATTCGAATTTTATTTTATAAGGGACTTCTTGTTTGAAAATTAAGGGTCAATATTTTTATTTGTTAGCACGGTTATTTTTGCTACCAAATCTGTCCTTAATGACTTTATTTATTGTACATAGTAAGAGAGTAAGTAATCCAAACAAATTTCACTAATTAACTAAGGTATTAAGCTTTAATTTGGCTTATTGATTCATTTTTGTTAGATTTTTTGTTACATTTCTAAAAAAGTAATAAGTAATCCTGGGTTATCGTTGTAGTGGGTACCAACATTAAAATCGTATAGTACCGATTGTACTTTTAAGTAGTGTATGTATACTATTGTATACCTAATAGACCGCAAAAATGCCGCGACTTGTTTTAGATGTAGATGCATTAATATTGAATGTACACTGCATTATGCTGTAGTACGTTTTGTTCTATTTTTTTTTGCATTCAAATTTTTTTATTAATAAAAACTAGATGTAACTTGCGTCCATTATGGACCCAAAAATGAATTATTATTTATTAAAGAACACCACAAGTTTCTTTCATTATTTCAATTTGATTTGCCGTTACACCACTTAAGCTAAGCAGCATGATGTTAAGGTGTCAGTAAAAGACACCTCGCATTTTCAATTGACCGCGTCTTGTAAAGTTGCTCGAGGTCGTCCGGTTCTATGACGATGGTTATTACTCCTTTAGACCACCTGGACCAAGGCTGTAACATTGTTGACACACTGCGTTTGCTACTACTGTACATTGGGAGAAAACAGATACATTTTTTGTTTAATTTTGGAACAAAAACGCTACTGAGCTTCCTTTTTGTACTGTCCATCGTTTGCTGGTTTATCATGCTGACTCGTTTAATTAGATAATTTATACTTTTTTGTGTACCTTTATTTTATTGTTTATCTCAGTTTTTTGTTTAATGCCGCCATTTAGATCCAGCGTTTTTGAATTTATCGTAAATTTTTTATTCTTATCAGAGAAATTAAATTGATTAAAACTGTTGAATGGGAACCAAAATTATATATTCAAAATAAAAAATATTTTCCCTGTCTTTAAAAATTATTAAAAGTTTGCAAAAATTCTTGGACCAACCATAAATCGAACCAAAGTGGTAATATCGCTCTCTAAATAAAGGTTAACAGTACTTTTAGCAAAATGAATCCTCACTACGTAATAACATTAAAGCATTGGAAGGGCATAAAATGGATACTAATTATTCTAGTGGATTGGACAAAAAGAATATATTGATTGGCCATCTAGATCACCGGTGTTACCGTTATTACATTTTTTATAGGGTCACCTTAAGTCGGTTTATAAAACTCAACCCGCCTTATTGCAACAAAAAATGTCTTAAGTATGTCGCGATATTATCAGAACATTTGTAAACATTTACAAAAGTTTGTAAATAAGTTACACTAGTATTTACAATACAATGGAAACTACTTTAAAATGTTTTTCAATTATGAATATTTTTACGTTTTTTTACTTTCGAGCATTTTTTTAAAATAATATTTATTAAGGAAATATAAGAATTACTTAGAATTGTAAAAATTACTAACCTTTTATATGTACCAATTTTTAAAATAACTGTTGAAAATATAATAGTTTTATTTATTACAAATATATTAATTATTTCAGCTTAATTTTTAATTTTGTTTTTTAATGTTGCGCCTTAAAAAAGCCAAACTAACAAAATCTTAATATTTACCAATGAAATTTTAAAAGTCCAAAATTCCAGTTAAGGATTTCATATTTTTAACCAATATAGTCTAGCTTACTGTAGCAGAGAAAACTTTTCAAGTTTTTTTAGTATTGTTTTATATTGTTGAGTACAACTGTTTATTCTGTACTTTAAATACATCTTTCCAAGGTTCTTCAAAATCGCACAGAAAAAAATCTTTATTCATAAAAAAATAAAATTATTACTTTTGTTTAAAATGTACGTGATCTGGACAACAACAAGATTCATAAACACAAAATGAAGTGCAGAATATTATTTGCTCCAAAAATTTAATAGAATTAAAATGGATTATCTATTTCTTATAGATGGTAAAATTTAATAATTTCTTTGCAACATAACGTCTTTTTAACAATTTTAAGTTACTTTTTTTTCATTTTTATGGTATTCCACATCCTCTGTTGACAAATTTATCTCAACGGAAGTATAAATTTAATCTTATTTTACTTTACTTTTTAAAAAATTTCTAAAAACATTGGAAATATTACCCATTTTTATTTTTGCTGTTGTCTTTTTTAAACACTAATAAAATCTGAGACAGATATAATTATGTCATAAAAACAAATATGAATTAGTGATGCAGATAAAGATAAAGAAAAAGGTATAAATTTATGAGTCATTGTAAATATAAAATAAAGTATTAAAAAAATTATATAAATTTAAATTGTACCTATTTTACAGTTACAAGTACAAAAAAAACACGTGAAGTGAAAAAACTTGTCAACGAATGTTAAAAATAAAAGAAATTTTCTTATTTCAAACTAAAAATAAAATTGGACCGGTGATGTTTGAGAGGAAAGACGTTTTTTATAATAAATTAACTTTTTTAAAATAGTAAATCTACTTATTTGTAGATCAACAAAAAAATTTAACATCCATTTTGAATAATTTGGATTTTGGATAATTTATAGTGAAATGAAACAATACAGTTTATCAAGTTAAGCTTTGGGTCCTACAAGTTAAATCATCATCACAGTCATAACATCTTGTAATATGTGTTGTGAACTCATTTTATTGTTAGTTGTAGCTGGTATTGGCCGAGGCATTACTGATATATAGTTTTTCGATTGCTTTACGTTAGGATCAAGATATATCTTTGTTAGATCCACCCAGCGTGTAGGAGATCGACCCCGTCGTCGACCAGTGAGGGCATGGCCCTGTACATTAGTTTCTTCAAGTGAATGTGTCCAAAAAATGTCAGGGCACGCTTCAGTTCTATGGGGGACAGGCACCTTGAATTACCAATCTCATTTTGAATTAAGACGTTCGTTCTAGGTGCCGTCCACGGAATCCGCAGCATTCTCCTCCAGCACCACATCTCGAAGGCATCTATACGATGGCGATCAGCCTGTTTGGTAGTCCACGTCTCCGACGTGTAGTAGAAAAAGGAAAAACCAGGGATCAGACCAGAGATATTTTAGTTGTTTTGGTGATGTTAGAGTCATGCCATATTCTATTGAGTTTTGTCATGGCTAGTAGTGCCTGTTGAATGCTCCGGCGCGGCAAATTTCTTTTTCGCTACTGCCTGTGTTTTCGATTAACGATCCGAGATATACAAAGTTCTGCACCATTTGACAGCTTCCAACTTGTTATGTTCTCTGCCTATAATCACCACTTTGGTCTTGTTGTAATTAACGAAATAGTTCATTTAAAATAAGAAAATCGAAGCTACTAGTTTTAGTTTAATATCTCTGTGGGTCTTTGTTATTCTTTAAAATAGTAGCAGTATAAAAGAAAAATTTAAAGTATTTATTTTCAATTATCCATCGTTTACGATACAGTCTCTTTGATATTATTTGGTAATTATAGAAGTAAAAAGGAAAAAAATAAATTCATTATTTTCTTTATGTCATTGACTGACTCTAAGAAAAGAAGAAATAATTAAGATAAAGCGATTATATTTTTCTTCTCTACTTTTGGATTGTTCATCCTACAGAATCTTGCTCGATTTTTCTGGGTAATTTAAGAACTTAGTTTGTATTGTTCCTCGGTTCTTACGGCAAGAGACTTGACGATTTGACTTAAAAATCCACAGTGTTACACAATTTTAAATCGTTTTTAAATCAGAAAATTAATCCTACTGCTGGAAACATGTGTTTAAGCAAGCGAAGAATAAATTCTGCTTTTTTTATGTAAACCATACACAAAACAAATCCCATTGCACGTCATAATGCTAGTTATTTCAAACAAGCGTTTAATTTAACTTATGTATGCAAAGGATCAGTAGCGTACAATTTTTTTTGTTTTAAATTTTAATTTTACATGTCATGTTTTCCCTTTAAAAGTGAGCACTGGCCAAAATTTCTGAGTTGATAACCCTATTTTTTTTTTCACTTTTCACTCTTGCATCAGAAATTTTGTCACATTTTACTAAATGCCACCCTGACTTTTGTTAAAAATTTTGCTTACAAATAATTGTTTTTGAATTTTAACGATCTTAGATAATTAACCTACTAATGTGGAATATTGGGTGGGAAATATGTTCTGCGCAAAAAAAACAATTTGGATTTAGGGTCTGTGTCACCAGCAACTATTTATTACTTTGTTAACTGTTATTATTAAGTTCGATACGAACAATTTATTAGTTCTTATAACTAATAATTGTTAAAAATCATTTTAAAAATGACGATAATCTTTATTAAATTATTAATGGCCGCAAATATTTACATTTTTTCATGATATTTAAGATCTTCTGTGAATATTTAAATTATATTTTATTATTGAACCTCTTAAAAATTTGACTGTACATTAAAATAATTGCGATCTGTATGGGTACTCATAAATATTGTTATTCAAATAAACCGTTTTAAGTAAATAATATTTTTTTATAAATAGCTCAAAACATTTTTAAAATTAGCTTACAAATTTGTTTTTCATCTAGTTTAATATTTTATAAATATTTTTTTAATTTTTTCTTGTGCTTGAGATTTACCTACATACATACATATAGTCACGCCTTTTTCCCCTAGGGGTAAACTTTTTTTCATTTGCTACGGTTCTTACAAACATTTTTTGATTCTTCTACTTTCATCATTGCTCTTATACATGCTCGTGGATTGTTGGTACTCTTGACCTGGCTTTTCTTCAAAACAATGTCGATCTGATCGAGATACGTTTGCCGAGGTCGATCTCCACCGACTTGCCCATTCATACTCGCCTTAAAAATATGTTTTGTCAATCTTATTTTATCCGTCATCTCTACGTGTCCAAACCATCCAAACATTCCTTTATATATATTTGTAACCATATCTTCTTTTACACCACAGCGTTACCTTATCTCACTATTCCTTACTTTTTTCAGCAGAGTCACTTCGGCGATACTTTTTAGAATACTCATCTCCGCAACGTTGATTCTACTTTTATTCTTCTTCTGCCAGCTAAACATTTGCTACCATACATAAGTGTAGGGCCCAGCATACGTGCCTTTTTTAATACTTTCTAAATGCTTTTTAAGTTATGCAGGACCCCATTAATTTGTTTCCCTGCCAACACCTTTTGCTTAAAGTCACAGTCATACAATTCGTATCTCGTAAACTTTGAACCCAAGTATGCAATTCATTTACTTGTTCCACTCTTTTTTGTTCAATTAGCACCTCGCAGCTTGTCAAGCTTTCTTCTCTTTCAAAAACTATTATTTTCGTCTTGCTGACATTTACTTTCATCCCTTTGATTCTTGTGGCATCATGCATAATATTAACCATCGCCTGCAACCCCTCTTCAGATGATGCTAATATGACCAGATCATCAGCGTAAAGGAGGTATTTGAAGATCAAATCATTCATTTCCAATCCATTCCATTTTTAAACAAACGTCTATGTTATAAGTTAAACAGCTATAACGAAGCCACACATTCCTGACTAACAACGTTTTCGATGTTAAACCAGTACGTGTGAGCTTTGTTTATCCTAACACAAGCTGTAAAATCCTTGAGATTTATTTGTTTTTATTTACCAATCTTTTGGAGGTCTTATTGTTTTATGAAAATTCCGTCGTTTTTATCCTTGTTTGGGTACTTTTTGATATGTTTGTTTTAAGTGACAGTTTCACTTGATCTGTCTTCTATGCTTTAGGTGTTCTGTCCAATTCTGACTTGAAAGCAATTTATGGCAATTGTAAATATCTGTTATATTAATCGTACATTTTTAATCAAGATAACAAATTATATCGTCTATTTTTAATTTGCGTTTAAAATGTATTCTAGCACCAAACGTTTCTCGTTGTGTGCTTGGCACCTAGGATAAAAGTATGAGGAACATTATAAAAATTTCTAACTACAATTTATGAGGAAGTATTAAACTCTTTTATAGATGCCAGATGTTACAGCAGTAATTGATAATTTTAAAATTTTAAAATAATAAAAGATCCAAAGTGTTGTTAAAAACTAATAACCATGTAACCATGATAAAGATTTTTATTAAATTTGATTGCGAATTTTCTAGTATAAAGTATGAAAATATTAAAAACTACCGTGGCACAATTTTGTTTTAATAACCAATAAATTTGTGGTGAACTAATTTTACTAAAATTTGTTTACAGTGCTTTACCTGTTTTGTAGTTGAACCTTACTATTGGATTGCACATACTTAAGATTCTTTATGATCTGGTGGCCTCTGGCTAATCTTCTTTTAACTTTAGTCACGTTTAAAAGACTGGTACAGTGACATGTCAATCCTCTTACTAACAAAAACTAAAAATTTACATTTAACCTTAAGAGTAGTTCTGGATCTAGATAATTCAGATCCACAGACAGACCCACCCAAGACAAATTTAAATACAATTAAAATTGTTAATAAATCCCAAATTTTAAAAAGTTTCCAGTTATATTAATCGAAAAAGTAAATATTATGTCTTACCATTTTTGAAACCGAAACATCTCTAATTTCCGTTACTGCGGAGAATTCCCGAATGACCGTCCTGACGTAGCTGATTGACTGGAGATCAATACAGCGTTTCTGAGATCTGATGCTTACGCCAGATGATTTTATCCTTTAGTATTATTAATTAAAGACATAAAATTATCGTGACCAGCTTAGTGTCGCAATTGCACTTTGTTTGCAATATAAAGTTAAAATTCTAAAGAATCAGTCAAACTTATTTTTTAAAAGCTATTTCTAACTAAGCAAAATATGTAGTTTTTTTAAAGGGAACCTCTTGATTTATCGCGGCAAAATTAGTTTAATCTATAAAATAAAATTTAAGGTAGCATTACCATAGAACAACTATTATTTTAATACATTCATGTTATTGTAAAAAATAATGTCTGATTTTGGTTATTATGCAGATTAGCGGCTTTTTCCAAAATTGATTAGGACATTTTTTTTCTTTGGACTTTTTGCTAAAAAATGACGTGAATAATGATATTTCACTTTCTACGGTTCATACACATGTCTTTTGCTTCTTCTACTTTTATTAATCCTTTTATACAGGCTTGTCGGTTGCTGGTACTCTTGACATGGTATTTCTTTAAAACAATTTTGATCTGGTCGAGATACGTTCGTCTTAGTCTACCTCTATCGACTAGCCCATTTACACTCGCATTATAAATCTATTTCGTCAATCTTATTTCATCGATGCTCTTTACGTGTCCAAACCAGCTAAGCATTCCTTTATATATCTTTGTTACTACTCCAGCTATACTCCTCAGACTACCCATCTTCGCAGCATTGATTTTACTTTCATGCTTTTTCTGCCAAACCCAACATTTACTACCATACATAAGTGTAGGGACCAGCACTCCTCCATGTTTAGCAAGTTGTGCCTTTTTTGACAAGTTCTGGCTGCTCATAAAAATATCTGCGCCCCATTTATTGTTTCCCTGCTATCATTCTTCGCACAATATCTCAGTCATACTTTCCGTCTTTCGTAAACTTTGAACAATTACAAACTCATTTACTTGTTCCTTTTTTTTCCTCAATCAGTACCTAGTAGTTTGTCATACTCTATTTATGTGGGTATAAATATATAAAAATTAGGTTAGGTTGCTTAAATATTATGTGAGACCTAATATTAATGTAAACAAAGAAATATGGAAGCAACATTTTAAAAACTGGTCCGCATAATTAGAAAAGAAATTTTTAAGTAATAAATTTTAATTATCCGTCGATAAACTATCATTTGTTAGGAACAAATTGTAAAAAAAAATAATTTTCATGATCATGAGAGAATCCACAATTTTATAGTTGTTTTTTTTTTTAAATTCTAACAGAATAAATTATCACCATTAAACATTCTTATTTTTTTATTACAAAGTAGTACTAGCTTTTAAACTTTTTTAAGTCGGTAAAATTTATTATTTTGTGTTACCTAGTAAGAATAATAGTAATGTCATTAAATATTTTAATTAAATAAATAACATTTTAAACACAACAATAAAAAAAAAGTAATTAATGTCTAAACAGGAATAAATCCCAATAACAAGACATATCATTTACAAAAAGTTAACAATTAAAAATTTTATATATACCTATAAATATATATATATATATATATATAAATACATCTGCGAAATTTATAGAGAACTATAATATTATTATAGTAAACTATAAACATTTTTCGACAGCTTGAATGGATGTGAAAATGATTAACTGATTTTTTAAAAAACCAGCTAATTGCTCTGTCTGTCACCTATATTATAGGTTTATGTGGGTCGATTATGTATCAAAAAACAACTTCTCCTCTGGCTATATGCCGCGACAGGTATTGAATTACATCTGATACATAATCGTGTATAATACCCAATTTCGGGTAACAATATGCAGATGCTTGTTAAGTAAGAGAAGGAACTATTAGATTTATCCATCCGAAGTAACCACCTATGGACCGGTTTTGGGGTGTGTTGCCCCTCATTAGCATAGGGCAGGTCAACCTCGACTGGACACATTAACAGCTTCGACTCCTACCAAGTATACATGAAGTGCTACGCAAAAAGCGCCAGTCACAGTCTAGTCAGTCACATATATATACATGTGTTAGACATGTCGGACTAGAAATGTAGAATTGTGATAAATGTTCATTTATCAAGAAGAGAGAAAGAAACTTGAGGTAAAAAACCAAAATAAAACAATGATTTCTTTCTTTCTTTTACAATGTGATTAGAGTGAATTATTAATTGAATTAATAGAAAGTGACTGTAATGGTCTGGGTAGAAGGTGTGCACAATCTAAAAAGCTAGGTATGCTATCATCCCCGCTGATAAGTTTTGATTTTAATTTTTTAAGAGAATTGCAAACTTCAATATTTGAAAACCTTCTGATAGAAATGATACGATTGTTTGAAACAACATTTGTGGGTTCATATGTTTGTTGTGGTGCAAATGTATTTACGATTTCCAAAGGACTGTTGTTTTCAACATCGTCCAAGAATAAAATACTAGGGATTCTTGATGTACCTTTCTTATTTTAAATGTAAAACCAGAAGTTGGTAGGATCTTCTTTTATTGCCCTTCCAGATTTATTTTTATATTTCCTGTTTGCTAAATTAATTTGTATTTTGATGTATCAACGAAGATATCGAAATTGTTTTTTGAGAATATTTGAGTCTTTGCTTTTCATTTTTCTAAAAATTCTATTTTTTCTTTTGATATCATTGATTATTTTACTGTTGAACTAACTATATTCAATGCTGGGTAATAACTATCTTCGGTTAAAAGGAGTAGGTCATCGTGGGATACAGAGCATTTAAAATTAGATAAAACAAGGTCAAGTAAGCGATTTTAAATATTAAGCAAATAATTGAATTGATTTAGATTACAAAAACTATTGAATTGATGGAGATTATCCAGGTTGATATCCCTATCTTTAATATAATCGTTTGAACAGTTTGGTTTATTAAATTCGCCTGTTATGGGAATTTTGTTATCGTATTAACATTAAAGTGTTTCTAACATTTCCAATAAGTTCAAAATTTAAGCTTCGCTAGTATTTGGGGGTATATTAATAACAAACATGAAAAAGATATTGTACCTGAATACAATCTTACAACCTATGACATCTATAGTAGAAAAGTTTTCCTCAAATTCCGATATGTTAATTTAAACAGCCTGACAGTCATCTCTCATTGCTAACAAAACACCACCACCTCTTGATATGGCGCATGCTTCAAGGTTTCTGTCTTTTCTGAAGACCACATAATTATCAGTAAAAAGTTCCGAGTTGTACACGTTAATTAGATCCAGGATTCTGTGATGGCAGTGATATGGAAATCAGATCTAGAGACTGATTTGTAAAAGAAGTTAGTTTTTGTATTAAGTAAATATAACTGGCTTGGAAATTCTTTCTAAAAAACACCTTACACTTTTATTTAATTAGGTGGAAATTATCAATGATTTATTGGAATAACTTGATGTCTATCCAGCTGTTATAAGCTACTAAAATTATAAATAATTTTAAAATACTAAATCAAAAATCGAGAAATCGTTTGAATGTGTGCCAATTTTGTTTTGTTTATGTTTATATCACTTCTGATATGTTACTTCCAAGTCAGACGTTAATGCTTGCAACATAATTCAAATAAAGGAAATGTTTTTTAATTTAAAATTTATTTTCTTCATTAAAATTAAAAAACAAACTAACATTAAAACAAAGTTGATTTTTCATTTTTATTTGACGACTATTTTTTCAACAAAACCACTGTAAAATACCCCTTTTTAAATAAAATATTTATTCATTTTCACATTTATTGATACCTAGTAGTTTTTTGTTAAACCAAAAATATAATTAAATCTTATTTTTGGACCCCTATTATTGTTATTATACAGACCCTTATACCAAAAAATAAATATTTTATTTATAAAGTGTTAACATGCCCTCCTAAAAAATTTATAAAATTATTATTTTAATACCAATCGATTTGAATGCTAGACTCAGTTTAGAAATGCAAAAAGGAGTTAAAATTATTTCAATTATAGGTTTATATTTATATATGTCAGTTGTAATCTATAATCGTTTTGTAAAAGTTGAAAACGGAAAAAATATTAAAATTAAAGTTTACGGCTTTCGTGTCCAGACAGAATTTAATATTAAAATTGTCGTAGTAACGAAGCTTACATACATACATACATATAGTCACGCCTTTTTCCCGTAGGAGTGGGCAGAGACCACTTCGTTCCACTTCCGCTACGGTTCTTACACACATTTTTTGCTTCCTCTACTTTCATCAGTGCTCTCATACATGCTCGTCGGTTGTTGGTACTCTTGACCTGGCCTTTCTTCAGAACAATGTTGATCTGATCAAGTTATGTTCGCCAAAGTCGACCTTTGTTTCGTCAATCTTATTTACGTTTAAATCATTATTTTATACCTTATACTGTCAAGTGAAAATTGTCACTAATATAGTTTGTGCTTTTTCTCAAAAATTTATCATAGCACAATTTTCACTTAAAAATCCTAAATAAAATATTGATATTGTAAAATAGTTAACGAAAAATAATTTGTGAAAAAAATGTGACACGATTTAAAAGAGGCTTTGTTTCAATTTAATTTATTATTCTATTATAAGAGAGAACCTTATGCTGTGTTACCAGATTAAGTGATAAATTTGCTGAGTTCGTATTAATGATATAAATAGATCAAATAAGATTGTTTTACAACACATGTGAACTGGTAGTTTCTTTCTGGAGTGAAATGAGTTGTTTTAAAAATTATCCGCTTAATAAAATTATTTTTATATTGTTGGTCATCTCTGGAGTAAAATAATAACCCTTCACCAATATTAATATCGATTTTGTATTACCTATGATGTAATGTCCTTATGAAGAAAATCCATTTGGATATTGAACTTTAGTTCAGTACAAATTAATTGCATGCTGGAAATGTAATGTTGCAATATTTGTATTAAGCGTCAGGAACAATATTAAACGAATTGCAAACGTTCATTAATTCGCATTTTTTTATTTAAGTAAAAAAAAATAGTATATTAGAAAAAAAGAGATGGGATGACTTCTAGGGTCACCCGAAAATAGTATATTCTTCAACGAGCGTGTAATAATGGCTATTATTTTCGAGGATGAAAATTTCGAAACAAAGAATCATCCGAGAGAATAATAGCCATCATACGAGAGTAGAAGACTTTCTCTACGACAATAGCAGACCATCACTATCACTCGTTAAATTCTCCATCTTGTAGATTGTAGATTGTGGGGGGGGGGGTCGTGAAGGCTATGTAGCCTCTCAAGCACCTCGACCTATTGGATCTTTTGTGCATAACACTTAATCTATTCCAAGACTTCGTACAAAGTTTATCAGTTTCCTGGGGGTCTAAGTCCCTGACATCAAATGACTTTAGGAAGGCCCCTTCCAGAAACTTGAGCCTATTGCAAAAAAGCGCTGGGCATTCGCAAAGCAAATTTTCTGCAATTTTAGCGAAGTTCTCGCAGAAGCAGCAAATATCACTCTCTGTTTTGCCCATCTTTTTTAGGTGATACCTCACAGGGCAGTGTCCAGTGAGAAGTTCCGTCACCAGTTTAAGTCTTTTTTGTCCAACTCGAGAAGCTGTTTAGCTTTCCTGGGCGAAAGGCTTACTAGCCTTTTCTCTTATCTTTGTCCTGGCACTTTATGCCAGTGAGATTTCATTTATATTCTCCATCTTATTGTCGTAATCGAATAGTCGAGATGACAGTTCATCAGAATGAACATGACATCCGCAATATCGAGTTATATGAGCAGAGCCCACTCATAAAAAAGCTGTTCTATTGCAGCTTCCTTATTGGTCTCAGCCTATTGGATCCTGAAAAATTAGTGATTGGTTGTCAGCTGCTGAATAATGTGTATGAATTTAACATATCTAAAGAATCATATCCATTCACAATAGATAAAGCATATGTAATTGTTGAAGAATCCAATGGTCGTAGAGAAAGGTATTTTCTCCACGACCATACTTGGAATATACTTATTATGAAATTATTTTTAATAACATAATGACAACATTTACACTCTAGAGTGAGAATATTCATTCTGTAACAGTTGTTTCTTATAGGGTTTGCATGTATTTTTATTCCATCACTTGTTACGGTAAGAATATTTCGTAATTGTTTTTAACAATACCGATTGCCATGGATGTCAAATAAACTCTTTAAAGTAAATGTCAGTTTTAAATTAAATTGGTGACGCGTTGTTAAAAGTTATTTTTTTAAAGTTTTGTATAAAAATGAGCGAAGATAAAGAAAACTGCTCCATTAAAAGTAAACCTAAGACAGCTGAAAAACGGGAAGATCAAAGAATGTGTAAAGAAAGAGCTGAATGCAGCAATGGCAGAAACAACAGAAGATAGCACAGTAGAAGAACACTTGAATCACCTGAAAAACAAAGTGGAACACATTAAAAACACTATTCTGAAGGAAGATGGACAAAGAGTAAAGAAGAAAACCTGGATGACAGATTACATATTAAACCTAATGGAAGAGAGAAGATTAAACAAGAATAACACCATAGAATACAAAAGGATAAACAACATCATAAGGAACGAAATACGAATGGCTAAAGAAAAGGAACAGAAAGAGAACTGTGAGGAAATAGAAGCACTGCAGTTGAAATATGATTACTTTAACGTCCACCGGAAAGTGAAGGAAGTCATTGGACAAAGAAGGAATACAAACTTCGGGAAGCTAGTGGACGCTAACGGAAACATCATTGTAGACATGGAAGAGAAGAAGAAGACGTGGACTAGATACATAGAGCACCTCTTTGAAGATAATAGAGAGAACCCCCTAGATCCCCTGGGCCAGAAATAATGGAATCAGAAGTAAGGGCAGCTATAGAGCAGATCAAAGAAGGAAAAGCAGCAGGACCTGACAGCATCCAAACAGAGTTCCTGAAACTTCTAGACGAAAATGGATTGAAGAAGATCACCAAACTTTTCAATAACATCTATAAATCAGGTAAAATACCACAAGAATGGCTAGTCTCAGAGTTCATTGCACTGCCAAAGAAACAAGGCGCAAAACGATGTGAAGAATATCGAACGATAAGTCTGATGAGCCACCTGCTGAAAACCTTTCTCAAAGTTATCCATAAAAGAATATACAACCGATGCGAGAACCTAATCTCTCGAAACCAGTTCGGGTTCGTCAATGCGATGGGAACCAGAGAAGCACTCTTTGCTGTTCAAGTCCTTGTTCAGAGATGTAGGGACGTTAACCGTGACGTTTACTGTTGTTTAATTGACTACGCCAAAGCATTTGACCGGGTTCAACATCGCAAAATGATGGAAATACTAAAGAAGACAGAGATCGATACCAATGACCTGAATATCATAAATAGCTTGTACTGGGGCCAGTCGGCAACAATGAGAGTCGACGGAGAAACAACTGAGGCCGTCAAAATAATGCGAGGAGTGAGGCAGGGCTGTGTACTCTCACCCCTGCTATTCAACATCTACTCCGAACAGATTTTTAAAGAAGCGCTCGACGACGAAGAAGAAGAAGGCATCTTAATAAATGGGAAAAAATTGAGTAATATAAGATACGCGGACGACACCATCGTGTTCGCAGATAGCCCACAAGCACTGCAACAACTTATCAACAGAATAGCAAGAGTTAGTAAGGAATATGATTTGGACATAAACATACAAAAGACTAAAATTATGGTCATTAGCAAAAACAAGATCGACAACATCCAGTTATCCATCAATAACCAACCAATAGAGAGAGTACCACACACCACGTACCTGGGAACACGTATAAACGAGAACTGGGACACAACTCAAGAAATCAAATCACGAATCGCCAAAGCCACAGCCGCCTACAACAAAATGAGCAAACTCTTCAGAAGCCATGACCTTACACTGGATGTTACATCTTTTCTATCCTCTTGTACGGGACAGAATCTTGGACACTCAATGAAAACATATCCAAGAAAATAGAAGCCTTCGAAATGCGACTCTACCGAAGAATGCTGAGGATATCATGGACCGAACATATCACTAATGAAGAGGTACTAAGAAGGATGAATAAACAAAAAGAAATTATGAACACCATCAAGATCCGAAAACTGCAATATCTGGGCCACATCATGAGAAACGACTCCAAGTACTCCTTACTCCAGACAATCATCCAGGGAAAAATCGATGGAAGAAGAGGTCCAGGAAGGAGAAGAATATCTTGGCTGCATAACCTTAGAAAGTGGACCGGAAAAACATCAGCCGAACTCTTCCGCATTGCCGTAAATAAAGTTAGGCTTGCTATGCTGGTTGCCAACATCCGTAATGGATAGGAACCACAAGAAGAAGAAGACCTATATACAAAAGTACACACAAAAAAAGTAACAGAATGTTTAACACGCTAGCTGCCGTGAGACATAAACATGGCTTCTTAGCTTATTTTCAATAACAGCCACGTGACACACCTTAGATGTCTCAACGGTTTTTCTGCTTTATAGCCGCGTGTGCCTCGGTCGATGTCTCAAACCGATATTAATTATGTGGGACTGAAAGAGCTTGGCTGTAAGTGTCTGAATCTGAGACTTACAACCCGCTCCACATGTCCTGAAATATACGTTATTCATAACTTCAAAAAATATTTTAAAATACGTCTTTATTGACAAAAATACCGAGTCACTGCAATTTTTTTTGAAAATAAAAAAAACATCCAAAACCTTCTTTGGTGCAGTTGTGCACTTGAAAAAAGCATCCAAGGCAAAAATATTTTTCACATGCAATGCACTTAAGTTTTGTTCGAGGAGCCTTACGTTGAGCTTGGGCTCGTCCAGATTCTCTTTGAAGTTTTTTATAACAAAGTACGCATCGACGTCTGTTGTTGGTACCAACATCTTCCAAAGAATATTGACTCCCTTTAACGGTGACATTCTGAATATGTTGTAAATCCTCTAAACCTAAGAGACTGGACACAATTTTCTCTTTAAACTTTGTGATGGACAGTTTTTCATTGGATACTTTTTGATGTAAAAATATGTGCATTTACTAATGCACTACCAATAAGAAGCTAAATGGCCAACTTGCGGTACCACTTCACCCCTCTGTGTAATGATGAGGTGTACGATTTTATTTGATCTGACAAGTCGATGTAAGCTTTATGTTTATTGTAGTCAACAACAGCAGCAGGTTTTTGAATTTTTTTATCATGGCCAACTCTTATGGTCGGTAACACGTCTCTCTTTCCATTACTGGACAATTACACCCGAGTTGCTTTCAGCAGCATCTGTTTCTCCTTTTTTGAGTTTTTTATTCACAACTTGCTTAGAATTTATTTTTCGATTTGACCAAAGAGTACCGACTAAGTGAGTGTTCTTGGAAAGTAAAGCATGTGCCAAAGCCACACTTGTATAATAGTTATCTGTGTTAATTGTTCATCCTTTGTCAAGCAAGTTATTGGCAGGAGTGAGAACTAATTTTTGGGATGTAGATTTTGGGACATTTTGAATTTTACCGCATTATGATATACGCTTATTATTGACCAATATGAATTGGATTAATTGGATTAAAACCCATTCAAGTTCGATGATTATTTTAATTCATCCACATTTGTTTCATTTTACTGACCAACTTTAGCCCCTCGTGTACTTGGTTTAGCCAGACATTAAGCTGCGTATATAAGTTCGAAAATTATGGAAGACAAGATAAAATACAAAGAATCACAAAAGAGAGTTCAGAAGAAAATATGTAAAAAAAAGAACAATCAATGGAAAAGGGCGTCTTTAATACTCAATACATACATTGGAGGAAGGAAGAGTACAGAAAGTTGGAGGCTTTTCAAAAATATGAGAGAAGCCCGAACGAAGAACATAATCACACCTATAGCACCTCAAAAATGAAACAAATACTTTGAAGATATGCTGACAGAAGACAGACCTCAATTTAAGAAAATCCAAACGAACATCCAAAACGAAAATCAGTGCAATTTATACAAGGATCCCCAATTATAAGAACTGTGGCAGAGGTTAAAAAAATTTGTATTACTAATGAACTTTTAAATTATGGCACAGATTAACTATACGGGCTTTTAAGAAATTTATTTCAAAGATGCCTCAACAGACACGAAGTACCCATAGAATGGAAGACATCCCACCTATCGACGATATACAAAAAAGGCGACAAGAGTAACTGCGACAACTATTGGGGAATAGCTGGTACAAGCGCTATAAGTAGAGTTTATGGAAAAATCTTAAAGAACAGAATAGAAAAAGAATATGCCGATATGAAGGCAGAAGAACAAGCAGGCTTCAGAGCAGTCGACCACCTGTTAACGCTAACTCAAATTTGAAAAGAAAGCAGCACGAAATCAAGAAGTACATCTCCTGTACGTAGATCTAAAAAAAGCCTACGATAGTATACCTTAAGAAAAACTTTGGGAGACTCTTCATCATGGAAATAATAAAAGCTGTGAAGTCTTTATACATCCAAAGTCAAAACCAACAAAGGATTAACATCTGGATTCACAGTAACCAAGAGTTTTAAACAGGGTTGCTGTATATCTCCGACTCTATTTAAAATTTACTTGGAACACGCGCTGAAGACATGGAAACTGAAATGCAATAGCATGAGAATTCCAGTGGATGACGATAGTATATACCATCTCTTTCGCGGATGACCAAGTAGTTATTGCTATGTAGATGACATGGAATATATGAGTCAAAATCTCATCGAGGAGTATGAAAAATGGGGTCTGGATGTCAACATTTCAAAAACGAAGTATATATACATAGGAGGACAGCAAGAAGAAGTACATCTAGCAACGGTACAGACCATCAAACAATGCAATACACACAAAGCATGCTGAACAGCATTCTATGGGACAAAAACATTACAAAATAAAATAAAAAAACGATTTATAACTCCATCGTAAAAATCATAATAACATATAGCTCGGTGGTATGGTCGATAAAAGAAAAAACAAAAAGAAAGCTAAAAGTCACCTAAATGGATTTCTGGAGAAGAGCGGCATGAAAATTCAGGAGAGATAGAGTCCCAAATGAAACCATTAGACAAGAAATGGGAATACAACACGACATTATAACTAAACAGCTAACATGGAATGGACACGTCCAAAGAATGTCAGAACAGAAAATCCCAAAGAAAGTACTAAACTGGAACCCCCAAGGAAACCGAAAACAAGGAAGACCGTGCAGAAGCTGGAGAGACGAAGTGGACAAGGAAATTCGAGAGACGGATCTGTAAGAAGGCCTATGGATGATTAGGCGATTAGGAATCGGAAGACGTAAAACGTTGTAACTCGATCTATATATATATATATATATATATATATATATATATATATATACATTTACGTTGGTTATGGAACACTGAGGTTAAACTTTAAAAGAAAAAAAGTAAATGGCTATAGAGATTTTTTTCAAACAGTGTGGCAGCTAGCGTGTTAATATAAAAATCTGTATCTATTTTTTTAACATTGCTCGAAAACGGTTAAATATTAATTTATGAAAATTTATGTGAGATACTAGTATAAAATGAACAATAAATTTGAATTAGTCGTTTCATTTGTTTTAATTTTTAATGGGTATTTGGAGGGTATCAACGCTCCTTTGACCCCACATTTTTTTTAGGATAATGTTTTATGAAATAATAAACGCCACTGGAATCAAAATTTTTTTTTTAAACTTTATTGTCTTCTACTGTGTTTTTGTAAACATTGTAATTTAAAAGATACAGTTACCGTCTATAACCACATTTTAAAAATATTGAATTTAAACTACACTTTTACAAACGTTATTATTGTTAAATTATAATTTATAAACAAACAAGATATATTTACTTAATTTAAAAAGTGTTTAACATGATCTTCTTCTTCCTGTGTATAAGTTCTACATCGTTTTAACAGTGAAAACCAAATGTTTTGAAGAGCTAAAAAATATTGTCGAAACTCGTTAGCAGGATTTCAAAAAAAAACTTAAAACTTCAGCTGTATTTATTGAGTTATAGGCGGCCTACGACACAGTGTGAAAAGAAGGCATGATATACGTGTAATCCCCTGCAAACTAACAGCCTGACTGATAGACAGCATGCTAAACGACCGAGTGTTTCAAGTAGCTATGGAATCCGACATCAGCTCCACAAGGAAACTAATGAATTGGCTACCACAGGGATCAGTCATCGCTTCACTCCTCCTTAGCTTGTAAATTGCCGACATGCCAGAAACAAGATCAAAAAATTTTGGCTACACTGATGACTGGGTACTTGCAACAAGGAGTAGTTATATTTAACAGTCAGAGAAGACCCTAACGACAGATCTGGAAGTAGTGGGAAAATATTTTCGTAAGTGGAGGCTCCAATGTAATGTCACCAAAGCAAAAGTCACCTGCTTTCACCTAAACAACAAATTCGCAAGAAGAGAACCCAACATACAATTTGAAAACACCCTACTTACCCACAATAAAACAATTAAATATCTAGGCATAACGCTTAATAGAACACTCACTATCTTCCAGAGAGCATCTATCGAGAACTGCTGCAAAATTAAAAACAAGAAACAACATAACACAAAAACTGTGTGGCACAACTTGGGAAGCATCGGCTTCCACTCCGCGCTCCTCTGCGCTAGGTCTTGTTGAATACTGCGCTCCAGTCTGGCTGAACAACACATATACACATAAAATAAATGCACAGCTCAATAACACCATAAGAATGATTGCTGGTTTTATTAAACCAACTCCCACGCAATGGCTTCCAGTCCTAATCCACATCCCACCCCGCAACTGTGACGAATAAATGCCTTTACCAACGAGTATAAAAAGATTGAGGACAATAGAAATCTACCCATAGATTAGGATATCGAAAACGCCAACCTCAACCGACTTCGGTCTAAACGACCACCAACAAGAACGGCAAGGGTGGCTGTGGAAGATGAGTTTCATCTTACCAATGCATGGACTTTCGATCTACCACGTAAATCATGGTCCACGCTTAATAGATTAGAATCTTAATATGGCAGATGTGCATAATCTTTACACAAATGAGGAAAGCAACCATCTCTCTGTGAGAAACACAAACCATCAGACATATCACAGAAGTATGTATCATACGATCATACAATTGGAGATCCGAAAACTTCCTGATAGCGACCCAAGAATCGATAGATTACATAAATAAACTAGATGTTTGTTTGTAACCTTTAAACCATGTTTCATACTATTATATATTCTATGTTGTATTGTATTCTATACTCTGGTAATGTTATACTCTAAAATATCTCTTTTAATTTGTCTTATAGCCATAACATAAATAAATAAGCAGTTTGTAAAATTACATACATACATATAGTTATGCCTTTTTCCCGTATGAGTAGGTAGATATCACTTCCTTTCACTTGCTCTCGTTTTTACACACATCTTTTGCACACGTTGAACTACTTACAAGAGGTAATGGCAATGTTGGATACTAGTCCACGACTTGTCAACATATTCAAATTGAGAAAATCATTATACCTGGATCTTGTATTAAAATAAAAAGTACATGAATACCTAAAAAATATGAGCAAAGAAAAAAAGCATTAGAAAAAAATAATAACGAAACATTGAGGAAAACGAACGACTATTCTTTAAAAGTCGCCAATCTTGTTAGAGATTGTATCTAGAAAAAGGAGGAGAAAAAAAGAAACAATTTACTTTGTAAAACACACTTTTTTCCGTTTAATTGAGAAATTTAGACTTTATGTCTAATCATTTAAATTAATCAATTTTAAAACATACCGCATGTATATTCATTTATATTTTAAAATGTTTACCTCTGCGGTAGATTTATAAATTGTCGTTGAATGTATTTAAATATTAATTAACCAACATTTTAGAGAGCCAACGGGTGGACATGTTTTTAATTTCCTAAATTGATTTATCTACATTAATTTATGTTGTTTACTGTAGCCCTTTTATTTTAGTTTCGACGTACATAGACCTAAAATTCAATCCTATAGGTTTATGTACCGGGTGATTGTTTATATTTTACTCAATAGTTATCTCAGTTTATATCGGTCTTACAAAAACGTTTAAATGGGTAAATATAAAGTATTTTTTAGGGGCATTTAGAATTCAGCACTAGAAAATGCAAATAAGAATCGTAAACCTAAAAATTTTACATACACTATTATTTTTTAAATGGAACACCCTGTATTCTATTTTCCTGATCGATAGAGCTCCTTCTTCTGATTTCAAATTTATACTTTATTAAGGTTATCTCTGTCAATTTTCAAAAAATATAGATTTTTTCGTAAAAATCTAAGGCAGCTGTAGAACGCCAGGCGACAATGCTGCGATTTATTTATATCAAAGTAGCCGTAGATAATAAAACAATTAATATTTGTTTTATTTATTTATTAACTAAAATTTAAAGTAAGTGTTTAAAATGGCCCCCATTTACTTCTACACGCAATAAATATTTTTTTATTAAATTTTCGAGGCTTCTCCTTAACATTCCTGGTTGATTGTTAAAATTATTAATTCATCCTCTATTCTGATTTAAATACCCTTAATATTTTGAGAACGGTCCATATAAACTTTAGATTTTAAATATCCCCATAAAAAAGTATTGAATAGGGTTAAGTCGGGACTATTCGGAGGCTAGAGATGGTTCCGTTTCTGCCAATTCACATATTGTAATTTGCATTAAGGTATTCTCTAACAGCTAAAACATTATGCGCTGGTGCTCCGTTTTGTTGCCAGATTAAGTTTCTGAACATATTTGAAGGAAGCATACCAATTTCTTCCTCAATTTGATTATGAAGGAGCTCTAGATATCGAATTCCTGTTAGAGACCCATTATAAAACAATTTTCCAATAAACCGATTTTTTATTATACCGCACCATACACCTATTGAATAGATCTTTTAATTTTTAAAGTTTTTCTTGGATTTTTCGCTGCCCAGAAATGTAATTTTTTTAAATTAGTTGGGGTGGCCGTGTTAAAATTCGATTCAACGGTCCAAAGTTTACGATTAAAAAAATCTGGATTTTCTTCTAATTGGCGCAACAATAGGCAATCTACAAAATTCTAAACGCCTTTGTTTGTCCAAGTCAGATACTTTTTGAAATCGTGCATATATATTTTTAAAATATTTTGCACTTTACTATATGAATATTGCATGTCTTCACGACAATCCCATATGGACTTACTTGGATTTTCTATAAAAAATGTGATTATTTTACTCACCTAACATAAAAACTTTTAAATAAATATATTACCTTGAACATAAAAAATTATATTTTATCCTTGATTTTCATTTCTTCGAATATTCCTGGGTTTTCGTTTTAATGAATCACTATTTCGTAAACGTTTATATAAGTTAACAAAAGTATTCTCACTAGGAAATCTTCTGTTTGGGTAAAGCCGCCAAACATTGATTTTGATTATTTTTTATAAAAACTGACACAATATCAACTTTTTCTACTTTAGAATATATCTTTTTTACTATATCAACTTTTAAATTATAAATAAAAAGAAATGTCAATGTCAAATAAAAAATACCAATGTATGTGAAATTTTTAGGTTTAATATGCTTTTTTGCATTTTCCAGTACTGAATTCTGAATGCCCATAAAAAATACTTCATTTGCCCATTTAAACGTTTTTGTAAGACCAATTTTAACTGAGATAGCTATTGAGTAAAATACAAACAATCACTCGGTACATTTGTATTTGTTGCGTAAAAGATTAACTTTTAAAGTGTACATTGCTTCAGTTTTGCCATTAAATTAATTAACTATTTTTTAATCTTTTGCCCAATTTTTGTATGATCAAAATTTTTTTAATTGATAATATATAAATGCCTTTCTCAACTCTGGTAAACTGAAAACCTGCCTTTTTTTTGGAGGTATAATAAAATAAAACTTTTTCAAAATTTAATGTACCAAACAAAATAATTTTTAAAAATAGAACTCATTTTCTAAAATTTTAAATATTTTATGGCGTAATTTAAAATTCACCTGATAATAAAATTTCATTTATCGGAAACACTTAAAACATGTTTGAAAAAATAGGTCATAACTCTTTTTTTAATGAGATTTTATTTTTTTTTTAACCCGGTAACTATCACAAATAACAGATCTAATCGAGCAATTTCTTATACTTGATTTTTAAGTATTTTGCTATCGGATACAAGTATCCTCGTCCAATTTTTTTTTTAAAGATAGTCATGTCTTTTTTTCCACAGAAGAACTTTCAACAAGTTTTGTGTAAACACAAACGATCAGATAACTTCCCAGTGCTAAAAATTTCAATTTGGTTGCTTTCACGAAGGATTACAGTTTACATCAGTATTTACTTTTCATAGCCACAGCAAATTTGAAATTCTTGGTAGGAAGCAGAAAGAACTATACAATTTTTAGTATATGTACTTTATGCAAATTTTTAATGATACTGCAGGAATATTATTCTCCGATTTTTTATTATCTCTTACGAAATTGAATCACGAGAGTATTATTAGTTGCTGGATCAATGTTGTCTTATGAAAAAGTTTTATTTATTTAAAAAATGAAGATTGGTGTAAAACATTTTTTTTAGGAACCCTTATACATGCTCCGAATAGATTATTCGTTAGTGCCAATAAGGACCACAAGTAGTTTTAATTATTTACATTTTACCTATTCAGCTAATTAGGATTTTTCCATTAGATGTCTCTTATCTTTTAACAAATAAACACCTACATTTTATTAGATACCAACGCTTCTTAACATCAACATTGTAAAATGTCCATTAAAAAATCATATTAAGTAATTTTAACTATGCCTTAAAAGTGTACAGACTTAAGTAAAGACAGTAAAATTAATTGTAAGTTCAAAATAATTATTTTTGTTTTTAATTTTAGAACATTTTTGGAATACTTATGTAAGCAATTTTCACCAGGACTTTTTATGACTCGTACGAATGCAGCAAAAACTAACAAAGTTTATTAAACTCGATAAATAAATGTGTCTACCTTTGTTCACGTAAGATAAATAAATTTTAAGGAAAATAACGATAGACTCGACTAAATACAATTTTGAAGGAATTTTATTTTTATATATATATATATATATATATATATATATATATATATATATATATATATATATATATATATATATATATGTATCCATTATTTAAAAAAATGTCTTATAGCATAAATTTTTAATCATCAGTGGATATTCGAAGGATATCACATTTCATTCTTAAATTTATAACAGTCCGGTAGACATAAAAATTAAAGAAATAAAAATTATAAACAAATAAAATCATGCAAATGAAAATAACATATGAAATGAAATAAAAAAATGTATTAGGCACAGAATTACGCATATAACAGCAAACCTTATACACAACACTGTAACTTATGTGCACAGCTGATGGCTGACAGTACCGACCTCTCGAAAAATTGGTTGACGGCTGTTTGACTGAATCTGAATAGCGCGCGCTTCCGCGACTGTTACACTTACACAATTCCGTCCCATTTCACAAAATCACTCCTACAAATTGCAAGAAAGCGAAAGAAAAGATGTTACACATCAATAAAACGGACTAATCCCGACAGTTATATGACAGTTTAACTAAGTAATTAAAAATAAGGTATATTTTTTTTGCTAGTAATTATACAGATAGGTTATAAAGAATTTTATTTTAAAAGTTTCATATTTATTCTTTTTGTTTATTGTTTGAATTTTGTGTATAAAATGTTCATATTATTTCGTATTTATTTAAATTAAATGAAGAGATAGGCAGAGACCACTTCTTTCCACTTGCACTTGCACTTACATGTTCGTCGGTTGTTGGTACTCTTGACCGGACCTTTTTTCAAAACAATTTCGATCTCATAGAGATACCTTCGCCGAGGTCGACCTCTACCGACTTGCCCATTTACACTCGCCTTATAAATCTGTTCCGCCAATCTTCTTTCATCCATCCTTTCTAGGGTCAAAACCATCTAAGCATTTCTTTATCTATCTTTGTAACCACACCTTCCTTCACACCATTGCGTTCTCTTATTTCACTATTCTTTACTTTATCTATCAAAATCACCCCGGCCATACTTCTCAGGCCAGTTATCTCCGCAGCATTGATCTTACTTTTATGCTTCTTCTGCCAAACCCAACATTCACTACCATACCTAAGTGTAGGGACCAGGCGTGGTAAGAACTTTATTAAAAGCGACAAATTTTCATAAAAACATTTATAGGAGTTGTGACTGAAGCTTGCAGATATAAAATCTTAATTCAAAAAAGTGTAAAACAGTAAACATTCTCTAGTTTCCATTTTTATACCTTATGGCTTCTGTTGAAGTTACTTTATGTAGAATGTAGGTTATGTTTGATGTTACTTAAAAATGTTGTTTGATATTGGTTAATGCTTCTGTAGAGTTTGCATTATTAATTTCCCATTGTAATTAATTTTTATGTTTTAAAAAATAAATAGCAAAATTTATTGTTACAGTAAGAAATTTTTTTAAATTTAGTAAACAAACGTGAATAAAGATCCTAAAGGGTGTCATAAAAATTATTTTGAGTCAGTGTTGTTGGGAAATTGTAATTCTGTTACAAATTACTTGGGAACCAATAAAATATATTGTTTAATTACTCATTTATTTTATTTTTGACATCGATAATACTGTTTTTCTACAAGCGTGCGTGATTCACCCTCTACCCGCACGCAATTCAGTTTGGAAAGTGTCATTTTCCCACAGTTGTGCGGGAAAAGTTTTCCCACACTAGTGCGGGAAAAACATTTATATGATATCCTCGTAAAATATAAGTGGTGGGTGACAAAATATGAAAGTTCAAGCTTTTTTGTTGCAATACTAAGTGAGTTTGTTCAAAATCATCCATCATTTTGCACTATTGAAAAAATGAACAAATATTGATAAATAAAAATGTATTGTTATGAAAATCACCCTATATATAGGCTTTGATTGATCTGATAACGAGTAGGTAACAATTGATGTTGTCATGCCGATCAATACACAAATTTGTTTGTAATTGTCAGAGTGACAGACAAAGCGTTACTTATATAAAATTTTCGATTCAGTGAAATTGCCACAATGGATTATTCATCTGATGAAGAACTTCCACAAGAAATCGTGCAAGCAGCTACAGATGCGAACTTAGAGTTATTGCCAACGAAATCTAAACAAAGGTATGAGAAGCAATACACGAGTTTTATTGAATGGTGCAACAATAAAAAAGTGAAAACACCAAATAAAAAAAAAGTATTCTTGGCTTATTTTCTAGAAATGTCTAAAACATGGAAACCGAACACTTTATGGGCAAGATATTTAATGTTGAAGAATGTATTCAAAGTAAAGCAAAATTTGGATATTAGCAAATTTTACAAGACAACTGCATTCATTAAAAGACAGAATGTCGGTTTTCGACCGAAAAAGGCCAAAATCTTCACTCAAGAAGACGTTTCAAAATTTATGACTGAAGCACCCGATGACATATACCTCATGATTAAGTTATTAGCAATTATTGGATTAGCTGGTGCTTGCAGACGAGAAGAGCTGACAAAACTCACCATTGACGACATAGACGACAAAGAAAACATGATAATTGTTATTATCAAGGATTCCAAAAATCATTCCTCTAGATCCTTCGTGATATCTGAAGAAGCAAATGATGGTTATTTTTTGAACGTATACAGAAAGTATGTACATTTACGTCCAAAAGAGACTCCTCACCGTCGTTTATTCTTGTATTACAAAAGTGGAAAATGTACTGTGCAATGTGTAGGAATCAATACCATAGGAAAGATACCCTCCGAAATAGCAGTATATCTGCGCCTTCAAAATCCAGAGCTTTACACTGGTCACAGCTTCAGGCGTTCCTCAGCCACTTTACTTGCTGACTGTGGTGTGGGTATAACTAATATCAAACGCCTAGGAGGATGGAAATCGACTTCATTTGCAGAGGGGTATTTAGAAGACTCCACCAATCGAAAAAAAGAAATGTCCAACAAAATTCTCAATTTGAACACTACATCGTCTTCCGGGTGCATTTTAGAACCATCCACGTCTATATCGATCGGCGACGATTTGATGCCTGTGCCTGCACATTCGATTTCTTTCGATAATGTATTGCCCGAGTTACCTTCTTCTTCAGGAAATCAGCCATCTTCAAAAAATATGCTGGCTTCCGCTATAAATTTACATAATGCATCAAATTGTACATTTACAATAAATATTACGAATAATTAGTGGATAGAAAATGTTACTCTTGTTAGTTGTTTCCATTTGCATGAATAAATAATTGAAAAAATGAATTTGTTTCCTACGCTTGTAGAAAAAGTATTGTTCCTAACTCATGCGGAAAGTGTCTTTCCCGCACTCGACTGTTTACCCGAACTCCGCTCCGCGTCGTTCTAGTTAACGGCAGTCGCGTGCGGGAAAGCATCACTTTCCGCACTTGTTAGGAAAATTACTATTACAAATACCTGTAATAAACTATACAATATGTGTCAACTAATCCAACTTTTACTAATTGTCAAATTAAAAACTGATAGAACTGACTGACTAAAAATGACGAGCCCATCCTAAAGCGTCTAGAATGGACGATAGGTTGGTTATTCGATCTGGACTGCTGGAATTTTTCGTTCCTAAAAGCATTGAGAAAAATAAACAATTATGATGGTTAAAGATCTGCTTTTTATCGTTAGGCCATAGTCGTCCCAAAGAGGTTTTCCCGGTACTACTTAAAATTTTCTTTTTTATAAATTAGTTAACGTTAACCAATGTCAAATCTACTGACTAATAATTAGTAGCTTTACGAATAGGTAAGATAATTGTAACTTAAATAATGCATTCGACATACAGTCGGTTTTTCCAATCTTTTTAAATTCCACTCGCACCGTGTGATCTCTAGTAAAAATCGTTTTCATATTTCTTGGCCTTGAGAAAAATTCCGAGTTTGGAAACATATTTTTTACTCAAAAGCAACCTGTGTTATTTATTTCTCTTGTCCAAAATGAAATACCGCCGAGCGTGTTTTTTAGACGTTTTTCTTATTTGATCAACCTTGATCCCACGTCAGTCACTGAATGTTATTGGCAAACGGCTAAACGTTGTACAAAAGTTTTTCAATTTATTAGATTTCAAATTTTATATTACAGGTAACCACTAATCGTTTGGTAAACAACATTTGCTTTAACTTTCTTATTTTATCTTGACATAGAACATATTCTTAAGTACAAAAGTACCTCAAGGAAATAAGTAATACTATACAGGGTGGCCAACCGAAAACAGAGCTATTTGCAGGAACCTCGTTAACATTTTAGAAAAACGCTTAGACCCGTCGATTTTTAATTAAAGAGGGACGCTCTTGACGCTCTTTTTCGGTATTTTTGACTCCTTTACTTTCAACTCCAAGCAAGGGTAAGAATAACCACAACATTTTTAAATGGCATTTTGAGTCGAATAAGATGTCTTTTGAAAGCTCTAACAATTCTCTTTACATTAAATATTCTTTAAATTTTACATTTCCTCCCAATACTTTAAAAAATATAACATGCTAAAATTCCAATTATTTAAGTTGCCTACTTACTACTTAATTGATTAAAGGTTCAAATTCGCTTCCATACAATAATAAAGATTTTGTTCGAAACGTCCACGCATATTCCGAAGAATTTTCGGAATAACTCGACGGCACTCGTTAACTATTCTTTGACTCAAATCTTTAAACAACGTTGTTTATATTTTATAAATTTTACTTTTAAGATGTCCCCACAAAAAGAAATCGAGTGGCGATAAATCTGGCGATCTTGAGTCCATTCAATGCTGACGAACAATCGCCGCATAATGCGGAGGAGCACCGTCCCGTTGCCAATAAAAGTGATCTTCGTCATACTGTGGATTATTTTCAAATGTATCAGTCAAGACAGTATCAATAGCGTCTTACAGTAATTGCAAATACATTTCACCAGTCAAATTGCCTGGTAGAAAAAAAGGACCCACCAGTCGGTCACCGCAAATGCCATTTCTCCGGTTGCTGTGAATGCACCTCGTGAAAAACTCTTGGGTTTGAATCGAACCAATAGCGGCAATCGTGGCGATTTACCATCACGTGCAAGAAAAAACTGCATTTATCGAAAAAACAGATATTAAAAAGGAACTGTGGATCGTTCCCTGCTCGCGCACTCATTATTTCGCGAAACTGCAAACGGTGGTCATAATCATTTTCGTTAAGTTCATGGGTTAAACGTATTTTATATGGATGGAATTTATTCTTTTTCAAAATTGTTTGGATGCTAGTTCGATTGCTCGTACTCGAACTTAACGTAGGATCAAGATTTTCAGAAGTGATACCAAATTGCCACAGAGCAATGAAAGCAGAAAATAGGAACTAAATTTATACCAATGGCGTACATAACTCAAATTAATGACATTTTTACTATTCGTGATTGTTTGCAGATAAGTTTCACATTTAAAATCTAATTTCTCAATAAGTAATGGGCGGAATTTTAAAATTTAAAGACTATTGTATGGAAATTTTAAGAGTCTTTAAAAGACATCTTATACGACCAATTAAAAATTCTTACCCTTGCTTGGGGTTGAAAGTAGTGAAGTCAAAAATACCGGAAAGAAGTGTCGCCCTTTAATAAAAAATCGACGGTTTTCTGAGCGTTTTTCTAAAATGTTGACGAGGTTCCTGCAAATGGCTTCGTTTAGTCTTCGGTTGGCCACCCTGTATACTATAAACTAATATATACTAAATACTAATACTATAAAAAATAAGAATTGATTATTTATGAAATACCTAAACAACCGTTGTACTTTTATTCTACTAGTTTTAAAATAAAATGAAAATACAATTAAGACCTTTTAAAGCATTGCATAATTTTATTTAGGAAGAAATAAAAGATAATATTAGTTATCATAGATATTAAATGTTACATAATGTCGCTGTTTTTCTATATTTTCAAGTAGGTCAATACCAAAATCCAGAATAATCTTTTTAGAGAGTGTAAATTTCCATGTGAAATCAATAACTGAGGCAGAAAAAAGCTGGCAACCCTATAAAAGTTAAACCTAGCAAATACATAAGATTGAAAATAGCCTGGATCGGGGGGATATTCTGATTTTAAGTCCAAGAAAAAGGTTCACCTTTCAGTTCGTGAAAGAGTAAGTTTTAAATGATCCAAACTTTTGAAGCAAAAATGAAAATATTTCTTTTGCTGGGAATATTACTTATATTTTTATTTAAAACCTCATAAAATGTCTTGCAAGCATTAGTTGTAAGTATATGGTTGTTAAAGAAAACTTAAGAAACTGTGTAGTTAATTTTTTTCAAACCAATTTTGTCAAAGTAAAATGTTATAGCAACTCTATACTTTTTTATAGCGTTATATGCTCAGCAAGTGGGTGACCGTATATAAAATGGTAAAAAAAATAGTTTAGTTAAGCTTATAATAAACTAGCCTTTCGATAAAAATATTTATTGACGACAGAACTAAGTATATTAAGTTTGCCTGGTTACCCCAGTTATTTAGTGGATATTTCACGTATGTGATTCTTAAGTACATAAATAAAAGCACCGGGGATTTCAAATGGATGTTGGTGTTGGTTTGCTAATACTTATTTGTATGGCGAAGATGGGAGATCGGACATTTTAAACTTAAATGAGTGTGTAATGTTAGAATTCGGAAGAGGCTACTAAACGTGCACGGTTAACAATTTATACAAGTAGCAATTCATACTTACAGCAGTTTTAAAATGATGAAGATACAACTATCTCAATTATTTTCTTTTCTTTGTAAGTTAACAATATAAAAATAGACGGATTGTTTCAACACAAGCATTAGATACTGAAACTAGTATCGTTTTTTGAAAGTGATAAAGAACAGACAAAATTATAGCTTGAATTATTTAATTTTAACTTCCCAGTGGAAGCTATAGTAATGGGTCCGATTTTGCGAATCCAAATTTTGACAAATCTCCACATTTTAGGGTCCCCAGAGTCGAATACTATGGAGAATAAAAAAACTGAAAAAAAGGTAAACTACCTGAATTTTGAGATTTATAAATTATACTAATTTTAATACAGAATTTTAAGATCTTTTGAATAATATGATTATTGCATGTTAGGAATATTTGTATAAATAATATGATGACAATATTTCATAAAAAGAGAAAAAAACAAAAATAGGAATTGTAGAATTTTAAACTTGTGTCAGTATTAAGAGAATAGCATTAAAGATGGTATAACAGTGAAAAATTATTGTTAGTAATAATCAAGCATTGTTTATAACAATTGAATATAGTTACCAACAAATGATTATTAATCATAATAAAAAAAATGTTCAATTATTACAAACAATTAAAAATAGCTTACGCTGATAAAATGGTAGAAAAACTTTAAAAGAATATGTTTGACATAAACAGAATATTGTAAATGACAATTAAAATTTGTTATAAACAATTTGAAATCGTTTTTTATAATAATTTTAATAGTAATAATAATAATAATTATAACAACAACACATATGGGATTTTTTTATTCTTTTCACTGGGAAGTTAGTCGTGTGGACCTCTCGGGTCGCACACAGATTACTGATATGTGCAATTTGTTATCATCATCAACTGTTAATCTGTCGTTTTATATCAACAACAAAAGTTTTAAAAAGGTAAATACTAGTATTAAAAACTAAATGACTATTACATGATATATTCAAAAAAATATAAAAATTATATAAGCAATAATAACGACGGCCGCTATCGGTCATGCGGTAGATGCCAGTCATACTCACTAGCCCGCTCGATACGGATACAGTTTTGTTTAAAAAGTTTAATTTGAAGTATAGTTTTGTGAACATAGAGATTTGTAAAGTGAATATCCAAGTGATAATTGTATTACGTATAGAAAGATAAGAATAAATTGTTTAGTTTTTGTATTGAGTATTGTAAATTAACGAACCCAAGACTAAATATCAAAACAATATTTTCTTCTTCTCTTAGTGCCGTGTATATTCCTGTGTAGGCGTTCATTGTTTGAAAGTCGTTTATCCTCGTCTATTGACGGATATTCTTAGCCACGATAATTTTTTCTGACTATTCATCTTCTTCCTTCTTTAATTTTACCTTGAAGAATGAGGCGTTAAAATGGGTAGCGTTTTCAGCGTAATATGTGTCTAAGATAACCTATTTTTCTTTTCTTGATATTTTCGAAAAGTTCTCGTTCTACTAGACCGGCTTTTCAGAGGACGTCCTCATTTCTCACGTGATTTACCCAAGACACTTTCAACATTTGCCACAGAATCCACATTTCGAAGGCTTCAAATTTGTTGATGATTGGTACTTTCAACGTCCACGTCTCTACAGCGTACGGGAGAACGGACCAGATATACTCGTATCATCATCCTATATCTGAGGTTAAAAATCAAGTGTGTAAGAAATTTTTAGGGCGGGTTATATGGACCAAGTTTAACTACTGGATCAGTCTGATCTAAGATCACCATCTGGAACTGCGTTGTACGGTCATTGGCCTGTGTTGATTCTTGGTTCAAACAGCCGATAACAAAATTGGCAGACAGTGCTAAGTTAATTTTCAAATCAGGGCTGATTGTGGATCAACCGGCGTTGTTTACGAGTAAAGTTGGAGTTAGGAATTTTTCACGATACTTGTTTTGTTTATATTTTGTGTTGAATACGCGAATACATGCTATGAATCGAATTAATCCTGATATTCCTCAAGGTAATGATATAAACGTAAATAATATATGTAGGCAGAATTAAGTTAACAATTATTTTCCAAGACTTTTACGTCAAAGGTTGTGTAATTATTATTAGTCAACTTTCATTAAAAAAATAAATTGTAGATATATTAGCCTAATTAGTAAAAACAATGCTTATATTTATAAAAAAAATTTATTAACATTATACTACAAAATTTAAACTATTGTGTTTATATAAAGAAAACTTATTTCTAATTATTTAATTTATTTAACAAAATTTCTATTTCTTATTTTTTTTCTTTTAATTTCCATTTTATGAATTTCTTTCATATGTTGCATTTCTTAATTGTGTTTTTCCACTTGTTGGTCAATTTTGTTTTGCAAAAGTTATAACTTTAGATTATTTTTATCTACCGTATTTGTTTTTCGATATGTTTGCTTTTTTGTTTTTGTAGTTTTCCACTCTACTTATTTTGTTCTTAAAGTCGCTTTTTAAAAAAAAGTATTTATATTATTATTATAAATAAAAATATTTTTTGTCATAGTGTGTATTATTTTTAAGTTTTCTAATTTCTTAATAAGTAATGGGCGGAATCTTAAAATTTAAAGACTATTGTATAGAGAATTGTAAAAGCTTTTAAAAGACATTTTATTTGATTCCCAATGCCGTTTTAAAATTTTGGGGTAATTCTTACCCTTACTTGAGGTTGAAAGTAGTGGAGTCAAAAATACCGGAAAAGAGTGTCCCCCTTTAATCAACAACCGACGGGTCTCTGAGCGTTTTTCTAAAATGTTGACGAGGTTACTGCAAATGGCTTTGTTTCGTTTTCGGTTAGCCACCATGTATATGAGTACTGTAGTTTTTAATAAAAGTAATTGGTTTTCTGGGTGCTAAAATGTTTAATAGCTGGTGACACATGTTTTCATGATATTTTTTGTCCCTAGCCATCAAACATTTTTTCCTTTTTATTAAGAAAAACTGCTTATAACTTTATTGAGATCTTTTCTTAAAAACTCCTTTTTAAAATAGACATTTTGTTTTATTTATAAATAAAAACTTATTCTATCAAAGATTTTTTTTATTAAGAAAAACTGCTTATACCTTTATTGAGATCTTTTCTTATGAACTCCTTTTTGAAATAAACATTTTGTTTTATTTATAAATAAAAACTTATTCTATCAAACATTTTTTTTTATTAAGAAAAACTGCTTATACCTTTATTGAGATTTTTTCTTATGAACTCCTTTTTAAAACAGACATTTTGTTTTATTTATAATTAAAGAGTTATTAATTTTGTTATTCTACTTTTAATAAATTTAAATTTGATCTTAAAAACCAAAAACATCTGGCGTTACAATAAAATGTAGCATGGCTATTTAATACAAAACCGTTGGATGTATTGTTCTCACAGTAATTAGTTTTTCTCATCTTATATTTTATTACTTATTATTGTAGGCATCGCAAATATATAAAATAAAAGTTGTATTTTGTGTTAATTTTTTGCTTGGCTGTATTAAGTAAGTGTTTGTGTGTTTTTTTAATTGGCATTTAAATTTTTTAATTGGCATTTTAATTGGCATTTGTTTTAAGATGTACACTTATTTTAAAAAAAAATTATATAGTGCTGTCATTGTTTGCAGATTTTCTTTGGCAAATACAAAACTCTTTAACAACGAAACCATACTCTTTATTGTTCTCTATCGAATTGTGAGCAAGAGAGCTGACTAACAGACCTCTAGCAAACAAAAACATAAGTGTAATATCAGACATCCAGGCTGCTTAAAAAGCACTGAGCTCCAACAAAATAAATTCTAAACTTGTATGGAATTGCATGGAATCCCTGGAGGTCTTGGTGCGAACAACAGAGTGACCCTGCGGTGGGTACCTGTGCACCAGGGGTGAAGGGAAACGAAAAAGACGACACCTTTGCAAAACAGGAGGCCGAATCTGTGTTCACTGGACCAGAACCGGTTTTTGGAGTCACCGCAAGTGCCGCCAAAACAATTGACCTGCGTATTCTAACGGGACTGCTTATAAGTCACTGTCGTCTAAGATACTACCTCGGAGGGATAGGTCTAAATCAACAAACGCACTATCGGTTTTGCTGCGTGGAAGACGAAACTGCTGAACATATACTATGTTCATGTCCCGGCATGAGAGGAATAAGGTTCAACGTATTTGATTTTACCAACCTAGAACCTTCTAATTTTAAGAAAATCTTACCCCATACAACCATGAACTTCTTGGGAAGGGCTGGATTGCGCGGTGAACTGTAACCTCTAGTAGTGAGCCACAATAGACCTACTAAAGGTCGCATTTTGAACAAATTAAGAAATAAGTTTCTTAGCACATTTCATTTGATTTGTAATAACGCTGTTGTTAAATTATTATTCTATAAAAACAATTATTATACACAATAATTGTCATCCAAAAATAATTTAAATATTTAATCAAGTGCTGCATAAAATGCTGCGCTATTACTTCACCAGTAATTTCAGAATTTGATCGTCCATCAAAGTTTGTTTGCGGTTCTTCCGTGCATGTTTTTTTTATTAACAAACTATGATTTTTAAATCTGATACTGCACACCTACAACTTGATTAAATTTTTTTTATTAAAATAAAGAGTTTTTGTTAAAATATTCTTAATAAACAAATTTGTGTTTTAAATTTTTAAGACACAAATTAAAAATTCAGTCTAACCTATTATTTTTTTAAAATTAATTAAATATTCATTCATATTTTTTTTTTGTCATTTTCAGGTGAGTGCTACTTTTTATAGTCTCATTATCCTTTCTGGTGAGTATCGTACTGATATATTTTTTTATACTGAAGCAATTACGTAAATTGTTTAAATAAAAGGGATGAGCTTATTTTACACTCTAGGAAGGGTATTGTAACGTTTAACTTAAAATACACTTAGGGTTAAAATTTATATTCAACACATTTATTTATAAACTATGCTGTAAAATTTATATAAACTAGTAAATACAGTATTTAAACTTCGGATACAGACTAGCCTCCTTGATCGGCAGTCGAATATATATACAGAATCACTAGACAAGAAGATGTAACTTTGGCAACGTTTTAGCGGAATATACTTGCACCTAGGTGAGGAAAAGTATCGTGTTCCACTTTCTTATATCCCACATGAATGGTTGTAGCAAAATTGCCAATTTTTTTCCGCTTAGTAATTTCCTCTGATTTTGTAATAATTTACAACAGAAATGACATAAAACCACGTATTTAAATAAAATTCACTAGTACAATGCAGATTATTCTAACATTTATTTATTTCAGAGAAAAGTAAATGTTGTCTTTTTTTATGCATTGTGGCTGGTAATCATGTCTGGCTTAGTTTTATTGATTAAGAGCAAATACTTTAACCGGCAACATTGTTAGACTGGACAAATATATCGTCGCTGTTTAGTGCTTATTGTTCTAAGTGTTACTTGCCAGTTTGCGAGTAAATATTATTTATTTTATAGTTCTGTAGTGTGGTACCTGAAATAAAAACAAATTTTTTCAAAACTTTCATTTATTTCTTTATGAGAACGTTATTATTTCAAATTAAGAACAAATTTAAATTTTTATCCACAACAATTAGCTACGTACACTGTACTGTATTCAAAATTTTATAACTAAACTCCATTATTCATGTGCAGGGGCCTATTTAGTATCAATAATTACTAATAATAACTATACAGTAAAATCCAAGAATAATAAGCTCTTTTAAGTTGAAATGGCACGACACCCAACGATTCTAACTTTTGCATCAAATTCAATAGTGAATTCATGCAACTTTCATGCAAATAAAATAGATTATATAGATTAAAGTTACTGGAAATACAGTTAACGTAAAACATTAACCACTTTCATATACCTCACATACCTCAAATGTAAACAATTTTAATGTCTGTGTATTATAAGCTTTATAAAACATGTTATTTTGATATAATTTAAAACATATTGTTACGGATTGTAGCTGATAAATAAATCTCTGTCCTAATATCTGGCCGAGGCGGTGTATCGTTCACACAAAGGCGCAACACATGTTAGCGAATGATTTATAGCCGCGGGCGTAATTAAAGGCATCCGATAAATCTAGAAAGGTCGATCAATTTAGGGACAATGTCCAGAGAGAAATCGTTCTATCGGGTAAATTTCGAGATATATTTTTTAGATGTATATAAGATTTCGAGGTCGTAGTTTTAGTTTGAAGTTTAAAGTTAAATTTAGGTGATATTGTTATGTTATAAAAAGTTTAAGTTTTGTAAAATATCCAAGTGATTTATAAAATAGGAATTTATTGTATTAAAAGAGATTAGATTAAATTGTTTAACAAATATCGCAACAATTAATTATCATAAGTCAAACTTTTTTTATTAACAGTTGCATATCGATGACTTTATACGCTGTCCTTAAGAAATTATTCTTGTATCATCACTACGATTGATGCGCTCATTACCACTTAAAAATGGTCTACTAATGTAGTAGCAAACACAAAAACCGATTCTATGCGCCAATATAATTCATTACGTGGTATAAGAATAAAAGTTGCACAAAAGTTATCCATGAATGATAATTTTTGAATGATAATTTTATGTATTTCACAGTTGGGAAAATTGCAATTGGGAAAATGGTTACCCCATTTTGATGTTAACAAAACTTTAAATTAAATTTAGAGCCACTTAATTTGTGAGTTGTTGCTGGCTATATAGCCGTAAATCGGGTTTTAATGGACGTTCATTTGCAGTAATTAGACAATATTCTGTATATTACACGTTTCTGGAAACAATTTAAGCCGTGAAACCTTTGTCCAATAAACATTTTAATTAGTCGTACCATTTGTTATTAATTACGCATGTACATTTATTTTAAAAATAACAATGGATTATTTACTCAAAAACTTGTTTTTAACCCAATTAATGCATACATTACATATACATATTGTTCCGATATTTATTCTTGGGTTCGATTATTTTTAAACACTCAGTAAAAAAACTAAATTGTTTATTCTAATCTTTCCATAAAATAAGTTCTTACTTTATAAATCATATAGATAATTACAATTTCTATACAATCTCTTTATAACACTTAATAATTAACTAACTTCAAACTTAACTTTAAAACTAAACTAAAAATTTGATTGGCGACATTCCTTTTATATAGGCAAACATACTATTCGATAATGGGGACGTCCATTCCGGAAGAACGACGAACCAACGAGAAAATTCTTTCCTAAAATATCGGGCGTTTGTTGTCACAAAACAAAACAAAACATTTTTTCCATTGTGATCGACGCGCCGTCGCTTTAAGGCAAACAATCGAACAGGGACGGACTGAAATATGTAACGATATGTAGCCACGCCTTTTTCCCGTAGGGGTAGGCAGAGACCACTTACTTTTACTTGCTACGGTTCTTACTCACATCTTTCGCTTCTTCTACTTTCATCGGTGCCCTCACACATACTCGACGGTTGTTAGTACTCTTGATCTAGCCTTTTTTCAAAACATTGTCGATCTGATCGAGATATGTTTGACGAGGTCGACCTCTACCGACTTGCCTATTTACACTGGCCTTATAAATCTATTTCGTCAATCTTCTTTCATTTATTCTCCTTACGTGTTCAAACCATCTAAGCATTTCTTTATCTTTTTTTGTAACCTTATCTTTTTTCACACCACGCGTTTCCTTATCTCAATATTCTTTACCTTATCCATCAGAGTCACTCCTGCTATACTTCTCAGACTACTCATCTCCGCAGCATTTATCTTATTTTTATGCTTTTGTCCCAACATTAACTACCATCGAAGTTTATTAAGTTGGCTTCTGAACATTGTTTACTAATAAATTGTGCTAAATCTAAAGTAATATTAATTGGTTTTATGTATAATCGGACTAGACTTCAGTTTCCTGTAATTATAGATATTAATAATGAATCAATCGCTATAGTTAATAAAGCTAAAAACCTAGGCATTATCATAGACAGAGATTTAAGACTCAAAAAACATGTTAATCAATTGATTTATAGTGCATATAGCTCACTGAAACTGATTTATGGAAACAAACATTTTATTTCCTCGAAACATTAAAATAAAACTATGTGAAGCTTTAGTTCTATCGCATTTTAACTTTGATGACTCCGTCTATGGTCCGAACAGATTTTTTTTTAAGGCCAATTTACGGTGTGAAAAGACATCATAGAATATCACATAAATTAATACAGACAGATGAAAATAGAAGATTTCATCACGCAGTCACTTTGTACCACAAAATTGTTTTATTTAAAATTCCCACATATTTGCACCACAAAATAACTTTTAGGACAGATATACATAACTTAAATTTACGATTTAAAGGTTTATTATCACCACCTAAATTCAAAACTGAAATATTCAGGCGATCATGTACTTACCAAATTTATCAGTTGTATAAATCCGTTCCTAAAAGTATAAAAAATCTCAGTACTACTTGCTTTAGATCTAATTATAAAAATGAACTATTTAAAACACAAGTCTTGATACCTATTCCTCTATCTTGATGCCAAAAAAAAATAAAGATTTTATAAAGATAATCATCCTTTTTCTTATCTTTGTCTATTGTCAATTAAAAGGCTACAAACTGCAATGCTTTCTTTGGAACACTGTATCAGGGTTAAGTGGAAGAACATTTTCGTAGAGAAGAAAATGAACTTCGCCCTTTATTTTCAGAAATCCTATTTTTATGTGTAAATACTTCTAGGTACATTACTTGAAAATAATGAAGACCTTTATTATTATTACTATTATTATTATTTTTATTTTTTTATTTTAAAGGGTATTATTATTATTATTTTTATTTTTTTATTTTAAAGGGTATTATTATTATTATTATTATTATTATATAAGTATAGGGACCAGCAGTCCTCAATTAATTATTGTTGCCAAAAAAATATAAAAACATTTGAACTTTAAAAAATTCTTTAATGGCACATCGTAAAGTGGTGGCAGACCTTTTTTTACAAATATCTTTATGGATAGTCCACTTCCTGACTATGTCTATGGACACAACAAGGGGTTTTAACTGCAAGTTTCCTTACATCATTTAACCACAGATACCTAGTTTTTCTTAACTGAAACGGTTATTTGGAACTGAACTTTTAGACTAGATTGTGTAACTCACGTCGATCTAACATTTTCGTTTTTGCTTAGCCTTCGATTTTTTTTTTTTTAATTTATATCATAACACACAAAAGATATTAAAGTTTGTCATGATAATTATGTACATTAAGTTATTTTGTTAGTAAAAAAAGTCGCAGTTACAATTTTGAGATTTTATCTAATTGTTGTGTAATTATGGATTATTTACATCGTATTTGTATGGAGAAAATCAAGTTATTTTCTTCTTCTTTATATACCATTTCCATTTCGGAGGTTGGCTATCATCATTGCTATTTTGACTTTGGAAGCTGCGGCACTTGCAGGTTTCTAAGCCAGGATATTCGTCTCCTTCCAATATATCTTTTTTCCAATATTCTTTTTTGGACTATGAGTCGCAAAATCTCATACCTTGGACCTTTAATAATGTTGCCGAGATATTGCAGTTTTTTTTTTCGCTTCCTGTAGGAAAGCCCACATCTTGAAAGCTTTTAGTTTCCGCGCACAATACACAAAAGAACTGGGAACTTATACCATTTGAGCATCCCAGTCCTCAGATCCAGGCTCAGATCACGACTAAGTTATCCATTTACATACATATAGTCGCGCTTTTTTCCATAGGGGTAGGCAGGGATCACTTATTTCCACTTGCTACGGTTCTCGCACAAGTCTTTTGCTTCTATTTTCATCAGCGCTTTTATACATGCTCGTCGGTTGCTGGTACTCATGATCTGGTATAGATCAATGCTCTCTTCTTCCTAACCATAACATCTTTACAGATGTGTTGTGATCCATATTAATGAGGTTCAATGTTTTGGATGGCTCTCTTGATTGCATCTCACCATGTATCTCGATTAGATGACATGTGAACCGCTTGTGGGAGAGTAGCATTTAATAATTTTTTGGTGACATCTACCTATCGATTTGGTGATCGGCCACGCCTTCTGTTTTCTTCAGGTTTTCCCTGTACAATAAGCCTTTCCATGTGCTCACTCTGACTGATGTGTCCGAAAAATGTAAGAATTCGAGAGTACACGATACTGGACAAACGTTTTGACGGACATATTTCTTGTAAAACCGAAGCATTCGTTCTACTTCTTTGACAGTCCAAGATTCTGAAGCATATAGAAAGACCGGAAAGATCATGGTACTCACTAGATTGATTTTAGTTTGTTTTGTGATATTCCGATATTCCGGTATTTTCTATTAGGGCTCCAAGCTAGACGAAACTGTTGACAGGGTAGTTGTTATGTTCTCTATTAATGATCATAATTTTGGTTTTATTATAATTTATGTTCAAGCCGTAAAGAGCACTGACATCTTTAAGTCTCATCAGGAGTTACAGAATTTCTCTCTGGAAGGCAGCTATCAAGATCGTATCATCGGCAACCCCGTGCAGAATTGTAATCACATAATTGTTGTATGAGATACATTAGATGGTCTGGGACTTCCATTGATAACATCATTGACCAGAGCCCATTTTACGTTATCAAAAGCTTTGCTATAATCGGCAAAACATAAATACGTAGGAGTATAGAACTCTCTCGACTTCTCAATAATTTTTCTTATATTTAGAATTTGCTCACTAGTGCCTCTTCCCCTTGTGATTCCAGCTTGTTCAGAGGATATCTGCTATAGAAGATAGTGTTCTAAACGAGATCAAAAAATATACAGTAAAACTTTGCTGGTATAAGATATCAAGGCAAATAATCTGTAGTTAACACAGGTATTGGTATCACCTTTTTTATAAAGTGGGACAAAGACTGATATTCTCCAGTCATCTGGCCATAAACCAATCTTCCATATTACCTGACGTAACTGATGTATTATTCTTAAGCCTTTCTGTCCCATAGACCTTAGTGCTTGGCTATTATTGCATCAACTCCAGGAGACTTCAAAGATTTTAATGTTTAGGGCAGCTTGAACTTCCGAGAGCAGAATATCCGGTTCAAATTGGGTGATGTTGTTTTCAACAGTCAACAGTCATTGTCAGCATAAATATCCATACAATAGAAGTTTAATTTTGTAAAACAAGTCTCTGGAAGTATTACAGTTGAAATGGGATTGTATTTCTCTACATATTTCTTGGATGTAATTATTTTTGTCCCTTCGGCACAGCCTTTGAATTTGCCTTTTATACTCATTATATTTAGTTATTTTATCTTTTGCATGTAGATTTAAAGCTTTCAATGATCTTCGTTGTTGTAGTATCAAATTTCGCCCAGGAAACCTGGTGGGTCATCTCCCTACACCTGGTCACCAATTTTTCACTGTTTTCCCCGAACGAAGAACAGCACCGACTGCCAACCAGAGAGTGAAATTTTTTCGAGGCCTCACTATTGTCGCTCATCATAGGATTCTCGTGGAATGCCTGCCTGATTCTATGCCATTGACCATATAAGTTGGTTCATTCGCCTTCGGGGGCAGTTTCTCACCCCCAGGACAAGAGAGTGCCCTTCTTACTCCGAAGAGATAAGTTTGTTGCTTATTCCGGCAACGGCTCGGTTCCCCTCTACGTTAGCCACCTTTCTGGTATTTCCATACTGTACCGCGTGGAGGTGCAGATTAGGGATTTTACCTTCATCAGATTGAATACCGTAGGGCGTTACTTCAATCCTCCAGTACTTTAGAGTGTGCTCTCTACAAAGTTTCAAATAATTGTTGACGGTACAATACAGCTGAGACACGCAGTATTTACTAAACTTACTTAATAATAATTAAATATAAATAAATATACCTAGATTGTTAATGTATTTATTTGTATGGTTTTATTAAAATAATTAATGTTTAATAAACGAAATTTTAAATTGTATTTTTAACGAAAAAAACTTTTATTAGATTATTTTGGCAATATTTTACCTATACATCGCAGCAGTCAGAAGTAACAAAAAAATATAGTCTAATTTCATAAACTTCATAAACTAAATTTATTTGTTTATAATCGCTTGAACTTACTTTACCAAGAAAAATATTTGTGTTGGTAAATTTAATTTGTGATTTTTAAATTAAGTGCAAACTTTATCAATAATCTTCGATGTTCGCCTTGGCAGACCACCAGTTGATTTCCGGAACTTTAGCAGGCACATACTGCATTATGTAGTAGCATGACACCAGTATTGTAGTTATTATTAAGAAGTTTTTCACCGAATTTTCATATTTTTGCCTTCTTTGTGATTGAGTTCAATTTGCTGATCTGTGATAACATTAAATTTATTAGCTATAAATTTATCTTTAACCTGTTTTGACGTTTTTTTCTCCAAAATCAAGAAAATTAGTTTATGTATACATTTTTTTTTATCGATGTAACGGAATTGTTCTCTTCCATCAAAATTTTTAGAAACTCCTGTTCCAAAAATAATAATTTTATTGGTGTAACTTTTTATTGGCACGAAAAACTTTTTTCGTAACACCAACATTTTTGTCATAACCAGTATATTTTGATTAGATATATTTATTATTTGGTTTGATTTGTTAATAAGTATATTTTTGTTTTGTTGAGGTATTTTTATATTTACTCTTTTTAAAGATTTCAAATTTTATTTTTTCTTCTTAACTATTTTCAAATCCATCAAAAAATGTATATGTAATTACCATTTTTATAAACATTTACCTTTTAATTTTTCACATAAAAAAGCACAGTGATAAGTTTCTACATTTTAGAACTATACTCCAGTAAAGCATCTTTGGCGTGCAAGCTTTGCGTCATCTCGTGTTTTTTTTTAAATCCAGGTTCACTCCAAACCTTTTAACATATGGAACAGTAATGTAAAAAGTTAATTTAGTTTTTAATTATAAGTATCTAAATAGTAATATGCAATGTCAACAAAAAAATAAATAAGCGGCTTACAAGAAGTAGGTAGGGAAAGGTGTTCGAGATGATCCGTTGAGGTCAGATGATCCTTTTACATTACAACTAACGCCACCTAGATGTTTCCTTTGGTAAAACATAGCTCTCAATGGCCCCTCGCATCAGTCAATTCGTAATAGTGGCGTGAGTGACGATTAAAGTTTGACGACATAAAACAAAAATTGTGTAACGTAGATCTAAGGTAAGATTGATTTTAAATCTACGTTACTTTTATTCTAGACTGTTAAATGCAAAGTTTGTTGTATTAGTAGATGTCAAAAGTGTTTTATTTTGTTTTTATAATGGCATAATAACTCAAATAAAAAGCATTTAGGTTATATTCGAATAAAGGATAAAAAATTATAGTTGGGGCAAGATGACTTCATTACTGCTGCAACAACAGAAATTGAATTCAATGAAGAATTCGAAATAGACAGGCGTACAGATGGTTCAGATACAGAACATCCGCCGGAATCTGATCACTCGCCATAACAAGACATTGAAGCTTCATCCATTGCCAAAGATCGCAGGTAGAAGAAGTCAATTGAGAAGAAAAAAGTGGATACGTCTATACTAACTAGCACTTTGTATAAAGACTATTTAAGACTATTTATTCATTAAGATGAAGAAAACTTCTTATATCCTTGAGTCTGAGTCATCTAAAGAAGAAGAAGATACAGAATGTCTTTTTTGCACGGAAACATTTTCCAAGGGTAACATGGGTGAATTATGGATAAAATGTTGTGAATGCCAAAAATGGGGTCATCAAGCTTGTGCAGGGTTAGATAGCTATGATCCTGATGATTTTACTTGTGATTTGTGTGTAAGAATACCAAGGAAAAAGCGTTTAGAATTTTAACTAAAGTAACCTGCTAAACTAAAAAGTTTTTGAGTTTAATATTAAGATGAAGGACTTTTGATTTAATTTTGTTTAAAGTGCTAATTTTTAAAAGATTTTATACTTTGATGTTAATTATGGAGAGATTTATTAATTAATTTGTTAAAACTGCTTAATACCATAGATCTTATACTGTGATGATTATTAATCGTAATTTAGAGACTTATTTATTATTAAAATACTTGCTCAGTTTAATTTAAGCTTTTAAAGATTTAAGTTTATATAAGATTATTTTGCTCTCAAAGTTCAGTAATACCTAAGATTACATAAATATTAAATCCTTATTACAATCTGTTTATTTTATAAGTAACTAACGTTTGGAGTGAACTAAAAAAAAACATAAAATGGCGAAAAGCTTCTGCACCAAAAATACTTTACTAGCGTACATAATATGTATGTACAAGTAGTTGGTACCCAGTTATTAGCATTCTTTTACAAATTTTTACAGTGTTATTTATTTGGCGAATGAAACTATAAGGTACGATAAATATTGGTTTTTTGCGCTGGTAGCATTTGTATGCTTACCCATGCTTACTATTTGTTGACAATTAATTTTAAATCCAACCGATAAATCAGTTGCATTGTCTTCGTATTTTCAACTAAATACATTTTTTTATTTTACAGGCTTATTACTAACAAAACATTCAAATTATGAAAAACGACTTTATCTATTCAAAATTGGAAATATCACGTGAAGACAAGCTATCGAAGGTTTAAATCAAAACGTATCCAAGTTTAAAATCAAAACGTATCGTTTTTTAAAATATTCGTTAGGAAACAACAACCAAACTGAAGTCAAAGCAGAAGCAAAAAAATTATGTAATAACCGTAGTTTTTGCAGCATTTAATCATCTGGAAGGTGATAAAACACTCTGTACATAATGGATTAGTAGTAATTGGTTTATTAAACTTTTATTGAAAAGGGCGTATGGATTGAAAATAAATGATTTGATCGTCAAATGCCGATGATCAAGTCATATTAGCGCTATCTTAAGAGGAGTTGCAGGCGATGGTTAATGTTACGCATGATGCCCTGAAAATCAAAGTGATGAAAATAAATGTAAGCAAAATGAAAGTAAGTAAGTCTGGCTGTACATAGAGGTGTTTTGGTTCCTACACTTATGTATGGTAGTGAATGTTGGGTTTGGCAGAGGAAGCATAAAAATACGATTAATGCTGTGAAGATGAGTAATCTGAAGAGTATAGCTGGAGTGACTCGGTTGTATAAAGTAAAGCTTAGTGAGATAAGAGAACGCTGTGGTGTAAAAGAAGATGTGGTTACAAAGATAGATAAAGGAATGCTTAGATAGTTTGGACACGTAGATTTATTTATTTATTTATTTATCGTATGGCATACATCACATAAAATATTGTATAAGTTAACAGGACAACATATACCACAATGTACAAACAGTGTAAAAATGTAAAGTATAAAAACACGAAAATATAGCATAATTACAGTTGAATGTCTAAGTTGTTAATATAATCAATTGATTCTGGTGTCGCTGTCAGGAACTCATTTGGCTGACCTCCATATGCCCTCAGGTTGCAATCTTCCGTGATGTGGCGGATCGTCTGCCTTTCAGCGCCGCAGTCACACTGTGGGGAGGGTATTATGTTCCACTTGTAGAAGGCATCGGCACACCTGCCGTGGTTGGTCCTAATCCGGTTAAGTGCTACCCATGTCTTGCGTGGTAGTTCAAAGCCGGATGGGGGAGTTGTTATGCACGGCATGTTGAGAAATTCCGGTTGGGCTGCTTCGGTCCATTTCTGCCTCCACTCATTTATTGGGTTGAAGTCAACGGCCTCCAAGTTTAGAGCCGTTTTGATGGGGGGTTTTCTTGAACGCAACCTATTCCTGTCTATGTCCTCGATGTCTCTGTTTATTGGTAGGTGTGGGTTTTGAATAACCTTGTTGTACTCTCTGACAAGTGCAGTGGATCTCCGTATCGATGGAGGAGGGATATGGCTTAGAACTGGTAGCCAATAACTCGGTGTAGATTTAATTGTGCCCGAGATTAAACGCATCGTGTGATTCAATTGAACGTCGACCATTTTGACATGAGGGCTGTTTAGCCAGACCGGAGCACAATATTCCGCCGTAGAGTAGACCAGCCCTAACGCGGAACATCGAAGCGTCGTTGCGGAGGATCCCCATGAAGTGGACACGTAGAAAGGATGGATGAAGGAAGATTGACGAAACAAATTTATAAGGCGAGCGTGAATGGACGGAAGTGGGTAGAGGTTGACCTCGGCGAACATATCTCGATCAGATCGACATTGTTTTGAAAAAAGGCCAGGTCAAGAGTACCAACAACCGACGAGCATGTATGAGAGCACTAATGAAAGTAGAGGAAGCAAAATATGTATGTAAGAACCGTAGTAAGTGGAAGGAAGTGTCTAGCCCTACGGGAAAAAGGCGTGACTATATGTATGTATGTATGTTAATGAAAACCTACAACTCCCTAATCTACTGAAATAAATAATTTAACAAAAATGGTTAAACTGTAGCTTTAAGACAAAAGACAAAAATTGTAATTATTTAAAAGGTACGAATTAAAAAACACTGCAAAAAATTACATTAATTAGTAAGGTCAGGTTATTTTAAAAGGTGTGGTCAGCGTTTCCACTCTGAGGGTTGAGGCCCCTAATGATATTCTATCCCATCATTTTTTTTTTATACTTTGTACGCATTTACAAAACCGTGCAAAGCTCATATAATTTTTTAACATTCACCTCTCCCGCGTCTTTTATTCAGAAATCCTTGTTCCATTATTTAGGGACGTGAATTTTATAAGGCCGAGCTCTGACATGGCAGATTTTCAATCGTGTTTTTCCTCCTTGTTTGTTTAGTAGTTATTTTTCATTTCTAAAGGTTCACTCTGACTGTTTATTTGGCTCTTTTTTCAATAGTTGCTTGGTTTTATCCCTATCTATTCTTAGCTACAAAACGCGGAGGCTAGGTCAAAAAGTGTTTAGAAAACCTATCAAAAGGCACTCGCTGTGTAATGTGATGTTACTTTTTGACAAGTAGCATCTTTTAACTGTGTACTGTTAAATTTTGAGCGGAATTTGTCGCGTGGTTTCATTTCTGTAGACGATTAAAGCAAACAACCTTGTTTTGCAAATTGGTAAAAAAAATTCCTGCAGTGATCAAATTTCTATACACTGCGGTCCATATGTATGGAATAAATTTATTTTTAGCGTTATTATGTATTTGTTCAATACAAACTGAAACAGGTTGATTTTTATTGTCAATTTAACAATTTACAGTGTGAAAATATTACCCCCTTCTTGCAACACCTCTGAATAATGGGCACCCCTCAAAAACTTTAAACGAGAAGGGGGGTCGTGTGGCACCTAGCTTGAAAGGGATTTTCATTCTCTTTTCAGCTAAACTAAGTTATTCAAATTTGGTGCAATCATAACTGAAAAAGTTATTTTAAAAATGTAAAATGTTTATACTCTAAGTTATGTATTTGTATAAAACACCTGAAACATATCGATTTCTATTCTCAATTTGACAATTTATAGTATGAAAATATCACCCCCTTCTTGCACCACTTCTGAATTATGAGCACCCTCTCAAAAAATTTGAATGAAAAAGGAGGTCGTGTTGCACCTTTTTAAAAGGGATTTCAATTCTCTGTTCAGCAATACTAAGTTTTAAAAATTTGGTGCAATTATAGCTGAGAAAATTTGTTTTCAAAATGTGAAATTTTTATACTTTACGTAGAATGAAGGAAAAATTTTATAGGAAGTGTTTTTCAATTTATTTTACAATTAAATAAAATGTTCAAAATGACCACCATTCACTCCTTGACAATAAGCAAGGCGATCTTGGAATATTTTCAATATTTTTAAATATTAATAACAAATTTTCTCAGTTATGGTTGCACCAAATATGAAAAACTTAGTATTGCTGAACAAATAATAAAAATCCCTTTCAAAAAAGATTTCACACGACCACCCCTTCTCATTTAAATTTTTTGAGGGGGTGCTCATTATTCAGAGGGGGTGCAAGAAGGGGGTAATATTTTTATACTGTAAATTGTCAAATTAACAATAAAAATTGTCCTGTTTCAGGATTTTGTGATAAAATACATAATAACGCTAAAAATGAATTTATTTCTTACCTATGGACCGCACTGTATATAAAAAATTTAACGCTAAAATAAATCAAAACCTAGTAGGATAATGTTCATAGCACGTCTGCACCAGCATTTGCGACTGTGTACAATTGGGTTAATGAATTTAAACGTGGTCGTACATTCACATGTAACAGGGCATCTTGTTCGGAACATCCAATTGAGGCTACTTCACAAAAAATCATCAATAAAGTCCACGATATTCTTTTGAATGATCGACAAGTGAAAGTAACATCAGATAGCAAAAGCATGTTTTCTAGAATAAATGGCACAACTGGTATTAAAATGATAATGTAATGAAGTTTTATTTGGTAAAAATATTATCTCATTTATTAATAAAATCAATTTGTTGAAGCAAAATTTAATAATGTTAAAAAAAGTGAAAGAATTTTAATCTCAAAGTGAATCCTAAAATCAAGGTTTTCTGTTCACAAATACTGGGAAGTCCTTGGTGTTTTAAGTTGAATGGTTACAAAAAAAAGTTTTTTGTACTAATTAAAAAATTCTTAATTGGGTCTGCTTAGTTGATTAGGCCAATTAGAATATCGGTTTTTTTTATAGTAAAGTTAATATTTTTTAAAATGAAAATTGTTTGTTTCAGGTTTATCATTTAGAACATGTTTTTTTAACTAAAAATAAAATATATGTGTATTTAAAAATACAAAAATATTTTAATTTTAAATAATGTGTATAATAGGTTGCTTCTTAAACTTAAACTTCTAAAACTTGTTAGTTAAGAACTCGTCGTGTTATCCACCTTTAAATTCGTTATTTTATTAAATTATGCAATAAAAATTTTTCATTGTTAAATTAAATATAAAAAATATTTTTGTAATTACAGTTCACAGTGAATTGCCAATACATTATAAATCATTAAAAATTTAGGTTAATATTTAAACATTTACATTTAAAATTGTTTTTAGACCAATTTACCGGTTTCTTTTTATTACAGCATTTTGTTGATAAACAATAATACTTTTTGGTGCTGAGTTTTCAAAGGTATTGTATGTAAAATTAGGTCAAAATAATATAACCATTTTAATAAGTAGTAGTATAAATTGTATACTTTGTTATATTTATTATTTTCATAAAATAAACTTTAAAAGGTTTAAGTGAAGGTAAAAATATTTACATTCATATCCTGTTCAAAAATTTATTTAAATTTTTGACAACGATTAAAAAGAATACAGGGTGGGTCGAAAATACAAATTTATTATCAACACACAAATACTAGTTCAATAAACCTACAAAATATGGTTAAAGTGTTTAAAGCAAACATTGTATCTTTTAAATATTGATTTAAAAATTTTGTTCAAATCTTTTAGGACTGTTAGTTTTTAAATTCTGATTGGGTTTTTGTTTTCAAATGTTCAACATGACGAATCTTGGCGGAATAAACCTCTTTTTTTATATATATCACCAACTTTTTCTTAACCAGCAACATACGTTCATGAAGTGGACTTTTTTTCAGTTCTAGCAACATTTCTTGAAGCATATACCTCGGTACTTTACAAAATTGACAATACCGAAAAAAAATAGGGCCCTATTAGCCAATCGCTTAAAATCACTTCCCAAATATTTACGGTAGGAGCGTTTAACTCTGTCTTCATCGTCACATGGGGACTTGTAAAATCCCGGTAGACGCAGTTGTGTAAGTTCACTCAGACTTTTCTAAATCCTTCGTATGCTATTCCATACTCCTCGGACGCTTTTATTTAATACTAGCTTTTGCCCGCGACTTCGTCCGCGTAGAAATCGAAAATGGTTCTGATAGGATTTTTAATTGGTTTTTTACGTTATTAAATTTGTTATAACATATAAATTATTAGGTTTAAATGTTTGAATACTTATAATATATAACAATATTTATTATAGTGTAGGGATTTAAAGGTTAAATAAACATGAAAATAAAATAAAATTTTGTTATATTTTATAAGCACAAAGCTCGGCATCTGATTTGGTAAAAGTAACACGGGGGTACTATCTTTTTACAACAAAATCGAAATACTACACCTACCTCACTATTTCTTTGCAAACAATATTTTTTGTTTTTCCTTCGGGTGCTAGAATCACTATGCTAATCTGTGCGCTTACTCTGGAGCATGCCACATACAACTGGCCGTGGTAGAAACAGCTTTCTCTCAAGTCTACTTCCGCTACCTTAAAAGTTTGACCTTGAGCTTTCTTTAAGGTTATGGCAAAGCAGACTTTGATAGGAAACTGCACTCTCTTAAATTTGAAGGGGTAATTTAATAGTGTTAGGGGAATACTAGGAATAAACACAGACTCTCCTCGAAAACAACCTGTCAGTAAAGTTGCCTTGATTACATCGCGATGCAATGTTTTCATTTGCAATCTGGTGCCATTGCATAATTTTGGTGGATTTATATTACGCAGCAACATAATTGTAGCGCCAACTATCAATTTTAATATGTTAGTTGGGAGACTGAGAGACTTCAGTGTATTCAGGAACACGACTGGAGAATGAATGGCATCATCGGTGTTTATCATTGAGTCGACGGATTTATATTGATATTTGACCCCTTCAAATGATTTTAAAAGTATTTCATTTATGACTAAGGCTTGTTCGTGTTTTGGAGTAAGGATGGCACGCTCGCATAACCATTTTGCAGATTTATCGTGAATATTATTAATTTTTGGGTAAATTTTAGCTATAAGCTCTTCTACAGTGAAAACAATTGTACCTTACTCTGTAGGGAAAATTATATTTTTATCCAGTTCCAGGAAACTCATCATTTTCTATTTTAAGCAACAGGTCTGAGAACTGTCCGGCAGTAACATCTCCCCTAAGATGGAGTCTCATATTTTTGGTAGGGCCTAGTTTTGTCACTGAAGGCCACAAATATTCTTTTATATTTGATATTCTAATTTAAAAAATATTGCATTGCACCAAGCTTTTATGTGAATTCAACGTTTTTTTAATAAAATCGGACTAAGTTTTCAAACATGTGTCAAAATAAAATGTAATTTAAATAAAAAGCACTAAGGAGTATTGGTATCAACTTCGTATGCAAATCACCCCCAAAATAACTTTCTATCCCTTTTTAACCCCGTTAGGCGATAAGTTTCAATAAAATACGAAACACATCTTCCATCAATTCTGTTAAAGAATGTGCTTGCAAAATTTGAAGTAGATTGGACCAAAGAATCACGTTGTCCTATACAAACTTTGCCCCAGTTGTTCACCCCCTTAGGAACAGAATTTCAAAAAATTCTTTCTTATCGGATGCCTACGTCATACAAAGAACACACCCACCAAGTTTCAGGTCTCTAAGATTAGCGGTTTAGGCTCTGCGTTGATCCGTCAGTCAGTCATTCAGGACAAATCATTTTATATGTATAGATTTAGTCGTTGATTGCATACAAGATTGTGTGACATTAATATTCTTGTGTAGTAACATACTCTGACCTAGACCGGCCCAGTCGCTTTAAATCTTTAACTTATTTTACGAATACCTTGTCGACATAAAGGTGAAATGTTTGGAAAACGCTCCGAAAACAAATCACAAACATTACTGTGATTTATTACTGTAATGATTATGTTTCCACTCTGTTTGCAAAACAAATACACGATGTTAATTAACCTTCCATTCATTTTTTTAGATGACAACTATGGAGAAATCTATCAGAGAAATCTGGCAATGTTTAACCGAGTAGAACTTGGGTGAGTGCCAGGACACATGGTATTGATGGCAACGAAACGGCAGACGCACTAGCAAGCCTGAGTTCTGCATACCCGCTGCTGTGACCTGAACCCGGAATGGGCTTAACAAAATCTGCTAACCTGGCAGCAAAAACAAAATCCATAGCTCTTGGCACAGCAAGAGAATGATAGGACAACCAAACCTTACACTTTCTACTTAGACCTCGTAGCTGGACAGGAATAAACTCTATTAACAGGGCTCGTTACGGGGCACATTTTGTCTAAGGAAACATCTGCATAATATTGAGATCTTTTTGAATAACTCAATATGCAGGCTATGTGAGAATGAGCAGGAAACAGCATCCCACGTCAAATTTGACTATGACGCCTTCACTAGATGGCGCAGCTAGTATGGGAAAGATACGAGTCAGACTGATGCGGCACGGGCTAAAAACATGATACGAGGCCTTTTAAATTTAAGTAAAAAGCTTAACCTCGATCAAGATTAGTTGGGGAGACTAGTTGGCTAGAGGCCAAATAGGTAGTAGCAGTAGAACATATTTAGATTAAAGCTGCAATGTGGGCTCCTTTAACCCAACCGTTTCTTACTAAACGCCAAAAAAAATGGAGGGTAGAGATAAAGAAAACAACATATTTGTTAAAAAAAGTCCCGGAAAGTGTATTGAATTAAGATGGCGTTACTGTAGCAGAATACCGTTTATAAAGAGAGCGCCCAAAGTTTTGAGAAAAAGGACAAAGGATGTTATGTTTTTTAACTACACACCTTTATACTTCACCTCATTTAAAGCAGTTTAGATCTAACCTCACGTTTACCAGCGCCACCTTTATACACCACATTTTGGTGGAAACTTTTTCATTAAAAGTCCCATGAAAAATTATTCTTCTTATCTCCACCCTGCAAAGATAACAACCATAGACATAGGAGACCAGACTGCGGATCTAGATAGGTACTACACTAGTTACATCTGATCACTACTACGCTATAGGCGATACATGTTTATAATACCTTCACGGTCCACCGTGTAAATTAAAATAAAAAATTGTTTTGCAAATAATGTAAAGCTTTTTGGAAAAGCATTGCATTATTCATCCAATTCATAAATGCTAATATCGATCTTTTTCTTTACATTATTTACGAACAGACCATTCTCAGTAAATCCCTTTTTTTTTTTGTAAATAAAATATGATTACAGTATTTCTTTGGTATTTTTTTCTACTACGGTGGACCTTTTATTTTTTCTTTTCGTCAATACTACCTTCTCATTTATTAAAGAATATGTTTTTATTCTGCCATAACAGCTTTTGCGTCACCCGCGAAGCATTAAATAACCATTTTTGGCTTGAAAATATCGTTTTTTGAACTCCTACACGGAATAAAGCAATTCTAACCTCTGGATACGTCTATGTACGATAGTAGTTGCTAATTTACGTGTCTTAAATCGATAAAAATACCAATTAATATGATCACGAACACAAAACGCAATTCGAAGTTCGAACATTCCGTTTTGTCCACTCTTTATTCTGATAATTGCGCGCCTTTGCTAATAAATTTCGTCGGTAATTTTCACGACCTCGCTCTTTTTTCGGTTCTTGTTCGCGTTTCTACCAACCTAAGGTGATTATTAGCTCCTACCGGGGGACACCTTAAATCGGCACATTTTATACTATATACAAAAAGAAATTCCGAATAAACACTGTCCCAATTATAATCTGTCAAATAGGTAATTAAAATATTGCTACAAAAAAAATTCCTTGAGTTTAGTTAAGCTTTGGAATAAAATGTATTTAAAAGAGTTAAATTTACCAAAAAAAGCGGTAGTTCAAAGTTTATGTGTCTAGATAATTATTTAACAATGACAAAACACTTGGGCACTTTCACCTTAAAATAATTTTAAGCCCTCCCTTTGGTTACTTATTGTGTTACTTCTGGATTCATTTTTTAAAATACTAAATGTATGACCTTGCATTAATATTTCTAAGATCTTCGTAGGTAAGAATTGCCTCTCCTAGCTATCTTACTCATTTTTGTGATAGTGCTTCACATTTTTTCAAAATATTGTGTGCAGATTCTTTGTCCTTTATGCAAAATCTGCAAAAATTATTTTTCACCTTGTCTATTTGTTTGAGAAGATAAAATAGTTTCCAGTATACGAATTTACAACAATTATAATGTTGTGCATTCACTTCCTCATAGTGACTGACTGATAGATCCAAGGAATTGAGTTGCAACTTTTTTTTTTAAATTGGCAATTACGAAAACAAATCGATAAAAATTGAACATGGTGAATTATGACCAATAACGAAAGTGGCATTCGGTGTTTTTATACACCGTAACCATTTTAGGTTAAGCGACCATCTGCCCTAACAATGGTACCTTAGGGGGCAGGATCTTTGGATTTTTTCCGCATTTTTAAAGTGCGGTGTTGGAATGGGTTTCTTTTTACCAGATTGTAAATTGTAGGGTCGGTCGTGAAGGCTATGCTGCCTCTCAAGCACTTTGACCTATCAGATCTTTTGTGCATAACCCTTGATCTATTTGAGGCCTGAGATTCTGAGACTTCGAGCAAAGTTTATCTGTTTCCTAGGGGCTAAGCTTCTGACATCGGAGGGCTTCAGGATAGCTTCTTACAGAAACTTGAACCTCTTGCAGAAAAGCGCTGGGCATTCCCAAAGCAAATGTTTTGCAGTTTCAGCGAAGTTCTCGCAGTAGCGGCAACTATCACTCTCTGTTTTGCCCATCTTTTTCAGGTGACATTGCATGTTTTTTTTACTAGGGTTATCGTCTGATAGCGGCTAGTCATATTCTTATGTCAAAATATTGGTGAACTGATACTATGATGACGAACTTTTCAATTTCACGATTTAAGAATTTTATCTAAAGTTAATAAATCTGACCAATTTATTTTTAGGAATGTGTGCACTAAAATCTAAACAATTTAAAAATTAAGGCAATATTGTGTATATTTCAAATACATGAACCAAATTTGGCAGATTTTTATTAAAGAATTGTGCAATATAAAACCATTGAAAACTGTAAGTTAGGTACTAGTTTACAAAAGATTTTTTGTGCCGGTCAAAACACTTGGCATACTGTTGTTGAAATGAATAATTTTTTTTAAAATATGTCTTTTAGGTATTAAACGTTAACAACGAGAATTACTTAACGATATAATTTTAAATCGATTATAAATAATCAAAGTGTATGTCTAGTCTTAATAATATAATTACAATGTATAAGGGCTAAAAACACTCAAATCCCATATGACTAAAGTTTTGTGGTGGAATTTTGCACAATTTAAGCACCAGAGGTAATAATAGTTTGTTTTATTCATGACAGTACAGTATTTAAATACAATACGACTAATAGAAATATTTAAAAAAATCACTTTAAACTTTAATAAGGGTAATTATGGGGAATGTTTTATTAAACTTTAAATACTCCAATATATTATTTGCACTTGTTGGTAACGTTTCTAGTGTTGTTTTCACTGTAATTAAAACAATATTATATCTATTATTACCTTTTAATTTAATAGTTAATAAATAATTTTGTAGTAAATGTATTCATCAAAATAAAATATTACTAAAGCAAAAAAAATGCAACCAAAGCACCATTGTAATATTTAAATAATAAATGGTTTATTAAGTAAAATTTTTTATTTGAGCTGGAAAAATACATAAACTAGTAGAATTTAAAACAAATATAATTTTATTAGGACGCTAACCATTATCATAAATTTAAATTAAGTGTAATATTGTAAAGTGTAATTAATACTTTGGGCTTTTTTCCAATTTTTGTTTTATTATTAATTTTTCGTTTACAATTATTATTAATTCCTTATGTTAACGTTGTGTATTTTAAAGTAAACAGTAACGGAAATAAAAAGCACATGATTTTTTAAAACACAATTTTAGGGAAATACCTCTTCAAAAGTAGCAATAAGTTGAATGTATTGGCTATTCGCAACATGATTATAAGCGGGGACCTTGCAGTAGTACAAACAAGGGGTGTATATTGAACAATTAAACATAAGAGAATTTCTCGTTCTTCTTGCAGCACATTAAATCTGATCTGTAAAAGGAGTTCTGAAGAGTTGACTTTATGATTCACTTGTTTAAATAGAAATATTAATATATTTTGGTTTCTTCTGTTGTCCAGACGCAATATATTAAAGTCATTTCTCAATTATTGTGTAGTTCCTAACTATATTGTATATTTTTCACATAGTTTAAAATGTTATACCCAGGTCTTTCAATTCCCTTACGCTTTATAACCCCTCTCCTTGCATCACGTAATCAAATATTATCGGATCTCTCAGTTTTGTTATTCTCATAACACTGCACTTTTTTGGGTTAAAAAATAGTTTATTTTTACAACTCCACTTGGAAACATATTGTTAGTATTTCTGCAACATAACACTGTCTCTGATCGTTTCAATTTTTTTAAAAATTTTGAGATCATCTGCAAATAATAAATAGCTTAAGTACTTAAGAACTAAGGGCAAGTCATTGATAAATATAATAAAGAGTAAGTGTCCTGAATTGGAACCCGTTAGTACTTCAGAATTAGCCTAATGTTTCCCTGAGGTATTTCCATTATGCTTGACGACTAAAAATCTATTTTCAAGCTAACTTCCAAACATTTTGAGTGTGCCATTAGAAAGTCCAAACTCATTCAACTTTGTTAATAGTACATCGTGATTAACTTTATTAAGGGCCCTTTTAAAATTAGTATAATCAATTATATAAAGAGGAGCAGACAAAATATTGGTTTGGATGAAAGTGGATTATCCAAACAAATTTATAATGCGAGTGTAAATGGGCAAGTGAATAGAGGTTGACATAGGCGAAAATTGTTTTAAAGAAAGACCAGGTCAAGAGTACCAGCAATCGACAAGCATGTATGAAAGCGCTGATGAAAGTAGAAAAAGCGAAAAACGTGTGTAAGAACTGTAGCAAGTAGAAAAAAATGGACCTTGTCTACTCCTACGGGAAAAGAGCGTGACCATATATATTTATGTACAAAATTTTAATGTTTTTATTTGCGTTTAACTTAATTGTATTTATTATCTTAAACAAAACAGAAAAAATGAGGAATTTTTCAGAAGATATCTTCGAGTTAAAAACAGTATTAACATTGTAAACAAAAACGTGCATAAAAAAATGATTTTAAAGTTAGTGTTTTTTTTACTAAAAATAATTTACTTACGAAAAATCCTGCGCCAAAGTTATTTGATTTTCGTACAATTAATCCATAAAGTTGTCGCTTAATCGGTTAGTTTATTGTACAATAACTTGTGTTTGTAATTAATATAATATTAAAAATTTCATCTCGCTCAAACATTTATGGGAAAAAGAAATTAAATTTTTTGGTTGACATTTCAGACAAAATACACCAAATGTGCGTGAAAAACGGCAGAATAAAACAAATATAAAACGTCCTTTATGGAGTTGTAAAAGTAGGCCGTTGAAACTATTTACTAACCCGCCTAAGAAGTAACAAGAGTAACGAGTTGCATAGCGTTTCTTTAAATATGTACGACCGTCTTTAACTCGCTCTTCTGTATTAGAGATTATTTACAGCTCGCTACTGTTCTTCATGTTAAACATTCCATGAACAAACAAAAGGCATAACCTCGCAGCACAAAGCAGTCTTGAGAAAAATGACGTGCAAGGACGAGTAAAGTACATAATGATGATATTTTTATATTTAAGGATAATTTAGCAAAACGAATTCGGGAACACCAAAAAGATGTCATTTGAGGACCCATGTTTAATATTGGTAATTGGTGTGTTGGATGGATGTTGCTTTTAACTAAATGAAACAGTTTGATATACAACACTAATCAAAAACGTCTAAAAAATTTTTTCTCGTAAAAACGTCAAATTTAATTAAATTTTAAAAAGTCAGAGGAGAGGAAATCTTGCATAAGACTCAGGTCCTTCCGGAGTGCCGGATTTTTACTGATTAAAACCTTTCTTCTTTCTTCGCACATTCACACTGGTACCGCGTTAACATTCCTTCGGTGTGAAGGTGGTCTCTTTTCTATGTCCTCCTATCTACTCTCTATCTCTTTGTTTTCTACGATATGTCTCACTGCATTATAAGAATCTTTCCACGTATTTTTAGAAGTAATTATTCCCTCCATTATATTTTCTGCATTGAAATCCAACCCAGTTGATAAGCTGCATTGGTTTTTGGTTTCTTCTCACCGAGAGAGGGCATCCGAATAAGGTATGTTTTGCATCGTCTGTTTTGCCGCAATAGGTGATTTTTTGGTCTCTGCCCTCCTGCGATAGTTAAGGTATTTGCAAAAACAGCCATATCCAGATAGAGCTTGGGTTAGGTAATAGTCGACCTCACCGTAAGGTCTATCCAACCGGGTTTTTATATAAGGTTTTAATCGATGGGTACAGCGTCCATAGGTGCCTGTTTTCCACCTCTCTTGCCATAATATCATGGTGTTCATCTTGGCATTTGTGCTTCGTATTCCCTGGTAGGTTTCTAGTCTCTCTTTGATAAGTAGTTCAATTGGTGATATTCCTGCAATTACTCCTGTCCCATCTGCGGAAATTGTTCTATAGCCACTGCATACACGTATATAGGACAGTCTCTGTATCCTGGTTAGCTTCGCTAGCAACTTTTTACTCTGCGTCACCATGTGCCAGATGGGTGCTGCATACAGAAGTTAGGAGTGTACCACACTTGCAAAAACTTTTCTCTTCGAAGCGCTTGGTCCACCGATGTTGGGTATTAGGTTGGAGAGAGCTGTCATAGACTTCTCAGCCTTTTTAGACGTTCTCTTGACGTGTTCGGCAAATGTGAGCTTTGTATCCGACCAGACTCCTAGGTATTTTATTGCCCCGCTGGGGCTATAGCGGTGCCCATAACATTGAAGTAAATTGGAGCGTCTTTTCTTTTGGTAGTCTGGAGGGCTGCTTCTGTTTTTAACATAATAATGATATTTTTATATTTAAGGATAATTTTGCGAAACGAATTCGAAAACACCAAAAAGATATCATTTGTGGCACCATGTTTAATATTGATAATTGATAAAAAATGAAAAAATTACAATGTTATATTAAGCTTTTAACTTAATAAAACAGTTTGATACACACTAATCAAAAATTTCTGCGAAAAACAAAGTTTTTCCTCGTAAAAACGTCAATTTTAATTAAATTTTAAATAATTAAATACCCGATACCTGAATATTCAGCAATAAACTTATCTTTATTTTAATGTAATTTGATTTTCCTTTAACGATATAATCAAAACAAAAGTTAAGAAGTGCACCAATTTAATTGAAATTTTTAACATACCTAACAATGAATATACCATTTGAAAATTTAAAAAAATATATTTCTAATAACCGGTTTTTTCTCCAGCAGCATTAATTACATTTTAATACCATTTTGGCCCACTTAAAATTAAATTATAAATTTTGTTTTAAGTTAATAGGTTCTCTGAAGGTTCTCAGTGGGATTTAGGTATGGCGACCATGCTGGCCTCGGTAGAACGATTTCCCACCTTTACGTGAAAATGGCAGCATTCATCAACAAAAACTAGGGAATGTGGTTGCGCATCTTTTGACAGATACTAACCAAAATTTTAGCTATTTTGGACGCGCAGTTGTTGTTTGACAATCGTAAGAGTAAGTCAATGTGAGTATTTATGTGAAAATTAAAAAATCGAGTCTCGAGCCTGTCAGTAAATATTTGTTTTTGAATTGCAATACGCCTACGTAAATCAAAAAAGAGTTAGACGCTGTATACGGGGATTCTGCACTATCATTTACCACCGTGAAATTTCTGGCAGCTGTATTTAAAGATAGCCGTTCCAGCTTGGGAGACGATGAACATTCGGGACTGCAACCACTGACTATAAAATCGCTAAAGTTCACCAATTGGTGCTAAACTACCGTCAAATTAAAGTGAGATAGATAACAGAGGCTATGAATATGTCCAAAGAACGTATTTGTCACAAATTGAATCAAGAAATAGGCATGAGAAAGATGTGTTTCTCACGTTCGACCAAAAAAGTGTTCGAATAAACATTTCCAACGCTCTTTTGGCGCAGTTTAGACGCAATAAATCAAAGTTTTGGCGAAGACTATGCAGAAAAATAACAATAAATTTAATGAAAAAATGTCTTGTATCTTTGTTAGGTCGGACACTTTTTAGACTAATACTGATACTGGTCCAAAGTGCCTTTCACAAAAACGGAAACGGTTCGATGTTAAAAAATTATTTCAGCCCACATCATAACTTAATGACCACCATAATTTTAGTCCACGATTTTTACGACGTAACATTTCGGCTAACTAATATTACCACAAATCGATCCTGTCGAACCGTAGTTGCACGTTGACGACCTCCATGTCTTTCAGCTACTTCGTCAAATGATTGATATCGATGCCATAATCGCTAAATCACGCTCCGAGAAACGTCAAAGAGACGTGCAGCATCAGCTTGCAAAATGTCACTCAATCATATTAACAGCACTAACCATTTGAAAACATGTTAAACGTCAACGCTTTATGACCATGTTTACTCTAAACAATCTTTTTTTAAAACAATTTTAAAATTTGAATTAATTTGAGGTGTTGTCAATGTTGCCTTAAAGCGGTAAAAGTGACAAATTAATATTTGCGGCATATCATGATTTGTAGAGAACAAGTTTACGAATCAAATGGTATGTTTTTAAAAAGAACTGTTTAAGTTTTTGTTAAAAAAGTGGAATACTAGTCGTATTTCTTGACAAGAAGAAGGAATAAAACAAAAATCGAATTTTATAGAGGAATGTGCTATCGATTAGAAAAGATTCACCAAAGTAATAAAAAGGAATAAAATATCAAATTTTTCTAATAAATCACTACATACAACGCTAGGAACAAAAAACGTCAATATTTAACAATTCCAAATTTTTTTAAAAATACACAAAAATTGCTACAAAATGGTCTATAAGAAATAAATTTCCATAAAATTGCAAATTACTTATGATTATTAAAAAATAAAAAATATTTCTGCCAGGATAAACTCTGGTACACCGGGCCTATGTTGTACCTATGATTAAATACTATTAATTCCTATGCTAAATTTCAGAATCCATTTAAGTGCACTGTCACCGGCTCCCGCCTATAATGTTTAGTGTTGATAATTGTTATGTTGGATGTTCCATTTAATTTACGATTCATAAAAGGAATGCGATTATTTTTACCAACGTTAAAATTTATTTTATTATTTAAAGGTTTAAAAATTTACAATGTGAAGAATATTGTGTATTCATATGGGAATTAATATCTTTTAACATAAATGAAACAAAATTTAATATGTGTGCATATCGTTATTTCAATGAAAGTCACAACAATTTCGATTCTCAATTAAGTGTAATAAATTTGTTTTCTCTACGACTATCGTATCCTATATTAATTACATATTGGTTATTAATTGATGAATGAAAATGATTCCAAGACAACGTTGATCCTAACTCATTATTTAACGGCATTTGACTTAGCAGATTCACAATTTTCAGGATCCACGGGAACTGAAATGTTTAGACTAATGACAAAACAGCAAAACTAACAAACAAATTTCTCAAGAGGGTTCTGCTTCATTCGACGTGTCACGGCTTGGCTTCCGCGAATATCAGATTGACTGTTTTCTTAGTTTGTTTTCATAAATAATATTTAAATTGCATTAAAGCTCGGACTATCGTATAGTCGTAGAGAAAGTATAATCTTCTGGTCGCGTATAATCATACCTATTATTATACGCTCGTTGAAGAATATACTATTATTTCTGGCACCAGTTCCAATGATTTCATTCAGTCTTTTTGGTGGTGTGATAAATAGGCATGTGCATTTATCGACATCGTACGTAGTTTACTTCCTTATCGAATAACAAAGCACACGATGCTGTTTAATCATTTTTTATTTGTTTTTTCGTTAAATATAATATGTTTTGCGTAATGTACTTAACAGCATATAATTTTTTCCTCACAAAATATGCAAGAAACAAGAAAATTATAACGCACGGCCTTTTGATTGCATGCTAACCTCGACGATTAAAGAAAGCTCCAGAAACGAACTTTCAAGGGCTTTGTCGTTATTGATAAAAAAACTTCAATGTTGAATTTCGCAAGGTTAGTTATATTCTTGGCAGACGTTATCGCGAGCAATCTGAAGGCTCTTTTATTGCCCTTTTATAACTGAAATTATGCCGTCACATGTAAGGGTGTTCTTGACATTTTTGTACACGGGGAACTATAAAACATATTGTATTTTGCCACCGAGGAAGACGAATGAAACACTTTTAAAGCGGATGTAATAACTGCATTTGTTTCCAAAAAAATAAACAATTTTATCAAATATAAACTAGACGTTTATATTTTTACAAACAATTTTAAGATACATCAAAATAAGAACGTCGTAAAATTTTGTGTGTAGATACTGTTTGAATAGCAGACAATAATAATTTTTTTTCTAAAAAAACCTTCCTTCTCACTAACATTTTTGTTTTGATAACTAAAAAGTTGTTCTGCGTGATTTAGTCGGGTAAGGCTTCTGAAAAAATTAAAATTAACTTTTTTGTACGCGAGACCTTTAATATATTTTCATTATTATTAACTTCGCTGTGAGAAGTTATAGTAATGGGTCTGATTTAGCGAATCCCGAATTTTGACATATCTCCACATTTTAAGGTACCCAGAGTCGAATATAATTTAAGTGGACGTCTGTGTGGCTATGTGCGTTCGGAATTATTTTTCATCTCGATTATCTCGGGACAAAAATATGATATCGACGTGGGACCAATTGCATTCGACGCACAATTACGCATCTTAGAACTAATTATATTTTTAGCAAAATCGGTTGAGCTGTTTTTATGGAGAATAAAAAATTCGAAAAAAATAAACTTTCGGAATTATTTTTCGTCTAGATTATCTCGAGAACAAAATATGATATCGACGTGGAACCATTCGACGCATAATTACGCAACTTAGAACTGATTAGATTTTCAGCAAAATCGGTTAAGCTGTTTTTTATAGAGAACCAAAAAATGGTAAACTGAACTACCTGAATTTTGCAATTTATAAATGATACTAGGTATTTTTAATTCAGAATTTTAAGATCTTTTAAATAATATGATAATTGCATGTTAGGAATATTTGTATGAAAAATATGATGACAATATTTCATAAAGAGATAGTTTTAGAAAACAAAAATAGGAATTGGAGAATTTTAAACTTGTGTCAGTATTGAGAGAATAGCATTGAAGACGCTATAACAGTGAAAAATTATTGTTAGTAATAATCAAGCATTGTTTATAACAATTGAATATTATTACTAACAAATGATTATTAATCATAATAATTAAAAAAAAAATTCAATGGTTATAAACAATTGAAAATAGCTCCCGCTTATGAAATGATAAAAAAAAGTTTAAAAGAATACGGTTGACATAAACATAATATTGTTAATGACAATTATAATTTGTTATAAAAAATTTGAAATCGTTTTTTATAATAATTTTAATAATAATTATAACAACAAAACATATGGTATTTTTTCATTCTTTCCATTGGGAAGTTATTCGTGTGGACCCCTCGGGTTGCACCCAGACCACTGATATTATTTACTCATTATATTTATTGCCTTGAAAATTGTGTGCAACGTAAGGCAACAGGGTGGAAATAATGTCAATCCGATAACAACAGTTTATGAAAGCTTTTTAAAAATTATTCAATCAGATATTTTTTCACTAAAATAAAAATATAAATTGTAAAGATTTACATTTCTTTTTTTATAATGCACGAATAATCTGTTATGTGGAGTATGGGATTGCCGTAAAGATAAATATTGCCTTAATAATAGCAGGTTTTCTTACCCAATTACAACAAAAGATTTTCAATATGTGTTCTCGAATCTGGTATTTTTACAAACAACATGTCTTCCTTGTCGTTTATCAAATCAATTGACATTTTTGTTAGTTCTTCTTGTCTACACACACCGAATAACCCAATAATTGTTGCTATCTAAAAATAAAGCAAATTAAGTTGATACGTTTATATCCTACAATCGTAATATTTTGTTGAAATTACCTTTATCATTAGATATGTTTCATTATCTTCTTTCTTAATAAATTTAAGGTTGTTGCTTGTCGTCCGTGAAAAAAAAAAATTTTTCCGACATAAACAATCAACTTTGACAAACTCGTATTTGGAATTACGACGTTGTCAGAGTGCGCGTATATCTTTCTTTAGAAATGATGGATTCGACTGTTAATCGATGATGAACATAAAAAAATTAGCCTTACCTAACCTAACACAAACAGTACCTTTTTTAACCAATTGAAATATATATTTATTTGAGGCAGTAAAAGTAAAAAAAATGATACTAAACTAAATTGCGCATGCACATACGCGACCCGCGACGCATGCGCATGCGTAAATCGATGTAAATAATATTTATAATTGTTATTTTTCTTGTAATATTTGTGAAAAAATAAATAATATTTATAATATTTTGTGACTATTTATTGATTAAATAGTTATTTTTTTTTTTTTGAATAACCTATGAGAAATGAAATTACTACTTTTAATTAAATACTTTTAAAAAATTTATTTACTTATAACTATACCGGCTGTTTACAGTTTAAGGAAGTTGGATATTGGTGCTCTTATACATTTTTTTTTTCATGTATAAAATGAAAAATGAATATAAAAATTCTAACATCGAATAAAAGTAAGAGGTCTTTTTATAAAAATTTAGGACGCCTAGCTTTAGTCTTTAAAGGTCATTTAATAGTCTAGACGATTAATTATTCTTATTCATCCGACTATCGGACTATTCATTTTTTTTTATTCATCCGTTTTACGGACTAGACACTATGTAAATTTAATGATCTGCTCGCTGCTGAAGACTTCTAAATCCTTTGCTTTATAACCAACATTCTTCCTTTTAAGAAATGCGATAACCTTTGGGAGAGTGGCTATGTTTACATTTTTCTTCTCCAAAATGGTACTTCTCAACATAGATTACATGCTCCACAGTGAAAAGGATTTGTCAGTTTCAGATTTTTGCGCATAATAGGCCGAAATTACATCCTTTGTAATAGTTTTGCATTTCTTCATATCTATCCATTTCGTGAAAAAATCATAAACGTTTTCGTTTCTGGACTTTGATTTTTCAGGCAATAAGTGTGCTGTAGCAGCAGCTGCTGCATTGGGAGTAAGGCACATTTTCAAACTCACTATCGCTGCTATTTTTCATAGTTTATTGCGATAATTGCGACCAAAAACCATGCAAACTTTCAAAAATCAAAATGTCAACTAATTTCATATCAAATAGCTGTCGGTCGTTACTTCGCTGCTATGGTAATGATCAACTGCATTTATCAAAACAATACCTACCAAGATTTTTATAGTAACAATGACAACAATGATGTGATTCTTCCCGGCTTAGTCAGTGAAGCATTTTTACGTTTGCTATACGAGTATATACGCGGATCGCCAGTGGTATAGGATACGCTGAATATTAATATGTTACATTACCTTTGCGATTGACGCACATGCTGTGCTATTAATGGGAAAATATATTTATTTTTTAATGATATGCAAAATAAGTTATTACATAAATACTATAAATTTATTTATAATGTGACAAGTTAACAAAAAAAAACTAAACGTAAGATTAGAATATTTGTAAACATTAAATAAATTTTTAATTAGTGTGAGCTTTCGTGATGAAAATGTCACGGACAAATGTTTTTATTTTCGACGATGTTTTCTGTATTACTCATACATAGTTTCATTGTCGGGTGAAGAATTATAAGAACACATGTTTAAATGAATCTTCGTTTGGATGACTTGGTTAACGTTCTTCTTTAAGGCTCATAGATAAAAAGAAAAACTCATTAAAATCATCACCAAGTGCCAACTTTGCAAGATTTACGAGATCATGATACAACGAATTCGGCGTTGTTAACAAATTTACTCCAGCATTGAAGACAGCACAAATATATTTACAAAACTTGCTTCCTAGTCTTGCAAGAATATTACACTGTTCTATTTGCGCATCAACCATAGACCTATAGACCTATGTACAAAAGATCTGATAGGTCAGGGTGCTTGAGAGGTTGCATAGCCTTCACGCCCCCCCTACAATCTACAATAGACCTATTATCAGAGGAGACGGAACTATTTACTTTTAAACACGATCATACATCTCCACTTTCTGGAGACTGGAATGTGTTGTACTGTGATATTGCCTGATCTCCAGTTATGGCAAGAGATTCGTGATTGGTATTGAATCGTTCATAGTATTTGTTGATTATATTTGCAACAATATTGTGACCATAATGCTATCTTTTATTAATATTTCATAAATTATAACAACCTGAATAATACAACCCATTTTAAGGAATGTTGAACTATTGAACCATTTTATTCCGTTAGATCATAAAAATGTGTTGCTCAATAAGCGACAACGCCGCATGGCTTGTCTGAATGGTTCCACGTGCAGAGATTCGTGCATAGTACGAAACCTGACAGTTTCTGCTATTATTAGTAGCGCTGTTGTTTGTTTTTCTTGTTATGCTGGCACACAAAATCTTTGCGATAATTTCGTCTTTGTAATTTTGTATATTTTTTAAACACTGTGTATATGTTTCCGTAGAAAATTGTTCTATAAATGTATCGCACTATTCATTGTAATCACTATCCAATTTGAATTTTCCGCGTAATATACGTTTTTTATCGATATTATTGTCATAATATTTAATAATTTTATACTCTCCAATAATTTTTAAAATTATTCTTCCAGAATTATATTGAAAATTAAATAATTGGCAGTTGTAGAGACTGCCAAAAGAAGTGAAATTTGAAATTTCATAATGTTTGATTTAAAATTCTCAACATCAATCTGGTTTTCCCATCTATTGACACTCCGAGCAATAATTATATGCATGTTTATATGGTTTTTTATTATTCAAATATATTACGGGCTGATAAAGATCAAGGGGAATTATCATTATCCGACGAAACCGGAAACCAATTCTTCTTCATCTTCTTGTCTTTTTTTCTTTTACCACCGTCTGAAGACATCTTCAGGATCAATGATCTAAACAAATATGAAAAACGGATATTTAAAATAAACCTAATTCCATGACATTATTTTTTCGTTAATTTATTTTAATAAAATCGAATGATATTAAATCATAGATAATCATTTTGCAAAAAATAGCAAAGCACATATTTTATTTTTGACAATTTAAATTTATAAATAATGATTTCGAAGTATTAAATTTTTAAATAAAATAAAATTAATGAAATGAAAGTCGGAGCCGTTTTCATCATTTTAAACTAAAGATTTTAATGATATAAGGTAATAAACTTTAATTTTGCATTAATAACTGTATTTAAAACTTTACCACATTAATCTTATAATATTATATGATTTAATAAAAATTTTAATTTTAAAATCCACGATAAAAATATGATTGAACCACTAGAAATCTGTTTTACCACGGTCGTAAGAAAACGTGAATTACTTATTGCGTGATGCATTGCAGAGGTTAAATATTAGAAAATAAATAGTATAAAATTTTCAAACGCCAAAATAAATTCGAGGATTTAAAATAATTTTGTCATTTATTTTTTATCTTAAAAATATAAGTATATTTATTTAGTACTCACTATTATACTGCATAATGATTCTACAATTAAACAATTCAAATAATAATCAAACTAAAACACTATTTTAACAATGCACAGTATATAATTATACTTATAAGATATACACAGCACTAATGTTGCACAATACGTTAGCGTTGTATAGCTACAAATATACTGCTATAAGCATGTCGGTGACGTGAACGCACGAGATTTCACCCATCCAAAACGCGTCTAACGCGCACAGCACACGGCGCGTGCGCCAGTCGTGAGCATGTCAGTGACGCGAACCCATAAGATTTTCCCCTACCAAAAGTGCCCAACGCGGCTAAAGAAGTTTTCACTTAAAAAAATGTAGTAGCACCTTGCACGTTGATTTCAAACTTAGACTAAATGATGTTGCAACATTAGCATATTTTGAAATGCGGAGGTGCGCTAATCGAAAATGCTACTTTCTCAAAGAAAAATCGTCCGGAAACTATGTACTTTCCGGACAGTTGCCGAAAAAAATATTTTCCAATTTGTGAAATTTTTACATTTTTTCCCGTACCTTTTCATTTATATTTTTTTAAGTAAGAACCTATTTGAATTTTGTACCACATCATTATACAAAATAAAGCGTTATTTTTACACCTAGTTTTTATTATTTAATATTTACAAATAAAAAAAATTGTCAATTGTTAGGAATTCGAAGTTCAAAGTGCTTTAATTAATTTTTTTTAAATAATATTAAACATTAACTTTGCTAAAACACCATTATTACAATACATAATTACACGGAAACAAATGAATGGAGCCCAGTAGTTCTAGTCGCTACACATATGTATAGTAGTTAATGTTGGAAGCGGACGCATGAAAGTAAGATCAATGCTACAGTGACTGATGGATAAAGTGGGGAAAAGAGTGATAGAGAAAGCTGTGGTGTGAAAAAATATTTAGTTACAAGATGGTTTGAATAAGATAATGAATAAAAGAAGATTGGATTTATAAGGCCAGTGTAAATGGGCAAGTCGGTAGAGGTGTAGCAAGTGTAAAGAAGTGGTCTTTGACTACCCTTACTGAAAAAAGGTATGACTATATGTATGTATAATATGTGCAATTACAGATTTTCCACATATTTTTATGCATTAACTAAAACATGTGATAATATAAACACACAATATTATACAAAAGTTGTAATACCTAATAATGACTATAAATTTAACCCCGGCCGCTCATTAATAAAGTATTCAGTTTAACAGAGTATTAGCATGTTACACTTTGACCCAATTTCTATTTTTTTGGCATGCAGTGTATTATAATATATTCGAAGGTTACCGAAAATCGACGTCATAAATATTAAACCTTCCAACAAAGCTGTCGCTTTCCGTTAGTTTGTTATTCTCGGGTGTTTCTTATTACGGGTCTTTAATAACTGAATGTAAGAAGAAGAAAAAAGAAAAACAACATGAAAGTAAATTCTGATCTAGAGATTCTTTTTTCAAATTATTGCAAAGTCCCAGGTGTCTCAATTTGTACGGTGTGTAGGGTCAAAGCTTCTTGGGGCCCAGCTGAGGAACTGGCCAATGAAAACAGCCTTGTATGTTTCTTAAAAAATATTAATTATATCTTTTAAATTATAATATATAAATATATATATATACAGGTTGGGGCACCCCATACGACACGGTCCCTGTAAACCAAACAAATAATTTTTTCAAAAATTTCCCCATTTCATTATATGTATATTGATTAAGGCTGCAAAAGGAAATTATTTTGGATTCTACAGGGTGGCTCAAAAAAATGTGACATATCAAAGTTGTGTTTTTTAAATGGAACACCCTGTATTTAGTTACACTTTTAAATAGTTCAGAAAAAAATAATACTATTTTATAAAAGGTACTATGTAGCTAACTATAACCGTTCTCGAGTTATTAATTTTTTTATGAAAATGCTAGGTACAATTGGAAACTAAATAACATCGAAATGTATAGAAATCATCCCTTCGAATTATAACCAAGCTTAATAGAGGTTTTAGGCTATTGATTTTGATAAAACCCGTTTCTCAATATTATACAGAATGTTCAAAGTCATTGTCACTTTTATATAATTTCGGACAAAGATAACTTTGTTATTTCAAATAGAACACCCTTATTTCAATGCATTCTTTGAATTAAGATAGCTTTAAAAGGGCATTTATTTGATTTGATCACAGAATTCTCATTGACAGTTGTTATAATTCACTTTATCGAAAATATTTACTTTTCATATTCTGACAGTAGTTCATTAAACAGACTATACAATTTTTTTTTATTATTCAACTGAAACAACAACAAAATATGAAACACAAATGTATTTAATTCAAAGTAGATGCTCAAAATGCCGACCATCCTGTTGAATACAAAGAGCCACTCTCTCTAGTAAAGACTGCTTAACACTTAATAATATTTAAGGCGTCACTCTTTAAAAAGCAGTCCTTATTAAGGGGTTTTCTATGATTGATCCCATAATAAGATATTCATTTTCCTCATTTCCAATATTAGGTTTTTGTCTATTTGCCTTTTCATGAGCTACACTTTAAGTCCTACGAAATTCATGTAGCAATCGTTTGAAAACCAACTTGTTTGGATGATTCCGGTCTGGATATTTTTGTGCTTACACCCTCGACGCCAAAAGGCAATTCTCTAAACACTCACCAATCACTAAAATCATATATCCGCTCTTGAATGGGATAAGTTTTCATTTTCGACCTAGCATTTTCATAAAAAATTAATAACTCGAGAACTATTACAGTAAGCTACATGGTACTCTATATGAAATCATATTATTTTTTCCTGAACTATTTAAAAGTGTAACTAAATACAGGGTGTTCCATTTAAAAAACACAACTTTGATATGTCACACTTTTTTGAGCCACCCTGTAGACTCCAAAATAATTTTCTTTTGCAGCCTTAATCAATACACATCTAACGAAATGAAGAAATGGTAGTCAATTTGCTGACTATTCAGTAATTAAGTGAAAATGTATTTGGGATATGCAGCAGGCCAAATAAGTGTACTCTTTTTACAAAATTTTCAAGCTTTCGATAATTTTTATTGTCATTATCAGTTGATAAAACACAGAACAAATTATAATTTTAAACTTCAACTATGTTGTTAGTACTTACATTGTATGGTTGTATGGCGTAGCTGTTAGCGGGTTAAAAACATTAAAAATTTTACATTTAAATGGATACATCAGAGATAAAACGTCATGTAGGATTCTCTGATCCTACACATTTAACAATTACCACACTAGACTACATTACAACACGTTGAATAAAAGTTACATTAACAAAGAATTTTTTTATCACTTTGTGATTTCCTGGGTTGCGTCGCAATCATGTTCGCCATGGAAACAAACAATGAAACTGGAAGTTGTCCAAGACAAGTGACATGGCCTACCCGGAAATCCGCAGTGTTGCCAAGTAATTTTTCGGAAATAAAATTAATATATATATATATATATATATATATATATATATATATATATATATGGTATTCAGTCTAAGTCAAAAAGAAAAACTTTTCTTTACTTTGCTAAGCTTTCGACAAATTTATTGTCTTTATCAACGCAAAAATTATAAATGGTTAAAAACCATTGATAATTTTCGGAGTTAAATTTTTAATGAATTTAAATTTTTGAATGAATTTAATCCGAAAGTAATTTTGCTACTGGAATTTGGTACATTGGTATCTGTATTAACAGTTTCATTAGAAATTGTGTGTTCACTATAAAAAATGTGTATCGCATTATAGTAGACAAGCTTTTTGTTTATTTAATACTTCTGTTGCAACCTGTTTTATTTATTATTTTTATATTACCTTGTTCATTGATTTAATGACTAAAAATTTTTTCACGACAGGCAGGCGGTGGCCGGCGTGGCCTCCAACCCACTAACCTGTTATCAATCCCCTATTCATCGTTACGTTTTTATTTATAGCACAGAATAAAGTATCCAAACCCTTTTTTGTTTGGTATTAAATACCATATCCATATCTACATAATGAGTAATGCAAACACGTTCGTTTAAAAATTGTTTACTCAGCAACAAAAAGAATCATTTTTTTATCTGGTATTTATATTTCGGGATAACAGTTTTTCGAGTAACCTGCCAGAATTTCTCGAACATAGAAATAATTAAAGATATTACCAAATGGATAATATTAATAAAATGACAGTGGCGCACTAGAACTTTGGAGTTTATTACTGTTTTTTATGGAATGTGCTTGCTGGTTCTTTTCGGAAAATATGTAGATAGTGATAAACCTTTAAACATTATTTTATATTAAAACTAAATTTTTGCAGCAATTAACCTTAAACACCGTAAGAAATGCTTGATAATAACATTTAAAATAAATAGTTGGCCATATAGTAGTATAGTTTTTTACTGACATATTTCATATTATTTTCTGTACTAAAACAATCTAGATATTTCTTGTTTTTATAAAAATGCCATGTTATTATTGATCTTTTTTGCTAATTGGCTCAAATTCTTTTGCATAATTTGGTAGAATTGTAAAACAAAAACAAATCATGATTACCATGATGTGTGGAGACTAAGAGAAAAAGTCATCTTTAAATATACACTGTGGTGTTAAAGCTTTTTTTTAAACGGAACCAATTAAATTTAAATACACTAAAATTTTCTGCTTAAAAGTGGATTATTCTCTTTATAACATTAATAATAAAAGAAAGGGCTCAGGTTGTAGGGCAGGACAACTTGTTGATGGAAGCGTTATTCATGATCTTAATCGCGAGGAAACATATAAGTTTTTAGGTATTACACAACGGAAGCCTAAGAAGCAACCACCGTTAAAAATGTGCTTTTCTACCACTAAAAGTCGCTGGTTAGGAGCATTTGGAGTTAACACCTATCCGGTGCCAACAAGATTACTGCGACCAATGTGCTAGCTGCACCAATATTGTCATACTCGTTTGTTGTTGTTCATAGGACAGTAAACGTGATATTGTTTATGGATCGAGATACATGAACAAAAGACTGCATCCTAGCTGTTCAGGCGAATTACTTCACCCTTACCGTAATGTTGGAGGTCATAAATGGATCGCTTTGGAGAATATATATAAAAGATTGTCTCGGATATAACGTGGGAAGTGCTAAGGACCGAAAGTCGTCACTTACGAGAGAGTTGGTACAAGAGTTTTTTTTTTAAACAGCTGTAAGAGCTGTGCAGAAGCTTGGGTTACCAGAGACCAACCAACTTCTGCAAAGAAATTATGGTCATTTACTAGCAGAGGCACTGCAGCAGACCAATATTGTAAGCACAACGCATGAGTAGCCCCATGCACTCGAAAGCCAGGCAGTGTCCAAATACCTAATGATCGCCTTTCTAAGGTTGTTTACATTCAGTTCCGAGAAAGAGGGTTTTAGGTTAGGGTTTTGTGATGGTATGTAGGGATGAAGTTATAAGCAACCTGGTCCATAAAAGTTCCATTTTAAAACAGGATCTTAACAACACTTGCAGAGAGTGTGGAACACAACCAGAAACCCTAATGCACGTACTGTAGGCATGTCTTATCCATTCTGCAATCATATGTAACCAGACACAATACATCTCTTACGGTGTTGTACTTCTTTGTAAGATGTGCCTTCGGCATGGACAAACAGCCAGTTATACCTTATGTCCTGCAGGAAATTAAAACTGCCATCAAAAATTCTACAATTTTCTAAAATTATGAATTTTTAACAATCCGTTAAATTATTCTCAATTGGATAACAATATGCAACATTATAATAATTAAAACAATAAAAAACGAAGTTCACTTGGCAGCGTCTTTCACTTAACCCTACGAAGTTAATATAATTTTTACTTTTTCGAACCAAAGGGTAAAAAAGAAAAAGTATTGGTTTACCTCCAAAAATCAAAATCGCCAAAACCATGTGCGCTGCACATTTCTTCAGGTAGCTGCCGTACAAGGTGATCCTCAAATTTACCGCTTTTTGTACTTTTTGCACGATAACTTCAAAAGGAGAACTAGGGCGATGAAACTTTCAGGTATTTTTTTTTTGCAGAGGTGGATAAATTCCTTTACGGAGAAGTTATTAGTCTGTAAGCTTAAGGTCTACTTTAAGACTCCCTGACTGATGTATGTACTCACTAAAAACTCCACCACTATCTAGGTCCATCTGGCTATTGCCTCCGGTGACACTTAGGACTGTTGGCCCATTGTATCTTGCCTATGTTTTATATCATTGTACCCAATCCAGTACATTTGTACCTTGTTCTATACTAGGTGGGAGCAATATAGTTCTGGGTCGCCGGATGACTGCCCAAAAATTTTCTGTCTTTTGCGGTCCAGTGCCCCGCAGCAGCACAGTATGTGTTTTACTGTTTTCGGATCCTTGCCGCACAATCTGCAGGTCAGGTCTCCAGTATACAGTCTTATTTTGTTAAGGCTTTATACTAATTATAAGTTTGTAAAAAAAACAAGCTGCTTGTAAATTGGTTCCCGATATAACCACCCAGCATCTTTTAGTAAATTCGATATCCTTTTTTCTCTTCCGATTCCGTAGATTAAACGAAGGTAGCTGTATGCATATTTTTGTCTGTACAGGTTATTTAAATTTTGACCATTGACACTATCGGCGTAATTAAAACGAGACAGTAGCAAGGTCTCACAAATTAATTTTTTTAAATGCGACCACTAGGTTAATAAAGGATAATTTTAACAATATTAAAAAAAGACATTGCAGAATAAACTACAAAATGTAGCAAATAAAAAAATGTAAAATTAGGATAAAATATTTAAGTACACAAAAATGAATGTCAAGGTTTTATTAAAATAGTGAGCAATTCTAATGAGTGATTAAAGTTATGATGGCAAAGGAAGAAAATATGCATTTATTTTGGGTACTAGAGTACACTTGAGTATGATTTTATTTTTTGTACTTTAATAAGCTACAAATTTTTGAAAAAATTTAACTTAAAATTAACTTTTTATTCTGAGAGTTTAAAGAGGATTTCTTAATGCAGAATGCATAGTCTCTATAATTTCAAACCTAGCCAAATGACATCTCTTTTTTTATTTCATTCTTGAACTCGGCTCGTTTTTACGAGTTTTCTTATATGATATTTGCTTGGAGTTTACCGAGGATTTTAAAAGTAATAGTCACTTTTTAAGATTAAAATCGTCATGACTTCAGGACCCTGTACCTTTTCAAATGTAGTCCATTTTTTTATTGTATGATAAAGATTATTTTTTATAAGTTATGCAGTCAATTATGTTTCGCAATTATTATAGTTTGTATACAGGGTGAGTCAAAACGTGAATCTATATTTTCTCACTTAACTTAAATGGAACACCCCATATTTTTTATGCTTTGTGAAAAGTCACTTGACCATTTTATTCTTATTAACATTTATAATCTATATCTTACTTCGACTGTTTTTGAGACATTTTCTTTTATAAACAAAATATAGGATTTTTATTTAATTTTTGATTTTGACCTGACCGAAATTTTTTACGATCTTTTTAAGAACAAATCAAAAAATTATTTTTTTAACCATGCCTGTTTTGCTTTAAAATACTTAACGTAAATATTAAATAAAAATAATATCAACAGACTTTTAAAAAGAAGCCGAGTTTTATTATTAAATAAAAAGGAGGTGATGCCAATAAAAGTAAGGTATTTTGGTTAGGTTTGAAGTTATAGATTACCCTATGTATTTAAAAATAATAATGGATTATGCATTTTGAGATGCTTAACAATTTTACTTTTAAAATTATGTTCGTATATATTATAATAACGAAACTTTACCGCACTATTGGGACACCCTGTATGTATTGTTGAAACTGCCGCCTACGTGTTTCAGTCTTTTTGGTTTCAGCAGTAAGTAATTGTCTGCAAGATTTGGCATTCTTGGCGTTTAACCAGTAGTAGTTATTTGTGTGAATATTTTATACAAATAGTAGAAAAGAATTAAAAAGGATGCATTTTTTATATTCAAATAACTGTATTATTTTGTATTTGTATTGTAGTATAATGATTTTCCAATAAATGTATTATGATCAGCCAAAAACCGATTTAAGTTTTTGTTATGTTAACAACAGCTTTTTTATGAATAACTAATGGCAATCATTTATCCACTAACATTGTTAGGTGGTTGCGATCACTTTCAAACTTTTTCGTTAGAGTTGTTTGTTGTGCCATCATTACATAACTTATTTTAAAGCTTTTTTACCTACTGTCATTAATGTAGTAATAACACAATGTTTTTTATTAAAAATGGTCCGACTTATTTTTATTCACAGGATCCAATAAAAATAAAAAAATAGTTAAAGTATTAACAATAACAACGCATGTCAGGAAATATTTTTGATCCAGGTAATATTTTTATAAATTTACAAAAACTGTACTAATAACACAACAAATGCAAAATTGCAAAAAAATTTCTGCTTAATTTCCGTATTAACTTTACAAACAAATTCACCGAAAGCATAATACCACTAAAAATAAATGGAAATAACGTTTCATATTCTAATACAGTGAAATACCTGGGAATTACCCTTGACGTTAGGCTCTGATGAAAGATACATATCAAAAAAAAATCTAAAGAGCCAAGATTGAAATATAGAAAAATATGCTGTCTAATTGGTAGAAATTTAAAATTGACAGTGCATAACAAGCTGCTAATCTATAAGCAAGTCCTAAAATTTGTTTGGATATACGGAAAACAGCCAGTACAACAAATATAAACAAAATACAACGTTTTTAAAACAGAGCTGAGAAATATCGTAGGTGCCGCTTGGTAATCTTCTTCTTCTTCTTCTTCTTCTTCTTCTTCTTCTTAAGGTACCGTCTTTCTTTTGAAGGTTGGCTACAACTCTGGCAAATCGTTCTCTGTCCTGTGCTATTCTTAGTAGTGACTCTGAATTTAGACCAGTCCACTCTCTCACATTTCTCAGCCATGAGCATTGTCTCCTGCCCGGTCCTCTTCTACCTTTAACTTTGCCCTTTATTATAAGTCTTAAAAACTCGTATCTTTTGCCTCTGTAAATGTACCCCAGGTAACTTGTCTTCCGTCTTTTGACAATTCCAAGAATTTCTCTGTCTGCATTCATTCTTCTTAGGACCGTTATATTGGTAATGTGCTCCGTCTACGATATTCTGAGCATTCTGCGCATTAACTACATTTCAAAGGCTTCCAGGCGTCGCATCGAGCGGATTCCCAGCGTCCAAGCTTCCGTCCCATACGTAAGGATTGAATGAATATAAGCTTTCACAAATCTGTATCTGATATTTAACGATTGTGCAGGATTTGTTAACAAGTTCTTCATTTTGGGGAATACACTCCTTGCATTTTCTATGCGGCAGCGTATCCCTGTTTTCGGGTTCAAATCCTTTGTTATCCAGCATCCCAGGTATTTGAATTTGTCAACCTGTTCTATTCGTTTGTTGTAAATATCTATATTGGTGTTCACATTTGCGTTTTTGGAAATTACCATTGTTTTTGTTTTTTCTGTATTTATCCTAAGGCCAAATGCATCTTCTTTTCTTGTAATTGCATTAATAAGATTTTGAAGTCCTTCTTGGCTATTAGCTAGTGTAACAGTATCGTCCGCATATCTCATATTATTCACATACCCTGTTGGTGAATTTTGGTTTTCGTTCCAGTTATATTTTTTATTTTTATGTGCATATTAAGGTGATTATGTTTTTGTTGTAGTTTTTCGAGCTCTTGGTAGCGTTCCTGCATCCATCGTTCCTTTGCTTCTTTTATGAGTTTTGTAATCTTTTTGTGGATTTCTTTATATTTATTGTTGTCTTTGTGCTTGTATTCTCTTCTTTTATCCATCAATGCCAAGATTTCTTTGGTAATCCATTTCTGTCTTCCTCTCTGCTCCTGAGTTTCCAGTTTATTTTCTTGCACTTCACATTTTTAAATGAATGCCAATGGTTCTCTATTGTTTCTGTTGTTTCCGGTTGTAAAATTTCCTTAAATTTATTATTCAGTACCTCTGTTATTTTTTTCTTTTGTTTCTGGTTCTTTAAGTTTTTCAAAGCTAGGTCTTGTCTGTTTTCTTTTCTGAACTTTCTTCAGTCTAATTTCAAGTTTTCCAACCACAGGGTTATGATCGGAGCTGATGTCTTATCCAGGATAAGTTCTTACACCTTTTATTCCGTTTCTATACCGTTTATCTATCAGTGTATAGTCTATCTAATTTCTTATATTTTCTTTGTTGTCACCTGGCGCTTTTCATGTCTATAGTCGCCTTTCTGGGATTTTGAACCATGTATTTGTGATCATTAAGTTTTCTTCATTACAGAATTTTACCAGTATATCTCCTTTCTCATTCCGTTCACCAAGATCATAATCTCTAACAATATCTTTAACTCTTGCTTTCCCTGTTTTTGCGTAGAAGTTGCTTATAATCATGTTAACTTTGTTTTTACTGGTACTTTTTAATAGGTTTTTGATGTTTCTGTAAAAGCGGTATATCTCATGCTTGGGTTTTGCCACCATGGGAGCGTACACTTGAATGATATTTATATGTTTCGGGTATGCCTTTATTTGCATTAGAGTAATTCGGTCTGATATAGGCACAAACTTTTTAAAAGCTCTTTTGCATTTTTTGTCTATTATTATTGCGACACCATTATAGTGTAGAGGATCATTGTTACCTGTATAATACAGTCATCAATATCAATTTGGCCTGTTTTGGGCCATCTAACTTCACTCACACCGAGAATATTTATGTTTATTCTCTTCATCTCTGTGACAATATTATGGGTATTTCCTGCTCTAAATAAGGATTTCGCGTTCCATGTTCCAATTGTTATTGTATTATTATTATTTTTTTTTTCAAGTTTTTTAAAAATTTGTCAAAGAACAATTTGTAAAAATGTATCGGTATAATAAAATTAAAGGTAATTAATGTTGGTTTCAATCAAGAAAACAGAATACTAATTAAACTGTTTATTTGATGGATGAAGAAAAAAGAATAACGAATTTGACCTCGATTGTTTTGTAAAGTTTGTGTATAATGAAAATACAGCCACACAAACATGACTCGTAAATGTAACATATACGCCCTTAGGGATCAAGAGCTTTGTTCCTCTATTTGTTTGAAACGTTTTATTATTCGATGCTTCTACGTAATTGGTATATTCACATAAAGCCGAATTTAACTTAAAGTATACCTAATTAAAATGATATGACAAATAACAAAAAATTACGGTGTGGCACACAATATTAATTACTTTTGACAAAGAAAGTAATTAAGAATTGTTATAATTATGCTTGGTAAACATTTTTTACATGCTCATCAAAAGATTATGAGCATGTAGGTACATGCTTTGATCATTACTTAAAGGACTACGTAAATTTATAAATATAATGTGACAAAAAATGTTTCATATCTGTAACATATTGAACTGTGTGTGCTTTATTTTGGGTACAATTGCAGGACCAACTAATAAGTTTGAATTTTAGCTTCTTTGCGCCGTCGACGCGACGCGACGGTCCAATATAAACTATAGAATTAAAATGTGAATGATGACGACGACATAAGTACCGATTAATCAGAGCCATAATCTCAAGTGAGATATTCTTAACGTAATAGTAAATTACGTAACAAGTTCCGAAAGTGATATTTTACGGGATGAGTAGGAAGTTTCCAGGACGAGTCGTAGGTGATTCCTGAAATCCTGCGAGTCCCGTAAAATCACTTTTGGATCGTGTTACGTACAATATTTTTTCTGTAGCCGTTAAAATATATGTTAAAAAAAATATCGATGGATAATAACTATATAGGCAATTGCATAAAACAATAACTCTTATAAATACATTACTTATAAATATTTATTACACAATTATGACAATTACTTATATTAATATTATTAGGGATATTAACAGGAGTGGCAGTGTTGATTCATTTTAGAAAGCTCTTCACGACGACAAGCGCCTGCCAAACCAATTATTAATGCAACCCAACATAAAAAAATTAATCATATAGAAGAAGAGCAATTAGATTAAATTATATTACCATTGTCATTGGGTTGATATTATCTTCAGCTTCTGATAAGAAGTGATATATTTCTTCTTTATTCAATACTTTTGATTTTTTTGGTTTATAGCCAATATATTTTCTTTTAAAGAAAGCAATAACTTTGGGATATATATTATTTTTAATATTTATTGTGGACTTAAGCATCGAGTAATTGCTCCAGAGGCTTGTTGGCTTTAATATTTTATATTTTTCCGTTAAATATGCAAGAATCACTTGTTCATTTATAATATGCACATTTTTATCATTATTTCATTTTTTAAATAAATTGTAAACCAATTCATACCTCTCTCTTGACTTTGGCAATAATTCGTAAGTAGCTTCTTTAGCAGATTCACTTATCTCATGAGGGATCATTTCAGCCTCACTTTTACTACTGATTTCCATTTTTTGAATTTAAAAATCGAAAAAACATAAACCATGTTACGTAACAATCGCTGTCATAATAAAATACAAGTTTATGTTATTGTCAAAACCGCCTACATAGATATCCAAAATCGTACCGAAAGTAAAGAAATCGTTCCGAAAGTGAAAAGTGTAAAGTGTTATTTTCGATTTAATAAATCATACCGAAAATTTTGTTTTCGAAATAACTGCAGAAAAAATAATTATTTTTTAAGATTCCATAATACATAATACATAACAAATTACACAATGCAGTTGTCTATTCATTGACACCCAACATGCATATATATATATATATATATATATATATATATATATATATATATATATATATATATATATACATGTTGGGTGTCAATGAATAGACAACTGCATTGTGTAATTTGTTTTTTATTACTCTCAGAAATTTTAATTTTTTGGTGCTGTTGATATTGTTGGAAAAAATTTATTGATGTGACTTGTAGTTTGAAGCTGACAAGACTTACTTTATGACACAAAACAATAAACTAAATATATTTTAAATTAAAATTCTTATAGTAAAAAAAAACCGTTTACCTACCATTCACTTGCTATAACCCTACCCAACAGCAGCCACATTGAAATGCGAAATTAAAACCAAACCATTCGTCTGAAGGGCAACAAAATATTGTTACAACCCAGCCCTGTTGTCTGTCGCCTTAAGGCGCCAGCGAGTCGATCACAATTAAGGTGAATATTAATAAGCCGCTTGTAATACACAGAAGACACTGGATGATTCTCGAGTTTCTTTGAATAGTGCTGGTTATTTGAGAACATTGATTTGGAGGTATTTAAACGGAATCATAGATCGAAGTTTTAGAGTTGGTTGAAGTTAGTTTAAAGTCAAGTGTTTTTAAGTAATTATAAAGTGTTTCTAAGTGATTTGAAATATAAAATTTATTGTGTAAGAAATATTAAAATAAAAGTTGTTAGTTATTGTACTAAGAGTTTAGAATTACCAAACCCAAGGAGAAAATATCTAGGCATAATACTAGATAGACACCTGAGATGGGATGATCTTATTAGCAATCCAGATTTCTAGAAATGACATATACTTTTTGATAGATCTCAAAAATAATTGAAAATAAAATTGATAAGTATTTAAAAGGTATATCTTAATAACAAGGTTTCTGGTATAGTCATCTACTTTTGTTTTCACTATGCTGAAACATACATACATACATATAGTGACGCCTTTTTACTGTAGGGGTAAGCAGAGACCACTTCCTTCCACTTGCTACGGTTCTTTTACACATCCCCTGCTTCCTCTACTTTCATCAGTGCTCTCATACATGCTCGTTGGTTGTTGGTACTCTTAACCTGACCTTTCTTCAAAACAATGTTGATTTGATCGAGATATGTTCGCCGAGGTTGACCTCTACCGACTTGTCCATTTACACTCTCTACGCACTATTTTTCAAATCTTCTAAACAATCGTCTATGTATAAGTTAAACAGCCATGGCGAAGCCACACATACCTGTCTCACACCCTTTTCGATGTTAAACCAATCCGTGCAAGCTGCGTTTATCCTGACACAAGCAGTGGAATCCTCGTTAAGTGATTTTAGTGCTCGTATTCAACTACCGTTCACCCCATACATAGACAATGTCGACCACAATTCACTCCTCACCACTCTGTCATAGGCCTTTTCCAAGTCTATAAAAGCGCAATAGACCTTCTGACTGTAACATACTTATACTATTATTATTATTACTATTGTAACACATTTTTGTTATTCTACTTAAATGCTTAATTTTATGTCTTATTTGAACGTTGAATATTAATTGAAAATAACCTTAATGATTCACGCGCAGGTTATCCTGGATTACACCGTTTATTTACTTTACTCCGACAACTGTTATTATTATTATTAGCTTAGTAATATTCATCATTCGAAAATTTATAAAATTGTTATGATTATTGTTATGTTAAGAAAATTTAAAAATTGTTATAATTATTTTCATTGTAAATAAAAATTATTATAACCAAAATATTATAAAACCAATTAAAAAATAAAAGTACCTTAGTTACTACCGCTATGTTCCCCACAGTTTTGTTTGTGTAATTATACTTACACATTGAATTCTAAAAAAAGAATGTATAAAAACTAACAATATACTATTGGTTTTCCAAAAATAAATAGCAAAGACTGACCTACTTTTTACAGCGCAACGATAAATTAATTTTGTGCTATCTTCTTTTTTAATTAAAAATAAATTTTGGTAATAATTTGTTTAAGTAATGAACTTTTAAAATGAAGTAATTGCTATTGAATCATATATTTATATTTTTATAAACCTATATAAATCTGCAAAACGTTTACAACGATTGCTAAATGATTCAAAAAAAAATCTTGAAAGAATTTCATACAAGTTTTAAAAGCCATTAGATCGACGTTCTGGTTATAAAAATCATTCTCGACGAAATTTAATGTACTAGCATATACAGCATATACTTCATTTACGTCAGATCACATTACATGTACCTATGAGATATCGATTATTGAATAAATTTCCATTCCGATTAAATTCTATCTTTGTAAATACATACAAAACGCCCATCGCAGAATTACAAAGAAACAAATTTCCTCTTGAAAGCGCCATTTAAATTAAAATCATCTCGATATAAATGATCCAAAATAAAAGGTTGTAACTAAAGAATTGTTCCATTCAAATTTGGGATATTCGAACTTACATAATAAAAAAAATTAAACTTATTAAAGTTTTGAACTTAATAAAATAAAGATTTTTAGCAGCAAGTTAGGTCAAATTTAAATTGTTCATTGATCGCGTTATTTGTTTAGATCACAAATAACAATGAAACCCTTAAGGGATTTGATTACATAAAAAAAAGTTTAAGTATGTACATATTATTATATATTAAATTCACGCGGAAAAAATTCAGTATATGATCGCTCATATGAAATTATAATGGGTCTTTCCCACTCCCTTCCGAGATATCACCCCTAAAAGGTGGTGAGTAAAATTAAGTTTTCATTTTGGCTGGGTGCGTTTATTTTCAACATTTATTGCGAATCGTATTTTATCCGTGCATTTTTCATCTTTAGTGTTTTCAACTCTCAATGCGTATTTTATTATTAATAAAAATCATGATATGTATTTTTTTTACCGAATCTATTGGTTCTAGGAAAAAACTTTAGGAGTAAGAAATGTTTTTAAAAAAATAAAATTACCATTTTACAAAATTAAATCTTAAAAAAAAGAATTGATAATAAATAAAGTAAGAGATGCATATTTCACCCACTTATAATGTAACAGGAATGTTGAAAAAATATAGGTGGTTAGTCCTTTGCGGGTGCACAGAAATTACAGAATTTCAAGTTTCTATCTTTACTTAAATTTGAGAACAAAAATTAAAACTTAATTTTACTTACAATCTTTTAGGAGTGATATATCGGAAGGGGGTGGGCTGAGGAAATTTTGTTATAGGAAAGATCTATCATATTTTCATTGGGGCAATCACTTCCTTAATTTTTTTGCATGAATTTAAAAACACCCTGTAAATAAACCACTGATTTATTTGCACACTTTTTCGCACTTAATTTTTTTATCAGATATGATCTCTAATTAATTTTATTCCTCGCCTTCTTATACCGTACGATGATAATATCTGCCTCTCGTATCAATTCAGAGTATCTTTATTCATTAAAGTACTCTTTGTAGTAGAATTTTTACCTTTTTGCTTAAGATCCATCACTTAATTGTATGATAATTAATAAAAAGGTGTGCGTCTCGGGTCGCTCGACAGAAGTGATAACTTCAATTATTTGCGTAGAAACTATCAAATATTGAACGTATTTAACGTAAAAGATACTTAGTTTATTATTAGAATTTTTATTAGCTTTCCATTATATTATAATCTATCTGTGTAACCCAAATAATGTTAGGTAGATATTAAGTAATAGGTATGACAATTCAGAAAGACGTGTAGGGAAGGCACTGGTAACTAATTCTGATTTTTCGTTTCAACCTACGAACTACACGCGGTTTATTTACTATATTTTTTGTGAACACATTTGGATGCACTTTTAGTTTTTCTGCATGTTTTTTCGCATACTTTTTTATTTCTTCTTTGACATACGATAGACCTGCATCCTGATGGATGCCTTCATTGGTTATAAACCATGGGACTCCTGGTATCATTATTAAGGTCTTGGACTGAAATCTTTGTATAATTTCAATATTTGAGTTTGCGGCTGTTCCCCATAATTCTAGTCTATAGGTTCAAACTGGTTTCAGGATAGATTTGTAGATCAATATCTTATTTTGAATTGATAATTCAGGTCAGCTGTAAATATAAGATACAGTATGTGGCCTTTTCATGTATGGTTCAGTAGTCTGGTGGACCAAAGGGTTACAACAGACAGCTAGAGCAAAGCTTGCTGGCCTTCAGCGGCTGGCATGCCTGGCCATAACTGGAGCTAAGTCCAACACACCCACGTCAGCGATGAAACACCTACTACATCTTCCTCCCCTAGATATTCTCTTAAAGAGGGAGGCCAGGATAGTCTCCTACATTCCTGTCTTTGGAAAGGCAAATTAATGGAGAGCAACTCGGGGATCACCTAGGGATACTAAGTGAAACAAAAAACCACCAAATTCTCGGGATGGTTCCAGACTTGCTAGCCACAAAACTACACGTAGAAAAGTCGTTTAAAGTCCTTTTTTCGAAGAGAGACGAATAGGTGAGGGAGAAATCCTCTTCCCAGAGACTGAATACGTAAGGTACACAGATGGCTCAAAAACCCCAGATGGAGTTGGGGCCGGTGTTTTTAGCAGAAAACCAAAGGTTAAAATATCTACCAGTCTTGGCATGTATGCTACAATCTTTCAGGCAGAAGTCTTCGATATCGAATTGTGTGCAAGAGAGTTGATCAAAAGACCTCTAGCAAACAAAAACATAAGTGTAATATCAGACAACCAGGCTGCTTTAAGAGCACTGAGCTCCAACAAGATAAATTCTAAACCTGTATAGAACTGCATCGAATCCTTAGAGTACCTTGGTGCGAACAACAGGGTTACCCTACTGTGGGTACCTGGGCATCAGGGGGTGGAGGGAAACGAAAAAGCCGACACCCTATGCAAAACAGTGGGCCGAATCTACGTTTACTGAACCAGAACCGGTTTTTAAGTCACCACAAGTGCCGCCAAAACAATTATTTTGGACTGGGCGGAGAGGAAAATACTCACGTACTGGTCCGATATACCAGGCTTAACTCACTAGAAAGTTTCTACCTAAACCCTCAAGAAACACAACTAAGCAGATCCTAGAATAAAGCAGAAATGACCTGCGTATTCTAACGGGACTGCTTACAGGACACTGTCTAAGATACCATCTCAGAAAGATAGTTCTGAACCAACAAACAGTCTGTCGGTTTTGCTGCGTGAAAGACGAAACTGCTGAACATATACTTTGTTCATGCGCCGGCCTGGGAAGAATAAGGTTTAACATATTTGGTTACACCAACCTAGAACCTACCGATTTTAAAAAAATCTCACCCTATACAACCATGAACTTCGTGAGAAGGGCTGGATTGTGCGGTGAACTGTAACCTCTAGGGGTGAGCCACAATAGACCTACCAAGGGTCGTGGTGGATGGGCGACCACGTCTCACTCACATAATACCTAACCTAACCATGGGGCCTTTGGTTAACTAGTGACATAATCAAAACAAATTAAAAAAAAAGAACAGCCTATTTATTTGAAATAAAATATATCTTATGTATTATACTTAATTAACATACTTCAATAGATACAGTTGACTTGTTTTCATTTATATTATCATTATCTTAGCCTACAAAAGTATCAATGGGCTTATGGTAGCTATAATAGGAAACAAAAATTTTACACTCAATATTATCCAAAAATCTTGCAAATTCTGCATCAAGAGTAGTACCATGTTAGGTTCAAATTCCCAAACAACTTTTATTTTTAACAAACATGACGTCACAAATATAATTTGTATATCTAATCTTGGACGTTTAAAGTAAGACTGGCTTAATGGTACAGCAACAATGAAGGCGAATAGTACAGTCGGCCAAGACCCACCCCGGGTTGTAGGGCCATGAAGTAGTAGTAGTATTGCTAAGAAGTTTAATAAATATTAATATTGCAAACTTTAAAACTTTAAAAATCTTCTTAGAAACTATTCTTTAAAAAAAAATCACCTACTTCTTTAACAGTCAATTGTTCCATGCTTTCGTAAAATGTAAAAAAAATAAACAACCTCGTATTAAAGCGAAAAAAAAAAATAATTCTGCTAATTTTTTTCATTAAATAATTGCCAGAAACATTAATTTTAAATCAATAAATCTATGTCTTTTTAAGCGGGCTACGTTTCATCGACAGTATTAAATGAGCACACGGGTAGAAATTTGTCAGTTCGATACATCATCTCCAGAATGCCATAGACAGGCATGTTACACTTTGTTTCGAAAGTATTGTAATTTTTGGTGCGTGTATTTTCCGGTTTTGTCCCAGAAGAGTTTCGACGTTATTAGTGATTCTCGCCTCCATCGTTTTCAACGAGCTTACAATAGATCATGTGACCCTTATAAATAATTCTTCGTATATTTTTAAGCTTAGTGCAATTTTCACATTGTTTCTTTTTACTGAAAATTCCGAAGAGAATTATAATTTGATATAATATAGCTAAATGAACAATTTTATTTTAACTTATGCTAATTTTTAAATATTGATTAAAAATAAATAAAAAGAATGTTTAAAAAATATCTGATTTATTTTTAAGTTGTTTTTTAACAAAATATCCCATACGTATACAAATTAAAGTACCCTGCTACTTTAAATTGCTTAAACCATTGGTAAGATCTGTCCAAATGACAGACGCTCTTTAATAAGTTAGAAATGTTTATTCTCCCATTTTTAAAATAAATAAAAAGGAAACCATTAACAAGTCCAATTTAATACTTTCAAAACACAGTGGTATCTTTTTATTTACAATTGAAGTTGTAGGGGTACAAACATTTGTACAAATTTGAAGGATCGGACCCTTTCCAATACTTAATATTTTAACTATTACAAATAGTAAATAATTAATAATTTCAACAACATTTCTCATAGTAAACAAAAAATCGTTTTGCTAAAGTTTATTAAAGATTATTATCCATTTTTCTTCAGACATTTTTTACGACAACAATGATGTGTTTTTCTATTTTGCATATCTCATTTTTTATACCACTTACCTCGTTTCAGGATTTTTGAGCATTTCTCGAATCAACAACCCTTCATTTTTATGCCGTTGTAATCTCTTTTATAAATAGCAACGTTAAATATCAAGAACTAGTATCTTATTATCTAAAAAGAAGTTGAGATTTAAGGGTAACTAGGAGCAGAAATATGAGCTAATTATAGTCTTTTGAAAGAAAGCAATTTTATCCTTTCCGTAGGAAACAAAAACAAAATGTTCTTCGACTCATACTTTTTTAATTTTCAGTTTAATTTCTAGTTTTTCAACTTTTCTGTTAAAACGTTAAATAATGTATTTCGTCAGTATTTTGTATAAAAATTTAAATACTTTTAAAACAAAATTATACATTAGGAAAATGCCAGCACAACTTTTAAAATTTTAAAAAAATTACTTTCCTTATATGGAAAATATGAGTAGAAAAAAAAATTTAAATGATACTGTCACGACTTCAGCATTAATATTTTAAAGATTTACATTTTTACTAGTTTGCATTTTTTTTATTTTAATATTTAAAAAGCATTTTGTTCTCATACAGTGTGGAACAGCCAAATGGAATAAATTCGATAACGAATAAATGAGAGCGTGTTGGGAAAAACGCTTGGACACGTCGATTTGTATTTTTAGATGCACATTTTTTGCAAAAAAAAAATTATACGGGGTGTGTCATGTGACAGTGGCCGATACCAACTTTCTTATTTTAAATACAACCCCCTGTATATTATTTATTTTTTGGATTCTTCAGAAAATTCTAGACATAATTCATGAACAATGTCCCCTACCTATCTTCAACTGTTTCGGAAATAGAATATAAGTGTTTTCAGATGTATTACAAAAATTAACATTAAAAAAGAAAATTATTTTATTTCACAAATAATGTAAAAAAAAAAACAAAAAAACATTAATTTCAATGTAAGAGATGTTCAAAATGTTCGCCGCGAACGTCTTGGCAACATGCTAATCTGGTATAGAAATGTCTTCTAACGTTACTCAACATCTCAGGCGTAACTGATCTAATCGCAAGCGGTATTCGTCTTTTTAAATCATGTAAGTTGAGTGGTTTAGTTTTGTATACAATACTTTTGACATATCTCCACAAAAAGAAGTCTAATGGCGTCAGATCAGGAGATCGTGCTGGCCATTCTATCGATCCGCGCCTCCCTATCCACCGATTTGAAAAATTTTGGTTCAGGTACTGCCGGACATTGATTTGGTAATGGGGTGGTGCTCCATCTTGCTGAAACCATAGTATATTGGCAGGAACTTGTGGGTTTGCTGGATCAGGATATAAGTTTGTCAAAGTTGGCACGACCTTATTTTGGAGCAGTTCTAAATATTTATCTCCATTCAAGTTGCCATCAATGAAAAAGGGACCTACGTTATGATTTCCAACAATTCCTGCCCAAACATTAACTTTTTCAGGATATTGCGAATGTTCCTCTCTCATGCAGTAACGATTCTCATTAGACCAATAGCGGCAATTTTGACGATTAACATGACCGTGAAGTGTAAATGTGCTCTCATCAGAAAACAAAACATCTTCTAATTGGATCACATTGTTATCTAACATTTCCATCATTTGTTCACAAAAATACGTTTTTCTGTCGAAATCGTCTTCCATGAGCTTCTGATTTAGCATCATTTTATAGGGATGCATTTTACTTTCCTTTAATATTCGAAAAATTGATGTGTGGCTAATGTTGAACAGTGAGGCTGCTTTTCGACCAGAATTATGTGGGTTTTCTTGAACCTCAAGCATAACATCCAATTTCGCATCATCGCTTAGTTCATTGGCAACTACTTTTTTTGTCTGTCTTACATGACCAAGCTCGCTAAACTGTTTTTCTATTTTGCTAATTCTTCCTTGGGATATAGGCGGCAAATTTGGAAATTTTTTGTGAAATAAGCGAGAAGTGTGTTATCTCCATAACCAATCATTTGTAGAATGGTTATTTTGTGCATTTCTGTTAAATAATCCATTTTTCTGATATTACGTACAGTTAACGAAATTTAAACGACAATAGCACTGACACTGATCCCTACTGTCATGCAGACAGACAACAAGTTGCTAAGGCTATGAGTTTTATACGAAAATAAACAAAACTGTTTTTGTATTTTTTTTATTTCATATCAGTAAAGAGGAACGCATTAATGGTTTTTGCTTATTTTCTTAATATTAGAGCTAAATGGGAAATAAGTATTAAGTGTAATGTAGCGAATTTGTAAAACAAAATAATTTTCTTTTTTTAATGTTAATTTTTGTAATACATCTGAAAACACTTATATTATATTTCCGAAACAGTTGAAGATAGGTATGGGACATTGTTCATGAATTATGTCTAGAATTTTCTGAAGAATCCAAAAAATAAATAATATACAGAGGGTTGTATTTAAAATAAGAAAGTTGGTATCGGCCACTGTCACATAACACACTCTATATAATTTTTTTTTTGAAAAAAATGCGCATCTAAAAATACAAATCGACATGTCCAAGTGTTTTTCCCAATACGCTCTCATTTATTCGTTATCAAATTTATTCCATTTGGCTGTTCCACACTGTATATTAAAATAAAACAAAAAAATAGTAGCTACTTGGCAAATACCAAATATTATAACTTCGATGTTATTTTCTAATATTAAAAACTTCTCGGAGAATTCATTGTACAGGGTAAGTCAACGATTGCTTGAAAAAGATTGTCAAAAAACTATTTATTATATAATATGATTAAACACTGTGCATAATATAAAAACATCTAAAACTATAAAGGAGTTTCAAAAAAAAAATAAAGCATAAAGTTATATTTTTTTAAATGGAACACCCTGTACTTAAGTTTTTTTTTATTCTACACGTGAACATAAAACGTTTTTTTGGTCTTACATGCGTAGAGCACTTCTTGTTTTTGAGATATTGAGGGTCTTGTGTAAACAAAAAAAAATCCGGCGTGTCATTACCAGAAAATAACATACCCAATTTAGCAAAGCAAACAGTCATATTTGCTTTCCTAAAAGAAATAGCCCAAACAAAAGCATCTATTATGTAACATTAGACATATGAAATATAGGGTGTACAATTTATACATCTAAGCCTAAGAATCTTACTTTTTTTAAATGAAACACGCCCTTACCGTTTTTATGTTTTTAGCGGATCATTAAATATCTTCTTCTTTTTTAGGTGCCCTGTCCTCCTCGGACGTTGGCAATCATCAGCGCTATCTGAACCTTGTCTACAGCTCGGCGGAACAATGTGGTAGTGCTCACTCCAGACCATTGTCTTAAGTTTTTTAGCCAGGATATCTTTCTTCTACCCGGGCCTCTTCGTCCTTCGATCTTCCCTTCTATAATAAGCTTTAAAAGTCGATACTTGTCATTACTTAAGATGTGACCAAAATACTCCAATTTGCGCTTTTTTAGTGTAAACAGAACTTCCGGCTGCTTGTCGAGGCGTTGAAGTACCTCGGTGTTACGCACTTTTTTTACCCAGGATATTCTTAATAGCCTTCTGTACGTCCACATTTCAAAGGCCTCAAATTTTTTGCACATCGCATCTGTCAAAGTCCAAGCTTCCATTCCATAAAACAGTATGCTGAACACTTAACAGCGAAGCATTCGGACGCGCAGAGGCAAGCTTAAATATCTGCTGCAAAGTACCTTACGCATTTTTAGGAACGAAGCACGAGCTTGTTCTATTCTGGCACTAATCTCCTGCATGCCGTCCCACTTCTCATTTAGTTGACACCCAAGATATTTAAAAGTTTCTACTCGCTCCATTCGTTGACCGTTAATTGCCAGGTATCCGTCCACGTTATTTGATTTGCTAACTGCTGCTAAATATAATATATTTTAATGTTGCACTGCCTTTTTGGACACCCTATATAGCTAGCTGTTTATATTTTTAAATTAAGGATCATATCATAAGGCAAATACATTTTTTTGATAATTTATATCTACTTACTTATATCTACCGTACTTTGTTACATTATTATGTAAATAATTAAAGACATATTTTAAATACAATGAAAATTAAAAACTACAACTAGTACTAATTTTTACTAGTGGTTTAAAAAAATTTTAAACGTATTACATTTAAAATGGAAACATGTTTGCCTGCTTTTGGAATATCACTATCAAATTTAGCGACCCCGATTGGCAATGGGCAATTTTTGATAGTTTTTATATTTCAGCCCCCTCTTACCCCTTTTGTAGGGACTTATCGATATGAAAACTATCTTATCTCTCAAGTTGGAGCAATCAATACACATTTACAAAATTTCATTAAAACCGGTCCTGCAGTTTAGAAACGCATAAAGGACTAACAAACATAATTTGATTTATATTATTAATAATTTGACTTTATATTTCAATTTCTTTAATTTATAAATATTTTCCTTTTATTATTATTAAATATCCGACAGAGACAATATTCTTAATCTCAAGTAAGATTGCAAATTTTAAATATTTTAAAAAATTTATAATCTGTACAATAATTTTTATTTATACAGTTTAAACATATATTATTAATTCCAAAATTTAAAATTTTCCATTATTTTTATAAAATTCTAAGCCTTATACAAAATAAATTAAATTCCCCTATAAATATTATTACCTCTAGTTTTTATCAATGAAAAAATATAAGACAAAATTTTAATACACAAATATAAAATATTTAATTCATTTGACCTTTTTTTAAAACTTCTGTAAATATAAATGTCTAATATTTACTGATTTTTATTGATTTGATAGGTTTTCGAGTCGAGCCCCTTTTCTTTATTTTCTTCTCTTATTTCTCCAAACTGCTAATTTTACTTAAAATTTTTTAAATATACTTTAATTATTATTTTTAAATTTTATCTTATTTTTAAATTTAATAAATTTCTTTTTATAATAATAAATATATGTCTGCTCTTTATTTCACTCTTTTTCGATTTTTTTTTTATACTAACAATTTTATTTTATAATTAAACATCTCCTAGAAAATTGTTTTCATGATATTTTCAATTTTTCTTATTACACACTATGTTAAACAAAATTTTTCTTTAGATTATTAATTTTTAAAAAATACCTACTTGAAAAGACAAAAAAATTAAATCCTGAAGATATCTTTCAAAATCATCTGTCTGTCAAACATAACCAAAAATTACAAATGTGTCAACGTTAAATACTGTCATATCTATTCTTTATAAATATATATATATATATATATATATATATATATATATATATATATATATATATATATATATATATATATATATATATATATAAAAAGTCAAAAAATAAAATAAGTTGGTGCATTATATAATCACTATCCAGCATGTAAATTAATCTTATAACAGGTATCATAATAATTATCTTTTTGAATTATATACAAAGTTATCTAAAAAAGGTAAGCGTAATCAAAATATTTTTATCAACTCGATGACGCTTTGATATGTATAAAAGTATCGTGGGAACCTAAATACAAAGGGAAATAATAAAGTTTTGCAATACAGCTCTACTTATTTAATTTTTTTAATTATTTTCACCACAGGCAAATCATCTCTCCATCCTCCAAAACCATATCTGTCACATCTCGCTAGGGAGTATGACGCAATCGTCCCAAGCTCTCAAAAGGTCCTTATCAATGGAAACCCTTATTCCTTTCAGCTTTACTTTCACATGAGGGAACAGTGAAAAGCCGCAGGTTGCAAGTTCTGGACTGTAGGGAGGGTGCAAATAATTGTTCAGAATCAAAAGTAACTGACGTTACGTCTCAAGTAGAATACGGCAACATCACCTATTTGGTACTAAGAAAAACATGATGAATTAACTTAACTTACGACCAAGATATGTCTGCCACCCTGCGTACGTTGTACTAACCACTATCTAGCAATAACCTAGTCACAGGAAACTCCTTTAACTTTCCACCCCAAAATTGCGGGAAAAATCTGAGGACCTCTTCGCTAGGTACTGGAAAGGACACCTAAACTCCTCACTGATCACAGTCTAATAAGAAGACATCTACACAAAATAAGGCTTTATAATAAAAAATTAGAGCCTAGACTGAACTTCCTAACTATTGGGAGTCATACTGGATACCCAAAACCTGTCACACATAAAAATTAAAAGCAAAAAGGAATGGCATATAGTTAAAAAACCTAGCAAAGTCAATAATAGACCGGGAGCTATATGGATTATATGAATTCTGAAATTTAGTATAGGAATTAATAGTATTTAATCATAGGTACAACTTAGGCCGGTGTGCCAGAGTTTATCCTGGCAAAAATATTTTTTATAAATTTTTATTTTTCTAATAATCATAAGTAATTTGCACTTTTATGGAAATTAATTTTGTAGCAAATTTTATGTATTTTCAAAAAAATTTGGTGTGACAACTCTGATCGTGGCAGAAAAGTCTGTCACACCGACTTTAAATATCTAAAGTTTATAAAATGTTTCCCTTATCGCGGAATAACTTTTTTTTTAATCTCTTTCTTTTTAGTTCTTCTTTCAAAATATCTCGGTGTGACAGCTCAAAACCAAACTATCCATCACACCACTTTATATTATAGCTTTAACCCTTCAAAATCATGAAAATGGAGCATATTGAATTTCTTTTCTGTCCTGTTTTTAATTTTTGACACAAAATACAGTTTAGGTCATCTATGATTTTTTCTCTTTTTACTTTTAACTTTTGAATTGAGCTACCCCTACTATGTATAATATATTACACCTGAGTTATCCTTAAAGACTTAAAATTGTTTAGCTCATCTTTGTTCTGTCAGTCAGTTTTTTTGAAGCCCTGTTGAATGTTACAACATTTCGAACATTGTGCTTGTTTATTTATTATTTTAAGATATCTGTCACACCAGTTAGATTTAAATGATTTCAGAAACATAATATTATTTTTTTTATATTTATAATTTATTTATTAAAGAAATTTTTAAACTAATTCCAGGAAGGAAAGTAAAGGTCATTTAATTGATACAAATATATTGTTAAAAAATATTATTTATTTATAAAATTCAGTGTTCCATTTATTCATAATTTTGTCAATTTCTATACATTAGTTATTTAATAAATGTAGGAACAAGAGAAATAAGAAATCATCTATATCATCACATCCATAACATCTATTTCTTTGAGATTTTGTTTCTTCCTCCTTATTTTCATGATTTTAAAGGGTTGAAGCTATAATATAAGTGGTGTGACAGATATTTTGGTCAAGTTTTGAGATGTTACACCGAGATATTTTAAAAGAAAAACTGAAAAAAAAGAGATTAACAAAAAAGGCAATTCCGCGATAAGGGAAACATTTTATGAACTTTAGATATTAAAAATCGGTGTGACAGACTTTTTTGCCACGATGAGAGTTGTCAGACCAATTTATTTTAATAATACATAAAAATGATCTGCAAGAAATTAATTTTCATAAAAGTGTATAAAAAATATTTCTGCCAGGATAAACTCTGGCACACCGGGCCTATGTTTTACCTATGATTGAATACTATTTATTCCTATGCTAGATTTCAGAATCCATATAAGTGCACTTTTAGTGTCGCCGTTTTCCCGCCTTTAATGTCCAGTGCACAAAGGGTACAAAACGACTGAACACAGACGCTACTGACTACTTGGCTACAAGTCTAATCCTTTCACCACATAGCCGTGGGTATGGTTGCCAGTCCCACACTTCCCACACCTTAAGAAGTAACAATACTACATTAAAACCCGACACAGCGCGTTTGGTTCTGGGATTGTAAAACGTCGTCGAAAATCTTGAGCGTGTTTATAAAAAAAAACTTGTTCACCTTTTAATAATAAAAAAAGATTGACCGAAGAATATAACAGCAAAATGGTGAGAAATTAATAAATGAGTACGATAAAGGTGTAACACAAAAAGATCTAGTGGTTGCGTTGTGTCTGGTAAAGAACCAGCATCCAAAGCAAATAAAAAAATATTCTGATTGTGTGTATACATACACAGGGGTAAAAAGCGGTAGGGGTAGAAAAAGACCACTTCTTTTCACGTACTACACACGTCTTTTGCTTTTTCTACTTTCATCAGCGCTTTCATACATGCTTATTGGTTTCTGGTACTCTTGACCTGGCCTTTAAAAAAAATGTAAATCGTATTTAAAAAATTTACATCGACGTTAAAGACAAAACTTCTCAAAAGTTTTATCTGCTTTTTAACTCGCTTAGGTCACAGCTTGTTTTATCATGGTACAGTGAAATATTACTTCGTTAGTATAAAGTAGTGCCCTTATTACATATTTCCTATTTTGCATTTAAAACTATTTCGAAATCGCAGCGTTTATTTTGAAAACATTTTCACTTATTGCTAACATTTTTAGTTATTATGCTATGAACTTTGTGCATTTTGAAGACTGTTTTACGCACTTATCAAATTAACCAATCGGAAGCTCTTCTTAGGTTTGGGTTATCGATAACACCAAACTTGACTCTTGACTCTGATTGGCCTGTCAAATTTGGTGTTTTCAGATTGGTGTATGGAACAGTTGAACGTCAAATATAAAAAATCACGCTGTGCAATTTACAAATGAGCAGGTTTGGGATAAATTCTACCGAATTTCAGATTTTTTTATATTTTACTTTGTTTGTGAAATAGTGTTATAAAATTCCACTTGTGATTGAATTTATCTTATAAGTCTGTCTTTTATTTTATAACTCAACTGAGTTGCTTAAAAAAAACACCTTTCGTTATGAAATAAATCGGCAGACTTATCGCAAAAATTTAATCACTTGTGGTATTACTACTGAAGAGTTCAATTGAACTTCAATTTACATTTAGTATTTTAAATGTGACAACGACAGCTGCAGTGGTGAAAGTGAAATACTTATCGATGAAGTTATTAACTATGGATGAACTATTCGTTTTACCGAAACTAAAGAATTTTTTAAAAGATTTAACTTGAATAATGAATTCCTTTTGACGATCTGTCGAAGTAGTATCAAAATAAAGTTTTTTAAAGGGTCCAAAATTAGTTAAAAAATTAAAAATTATTCAGCTAAAATAAGGGTGAAGAGTAAAGGGTGGAAAATTATAATAAATTCTTTACAAAAAACGAACAACATAAACAGTATGTCCTTTAGATTGTAAGTTATTTTTAAAGTAAGTTTTCAGACTCTAAAAGCGATTTTATCTCTGCGTCAAGATTTGTAATAAAAAAAGATATTTTCACATTTTTCTCGGAAGCCGTTAGTCGTACAGAAAAACTACTAGATAAATAATATTATATGCATTTTTATAGTTCTACAACTTTTATACAGCACTTTTTTTCATGTAAGTAATATTTAGCATGATAAATATTTAAAACGTATTTTATTTTTGAATTTATGATTTTTCAATTTTTAAGGTTTTTACCGCACCCTTTCCCTTTATCCGATTCGATTGATTTATATATACTTCATTTAAAATATAACAAAGTTGGTGTCCACTTTGGGTATAAACGGACGTAAATCCGACATAATTTGTGATCTTAGACTACAAATTTTTATAAATATCGCGTTAGTAGTGTCCATTATACATATTATAGTTTAAGCTCGTCGTGACCACACTGTACAACAAAATTTTATATTGGCGAAATATTATTTTATTTAATGTGTTTGATAGGCATTTCTCTATTTTCAATGGAGCTTTAATATTATCAGAGCATAAAAATTCGCTTGAATAGTTCGTTTTCTAATTTTATTATTCCCTTTTCTTCTAGAATCACTTGAGTTCTAATGATATTGGATTTTGGTTTAATTGAATTCACCTGTAAATGGCACGATCTTAATTGGAAAGTACGTTTCCATGTTCTTACATAGTTACTTTTTGGATTAAAAATACAAATTACTCGAATTGTTCTCGTTTAACGTAATAGAACGACAGAATATTTCCGTTTACCCGATACATACATAATTTTGTAAATTCGATGCAACAAAAAATATTAAAATTATCACAAATATTCATGTCATTAGTATCTCTTTTATTACGTTATATGTTTGAACTTTTGTCACAAATAATAATTTTTTAATCCATTTCTACTTCTTTTTCTTAAGTTTTTTATTATATCGGTTTTTTTTGTTAAATTTAATTTGTATAAGTGAAAAATTTATTTTGTTTGTTTTCAGATAAAACATCCTAAACATTTTTTTCTAGTTGAAAAGTCTACGTTTTTTTGTCGAAGATTTCATACCTTTTTATTTTATATTTTTATTGTATGTTATTAAAATACTACGAAAAAAATATTAATTTAATAAATAGGTTCTGTGGCAATTACATTTCACTTTTACGAAATTTTTTGTATTGGTGTTTTAAACTCAAATTATTCATAATGGTTTTAATTTTCCTTCCCTTTGTTGTGGTTCTTTTGGATCCCCAGATATGGTGATGTGAATTGAAGTATCCAAGTATCAAGCGAGGGATGGAGATTTGATTGAAGAGGTTTGTAATGGCATCAATGTCTGGATCCTGGTTTAGTGGTATATAAATATTACATATATGTAGTTTTTCCGGTCCTTCGATTAATACTGCAACTGCCTCTATGTCAGTCGTCAGTGGGATAGCTTGTGCTTCCAATGAATTCTTCACGTAAATGGCTACTTCGCCGCTGGCGTGTTGACTATTAGGTCTGTTTTTAAAATAGCAAGTATGGTTGGATAATTTGTGTACTGTATCATTCCGAAAATGAATTTCTTGTAAACAGAAGATTGATGGGGTATATTTTGATAGCATGATTTTCAACATTTCTATTTGGGTGTAATACCCATTAAGATTCCACTGTATTATTGAATTGAATATACTGTTTTTAATGTTTAAAAAGTTTCTTGGGATGTGTCGCTGTCCTCTATGTCACTGATTAGCTCAGATTGTAATTGTTTCTTTATTTTGAGCTTTGGTGCATCTTGATTTAATTTTTCGTTCAGTTAGAAGGGGATAAATTTTATCTAACAGATTTATGAGGCCGGCGATATATGATGTGTATTATTTTGCAACGCTCAGCGGATCAGCAGAGCCATGAATGTTTAAAAAAGTTCTTAATTTCTTCGTAGGTCATTACATATTGCTGTGATTGGTCTTCAAACATCGGTTTAATGGGACCTTGTAGTTCTATCATCGGTTTTTTTCCGCATGTAATAGTTCTAACTTTTTTATTTTGTTGTTCTACAATGGTTTTGACGAATAGCACTTTTTCATCAGGTGTAATCGGTTCTGGGGTGGTTATTTCGTGTCTACTCCTTTTTGTTGAATGCGTGGCTGCCGATGGTGTAATTGTTCTTACTTTATTGGACTGTTCAACCTTGGTATTTTCAGTTGATTGTGATGAAGTGTTGTTATCGATATTTGCGTCATCATCTTGTGTAAAGTTTTGTGTAACACTCTGATCGGTAGTTGTGGCAATTTGACATTGTGCTGCCAAATGTCCCTCTTGCTTACATTTGAAACATAACCTGTCAAGGGACAGGTAAATGTGATTTTTCATTCGTTTTCATTCATGAATTTTTCTACGATTTCTTCGTAAAGCTACGAGTCAGTCCTCCAGTTTCAGGTTTTCGAAGGTAGCGAAGAGAATTCCTTGTTTTTTAGAAGGGTGCTTGGTGGGGTTTATTTGACTCATTACGGATAAGAATAGTCTGTTGGTACTTGGGTAGTCAGAAATCCCCGAGTTAGTTTCTTCATTCATGATTGAGAAATTAATTTCATTACAGCCTTAGTGCGCCCCTGCACTTCTGTACCAAGAGCACTGGTAAGTCTTGATATTTGGTCTTGAGTACGATGACAATTCCTGCTTCGCTTATATTTACTAGGATATTTGAAAACTTATAACAATAGACTCACATGAATGTAGACGATGTCCTATGTTTGGAACTGATAGATGTTTCACTAAAATTTTTAGACTTTTAATTTCGACGTATAAATAAAATTTTCGGAGACTGATAATGAGTACACTTACTTGTTACTATGTCAGGGCCCAACTTCAAATTTTATTTTTGGTATTTCCATTTTTAGATTTTTTCTTTATAATCCTTAAGGTTTTATCTATTGTGTATTGTTATTTTCCGTTTGTATCCTTTTAATTAGTATTATTCTTTAATTTTTCTTTATATTTTACTATGTAAGTTCATTTTTTACTTTGTAACTGTTCAACTATGTTTATGCCGTAAAAAAATTGTGTAGGCAATTTTTAAGAAAGTCTCGTGAAGTTAATATTGAATTAAAAAAATCATGTTTCAATAGTATTGTGGGTTGCAGTCCTCACGATTTGTAACATTTGAATGAAGAAACATTTATCTTATTATATATATATATATATAATAATAATAATATATAATATATATATATATATATATATATATATATGACTGGATTTCCAGAACGTCGAAGATAAAAGGACCTGGTAAGTTTGCTTTTCAATCGATTTGTCTTCTACAGTTCAATTGAATTCAAAGTTGTCGCTCCATTCATTTAAAAATTCGTTCATTCAAAAAGTAGTAGATGACAGTGAGAAATAACCATGACCGAGGAAAAATTCGATGATAGGAATATTAATAATAGGTTTTTAGCAATAAGGCAACTGAATACATTGTGACAAAATTGGAATTTATTAAAAAATAACCAATTGAATATTTTGATTAATCACAAGTCCCTTGTAGCAAATTATTAAAAATATATTCAAATTATTTCACAATTATACAATTACGTTTAATCTGCCATTGTTAAGTTATCGAATTTAAAAAAAAGATTGTTTATTTGTATACCTTTATATTTTTAAGTAATTCGTTACTTTTTTTAATTCAAGATATTTTAAAAAAATGACAATACCTTAACACGTTGTATATAAAATAAAGATATATTCGTACATTCCAATAAGGAAGTGAAGGACTAATTTTTAAATTGACGTACATTAGTGGGCATTATACAATTTCCTTGTTTGAACGACTTTGTGTTTATACCAGTAAGATAAACGACCTACTTCACGTAGAATTTCTACCAAAACGTTTAAGCTATCCAAAAGAAAAATGCCGGAAACGTGACAGTTTTCATCAAAAATAACCTGTCAACGATCTTCAGTATATCCGTTTTTTAACTGAAAAATGTCTCTCATAAAGTATCTCTCTTGGCGATATTTTCAATAAGTGCGTATCTGTCTCTTTGAAGGTGGAGATATTTCAGGAATCCTTCTAACACTTTTGATGTCAAGCTTGGTTGCTTTGATTTAGCGGAACATTTTCTCTTTTTTGATTTTTCAGTTCCTTAAACTAGCAGCGAATACTTCTTGGTTGTATTGTTTATGCTGTTTGTTCGTATTTTAAAATCGACAGAGAATTGATGTCAACCAAAATATTGGCGGTTGTAGAGACTGCCGATAGAAGTGAAAACTTGGAACTTTTAGTATTAAAATTTAAAATTTCATAATGTTTGAATTAAAATTATCAACATCAATCTGGTTTTCACATCTATTGACACTCCGAGCAACAATTATATGCATGTTTATTTTTATTTTTCTTTTGCCACCGTCTATAGACATCTTCAGGATCAAAGGCTCTAAACAAATATGAAAAACGGATATTTAAAATAACCCCAATTCCATCACAATATTTTTTCGTAAATTTCTAATAATAAATTCGAATGATATAAAATTATTGATAATCATTTTGCAAAAAATAGCAAAGCACATATTTTATTTTTGACAATTTAAATTATTAAATAATGATTTCGAAATATTACATTTTTAAATAAAATACCTAATGAAATACTAATTGCGTGATGCATTTTAGAGGTTAAATTTTAAAAAATTAATCATACAAAATTTTCAAACGCCAAAATAAATACGAAGATTTAAAATAATTCTAAATAATATAAAATTTTTAAACGCCAAAATAAATACGAGGATTTAAAATAATTGTCTGGTATTTATTTTTTATTTTAAAAATATTAGTAAATTTATTTAGTACCTACTATTGTACTGCACAATAATTCTACAATTAAACAATTCAAATAATAATCAAACAAAAACATTATTTTAACAATGCACAATATATTTACCCATCCAAAAAGCGTCTAACGCGCACAGCGCACGGCACACGCGAACTTATAATATTTTACCCTACCAAAAAGTGCCCAACGCGGCTAAAGAAGTTTTCACGTCAAAAATTACTACGTGCAATAATACGAATTAGGTAAGGAATATACTTTCATTTACGTTTGTAATATTTTTTTAATACGTTCCTATAATTGTAATACAGGTTTGTATACAGGGTGTCTGAAAACGATGACAATTCTTGTATGAAAATTAGAAAAATACCTATCGCAAAACTAATCAACAGCTTCTCTTTTCTAAGAAATATGTCATTTTGAAGATTTTTTAGCCGACAAATACATATACATTTCTATTAATGCTTTAATGTTTATCTGTTTAAAGCTTATTAGATTCAAATTAAGATCCAAACCAGTACCCTGTGGTATATCCATTATCTACAGTTCTTATTTTAGTTTTTAGTTTCATTTTCCTATTCTGAGGGAAATTTACTTATTGGTCCTTTTTCTTTACAGACATATCAATATTTCAATACATTCTTATGTAAGACGTTTGAGATTGTGGAGAGTATTGCGCAATGCAATGAAGCACATTGCAGAAATTACAGGAGATTCATTCTTATACGTAACAAAACAGTAAGGCAATACAGATTAATGAATCATCATCCATTACGATTTCTCAGGTAAAAAGTACAGTTTACTTCTCTCGGCAAGCGCTAGATTGCGACTGAGCAAGAATCTGAGAATCAAGAAAGACCGGTGCCCGGCGTGTGTGTATGATAATGAACCCGGATTTTGGCAATAATTACTTGTTTTTATTTATCAACTACAAAAGTTAAATATTTTCCAGCTTAATTATCCTTAAATTATTTTAACGTGTAAAAGTAAAATAAAGTTTACAATATTTCAAAATACCTTTAACGTCTATTTGTATTTACGAAACAGGAACTTGTCATAATGAATTTCTATTGTTAAAAGCTTTTTTAGGTATCCAAAAAAAATTCAAAACAAAAAATGCTCGCTTTTCCTGCAAAATAACAAAATTTAAGTTTTGTTATGTTTACATTATGTTCATTTACTACTGAAATATGTAAATTCAAGACTCGCCCAGCAATCAAAACTTTTTATTACTCTAGAAAATCTGAGCGCAGAAAATAAAATATTTCTTAACGAAAACTTGTTCTTTTTTTCATCATATCTTTTCCATTCCTCACAATTTTGTGAAAAGAAAATATCTAGATTGAAGTGGAAGATGTGGTTCTGTTAAAATCCTTTGCAATTTGTTCGTTTACATGTTTTTAGTCCCTAATAAAGAGCTCACATTTTTAACATTGATTAATGCTAATAATTTTGTTTAAGATAAAAAAATGGATGAGTAGGTGTTAAAGTATGTACTTTGAAATATTATTTAAATTTTTTACGACTGTCTTGTTTTTGATAGAAATGCATAATTTTGAACTTCATTCAACTATACATCCCAACATCTTTACGTAAAGATGACCTTTTAACTTAAATGTTCACTAAAAAAAACACAAATTGGAGAAAATGTCATAAAACAGCACAGTACCAAACTAATAAATCCATAGGATAAATTAGAGATATACATACTTATTTAAGCCTTTATAGTAATAAAACAGTAATATTTTAACTGATAATTATATTGGTCACATGCACGAATAAATTTATCAATCCAGTGATCTTGTTTACAAAGTGTTCCAGTAGACAATTCTAGGTTTCTGGAACTGTACGAGTAATGGATGGAAGTTCAGAGTTCCTTGTGGTTTTTATTGGCAAGCACAGCAAGGATAGATCTTTTTCTTATTCTTCTGGTGCCGTCTTCTACTGAAGGTTGGCGATCATTCTGGCTATCTGTATTTTGGAGACCGCTGCGCGAAATAAGGATCTGGTACTTATTCCATACCACTCTCTTAAGCCACGATGTCCGTCTTCGTCCTGGTGCTCGTCGCCCTTTAATTTTTCTCTGTATTATTAGATGAAGGAAGCGGTATTTCTCGCCCCTCATAACATGTCCGAAATATTCCAGTTTTCGTCGCTTTACTGTGTTTAAAATCTCGGTCGTTGTATTTAGACGTAACAAGACATCGGCATTGCGTACTCTATCAGTCCAGGAAATCCTACGTATGAGACGATAAACCCACATTTTAAAGGCTTTAATCTTTTTGCAATGCCGATCCAACAGCGTTTATCCATCTTGTCCATAAATCAAGATGGGAAATATGTAGCGTTTGGCCAGGCGTAGTCTTATACTTAAATATAGTACAAGTGAGAAGCTGTTTTATTTTGATAAATACACTTCTGGCTTTTTCAGTGCGGATCTGTATTTCTTGTCCAATGTCCCATTCACTGTTTAGGTAACATCCGAGGCATTTATAGTGATCAATTAGTTCTATTATTTCTTGGCCAACTGACAATTGTACATTTCCAATATTTTGCTTGCTGACTATCATAAATTTGGTCTTCTTTAAATTTAGTGTTAAACCACTGGCATAACTAGCCTGGTTAATTCTTTTTAGTAACCATTGCAGGTCCTCAGAAGAACTGCTCAATAATACTGTATCATCAGCGTAGCGGATGTTATTTACTGATAAACTATTTACGTTAATTCTTTTTTAGTTTTTAGACAAAATAAATTCTAAGTAGATATTAAACAATAATGGAGAAAGCACGCAGCCCTGTCTGACTTCTCTCTGAATTTTTACCTCATCGGATACAGGGTTTTCCACCCGAACAGAAGTTCGTTAATTCCAATATAGACTTGCGATCATTCTTATGTCACGCTGATCCAGCCCAATGTTTTTAAGGTTTTGTATCATGTTGGAATGTTGTACCTTATCAAAAACCTTCTCATAATCTATAAAACACATGTAAACTGGTCTATTCATATCCAAGCATCTCTGAACTATAACTTGCATGCTAAAGAGAGCATCTCTTGTTTCAAGACAATTTCTGAAACCGAACTGTGTATCTGAGACAGTTTCTTCACACTTTTTGTATATTTTGTTGTGAATAACAAATAGTTTTAGTACATGGCTTATAAGGCTTATAGTACGATACTCTGAGCGGTGTTTGGCATTATTTTTTTTTTGGCAGCGTAATAAACATTGATTTCAACCAGTCCTGTGGTATTCTTCCTGAAATGTATGTGATGTTGAACAAATCAGTGAGAACCTTGGCGACACTATCCTCTGCTAGTTTAAGAATATCAACATAGGTATAGTCAACAATAGGTATAGCAAACTTTACCTTTTTTGACTGGCGGATGGCCTGTATAATTTCCCATTTGGACCAGTACTCGTCTCTGTCATCTGTCATCCTTAAATAAATGCTGGATATAATGTTTCCATGTTTGTAATTTTTTCTTTATATCTGTTATGACAGTGTTATTGTCTCTGATTAAATTGCCATTTGGACTTTTTCTGTTTATTCCCAGTGTTTCTTTTATTTTCTTATGTAGGTTGAATAAGTCATGCTTCCTCTATAGTTCTTCCATCTCCTGACACTTACCATTTAACTAAGATGCAGCCACGTATTATTTGTGTCTCTTGAGGTGTTAGTTTACATAACCTCTTGTTTAAGTTGTTCTGAGACCGTTGTTCTTATAACTGGATCTCTAAGTTTTGTAAGATCATACCTGAGTACAATTTTTCTCTTTAAGGTTTTTAATTTAACGCTTATTCGAGCAACCAGAAGACTGTGATCAGAGAAGATATCAGCTACCGGATATGTTTTTGCTTATTTAAAACTATTTTTTGAATCGGTTGTTGATTAAGATAAAATCAATTTGGTTTCTAACAATGTTCTCAGGGGAATCCTGGGGCAATTTCCAGGTATAAAGTCGTCTGTGTGATAATTTAAAAAAGGTTTTTATCGACACCATCGTTTTTCGCTGACTCGCTGACTGAAATGTCAATTTGAAATTTTGTCATTTCTCGAGTTTGCCAGATTTCCTGCTTAAAATAAGCTTCTCATATTCCACGTCGCAATTTTGATGGTTGACCCGGGGATTCTTAGCACCCCTGACTTTTTAAAGTCTGCCGGGGACTGGGGTATTGTTTCTTTGATTTTACACGGAAAAAGCTATACAGTGGTTTTCCTTTGCATTCCGTATCGCATAACTTTGACCATACCGTTGCTCCAACTCTACCCAAAGTTTTCCGTCTTCTGAACCTTCTCAATGTCATTTATCTTTAGCTTTAGTTCGGTACTGACGTTACTGCTGCCTCGAGTCAGAAATATTTATCGACTTTCCAGTCTAGATCCGTAGTGTTCTGCGTAAACAGGGTTACCTCTGGTCAGATGTGGCTCTTCACCACGCACTCCGGTCTTGGTTAGAGAAAGGCTGTGAGTCACTCCTGGACATAATTGTTGGACCAGTGTCCAGTCAACCCGTAACAAAGGTGCTACCTCGCTAACTTTCTTAACCATAGGATAGATATATTTTTTTAAAGTTTATGGTCCTTAAAGTATTCGTAAAAAAAGGATTACTATTGTATAAAGTCCATGATAAGACATTTAACCAAATCATACAAATTACAAAGAAAAACCCCAGAAATAATCGAAATAAACAGGAATAAGGAAACTACACCCTTGATTAATAAAGATATAATTAAAAAGTCAAACGTTGTCGATAAACGGTAGGTATGGAAAATCAGCTATCGTTTTTAGCGAATTGATATAAAGATGAAAAATTTCTACTAAACTTATAGTTTTCCAATTAATCACATGGATCTTTATCAGAAAACGTCAGCAGAGATATTCGTACACCTCTCTTATATTTAAACTACTAGAAGAAACCATAATCTTTACACGATAAGCAAGTAAATTATTAATTGATCAGCATGAAATTTTGATTCTTTACTGTTTCTCAAATAAAAATGGTAAAATAGCAGTTAATTAAGAAATCCTTGACCACTTCTAACGCATTCACTATGGCAGTCACAAGGTTAATATTAATAATTTAAATATTTTTTTAACATTAGGTAAAGGTAGAAAGAAAAGTAAACACCATAAACAAACATAGGCTCTTTTAATAAAAATAAAACAAAAATATGGCTCCCGGATTAATCTAGCTTATGAAGTTGTTAAGATAAGAATAGTTGCTCTTAGCCTTAAACTAATATACTACTACTGTAATATTTTAAAAAAAGTTTTTGAACGTGAGCTTTCTATTTTTTTAATTTAATATTTTTTTTGTAAGAATTAGCGTTAGGCTTAACATTTTGCTAATTAGCAATATAGAGTTGTGCAAAACGTAGTTAACTAAATGCTTTTCTTTATGGATTGTTTTGCAACTATTCTACAAACAAATGAACGCTGTAAAATCAATAGCAGCCAGCACAAGAGCGCCTTTCAATTGTAAATTTTTCACACGTATAAAATCGCGATCGCTTGCTTGAAGCTGGCTGTGTTCTAGTTTAGTTTTTGGTTTGTTATTTTGCGTTTTAATTGGTAAAATATCTCGATGATAAATTAATTTTATTTATGTTTCCTATTATTTAAAACATTAAACTGTGTTTCTAAAAATACGACCTCTATTTATTTTATATTTATATACTCTGCCTATGTATGTATTGTGATACCATATTTTGCCAATAAAATATTAAATTTAATGTTTTATTCACAAATACGGTCGAAACCGAAAATGTTTTTGTAAACAAGAAACTTATTTGTTAAAGTTTTCAATTGCCTTTTTGAAGTTTAAAAAATGGTTAAGGGTATTCATACAGAAGACGGTTAGTCCTACTGTTAATTAAGGGAGTCCAAGTAAATTTTTAGCGCAAGCGCGCGCTCACACACACACACACACACATGCTTGTCTGTTTTGCTGCGTGAAAGACGAACACATACTATGTTTATGCCACTGCCTGGGCAGAATCCTACAGATTTTAAAAAAATCTTACCCCATACAACCATAAACTTCGTGAGAAGGGCTGGATTGTGCGGTGGACTGTAACCTCTAGGGGTGATCCACAATAGACCTACTCACATGATACCTTACGTAACCTAACCTACACACATGCTGCGAACTTAAGTAGACACAATGTACATCATCACGCAACCTTACACTTAAGTGCAGTAACTTAATTATTTTTTTTTATTTTTTTCATCCAGTTTTGTTTTTCAGCGTCCATAGTAATAAGGTGTAATATTTTTTTTAGAAATAATTTCGCATTATGATTATATATATATATATATATATATATATATTTTATTTAATTACAACTTATCTAAAAACAAGATTAACGAGCAATATTTTCGTAACAAAATCTTAAAACTAAAGTGTTTTACCGAGTTTAACCCATTGGTATTTCTCCGTTTTGTTCTTACTTGGTTACACTACACAACAACACGCACTGTGCTCTGCTTCTAACCACTACACTAGCTCAAAAGGTTTGGTCCTTTCGAGTCTTCTCACTATTCCACGTTGGTCCAGCAGCTGGATTGCTTCGACGTTCTCGTGGTTGTGAAGCCGTTCTTCATGCTTCTTTGCGAAATGTTTTACCTCGTCTGCAACCATCTCTACTCCAAGGTCGTTGTTTCTTGCATTCCAAGGAGCGTTGACAATGCCCCGTAATACCTTGTTCTGGAATCTTTGTATAATGTTAATATTGCTTGAGCACGCACACCCCCAAAGTTGTATTCCATATGTCCACACAGGCTTTAGAACCTGTTCGTATATCATAAGCTTGTTTCTAATTGATAGTTCGGACTGTCTACCTAGAAGCCAATATAATTTTCTGTATTTGAGATTCAGCTCTTCTCTTTTCTTTTTGATGTGTTCTTTCCATCGTAGCTTCGCATCTAGGTTCATTCCTAGGTACTTAGCCGTGTTTGCATATGGAATAATATGATTGTTTATAGTTATTGGCATTAGACCAGTGTGTTTATTTGTAAAATTTACATGCACTGATTTTTTTTCGTTAAGTCGAATGCGCCAGCTTAATGATTATATTATATGAAATATTTTTTTGAAGCAGATTTGCTTAACAATTTAGAGAGATATTTTGTTTGTAGTAAACAAAATATAAAGTTTTTAAAGTATAACCATAACCTTAAAATTTTCAATACGCCTCTGATCAAAAAAACTCTGACACGTTTTAAAAAGAAATAATAAAATTATTAAATGGTTTGTTTATTCCAAAACTTCAATTGCAGAAATTTGTTAAATTCCCAATTTAACAGTATTTGCGCGCCATATAAGTCTTACGGTTAAACAAACATGATCTAAACATTCCCATTAATCTTAATTATAGCCTTATAGAACACATACCAAGTCTGATTCAAACCTGATCGGGCCAGTAGGATCCGATATAAATTATACAAAGCCATTGTATTGTTTGGAAAATGACGTCTCGGAGCCTGCATACTCATTGCACTAGTTGATTTCTTTCTGTTCTGTGATTATTATCGTACTTACAGTTTATTTATTTTTAACGTATTTATTTTTTCAAGATGATAAACAGACTAAAAAAACTGATACACAAATTCTCTTTTTGTTACAGGGGATTCGGAAAACAAGGATATCAATGCCAAGGTAAGATTTTCGATTTTCCAATACCTTCTTAAAAAATTTATAAATATAAAATGCGTGTCTCTTTTTTCTATTTTAAATTTTTCTTTTTAATAGAAAAAATTTTAATTTCTATAATTATATCGTAAGCCAGTTTTTCTAAATATCTAAACACCATTTTGAAATTTCCTAAAAAATGTTTTGGAATTGACGCTTTCTTTGTTGTTTTTTTAGTTAAAGATAAAGATAAACGTTAACAAAAGAAAGTAGAAAGACAAAAAACTACATGAAAATTATAATAATTAGTCCTGTTATTTCTTTGAATTTAATCTATCAAAGTTTTTCACTAAATAATTTGCTAGATTATATAGTACCTATTATTATGATTTGTTACACTATAAAGTAACTATATACGAGTACTTCGAAATTAATAAAAATAGCAACTAGTTAAACATAAAAAAAGAAGCATGAGGACCCGTAAAAGATGCATTATTTTTTTTAGTTGTGAAATAAAAAATTAGTCCAATGATGATTATTATTTATAATTGGGATCGAGCCTAAAAAAAGCCCTTGGGCACCTCTACCCTAAGATCTTTTGTGCCATCCCTTAGGTTATTTATTGTGTGTCTTCTGGACCCTTTGAAGTAATAGATTGGTGATCTTACGTTAGAATTTCCAAGATCTTTGTAGGTAGGAGTTGCCTTGCCGAACGATCTTACTCTTTTTTGTGATAATTCCTCACATAGTGACACGCGTTTTGATCCCCGGACAAAATATCCCCGCGGCAAAATATCCCCGAACCATTCTTGCTCTCAGTATGTATAATAGCATGACACTTTGGACCAACATTGCACCGCCAGGAAATATCATTTTTGTTTTTACGCTTTTTGCAATCCCTTCAATTAATAATAAATTATGATCCTTTTGTGATCATATAAATTGAAGAGGCATTTTCACTTATTTATTTAATAACAATAACATAAATAACCTAAAAAACACAAACTTGTGCCAAAGAAACAAATGAAATTACAAAAATCATACTACTACGCATGTACAAATACATAGATTGTCGATATCAATAATCGATAAATCCTAACTAACAATTTAAAAATTTACCAAAGATGGCACAACGATCAAATTTTGTTGAGTTATTTGAAGGGTGGCATTCAGGATTTAATAATTTGGTTTAGGTTAGGTTAGAGTTATTATCAATAATCTAGTATTTATCGTTTTGAGCAATATTGTATTATTTATGTTTTTTACATCACACAATCGTTGAATAGACTTAATTTGCTCCCCTTTATGAAAATATTAAGTAAAATATTTACTATTATCAAAATTAATAGACTGTATTTGCTGCCTTTCATGGAAATCTTTACTAAAATATTTACTATTACCAAAATTCCCCTTTATGGAAAGCATTGGTGAGTGATGTAAAAGTTGTTTTGGTAATTGGTAATAAAATATAATGTGTATTTTTTTTTATTAATTTTGTTGTGTAATTTATTTTGTCAAATAATCGTTTATTTTGTTGACGACGGTGAGGTTATTTTGGATATTTTGCCCGAGGATCAAAACGCAGGCGACCACTCAAATTCTATCAAATAATGATAGTTTAATATTTACGAACCATATACCACAAAAAATAAAAAACAATTATTGGCTTAGTGTTATATTTATTTCTTAGAAAATGCCACATTATTAATTTATTAATTTTTCTTTTCAAAAAAAATATTAGAGATTAAAAAAAAATATGTGGATAAACATTAGATTACATCAACATTATAAAATTTTACAAATAGGAATGTTGACACTCTATAAAAGTGTGTTAAACATAAATAAAAATAAGGCTTACTTTAATACTTAACAAAAATTTGATATCTCTTCATGTTAATTTAAAAAAAAAATTAAAATTTACTGCCGAATCATTTTAAAAATTAGGTACCACCCGTATTTTAATTTGTTTCAAATTTATCTTTGAATTATTATATAAACTGTTACGAATTATTTCAGTATTATGCTTTAAGTGATTTGTGGCAAATGTAAACATTAACAACCAGTTTGATTATTATTATTTATGTGATATCGAAATGATTTAATTAAAACTTTGCTAATAATTTCGACTTTTATTGGTGTTTGTACTATTATATTTGCGTTTAATCTAATTGTTCTTATTTATTAGCACGTTTTAATAGTTGCTTAGTTAGAAAAAACAATTTAGTTTTTATTTAATTTATTGAAACTGATGAACGGATAATTTTTATCTGCTAATTACATAATAAAGCAATTGAAAATAGTGTAGCATAGAATTTTATTACAATAATTAAATACAGTTCTTTATAAATAATTTTAAAAAAAATAATAATTTAAATTAAATTCAAGTAAAATTAGTGAAAACTCTGAATAAGTACAAAGTTTATTTAGAAAACTTTTAATGAGAATCTGAATGAAAACTTTCCAAACTTTAAAAAGGTTTATCTAAATATCCTTGCTAACTTTTAACTGTATCTACAGTAAGAAATATGGTAGTCTCTAGCCAGAATATAGAGAAAATAAATGCTCGAGGTACCAATCTGAAAAGTTTTTTGTTTTTATAATAAATTATAGGTTTAAATGCATGACTCACGAGAAACTAAACTATTCACTGAAACAAACTGCATGAATTTAAAGACATACGTGAGTACACAAACATTTTAAAAAAATATTCTTAAAATATGTTTTTCTTTTTTAAAACTTAAGTATTATTGTTAAAATTAAACAAAATACAAAAGTAAAACGATGTCATCTTAATGCTTTCAGAGCTGCCATGGATAATCAGGAGCTTCTTTAAGATAATTTTTTAAATAATATAGTATTCATTTTTATTAGAAAGCTAAAAAAAATCATATTAAAGTATCTGCTAGTTTTCCAATTTATTAGTTTTGTCACTTAGAGCGCTTAGTTTATAAATGATGAACTTGATAATTTTGAAAATAATAGAAGAAAGAATCGCAAATAAGGGATAAATCACTGCAAAAACAAAGAAGCAGCGAAATACCTAGATAGACATGAAATAAGAACCTCCAAATACATATAACATAGGTATAGAACATTAAAGAGCGAATACGAGCCTACGTTGGATAAAAATAAAGAAGCAACAAAAAAGAATATACCTTTGCTCCTCTACACTTATCATGGTAGGTGTATTACACGACGAAAATTTCACCTTCATTTTTTTTTTGTAAGGTATTTTAAACCTAAAGTTTACACTGGATAAAAATAATAATCTTACAAAACAATTAAAATTTTTAACGAAGCATTAGATTACCTACTGTAAGAAAATAATTGTTTATTTGTTGTTTTGGTGGTACCTACCTCTAACAAAAAAGTCTTTGTATAAGCTTATTAAACAACCATAAATTTCATTAATTTGGGGTTACTCTTTTAAAACATATGATTAAAGGTGCGCACTATATATTTGTTACCAAATTTATTAAATTTTATAATTGTATTTGTTGTATTGTACCTATTATATATTTCTTTCAGTCTGCAGTTTCGTCGTACACAAGAGGTGTCATGAATATGTATCTTTCACTTGTCCTGGTGTTGATAAAGGAGCGGACTCTGATGTAAGTAATATTCAATTGTCCTACATTATTGTCACCAACAACGTAAGCCTTAGATTATCAGAGCCTAAAATCCATATTTGTTAATTAATTTTAGAAGTAAAACAAAAGAAAAATTGTTAATTAAATAATTATGAATAAAATGTTATCTGACGACTTTCAAAACAACATTTAATTATTCTGGAAGTCCATAAGAACAGCCAGAGGTCAAAGTTCGACCTCGCAACTAAAAAAAATCAGAAACCAAAATAGTAGTATGTTGAAAGGAGAACAATGCTTTCTACAATGATAAAAGAAATACGTACTTCGAAAGTTTATTTGAGAAAGAGGATATACAAGCGCAGGCATGCGTGAAAGTTGCATTTAAAATGAATAAGATTGTGGAAGCGTTGAACAGTATAAAATTGGGCAAGGCTGCAGAGTATGACATGATTATGGTTAAAATACTGAAGGCTGGACAGGGCGTGGTAGCTAGTCTGCTGTAATGCCTTTTTAACCTTTGCTGGATGAGCGGCAGCTTACCAGGAGACTGGTGCAAGGCCGTTAACGTACCGTTTTACAAAGGAGGACTGCAAAAACTGTCAAATCATTAGCTTACTTAGCATCGCCGGCAACGTTTATGCAAAGAGATTGATTAAAATAGTGACGAATTACTGATGAGAAAATATGGGGTGTACAAGCGGGATTTAGGAGAGAAAGGGGATGCATGTATTAAATATTTTTCTTGCGAACCATAGTTAATAAATTCATAAATAAAGGTCAAAAGGTTTTTCGTAGACTTGGAAAAGGCCTAAGACAGAGTGATAAGGAATGAATTTTGGTCGACATTGTCTATGTATGGACTGAGCGGTAGCTTAATAAGAGTGCTAAATCACTTTACAATGATTCCAGTCATTGCGTCACAAACAGAGCTTACACAGACTGGTATAACATCAAAAAAGGTGTTAGGCAGGGATGTGTGGCTTTACCATAGCTGTTTAAATAATAAGTTGATTGTATAAAATATTTAAAAAAAAGTGCATATGGATTGAAAATGAATGATTTGATGCCTCCTTTACGCCGATGATCAGATCATATTAACATCATCTGAGGAGAAGTTCCAGACGATAGGTTAGGTTAGGTTAAAACAGCGGTTCGGAGGGAACCCACTTAGGCCTTTTGGCCCGTTATGATACCGTGATGGGCGGCGGTGCCTTCCCCCTCTACCGTGAGAACCAGCTGGAACTTTTAATAAAAAGTGTAAGGTCCTTGATGCTAACTGAGCTGAGATCAGTTAAATCATCAAAGTTCGATTGCCCTAGTATATAAAGCCGGTTTCTGCCTAGGGCAGGGCAGTGGCAGAGAAGATAAACCATGGTTTTCTCCTCTTCCTTATCGTAACAGCTTTTACAAAAGTCGTGTCGTAGCTCTGCGATTACCATGCGCCAAGCATGGGATCCACCTGCCCAGTGTTCTGTTATGGCCGCGATCGCATTGGATAGAGTTAAAACATCCTTAGTTCGACGTAGATCTAGTTTAGGCCAGATCTGTTTCAATGATGTGCATGTGGGTTCATTTTGCCACCTCAAGTTGGCTTTTTGAACTACTTTGCTGTGCAGGACGAGCCGGCAATTTGCAATCGGTACTACTAGCTGAGATGAGACAAATACAGTTGGGAGGGTGGTGCCCTCTCTTGCTAGCTCGTCCGCCTTACAGTTGCCTGGTATGTTTCTGTGTTCAGGTACCTAGACAATGTGAACTCTCAACTTAGTTCCTAGCTCATTCAGGGCGGCACGGCATTGCACCGCTGCCCTAGAGGTCAAGTAGACTGAGTTTAGTGATTTGATAGCAGCCTGGCTGTCGCAAAGAATGGATATCTCGCTGAACTTTTGTTCGTTGCGGAGTATCCAGACAACTGCCTCGGTAATAGCTGTCATTTTAGCTTGATACACACTACAGTGATCAGGCAAACAAAACGACAGGCTAAGTGAGGGGTCTTCTGAGAAGTTACCGCAACCTACTCTCCCCTCTAGTTTAGAGCAATCTTATACGTTCCAGACGATGGTTGTTAATATTATGCGTGAGTACCCTAAAAATCAGAGGGATAAAAGTGAATGTAAGCGAGACGAAAGTAATGATTTTTAAAAGAGAAGAGAGCATGACAAAGAGTAAAACAAGTGGGTTCAAAGTTTACGAAAGATGGAAAGTATGACTGTAATATTGAGCGATGGGTGTTGGCAGAAATACAAATGAATGGGGTCCTGCATTACTTTATGAGCGCTGATGAAAGTAGAACAAACAAAAGACGTGTGTAAGAACAGTAACAAGTGAAAAAAAGTGGTATCTGCCTACCCCTTCGGAAAAAAGACGTGACTTATGTATGTACCTACTACTAGACAAAGTCCTTTATTGTTTTCTTCAAATAACTCAAATGGGGTTCAACACAGGGCTCTAGAAGTACGTACTTCCACATCGTACAGCTTTAGATAGATGTGCTTTTTTATTAATATTAACACCATAAAATTATATTTTTGTGTAATTAGGATATTCAATATTAAAAAGATTTTTTTTTTACTTTATTCAATTTGAAAAAGTTTTCGGTTTAAAAGTAGTGCGTATTCTTTTTTTTAGGACACCCGAACTAAACACAACTTTAAAGTGCATACATACTCATCTCCTACATTTTGTGACCATTGCGGGTCACTGTTGTATGGTGTATTACATCAGGGAATGAAATGTTCAGGTAAGTGATTTTTTCAATGTTGTTTTTAAAGTTGGACTGCTGGACTGTTAGATCTTCAGTAAGTGTATGAGTTTTTTGTTAAAGAAAATAATACACAAAAAAATAATTAGAGAAGAGTGACCACATTTTTTTATTTTGGAATAATTTACAACACACTTTGCAGAAGAACACACATTATTCAAATTAGCATATCAATGATCCAAACTGTTTTGACTTATTATTAAATTTATAGTTAGGGTAATTATTCCCAGTTAATTTTTTTGTGAGGGCACTGCTAATTCAATTTTCTTTGTCGACACTTCTACTGATGTTATCCTTTTTAACGAGACCGCTTTGAAAAGTATTGTTCCTGTCTAATAAGTGTTACAACAGATAAACTTTTTGTAGTAGCCTTTTTGATGTTTACGATGCCATAAAACTATGAATCTTTGGATGAGTATATATCTGTTTTTAAAATACCGCTGAAAATACTTTTCATAACCCAGGAACAAAAAAAAGCAATGACCTGTTTTAATCATTAAATAACAAATTTTATACATTTTAAAGTAAAAACACTTTTAATAACGTTTAATTTAAAAAAAAGGTACGTGATAACTGGGTAAAATATATTATTGTATTTATATATCTGCATTTGCGTGTGTGCGTGTCAGTATGTAAGAGATGCTCACTTGTTTCTATTATCATAAACCAACAACTGTCCACTTCTAATGTATTAACTTTTTTTAACCTAATATTATTTTAACTCTAAAAACTATGAACAGTCTACTTTTTTTATTAAATTAATTGACAAAAAATTTTTTTTCTGAAAGCAATATTAAAAATTTAAATTTAAGAACTTAAACCTTAAAACATAAACAAAATGAAATCCAAAATTACTTAAAACTATTTGTTCAGAAATGAGGAAATAAAATAACATAATGAAGGTCGGTAGGATTTTTCCCTTTTTTATTTAGGTTTACTTTGTGCATTTTAAAAACAGAATCAGATAATAATCAAAACGCTTAAGTTCGACAGTCTCCTGAAAATAATTCATAAATATTTTAGCTGATTTACTTACCTGGAGCATCAAATGTTTATGATATTGAGTTGAAAACTTTAACAACCTTAAAAATAAAACTGACTAAACAGTATAAATATATGTTTTTAAATTAGTAAAAATATAATGTTTTTATAGAAACTGTAAATTATTTTACAAATAGTTTGTTTATAAACAAACTAATTGCGTTAAACTAATTAAATAACATTCTTGAAACTAAACTAACAAAACAGGTATTTTTTCGTTAGTTCCAATGAAATACAATATCTTATTACTCAGTAAATAAATTCTTAAACAAAACAATTTGGTTGGAATAATCTTTTATGAACAACACGGATTTGTTAAAGAAAGATCCACTACTATAAATCTTCTCGCCTGTGTGAATGACTGGACTCTTTCTCTTGAGAATAAATTACCAACCGATATAATATATCTTGATTTTGCCAAGGCTTTTGACAGAGTTCCATTTGTGAAGTTACAATATATACTTGAGTCATATGGCATTCGTGGGAAACTACCGCTATGGATTTAAAATTACCTATCAAAAAGAAAATTTCGTGTTAGGATTGGTCAGTCTCATTCATCTGAAAGATTAGTAATAAGTGGTGTTTCTCAGGGATCAATCCTTGGCCCACTTCTCTTCATAGCCTACACAAGTGACCTACTTTATTATATCCATTGCAAAAAAGGTTTTTATACTGACGATACCAAAGTTTATGGTAATCCTTTGCTAGAACACAATACTAGACAGACTGATCTGGACTCTATCAGAGAGTGGTATTCTAACTGGTTGCTTCCCTTAAATGTAAATAAATGTGTGGTTCTACACCTTGGCAAAAATAATCCGTGCTTGCAATATTCACTTCATGGACAACTTCTTGCTCCAGTATCAGCTTATGTAGATTTAGATGTTACAGTCACATCAGATTTAACATGGTCCGAACATATCTTCAAAACTTGTAAGCGTTCTAAATCAGTAATATATCTTCTTCAAAAATCTTTCGCAAAAATTCCATTTCAATCTTCTATGGTGGTCCGTTGCTTGAATATGCGGGAATAGTTTGGTGTCCAGTGCTCATCCGAGATCAAAACCTGTTAAAAAATGTTTAACGCCGGGCTACGAGACTGTCCTTTGGTTGCACGCGTCCAGATTATTCCGAAAGACTACATATGGCTAACTTACCGTGCTTTGCCGATCGCCGCTTATGCGGGGAGATCTAATTCTCACCTTCCAGATGATTAAGTTTAATTATGGAAACCTTAGAGACATTTTTCTCCTAAATACCGACTCCCTTCTCCTAGGACATGAACTAAAGTTGAAAAAGGAACATTTTAAATGTGTACGAAGACAAACTTTTGTCACCAACCCAGTTTTTAACTTCTGGAACAATTTAAGTAAGGAAACAGTTAGAGCATCATCAATATATTTAAAAATAAAATCGACGAACATTTATTACACCCTTAATTTGTTTACTAATTATTTCATGATATATATTTTGTTTACTTATGTATGATTTTGTAAATAGGCTGTCATAGGCTTAGACCTCAACCGTCATTGATATGTAATAATAATGATAATAATTACTAATTAGACTTGAAATTAATTGAACTGCCTGACTACCAGTGAGCAATATATTGCTTTTATACATATACCTGCCCAGTTCTTCTTAAAACGTCTAAAATAAACGTTTATTTAGTTGGTCTGAACAGCTGGAATCTTTCGTTCTCCGAGTTATCGAGAAAGCTGAACAATTTTAATAAAAGATTTTGTCAAGAATACAAAATTATTAAAGTGTCCCGCGGGGTTTTACCTTACAAAATTAATGAAAACAAGGTAATTTTATTAACAAAATTTACCTATCCTTTTGTACAAATAAATGAATCTATCTGTATATTTAACTATACTTTCTTTTAAAATAAAAAACCACCTATCCAAGCCGTTTTTACATTTATTTAAAATACCAACCGCTAAAGATAACTTAAAAACACTGTGTTCGTAAGAGCAATTTCATAAATTGTTAATGTAAGGAAATTTGTCGATAAAATGTGGTTAACCAATTAAAATATAATCATTACAACTGATAAATATTTCCAGTAATTGTTAAAGATAAAGTTGATAAATTTCTTTATACTACGGCGGTTATTTCTTTAAATAAAGTAAAAATGTAACGTGATTTTCATTAAAAAACTTAAATTGTAGAGTATACTATAAACGCATACAATGTTAACAAAATATTATTAAAATTCATTTTTGTGGTACCTACTCATTAAATATTTGGACTCTTCAAATGATAGGTTTAGTTAATTTTATTATATACGGGTATTTTTTTCTTCTTTATTTCCTTATTTTTTTAGAGGGGAAAGCTTTAGACCCTTTAGCTAGTCCGCCAGGGAACTTTATGCTACCCTCATGCTACTGTTCATTATGATACTGCTGCCTTCTCATAGAAGAACATAAGTTCCTTCAGATGCCAGAAGTGCGCTCCCAGGTATCCTCCTCATCATATTTTCCACATTTAGTACTTAGTGTCAAGCCTATAGTATAAAGGTTTTGATTAATTTGGCAATGACTTGTTAATAATTTTTTCTTTGGTTTGTTTCTTGGCTGATCTTGGGAAATGGCTCCTTAATAATTATCTTTGATTGCCACATCCCTTCTGTAGTCCGCCAGTGACTTCACAACTGGATTTCTAGTCTTTTGCGCTTCTGACGGACCACTCCACTTGGCAGCTCCAAAATATGCTATGGTTGAGTGAGCACCATCCAGGCGCCTTTTTTAATTAGGACTCAAAGAAGACATACTTTGCAGTGCTTAAAATTTTTGCCTTGGATTTCTCTTAATTCAGAACAACAATAATTATTCATCATTTTTTGTTAAAAAAAATATAATAAACAAAATACTAAAATTTGAAAAACTTTTATGACGTGATCTTGTAAACTAAATATAAACGAAGGGCTATAAGAAACGAAAACATTTTTGGCCAATTATTTTTTGTTGTCTTTAATGATAGCGAAGATCCCATAAAATTTTGTTATTTTAAAAAAAAATTATTTAACATGATATACCCGCTTTTGAAGAGCTGCGTGCTCGCATCAATGGCCGTTCGGAGCCCTGTTTTCAGCATTAAATTAAAATTATAAATAATGGAGATAGAAATTAGGGAATCCGGACTTTTTTTATGCGCAAAAATAAATACCTTTTTTTTCATCTTTATTTGTTTAGAACTTTTGCAATTTTTTTGTGCTAAAAAACGGTTGAAATACATTTTCTAAGCGTTATAGTCACGCCTTTTTCCCGTAGGGTTAGGCAGAGACCACTTTCTTCCACTTGCTACGGTTCTTACACACATCTTTTGCTTCCTCTTCTTTCATCAGTGCTCTCATACATGCTCGTCGGTTGTTGGTACTCTTGACCTGGCCTTTCTTCAAAACAATGTTGATCTGATCGAGATATGTTCGACGAGATCGACCTCTACCGACTAGTCCATTCACACTCGCCTCATTAATTTGTTTTGTCAATCATCCTTCATCCATCCTTTCTACGTGTCCAAACCATCTAAGCATTTCTTTATCTATCTTTGTAACCACAACATCTTTTACACCACAGCGTTCCCTTATCTCACTTTATCCAATCGAGCCACTCCGGCTATACTTCTCAGACTACTCATTTCCGCAGCATTAATCCTATTTTTATGTTTTTTCTGCCAAACCCAACATTCACTACCATACATAAGTGTAGGAATCAACACTTCTCCATGCACAGCCAGACGTGCCTTTTTTGACACTTTCTGGCTGTTCATAAAGCTATGTAGTGCTTCATTCATTTGTTTTTCTGCCAACACCTTTCGCTTAATGTCACTGTTATACTTTTCATCTCTATATAACACTATAGAAACTTATTACTTGTTCCTTAATCAAAACTTCACAGTTTGTCACGTTTTCTTCTTTCAAAAACCATTACTTTCATTTTGCTTACATTTATTTTCCTTTTCAGATGACGCTTATATGGTTTAATCATCGGCGTAACGAAGGCATTTGACGATCAAATCATTCATTTTCAATCCATACGCACTCTCTTTTAAAGCTCCGTTTATCCTGACACAAGCAGTGGAATCCTCGTAAAGTGATTTCAGTGCTTGTATTAAACTACCGCTCACCCCATACATAGACAATGTCGACCACAATTCACTCCTCACCACTCTGTCATAGGCCACGTATGTACATTAATTTATTTATTCCTAAACTAATTTAGATCTCATTTTGAAACCTTTTTGGTAAAATCAATATATTTTAAGCTTTATTTTGTAACTAAAATAATCAAAAAAGAAATGGGCGGAGGTATTAAAATTATTATTTGAAATGTTTACTTCCGGTTTTGTATAGGAAGAAATAATTAAATTTAAAATGTAATTTAACTATAAAAAAAGGACAATAAATTTTCCATACAAATCACCAAGTGTTATATTTTATTGCAAATTTGTTTAATTCGGAAAATAGCTTCCAAAAACTCCTATGTATAAAAACGTCAATTTTTTAGAAGCCCATAACTTGGCAACTAAGCCTCATACAAAAAAAAATTGTGTTTGCGTTCATACTATCTAGAAGCACATTTAGGTCTAATATGAACGAATTTCGGAACCTCGCATTTTTTTCGCTATCCGCTTCATATAAAATGCCCCTTCGGGCACAGCTTCCTTTTATTGGAGTTGGGACTCCTAGCGTTTCACTGCCCTAGACAGTGAAGTCCAAACTCCGCAAATTCACCTCAGACATCACCCACAGAAATATCGGGGGTCCCAAAATATATACAGGTAAACTGTTATACCTAAAAACAACCACAATAAATGGACTTGGACTTATTAAAATGTGGACATATTGTAGATTAACAAAGATCCAAAATTCTTGCTACTCACGAGATAAAGTAAAAAGACCGAAGTAAACAAGGAAAAATAGCTGCAGCTGTACTTTCGATAAGGCTTTACTAGAAGATGAAGTAGAATAAAGATGCCAATCAAGATGCGATTGGCTACATTTTCGTTATTATTGACGTAATAACGTCTTATAAATCGATGAACACCGGCTGTACGTACGAAAAAGCATAACTCATTGTCACGTTCCGCCTGAGCCGAGGGTGCAAGCGAGAGTGCACGATCGGCCTAAGCGTTCGGCTTGTGATGCATCTATCTTTCTTCCACCCCATTGGCCGATGCGGCAGCACGTAACCTACAGGTTATAAAGTGAAGTAATGTGTTTGTTTATTACAACAATTGCGGCAATGATTGTTATTTTCAATTAACTCTCTCTGTATTATACAAAATAATAATAATTCAGTGATTAAAATTAAATTCAATTCATAAAAGTATGCAATTTTTCATCAATGTTTTCTTTTGACGTTATCACGTTAAATTATCGTCCGTAAACCGACTTTACAGACAACCAATTTTTTTTAATTATCCAATTTTTTGTGTTATAATTTAAATATTATTAATAGCATTCTTTATGCTGACGACAATGTGTTAGTAGCAACAGCAGAGAAAGATCTTTAATATTTGATAAAAAAAATAAAAGACAGTTAAACTGTGATGGCTTTGACAGAGTGACAAATATAGAATTGAATTTGTCAGTAAAATAAAATAACATTTTTAAAAAGTGTGAAGGAACTTAAATGCCTGGCTTTCTAATGAACGGAGAGAAAAATGCAAAACCGCAATACGAAATAAAAGACAATGAGGACGAAAAACAAAGAAACACAGCTTGTCGAAAATTGTCTTGGTTGGGAATTTTAAGTGAATGGTTTAGTTCTTCCTTATACGAGCTATTCAGTACATCGGTAAATAACCTTAGAATATACTTGATAATATGCAGTTTTCAATAGAAATAAAACCTGGTAAAGCAATATTTTATTGTTACTTCATACATGCTCGAGCTAAAAAACGTTTGTAAAATATTAAAAAAACTTTAGTTTAGAAAAATTATTAAATTTTTGTACACACATTTGCACTGTTTTAATTTTGTTTAAATCTCACTTAATTGTGGACTAGCAATTTCTAAACAAACCTTTATGCCAACATATTTTTTGATAATGTAAAGATGCAAAGGTACACATAATAGGAATAATAGGAATAGTAAATTCACTTTCGTTACATCTTAATTGCTCTTAATTAGTGGGATTTTTTTCTCTATGAACTACACACATGGAATTACCAAGAATATTAATTTATATCTATATATTAAGTTTTATATTTTGCCATTTTAGGTTATTTTCAGATTTTTCTATAATTTTTTTAGTGTTTAACTTAAATGTAGTTGAAATTTTTTTAACTCAAAATAGATTAGATTATTCTTCTTGTGGTGCCTATCCGTTCCAGATGTTGGCGATCATCATGGCGATGCGTACTTTGTCGACGGCCGCACGAAAAAGTCCTACTGTTGTTGTATTAAACCATGTGCGCAAGTTTTTCAACCATGATATTCTTCTTCTTCCAGATCCCCTCCTGCCCTCTACTTTGCTCTCCAATATCAGTTGTAGTAGCTCGTTGGCTGTTTCTCATTATATGTCCCAAATATTACAGCTTGCGCGTTTTTATTAAAACAAGCAATTCCTTTTTTTTTACCCATTCGTTCTTTGACACTAAGATTGGTGATATGGTCCGTCGATGGGATTTTCAAAAGTCGTCGGTACAACCACATTTCAAACGACTCGAGTTTTTTACAGGAAGCTTTAGTCAGAGTCCAAGACTCGACACCGTAGAGAAGCACTGGAAAGACATAGTACTCAACAGTTTGATCTTGGTTGGCAGGGATAAGTCGTGGCACTTCAACAATTTTGACATTTTCAGAAATGCGGATCTGGCCTTTTCTGTTTTGCATTTGATTTCAAGAGAATGATCCCATGTTTCACTTGTCATTGTTCCGAGGTAAGTATATGTCTGTACTCTATTTGTTTGTTATTTATCGTGAGTTGGCCAGCGTGATTGTTCGTTTTTGACGCTACCATATATTTTGTTTTTTTAAAGTTCAGAGAGAGTCTATATCTTTGACTGATCTCAACCACTCGAGCCATCATCTCCTGAAGACTCTCAAGGCTGTTTGCAAACACTACCGTATCATCTGCATAGCGTATGTTGTTTATATACTCTCCATTAATCTTGATCCCGCTGTTTGTATCTTCCAACGCCTCTTGTAAAATACGTTCTAAGTATACATTAAAAAGTAGAGGCGACAGCAAGCAGCCCTGTAGGACCCCTCGTTTAATTAGAACATCTTTTGACTCGTCTCCTTCAATGCGTACAGATGCTGTTTGGTAGCAGTATAAATTAAAAATGATTCTTAGATCTTTTTCGCTTAGTCCAATTTCCATTAGAATCTCAATGATTTTGTTGTGTTGAACTTTATTAAATGTTTTTTGATAATCAATGAAACATGCAAAGATATCACAGCTAACATCCCTGCATCGTTGGAAAAGGATCTAAACACTAAATAAGGCCTCTCTAGTACCTAGAGCGTTTTGAAATCCAAATTCTGTGCGGCTTACATGTTCTTCGCATTGTTAAAAATTCTCCCATGTATTATTTTTAAGAAGAGTTTTAGAAGGTGGCTTATAAGATTGATGGCACGGTAATCATTGCAACGTTTGGCATGTGGTGTTTTTGGCAATAGTATAAAAGTCGATTTCAACCACATCTTTGGTATCACTCCAGTAAAGTATATGTTATTGAATACTCGTGTCAGCTGTTTAATGCCTTCCGCGTCAAGTAACTTTAGAAACTCAGTGTACGTGCTATCCGGGCCAAGAGCCTTGCCGTCTTTTAGCTGAGATATAGCCTTCGTGGCTTCGTCTATTGTCATTGATAGACTATTAGTAGAGGTAAGATCTGAAGGACATTCTGGTCTGTTATCCGTAAAAAGGTTCTCTATGAAATTTTTCCAGGTGTTCATTTTCTCTTTGACGTCGGTAATCATTTTACCGACTTCGTTATGTAGTATCCCAGATGTATTGAATCTATATATTCCTGCTCTAACTTTCTTGTGCATATTGAAAGAATCACACTGGGACCACTTCTTTTCTATTGCTACGGTTATTACACACGTCTTTCGCTTTTTCTACTTTCATCAGCGTTTTCATACATGCTTGTCGGTTGCTGGTACTCTTGACGTGGCCTTTCTTTAAAATAATTTTGATCTGATTGTGATACGTTCGCCTAGGTCCAACTCTACCGGCTTGCCCATTCACACTCGCCTTATAAATCTGTTTCGCCAATCTTCTTTTATCCCTCCTCTCTACGAACATACCTTTATTTATCTTTGTTACTACAACTTCGTTTACACCACAGCGTTTCCTTATCACACTATTTTTCACTTTATTCATCGAGTCTTTTCAGCTATACTTCGCAGACTACTTATCTTCGCAGCATTAATCCTATTTTTATGCTTCTTTTGCCAAACCCAACAGTGACTACCATATGTAGGGACTTGCACTTTTCTATACAATACCCCAATCATTTTTTTGCCAATCAACACCCTTTGCTTAATATCACAGGCATAAATTCCATCTCTCGTAGACTTTGAATCAAAGTAAACAAACTCTTTTACTTGTTCCACTTTTTCTGCTGCAATCAGCACCTCGCAGTTTATCATGCTATCTTCTCTGTCAAAAACCAATACTTTTGTCTTCCTTATATTCACTTTCATTCTTTTAATTTTTAGGGCATCATGCATGATATTTACCATCGCCTGCAACTCCTCCGCAGATAATTCTATTATGACCTGATATTATACTTTAGCATAAAAAAAATACTAAGTATCTAATTTTCATACTCATTACCATAAAACCCTGTCGCGTTTAAACTTTTCAAATTAAAAACTACAATTTGTTTTAAACATCTAACATTGGGTGGCCAATAGAAAAATAACTTTTGGACAAAAAAGAAAACGTTGATGATCGCAAAATCTAAACCCGCAATAATATAATTCAATAATATGTATTTTAGATTACCTCTGTAATTTTTTATGGTTTATTTATTTCTTGTATATTTTATACAGGAAATCAAGCCACAGTATACTTAAAAAATGTTTATTAACTTAGTTTTGATTCAGTATTCCTAAAATCGTTTTCAAAAGCTGATAATGACTTTTGATATTTATAAAAGTAAATTCTCGACATATTTTGCTTTATTTCACAACCCAAATATACAGAATATTATCAAATCAAATTCGTATTATATCTTAATATATCAAATTATTATTATTATTATTAGAGCAATACTATTGTCAGATGTAACTTGGAAACGTTGTTTATCATTTTGTTACCGAAAGTTATTTTAAGTTTATTTGATGTTTAAATAGTGTTACAGAAATAACATTTTATTTAATGTTTCGTCATAAAAAAGAGGACCATAAAATATTTTCAGATGTCTTTTTTACTTAATTTTACGCTCAGCTTCCGTTGCTAGTTTATAAATTTTGGGGTCCAATTTTTGCTTTATTAGTTAAATAGTGGCTCAGAATGCTTAGAATTGCCAACAGTTGGCAATTTTTACTTTCTTAGTGTCACACCTTAAGAAGCAGAGACGGCGCATATAGGTAGATTTTAACGATTTAGGCGGCTTAAATTATTTTATGATATATATTGACTATAAAATTGATAAAAAGACAAATTAATTTGTTTTTTGTGATATCCTCACTGTCAAAAGTCATACACCCCTCTGGAAAACATACTAAACCGGGAAATCAATTGGGCGGTTAATTTAGTTTGCAAATAATAATTCTTTATAGCAATGTAAGTTCCGTTCGTCATAAAAAATTATTATTTGCAAACAAAATTGACCACTAAGTGGACTAAGGTGTTTTCCAGGGGGTTGCTAAACTTAAGAAAACTATGTTTATTTAGTCAAGTTTAATACTTTTGAATTAAATTTAATTAAAAAACATTTTTAACATTTCAAATTGTTTTAATAAAATAATTTAAAAATAACGAAATAAACAACCTTTTGCGTTCCGGGAAATAGGAAACATGTAGTAAAAAATATTTAAATATCAATAAAAGGCAACATATTATCTTCCTCCTCGCTTTCCAAAATATATTGAACAGCATATAAAATTAAAGATATTTTTTTTAAACAAAACAATTCTTGCCTAGAAGGAACCTTCGAAATTCCTATTGTACAAAACCGACAAGGCCGACCACGAAAATTATTTTTTGTTTTACATCAGATTTAAAATGAGAAAAATTTGGAGCCTTTTAATACCTCGGAATTCCAATGAAGTACCTACCAATATTATTTTCGTCTCTGTGATAAATACTTTCAAGACCCTGTGGATTTATTTGTGCTAACTGAGCTGACAATTACTATTATATTTATTATTAGTTTCGGCAGGTACTAATCTTCAAAAATAAAAAACATTACTTTAGTAAAATGTTAAATTGTTGTTTATAGTGTATTCTTACAACTATTTGTTTTTAAATAAATAAGATATCAAAAATTGTCTGATCCTAAAAAGATAAAAATAAGTAAAGTGTTATTATTACGTAATATAATAAATTAAAAACTACAAACCAATCAGCATATTAAAATATAATAGGTCAAACGAAATTATACTTTTAAAAACGGGAAATAATTTAAGATTGAACTTATATACAATCTAATGTTTATTTGGTGCAAAAAACAAATTGAATTCTACTCTAGAAAGATCTTTAAAAGAAATAAGTATTTGTTGAAATATTCAAAACAAAGATATTTACATAATTTTGCTTTGCGTTAGTAAAAATTTAGATTGAATGTAAATAATTAAGTTGCGTGTTATTTTTGTTTCAGATTATTACCATTTTTAAGCTTATTTACAATTATAATATTAACAAAAAATTAATATTTATATTTTTATAGCCAAATGCGGGGTCAACAGCCACATATCTAAAAAATTCGTTTTTCATTATACTTGGTAATAAAAATACAAAATCAGTTATTTGGAATTTTTTTTTAAATTTGCGGTGTAAGTTATATTTTAAATAAATTTTTTCTACATTAAACTCGGTACCTAATAATTAAATAATTAAAAATTAGTAATCTAAAATATTTTATTATTGTTAAATTTTGTTGTATATCTTTTCGTAATAAGTTAAATATTCCACTCGTATCAAATTTTTCATTCCCACCTAGTAAAAGCATCTACCATTCTGTTGCAAAATATAGTGTATATATATATATAAATATATATATATATATATATATATATATATATATATATATATATATATATATATATATAAATACAGGGTGTTTCCAAATTTATGCGAAAACATTCAGGAGGTGATTGCCCTTATGAAATTATGATAAATCTTTCCTATAACAAAATTAACCCAAGCCTACCCCCCCCCTTCCGAGATATCACCCCTAAAAAATGGTGGGTAAAATTAAGTTTTAATTTTTAGTTTTGTAAAATAAAAATATTACTCAAAATTACTGTTTATTTAAAAACATATTAAGTAAGGTAATGGATACTAATTTCACACCCTTATAATGTAACAGGAATGTTGAAAAAATACCGGTGGTTAGTCCTTTGCGAGTGCAAGGAAATTACAAAATTTAAAGTTTTTATATTTACTTAAATTTGAAAAAAAAATAAAATTTTATTTTACTCACCACCTTTTGAAAATGAATAGGGCTTTGCATAACTTAATGAACAACTAGAACGTATCAAAAAAAGACACGACTGGTTGTGCATAGAGGAGTGCCCTACACTTACATATGGTAGTAGATGTTGGGTTTGGCAGAAGAAGCATAAAAGCAAGACCAACGCTGCGGAGATGAGTAGTCTGAGAAGTATATATAGCCGAAGTGACTCTGATGGATAAAGTGTGGAATAATGTGATAAGGGAACGCTGTGGTGCAAAAGAAGATGTCGTTACAAAGATGGATAAAGAAATGGTTAGATGGTTTGGAAAGTAGAGAAAATGAATGAAAGAAGATTGATGAAACAGACGAAACTCCACCTCAGTTGACACTGTTACGATATTTTCTCCTTGGGTTCGGTAATTCTAAACTCTCAGTACAATAACTAACAACTTTTATTCTGATATTTCTTCACAATAAATTTTATTTTACAATTACTAACAAACACTATAATTATTTCAAAATACTTGACTTTAAACTAACTTTAACTTAAACTTTTAAACTTTCGATCTCTTCACCCTATTTGCGATCAACTCGCTGGCACCTCAAGGCAGCAGACAACAGGGCCGGAGGTCACAATACTAATATGACCTGATCATCGACGTAAAGAAGGCATTTGACGATCAAATTTTTCATTCTCAATCCATAAAATCTTTAAAAAACCATCTATGAATAAACAGCCATGGTGTAGCTATAAATCTCACTTATTTTATGTTAAACTAGTTTGTCTAAGCTCCGTGTATCCTGACACAAGCAATGGAATCCTCGTAAAGTGATTTCAGTGATTATATGTTTTTTTTTATTATCTTGTTTTTTTCATTTTTTCTTTAAGTTGTGACCATAAGTAGTCTAGTCCGAAATAATTGTTTTGGCGGCACTTGTGGTGACTCAAAAAACCGGTTCTTGACCAGTGAACGCAGATTCGGCCCTCTGGTATGCAAGGGTATCGGATTTTTCGTTTCCCTTCACCCCCTGGTGCCCAGGTACCCACAGCAGGGCCACCCTGTTGTTCGCACCAAGGTACTCTAGAGATTCGATACAATTCCATTCAAGTTTAGAGTTTATCTTGTTGGAGCTCAGTGCTTTTAAAGCAGCCTGGCTTTTATTGGATAACGATGGGGTCGATATGCTGGCACCAGTACGGTGGTGCTCAAAAAAGAAATAAAAGAATGAGATGGAAAATGTCGTAGTAATTGCATAATTTTTTATCATGATTACAATCTATTTCTAGATATGTCTTGACTAATTTTACATAAATTATACTTTAATACTTTTTTTTGTTTTATTTATTAATATATTGACGAAACAAATTTATAAGGCGAATGTGAATAGACAAGTCGGTAGAGGTTGAACTCGGCAAACATATCTTGATCAGATCACTTTTGTTTTGAAGAAAGGCCAGGTCAAGAGTACCAACAACCGACGAGCATGCATGAGAACCCTGATGAAAGTAGAGAAAGCAAAAGATGTGTGTAAGAACCGTAGCAAGTGGAAGGAAGTGGTCTCTGCCTACCCCTACGAGAAAAAGGCGTGACTATATGTATGTATAAAATTTTGGAGTGATCATTTTGCCTTATTTTAAAAATAAACCATGTTACCTTTACTTTATACTGTTTTTGGTTTTTTAAACACCGAATATCTTAGTTATGTACTGTAAATATTCAAGTTAAAATTTTTATTGTAAGCTATAACAATGACAACAACTATTATGACATTTCTTTAATGGAATAATTAAAATGGGTTACAGTAAAGAAGGAAAATTCCAAATACTTACACACTAACGATAAAACAGATTTATGTTCAAAATTAAAATATAACTAAACTAAATAATAATTGGATGTGTCCACCATTATTGTCAATGCATGTCGATAAATTCTTCCCACATTTGTAATTGAATCGGAAATGTTGGACTGATTTTCTTATGATGTTGGACAATTTGGATATAACTCCCTGCATGCTCTTTTCGCTGCAATTTTATTTTTGTTCTTTTGTATGCAACAAATAAAGTTTTTCTTCTTCACTGAAAACCATTTTGATTATTTCAGTAAAAAAATGTCACTTATTTATAGCTGTCATTTTTATAGGTACCTACTTGTTATCATGGTAACTTTTGCATATTTACAGTAATTAGGTATTTTAAGGTAATCAGTCGACTTTGAATAAGTAAAAAACAATATAGGGTAAAAATATCAATTAAAAAAATTGGAAATTGGTAATCCTTAAAATCTACACGTTACCGTTGCGTTGTCTGAAGATTAAAAGTCGGTCAACCATATGGGCTTTTCATTGGATAGGTTAGGTTAGGTTAGGTATCATGTAAGTGGGGTGTGGTCGCTCCTCCACTGCGATCTTTTGTAGGTCTATTGTGGCTCACCCCTAGATGTTACAGTTCACCGCACAATCCAGCCCTTTTCACAAAGTTTATAGTTGTATAGGGTGAGATTTTCTTGAAATCGGTAGGTTCTAGGTTGGTGTAACCAAATATGTTGAACCTTATTCTTCCCAGGCCGAGGCATCAACATAGTATATGTTCAGTACTTTCGTCTTTCACGCAGCAAAACCGACAGTCCGTTGTTGATTTAGATCTATTCTTCCGAGGTGGTATCTTAGATGACAGTGTCCTGTAAGCAGTCCCGATAGAATTAGCAGGTCATTTCTGCTCCATTCTAGGATCTGCTTAGTTGTGTTTCTCGAGGGCTTAGGAAGGACGTAGTTTATTCTTTCCCTTCCATTTCTTTTTTTTGTATTTTAAATAAAAAATTAATTTTATAGGGTTTTTTAATACAAAGTAATATTAAATAACATGCTTTATTTCCAGAAGCATAAAATTAATTTTCGTAAATTCAATTCCATTTCATATTTAATCCTCTGTTGAACTATGAAACTTCCTGCAGTCAAGTGGATGACTATTTTTGTTTTGGAACCAATTCCTATTCGGCCCCTTAATGTGTTGATTGCTTTTGATATTTCAGTAGATTGTGCGCGTTTTATGGGCGAAAATCATTCGGTGCAATCAGATTTAGCTTTTAATCATTTTGCACCACACTAGCGAAGGAAATTACGGACTCTTTCGCTGTCGCTCCCCAAATAAAAATTGGAATTGTATTTTTTATGATAACTTGATTTGTGACTATTTCGCAAATAAATCTGCTGTTTCAGTGATCAAACACAGTTTAATTATTGACCATTATTTAGCAAAAAATAGCGGCAAAAACAAAAATTTTCATATCTGTGCTACAGTGTTATTTTATGGATGATTTATTTAATTCATTAAAAATAAACCTATTGGTCATTTTGAATGTTAAAATACTGGCAAAAATAAACTTTGGAATTTGTTATTGCTATAAAAGCTGATTGACACTATTGGCTCCTAAGCACGATTAAAAATAATAACAGAAAATAAAGGTTTGCGTTAATGGCATAATAATAATAAACTGGGTGGCTTCCGCCAACTGCACTCAGACAATGTCCATTGTGTCTCCCCGTGATAGTACTTACCGATCTGCTATACCTATCTTCCTCCAGAATAAGAGCAGGACGCCGATTGGTAACTGCCTTAGCTCTCGTGAAGAATTTCCTTTGAGGACCCTTGCCTGTTTAAACATGTCTCCGGTTTTTGTTTTTCAGTACATTAAGTCCCGGATTATCCCGGATTGCCCTTCTGCCTAGATAAAAAAAAATCCCTAAGGCTGGCTCTGGGCCTACAAAATTAGTCTCTGATCCAGTTTTCGCCAACCTATCAGCACTCTCGTTGCCTTTGATTCCCAAAAAAACCAGACAAAAGTGACCTGGTTTCTTTTCGCCAATGCCTGTAGAGTCTCTCTGCAACCCAGGGTCAATAATTATTGTAAATTAATATCCAGAGCCACTAGCGCTTTAATTGCTACCTGTTTTCTACGTTAATGGCACGATTGTGTCGAAACATATTAACCATAATAAATATTTAAGTAGGTACTGGAAATTAGCAAATAATAAAAAAATGTTTTGTATTGTCTTGGGCACTTTAAACGCAATATTAAATTTATTGGGAAAAGCTTCTACGCATGTGAATTATTACGAGTATTAAAGCTATAAGGTTCTAGATTACATGCTTTGAAAATTTAACTCGTTAATAATATGTCCACTTTAACTTTTCGGTAACCTTTAATTTTTGGCAGGTCCATAATTATAATATTTTACTTCATAAAAAGCAATTTATTTTCTTTGAAAATTTAAAACCGAAAATTGTTCACATTGAAAAAATTATTCTACAATCAATCTGCATAGCGGCTCCAGTCAATCATGCAAGCATATTTCTCGGTTTTTTAAAGAATGAGTTGTTCTGGTCACAATTTCTTTAATTCGAAACAAGATTTTGCGACTGTGAATCCTGGTTTTTTGTAAGTAAATAATAATACGAGCACGTTATGTATATGAATTATCTTATGCCTACTCAAGATTATTAAAAGATTTACTATTTTCACATTAGAGCCGAGTTAAATACAATCGACTGCCTCTCATGTGTTTTAGTGGGTAAAATTATGAGAATACATTTAAATCAATAAAGGAAATCGGTAGTTAAGGTTTTTTAGGAGACTGTCAAATGAAATATCATTAAATTTAAATCAAGGCAGTTGCTTTAGATCAGAAATTGGGAAGAAATGATTATTGTATTTTATACAATTCCATTTGGCTTTGACTCGTAAATGAAGTTTTATAAATTTGTAAATTATATTTTTGGAAGTTTAGTATTTACACATAAAAGTTTATTGTTCAAAACATTTTGCGGAAAACTATACAAAAACAAACGTTTCTCAGAAGACTTGCTAAAAATAAATAACAATATGGTATAATTTATTTCGTAGGTCTTTGTTGCAAGAGAATAAAAATATTGACTGATAATTTTAGGCAGTTCTTTTCTTCCTACTTGTGTAATAAGTATTAAAGCATATTTATTAAATACCAAAAAGTAAAGAATTGCTACATTTTTTTTTATTATATAAGAATAGATCGGGCCTGATAAATGCTCTCGTGGGTTTCTACCCTTAAGATCTTCTGTTTCATCCTTTGGGTTATTTATTACGTTACTTCTTGGTCCATATGGAGCTTATACATAAATGATTGTTTAAAAGATTTAAAAGAGAGTGCATATGGATTAAGAATGATTAATTTGATCGTCAAATGCCATCTTTACGTCGATGATCAGGACCTATTAGCATCATCTGACGAGAAGTTGCACGCGAAGGTTAAATTATGCATGATGCCCCAAAAATTAAAAGGATGAAAGTGAATGTAAGTAAGACAAATATAATGGTTTTAAAAAAAAAGATAGCATGACAAACTGTGAGGTGCTAATTGAAGGAGAAAGAGTGGAACAAGTAAACGAGTTTGTAAACTTGGGTTTAAAACGGACAGTATAACTAACTGTAATATTAAGCGACGGGTGTGTGAAACAATTGACTTGAGCTCTACATAACTTTATGAGCAGCCAAAATGTGTCAACAAAAGTATGGCAAAAGACTGGCTGTGCTGAAAAGTTTTAACTGGAGTGACTCTGATGGATAAAGGAATAATAAAATTAAAAAGTGCTGTGGTGTGAAAGATATAGTAACAAAGATAAATAAAGGAATGCTTAAATGGTTTGTCCACGTAGAGAGGATGGATAAAAGAAAATTAAAGAAACAGATTTATAAGGCAAGTGTAAATTGGCAATTCGGCAGAGGTCGACCTATGCGAACGTATCTCGATAAGACCAAAATTGAATTGAAATCACTTATCTTGCTTCTAAAATCTTTATTGGTAGGAATTGCTTTACGAGCGATCTTACATTTTTTGTGATAGTGCTTTACATTTTATCAAAAAATAGTGCAGTTTCTTATTCATTTTCGCAGGATCTGCAGGAATCATTCTTCATCTTGCCCATCTTGGTTTCAACTAGCTGTTTTAGGTCTTTACTATTTTGAAGTAAAAGGCATTGTCAGTCCAATGGGTGTTTGGCCTGTTTGACCTGTCCTAGGTTATTCCAGAGTAACAATTACAACCCTAGTCACCATTTTCTGGTTTCTGCTTTAACCTGGTGTTTCGTATAACTGCAGAATGGTTTTAGATCTATTGGTAGCTTCTTTAAACATTTTTATTTTTTATTGACGGAACTCCTGAATATCTTGGTGACTAAATAAGGCAGATTAACTCATTTTAATTATAATATTTCTTGTGCTAAATATTCGTAAAGTGGCATTTAGACGTAACATTGTTTGTCGTGAACAAAATACATCGTTATCACGATTATTTATCATATTGTTGCGATATTTTATCTAACAAAATCATGGTAATTACCAGAGAAATCCACGAAGAAATAGAATCTGCAGTAAGCAAGGCTATTAAAAATGATTCGCTGATCACTCAGATTGCAAAAAAGGTAACAGAAGCAATAATTAATACGTTTGAAAATAAACTGAATCGCATTGAAACCACAGTGGCGTAACTAAAGGAGAATGATTATAAACTTAATAATAGATTTGAGAATAAAATGAATAATTTTCAAAATAAAATAACTACCCTCAGGGGGGAAAATGAAAATATGGACTTAAAAATGGATTAAATGGATCAAGCGACTAGAGCTTATAACCTTAGAGTTTTTAAAATAAAAGAAATTCCAAAAGAGGATACAAGAAAAGTCGTAATAAATATTTTAAATAAAAATATGTCACTTAATATCAACGAAAGTGATATCCTATTAAGCTACAGGATGGGGAAAAAGGAGGAAAATAAATATTTTCCTAAAACTAAAAGATCTCGAAACAAAACAAATGATTTATGGTAAGAAAAAACTGCTTAACGGCACGGGAATACTCATAAGAGAGAACCTAATCAGATTAAGAGTGAATTTGTTAAGCGAGGCTATAGGAATTCGAGGTTTAAAAAACGTCTGGACGGAACATGGAAACACTGCTCGAACTTTCGGCTTCGAAGTTTTAAAGGCCGCCTCCACTTCCAATGATCGTACCAAAGCTTTACCACTTCTATTGAAGTTTGTCTGTTGAAGAGTCCTCTGGATCTCTGGATCCATCAATAAATAGCTGGACAGCCAGTTGCTTTCTGAAGTCTTCCGGTGCCTGTGGGTACGCTAACTGGATTAGCCTCCTCACATCTGCTTCGGACTTTTGCAGACTTTCACCAGATCTCTACACCCGTGTTTTCATTTGCGCCCTGTATAGCTGTTCTCTATTTTGATCGCCATACCTCAACTTTAGTGCAGCCACTAGATTTCCATATTTGCTCTGTTGGTCGAAAGGCATTGTCTGCAGCATTCCCAAAGCTTGTCCTCTTAAGGCCACTCTAAGTGCAGTAGCCTTCTCTTCATCGCTTCACCCATTAGGCCGCAGCTTCGAACTGTCTTCGATACATTGACCAAAATGGCTGTCCATCTAAAGTTGGTGGTTTCACTAAAATTCCCGATGTGGCAACCCTGTCACAACGATTTTAAATTTAAAGCGGGGCAATTTGGATTTGTACGTCCTTTATAACAACGTCGATCTCATGCTTAATGTCCTTTACTTTATTTCGTACTGTGACTACTTTCTTCTGGAGAACAACGTCGGTCTCTTACTTGATGTCTTTTACTGCATCTCGTACCGGGTCTACTTACTATCTTAACTCATCGTCAGTTTTCTTGACATCTTTCTTTAATTCGACGATTTGTTCTTCTGTTTTCTGTAAAAGTTGTTCTAGAAGTTTCTTTTGTTCTTCCCTTTTTCCTTTTTTTGTTCTTCTCTTTTTCCTTTTTTTGTTCTTCTCTCTGCTTCTTTTGTTCTAGAATTTTTCCGAAGTGTTCTTGCCGTCGTTGTTCTTCCAATATTTCCAATTTTTTTTTAAATTACCCGCTCATTTAATGGCACCTTAAAAAACCGAGCCGTTGCCTCGAGCGAAATAATTGAACAGGGACGGACTGCCATTCATAACAATATCGATTTGATGAAGTGTACTGATTTGTCCAAAAGTTGTTAGCTAGAATTTTTGCAAAGAAACAAAGATTAATAAAAGCTGGTTAAAAAAATTGTAGTTTCACAGCAAAAGTTAGTTTAAAGATTCAGTGTTTTTTAAACAACTATTTTTAGAAACACTCCGAAATGATGTGGTGTTTCGAAAGTGTTATTATTTATTGAGGCCTGCTTAAACTTTACAGCCAATTATCAATTTTGTTTAAAAAATATTGTATCAATCTGTAAAACGATTGAATTTTGTTACACTTTTGTGCCCAATGTAGCACTGGCAAACCAAAGAACCCTAAACTTGCACCAAGTTATGCTAGAAGAGAAAAATATGTATTTTAATATGTTTTAAATGATCAAACTATCATAATTTTTAATTCGCATTGCAATTTGGATCATTTTCACAAATATTGTATTACTTGGTGTTATTTTTTTTTTTAACTATTTCAGCATGTGATATGAATGTTCATAAACGTTGTGAAGAAAGCGTTCCGAACTTGTGTGGTTGTGATCACACCGAACGCAGAGGGAGGATACAGTTAAAAATTAATTGCACTGGAAGCAAACTTACCGTTGAAGGTTTGTATATACATCATTATTTTAATTTTTTCATATCATTAAAATCTTCATTTGAAAACTTTATCGTTTCAGTCACATTGTCCATCTTTTTTTTATTCCTTACTTAAGATTTTATTGGCGAAAATAAAGTATACATCTCGAATGCCATCTACGTTTTATTGTTTGAAATAGTGTTGAATGATAATGCTTTTTTATAATAAAAAATAACTGTCACATTTATTACTCCTTGCCATGTCAGAAATTAGTTTTTAAGTTGTAGTTGGGGTAAGTAATTTTATTATAAAAAATTATTTTTTATTCATTTTAAAATGGTTTATCGACATATTCCAAAATTTAATTATATTAGGTACTTTTTCTTCTACCGTAATGTTAACGAAGAAATTTGTTTCAACCCAAAGTTTAATATAGCCCTGCGCTACAAAAAAAAGAAATTAAAATTAAATTATTAATTTAATTTTTAGATAAATTTTATTAATTAAAAACACTCCTTAAAACTTATCATTTCAATCGCTGTGTGCCAAAAAAACATAATGTCAGGAACTTCTATTTTATTTTAAAATATTTCCATCATTTGAATGAGTGTATATTTTAAAATGTAAATTTTAAGTATGTTGTATAAAGAATGATTTTTAATTAGAAAAATATAATTTCATAAGCAAAGATTAGGAAACGTCATGAGTTTATCGTTAAACTTTTACTTTCTCCCAAAACCAATAATCCCTTTTGTACTTTATTTATTTTCAATGTTTCAGTTATGCAAGGTAAAAATCTTATTCCGATGGATCCGAACGGTTTGAGCGATCCCTACGTCAAACTTAAGTTGATTCCTGACTCCGATAACGTTAAAAAGAAAACGAAGACAATCAAATCCAACCTTAATCCAGTTTGGAATGAGACTTTAACATTGTAAGTTTTTATAACGGTTAACGATTTTTATTTTTTATCCAGGTGTATACGGAGGTAGATTTGATGCAATATTGATGGGACAAAAACACGTTAACTTCTTTAACTTCAAAAAAAGAACTAATTAAAAAGTTAATTTTTCTCCCTGAAGCCATCTATCACTGGCACAATTCGCCCAACATTCTATTGTGAATTGGCAATCTAGCGGACATTAATCAATTTGACTTTATTTATCTCTATGCTTTAATGACAGCAGTACTGATATTTTTAGTATTTAGTCAATTACCTCAGTCTGGGTAGTACTTATTTTACATTTTTTTTAGTGAGCTTAAGCCGGAAGATAAAGACAGGCGACTGCTCCTAGAAGTGTGGGACTGGGACAGAACATCACGAAATGACTTCATGGGCTCTCTATCGTTTGGCATCTCAGAAATACTTAAAGCTCCTGCAAACGGTTGGTTTAAACTTCTCACGCAAGAAGAAGGAGAATTCTATAATGTACCAGTTCCCGAAGAAGGAGTTGAAATGGTGACAATAAAGAATCAACAAAGGGTAAGTCGAGTATTATAATACATAGTTGACTATAACGAACAAGATTTAAAAACCATTAGTACGAGAATAATTTTTACTGCAAGCTTTTATTTTACTACTTTTGTTAAAATATTATGCATTTTATTTGTTGTTGATAGACTTAATAAATCAACGTCAGCATATTTCTCGTCATGTTTTTATAATATCATATTGTAGCTCTTTTAAAAATTACCCTCTATGACGTTTTTTACGCAAACAGTTTTGGGTGCAAAAAGACCAGTGATTATAAAATTTTAACCTATGAATTCCCTGTTACGATTGCCTTTGTTTCAGAAAATATCCTTGACAAAAAAACCTTTATTATTGGTGGACAAAGATGTACCTCACAATATGGGAAAAAAGGATATAATAAGGGCTAGCGATTTTAATTTCCTTATGGTTTTGGGCAAAGGATCATTCGGAAAGGTATGCATAGGTAACAAAAATATACCAAACAAATAAAATACAAATGTTTAATGACATGTTTAATAACATAATTTATAATACAATAAAAAGAACTTCCAATAAATAATCCCATATTATTCCTGTGACTGTATTGACAGGATTCTACACTTTCATCTAACATAAATATTAAACTTTCCTGTTACTCTAGGGACTTATTTTACCAATATAATTCTACAATGAATTCCGGATTATAGGACAGTAAACCCTTATCCTTAGATATCTCCAAAAGCAGTACATCACTCTAATATATAGCGTTTATAGGCCAGTTACACGAAATGGAAAAAACAATTTTTAAATTGTAAAAAATTGAATACGACAGATAGTACATTTTTAATAATTTAAAAAGTACTTTTTGTCTGCAATTTTCCTTAAAATTTACAAAATTATTATTGATGTACCAAGGATGAAAAACTGTAGGTATATTATAGTCGAGTCAGCAAATTAATTGATTAGCAATCAGGCGACACATAAGACAGTTTTTCGCCTAGGTGCATATTACATTTTTTCGTCGACCTCTACATACCTTTATGAAAGTAATGAATGTGTTGTATTGTTTTGCGTATAAAATTCGTGATTTCTGGAAAAGTTAATACAACATGGCCGCAGTTGCCAATTCCTTCAGCTCCGGAGGAGTGTTACTGGTATCCATATCGCAATCACTATCCATTTTTGATTATTATGAACACTAATATTTACACCACGGTCTTATTCACCCGTAAAATCTAGCGGATTTCGTAAATAATTATTTTTACCACAGCAAATGACAGTTATTGTCACAGGCGCCTATGTTTTTATTAAATCGTGGATTTACGGAAATGACCCGATCGCCGCTCTCGCAACGTGCCGTATCATAGCGACCACTGCGGACGAAGAGTGTTTGCGGACGAAAAATACTTGACTTCAAAAATAGTCGATTTTTCGTCCGGAAATTAGTACGTAAAATGTCATTCTTTATAGAGGTCGACGAAAAAATTGTTTTCATTTTTTAGATACTACAACTTTTTCATTTTTTAAGCTAGTGGACTCTGTTCAATCAATGCCCAGATTGATTAAACAATCTTTCTTTTAGTTACATGAACTAACTTCCCTTGGGTGTCTTTTTTTGGCTGTACCAAACCAAATGATACCTCTATTATTCCCAAAGTGTTTAAATGAAAAAACTGAAATCCAGGAGAATTTTTTTTCACCTCTACTACCTTCTATTTTTATTTTTAAATAGATAGCCATTTTAAGATCCATAAAATACTCTTAACTAAATAATTATTTAAAAAAGTATTTGTTTTATTTTTATCTCTTTATCCCTATCGTGCTCTATAAATCGTATACATATATCCTTTAAAAATTTAAATATTTATGTGCTGTTTCTATTGTTGTCTACCCATAAATCTACAAACCACCCTCTAGTAATTCACCAGTGTTAACGTGATAGTCGGTTTGACACAAAACAACTATAATTATTTCATAAAATTTACCGCTCTCCAGCAAATTGCATTTTAATATTACATTATCCATTCGTCATTTAATTTGATAAATGATTCGTTAATATTTCCGTTATTGCAGGAAGCACAAAAGCGTTAATTTTTAAAGTAGATTTCCACAGTTGAAAATGTTCAAATTGGTTTTATTTTTCATGTAATGAGAAAGATATTCGGTTTTAATAAATTTGAGGCGATCGTGCAATGGTAAAATATTAAATTGGAAAAGGCCATTAATAAAAATCCGCTTGAGTTTGAGCATAGAGTCATAAAAATGGCTTTATTAATTTTTTGTATCTGTTATTAACCTACTTTACATCAACATAAATATGCAACTAATTTCTATTGTGGGTGGGTTTAAATTAACAATAATTAAAGGAAAAGTATAGAATGCTTTCCTATTTAAACTTTATCGTAATAATTGTTGTTCTTGTTAAAAGGTAATGCTCGCAGAAAGAAAGGGCACTGATGAGCTCTACGCCATAAAAATTCTTAAAAAAGACATCATCATTCAAGACGATGATGTTGAATGTACAATGGTTGAAAAACGCGTGCTAGCACTTTCAAGCAAACCGCCATTTCTTGTACAACTTCACTCGTGTTTTCAGACAATGGTAAGTACCTATGAGGATTTTTACTAAATAATGACTTTTAAGTTAAGATAGATTCTCTTACCAATACAACAAAGTACATCGTTTAGTAATTTTATTGAATCACCTCGTTTGAAAAACACCCTGCATCAAATCAAACACTTCTTAAATCAGCCAATTGTTTTACACGTTAAATATATAGATATTTCAATGTTAGTAGTTGCATTTTTTATTGCATCTCATATCTAAAGTTGATGTCATAAAGAAATTTAATATTAACGACTTTTAATTTTAATTTAAAAAAAATCTTTGACTTCAATTGTTCTTCTAATCGTTTTAAAAACTGGACTAAATCCTGAAATATTGCTCTTTTATGTATTATATTCGTCATAAGAAATACAACTAGGATGTTTTATTTTTATATTTTAGTTTAAAAATCAACCCTTAAGTTTTGATATTTAATCTAAAAAAAATACAAAAATGGTTTGAAAACAAGATTCCAAGAAAATTTAAATGTACTTAAATGTTAAAAAAATATTCAAATTTAAGTGCAATGTTTTTTAAGTGATATTACTCGTGGAAGTGCAATTTCAGACAACTAGGACTTTTCTTGAAAACTGCAGGGTGTGCTATTAGGTACATCTCTCATAATTAGAAATAACCATACCGATTAGTATTTTTATAAATTTTGTAGAAGACTAACCAAAAATTTTACAAGAAACTTTCTAGCACGTCAATTTTTTTAATATTACCTTTATACTATACTTTTTTTGAATTATGTGTTTAATAATAAATCCTATTCTTCGTACTTTGCAGGATCGTTTATATTTTGTTATGGAATACGTGAACGGTGGAGATCTAATGTTCCAAATACAACAGTGTGGAAAATTCAAAGAACCAGTTGCTGTGTAAGTTAATGTTTTTCATTAGCATGATAAATCACTGAATGTTTGTCATCACAGAAAATAAATTACGACTTTTATTAACGTGAAAAAGATATACGAATAAAGACTTAAAGACTGTTTTTTTTTTAATATTCAAAGTATTAATAAGTGGGTATGTACAAATAAAGGCTATTTTTGAAATTATAATTTTTATTTAATTTTCTTTAATTTTGAAAAAAAAATTGTTTTAAAAATGTTTCTAATTTTCTTTACCCAACATTACTTTTAAAATCTAAATTGTTTTGCTATTTCGTAAATTTTGAATAACTTACCTAATTAACTATTTAATATTTAAATAAACCTTCTTCTTCTTCATATGCCGTCTCCATTAACGGAGGCCTCTCTATCTTTGGCAACATGAAACAGCTCTTCTACCGTCATATTTGTCCATTCCCTAATATTTCTCAGTCAGGACTTCTTCTTTCTTCTGACACCTTTCCTTCCGTCTACTCTTACTTGCATTATTACTTGTAACAAATGATATTTATCATTACGTAGTATATGTCCAAGATATGCCGTTTTGCGCAAATAAACCATCAACACTAAATTCTTGCTATGGTTTTAGATTCTATTCGGCCGAAATAGCAATAGGATTGTTTTTCCTTCATTCTCGAGGAATAATTTACCGTGATTTAAAATTAGATAATGTTCTCTTGGATCAAGATGGTCACATCAAGATTGCCGATTTTGGAATGTGCAAGGAAGGAATCAACGGCGACAAAACGACTAAAACTTTTTGTGGAACTCCAGATTATATTGCACCCGAGGTAAGAAATATTTATAAAATTGTTTGGAAATCCACCTTAGCAGCTTTTTATTTAATAAATTAAATTACTATTTCCAATATTTCTAATAAACCTAGTTTAATTAACACTTCCTAAACTCAATTTAGCCACAAAGATTCCTAATTACTTTTAAATTTATTTAGATGATCAAGCACTTCCCCTTTAATGTGGTTAGCGTTCCTTTTACATTAGATCTAGTGTAAAATCAGCAATTACTTACCATAGCAACGGATATACTGTTTTAAAATTGAACTTTTTTCTAAAACATGTCAAAAAACGTTTTTTGTTATATTGTGTTAAGAGTTTTGTTTTATAGTACCTTTTCTGACTATCAGAAATCAGCCTCCTTCTTAATGAAAACTCTGGAACGAATTATTGATAGACATATCAGAGAGGGGAATTCTTTAAACCCCCATCAATATGCCTTCCAAACAGGCAAATCTACGGATTTATTACTAAACAATCTAGTAGGAAAGATTAACCATTCCCTTAAACATAAAGAAATTGCGCTGGCAGCTTTTCTGGATATAGAAAAAGCGGTTAATAACGCTCTATCACAGTCACTCTATACATCAATTAGGGATAGAGGAATCGACAGTCAAATCTGTAACTGGATCAAAAGCATGATTAAAAACCGATATTTAATATCATCACTGCATGGAAAGTCGGTTGGATTCAGGGCGACGAAGAGGTGTCCACGAGGTGAGGTAATTTCCCCCCTAATGTGGTCACTCCTAGTCGAATCTCTGCTGAGCGAGCTTTTCATGCAGGGAGTAGATTTTCAATGATATGCGGATGATTTGGTTATAATAGTAAGAGGGAAATTTGAACCGACGATCTCAAACGTCCTCCAAGAAGCCCTCAACACAGTATACAGATGGTGCGAAAGGAAACAGGTGTCTGTCAACACCCGGAATACTAAAATTATTTTTTTTGCAAAAAGGAAAAAACTAGGTAAGCTTCGGCAGCCTGTCCTATACGGAGAGAGCATTCTATTTGCCGCGGAAGTGAAAAACCTGGGGTAGTTCTGGATAAAAGACTCACCTTGAACGCCCCCTTGGAAAAAACAATAAACGAAGCCAGGTGTTCTCTCTGGAATCTCAGAAGAGTATGCGGCAAATCTTGGGGAATGAACCCCAAACAGATTTACTGAATTTATCAAACAATGATATTTATGGTCACGTATGTTTAAGTAGTCTGGTGAACCAAAGGGTTACAACAGACAACTAGAGCAAAGCTTGCTGGCCTTCAGCGGCTGGCATGTCTGGCTATAACTGGAGCTATGTCCAGCACACCAACGGCAGCGATGAATCACCTCCTAAATCTTACTCCCCTAGATATTCTCTTAGAGAGGTTAGGTTGGGCTCCCACTGATTCATGTCTTTGGAAAGGAAAATTCATGGAAAGCAACTCAGGGACCACTCCGGGAAACTGAGTGAAACAAAAGTCGTTTAAAGTCCTCTTTTTGAAGACTAGACAACGAAAGTATTAAAAGGCTACAAAAGCTTTTCAACCAAATATACAACACAGCAAAATTCCCAACCAAATGGCTTACATCTCTTTTTATCCCACTCCCAAAAAGAACAACACAACAAGATGTGAAGATTACATAATGATCAGCTTGATCAGTCACACTCTCAAAGTGTTTCTGAAGGTCATTCACAATTAGGATTTAGAAGAAGTCTCGGTACGAGAGAGGCAGTGGTCGCAACCCAAGTGTTGGTTCAGAACTGTTACGATCAGAGAAAAGATGTAGTAATGTGTTTCATAGATTACAAAAAAGTATTTGATACAGTGCAACATCATAAATTCGTTCAAATGCTGATGCGACTTGACATAGATCAAAAAGACATATGCTGTATTTAAAACTTGTGCTGGAACCAATCAGCTGCATATAGATTTGACAACGAAGTTACGGAGGCACAGAAAATCCTTAGAGGTGTAAGACAGGGATGTGTCCTTTCCCTACTTCTGTTTATCATTTACTCTAAAAACATCTTCCAAGAAGCTCTCGAAGGACAACAATTAGGCATCAAAGTAAATGGCACATTGATCAACAATATACGGTATGCAAATGACACAGTCCTGATAGCAGATAATATGAATGACCTCCAAAGGCTCCTGGACATAGTTGGAATGCACGGCCGACTTATGGGAATTAACATCAACATAAAAAAGACAAAATTTCTAGTAATTAACCGCAAATTGGATGAGTTCCAGAATTCCAAACTCTTATACGATAGTAAAGACATGGAACGAGTAAAAAAGGAAGCTCATTCCTGAGATACCAAAACGTCTTTACAAACTCTGACTTTGACCTCAATCTCAGAATAAAATTCACAAAATGTTACGTATAGTCCGTACTGTTGTATTGTATGGAAGGCTGGACATTGAAGGTTAGCACAATGAATAGGCTAAAAGCATTTGAAATGTGGATCTATCGAAAATCTTGAAAGTCCCATGAACAGCAAGAAAATCCTACTAGGAAATTTTGATAACGATAGGAAGAGAACGCGAATTGCTGGGCAGGATAAAACGCAGGAAAACAGCGTACCTGTGACATGTGTTACGCAACGAAATATACCATTTGCTCCAACCATTAATAATAAAAAAAATAGAGTGAAGAAGGGGTGTAGGCAGAAAAAGGGTGTCGTAGCTCCAAAATATCAAACATTGGACAGAAATATGAACCACAGGAGAATTAATTCACACCCCCAGAGATAGGAAAAAATGGTCAGAAGTGATCGCAAACATCTGTTAGCGGCAAAAGAAGAAGGGCGGAGAGGAAAATACTCACGTACTGGTCCAATATACCAGGGTTGACTCACTCGAAGGCGTTCTTACGTAAACCCTTGAGAAACACAACTAAGCAGATCCTAGAATGAAGCAGGAATGACCTTCGTATTCTAACGGGACTGCTTATAGGTCACTGACGTCCATACCGCATTCTCTTCCAGGGCCCCTATATCAGCCCGTGAAACCAGAAATGAACGAGGAAGAAATGTTAACAATATAAATTTGGACTTAGCAACAATTCTCGAATGGGGATCCAATAACTTGGTAGAATTCAATGCAAACAAAACACAAGCATGTCTTTTCTCTAGAAAAGCCGATCTCACTGTGCCTAACATAACTTTGTCAGGAGTAACCATACCACTGAAGTCATCCATATCGATGCTTGGTATTACTATCAGCAATAACCTTTCCTGAGAAAATCACGTGAGGTCCATTGCCAAAAGTGCATCCCAAAAACTTGGTTTTTTGTTTCGTGCCAAGAGCTATTTCACCTCCAGTCAGCTGCTTATGATCTATAAGGCACAGATCCGACCTGTACTGGAGTACTGTTCCCATATTTGGAGTGCAGCACCTAAACATATCCTGAAGCTACTGGATTCTGTCCAAAAAAGGGCAATTCGTCTCGTCAGTGATGCCTCGCTTACAAACTCGCTCACTTGTCTGGAACACCGTAGAAAAGTTGGCGATTTGTCTCTATTTTATAGATATTTTCATGGGCGATGCTCTTCTGAAATATCAACAATCGTTCCTCCTTTGGCAGTCTCTTCGAGATTAACCCGTCAAGTTCAGTCTTCACACCCCTTCGTGGTCACTTTGGAGACCTGCAGAACATCACTTTCCAAAGACTCATTCATCCAACGAATTGCGAGGCTTTGGAACTCATTGCATAGGGAGGTGTTCCCCGAGGCATACAACCTCCAGAAATTTAAGAAGAACACCAACTCCTACCTTCTTTCCCTTGGTTCCCACGATGTTCTCTGAACATTACAGGATATCCCTTTTCGTGGGAACCAGAACATAAAAAAAAAAAAAAAAGATACCGCCTCGGAAGAATAGGTCTTAATCAACAAACGGACTATCGGTTTTGCTGCGTGGAAGACGAATTTGCTGAACATATACTATGTTGATGCCTCGGCCTGGGAAGAATAAGGTTCAACATATTTGGTTACACCAACCTAGAACCTACCGATTTCAATAAAATCTCATCCTATACAACCATGAACTTTGACTATGTTAACATAGGTCACAAGAGTTTTAACCTCGCATTTTTGTATCGTACAACTTTAGATACTAGGGTCTTTATACACAGTGTGTTATAAACCAGTTGTCAAAAATATAAATTTACTGTCAACAATTTTATTACTAACACATACAAATACTAATACAGTTCAATAAACCTGCAAAAAATGCTTACATGCAAACATTGTATCTTTTGCATACTGATTTACACATTTTATCGGAAATCTTTGGCGACTAAACGTTTTCAAATTCTGATCGAATTCGTGTCTTTAAATGTTTACATCACGAATCTTGATGGAATAAACCTCATTTTTTAGTGTACTTCAGACTGCAATATCCATGGGTTTGATATATGGTCTCGTGGAGGCCGTTCTCTTAATCCATTTATTAAAGTTTTTATTTATAAAGTCTACTCCATATGTAGACGGGTTACTACTCTTACACCCGAGGTGCTCGATGAACCTGCAAAAACAAAAAAACGATTTTACCTTGATGAAAAAAGCTCCATTTTAACAAAAATTTTTTGTAGTGTTCCATTTTAGTAATATGCAGGATTCTGCGCATAATTTGTTAAATGTTACGAAACTAAAGCTACAAAGTGCTAAATACAACATAACATGTTACCGGACGGACGGGGAAATATAACAAAATAGGTTTTGAAAACTAAACACTATAAAATTTCTCTATGAAATATATTGTTTCTGAACGCTCCAAACATTATCAAAAAATGAAAAATCAGTCTAAAAAGTATAGTGATGTATTGATTTTTACCTGAATTATTGGGATCCATTACTTTTCACTTGATAACTAACTTAGAAAACGATATATCCACTTAAAATCCACTTTTACTGACAGTGTCAAGATAAGACTCGCAAACGAGATTGACATTGGAAGTTTGAATATGTATTTTACAATTGCCAGGCAACGACAAACAATGCGTTGCATGACATATTGGTCTTGGGACTATCTACTTGATTTGGTAAATAATTTGTTTTGTTCATAGGTGTATTTTTGAAAGTTAACTTTTGGCCGCCTAAACCGTTATAATCCACCTATGTGCGGCGCTTCATACGTAGCCTTTCCACTCTTGTTTAAATAGTTTAAATGGGCGTAAGATGAAAGATATTTGTTACAAATATTTTGTGTACATTTATGTTTATTAACATGTAACAGATTAATAAATAAAATTCGATTTTTACAATAAATGTTGCCGCCTTTACACTGTTTTCTGAAGTGCACATGCGCGTTCTGTTGTAGAGGAGAGGAGATGCGTAGCATATAAATACTTAGCAACGTGACGTCTATTTGTGTAGTTTACGTGTGTTTGTCAAAATGACAATTGCAAAAATAACGCGCATGCGAATTCTGTTATGGAGAAGAGGAGACGCGTAGCATAGAAATATTTAGCAATGCGACGTCTATTTGTGTAGTCCACGTGTTTGTCAAAAAATGTTTAAAAAACTACACAAGATGTAGAGGCTATTAAAGCATCCAGTAATGTACAGATTACAAAAATAAATTAAAAATAATATTCATATGCAAACAGTAGTATATTAATCCTTATAATATTCCTTTTATATTTAGTATAATTAAATTTAATCCTAGCCGTTTAAACGTTAGAAGTTTCACTTCTAATATGCGCACATAGTGTAAACATCTTTTTTTTATTAAGGAATCTTTACGTATGTAATATTAAATTGTAGATAATTCTTTATCAACCGTATGGAAAATCTGTAGATTGGTGGGCTTATGGTGTTCTTTTGTACGAAATGTTAATCGGGCAACCACCATTTGACGGCGAAGATGAAGAAGAACTTTTTGCCGCCATAACGGATCATAACGTTAGTTATCCAAAAGGTTTATCAAAAGAAGCAAAGGACGTTTGCAAGGGAGTAAGTTTACTTTTACCAACTGTATTGTGTCTGGTAATTTTATGATAATTTTAATGTTATCGATTAAATCTTAACATCTTTTTATTTAAAATATTTACCAGATTTTTGCCCTTTTTAACTTATCATTTTTTTACATTGCCACTGTTGATATAATAAATATTAGTTTCCTTCAAACAATAAAGACTAAAGTTGTTTAACGCCAAATTTTAATGGTTGGTTCATTTCCGGTCAAATCAGAAATAACTGAATTCTGTTATTATGCTTGTTTTGGAAGACATTAGGTCTGTAAAAAACGTTTAAAATTTTGAATTTAAATTTATTAAAACAACTAAGATATGGCGTTAAAACCAAACAAATGAGGCACCCGGTATATTTGTAATATTCGCAACGGTCAAATTTTCTTAATACTTGTTAAAAGAGTGTATTAATGAAATGTTTTAAATACTTGAATTTATATTTTTATTTTGTTTGCTTTTAGTTTTTAACCAAATTTCCAAATAAGCGATTAGGTTGTGGGCCAAGAGGCGAAGAAGACGTGAGGTCACATGCTTTCTTCAGACGAATTGATTGGGATAAAATTGAAAACAGAGAGGTGCAACCACCTTTCAAACCAAAGATTGTAAGTATTATTTTATAAACATATCTAATTCCACAATAATGTCATTTAATATTATTAAAAAAATTAAATACAAAGCATAATCTCTAAAGTTTAGAACAGTCTGAAGCCAAAATGTGTTTATTAATTATAAAACACTAGCGGATCCGAAAGATGTTGCCCCAACGTTAGCTTGCCTGATTTGGGAATACCCTATTAAACTCGGCGACCCAGAAAACTAGGAATTCGACACTAATAATTTTAATATTTTTTATATTTTATCCCCCTCCCCCACTTTTGTATGGGTACTAACAAAATTGAGAATATCACTATATCACTATCAGCAACTCCAAAAACCATTGAATTTGAATTTGAATTTGGTGCCGGGCGCTCAGCTTTATAGTCATTGTGCCCGGGCCCTACGAAGGACAATTAATGTTAGAGGGAATGGGTTTAGAAGACCAACCTCATGCGCAAAGCGAATCATCATCAGCCTCTCCTTGATGTCGGTGTTGTTGCCTGTGTCTAGCCCGAGGATTTCCTTTTCAACCTGCATCTTGGACATGGAGCGTTATGGGTGATGTCCATGTTAATAAGATGCCTAGTTCTTTGGTATTTCGTATCCCGTTGGTTTCAAGCCACCTTTTCATAAATCTGTCTTCAGATTTCCTGTCCATTAGACCTTTGATGAAACCATTAGATACGGGAGTTAAGCAGATAGGAAGTGTATTTATGGCTCCGCTTTTCGCTAGACTATCTGCCCTATCATTGTCCTTGATACCGCAGTGCTCAGAGACCCAAATCAGTTTGACGTAGTTAAATGTCGCCAGCTGTTCGAGAAGCTTAATGCAGTCATGTATCATTTTAGATATATATATATATATATATATATATATATATATATATATATATATGTGTGTGTGTGTGTTTGTTCATGTACCTTAGGTGAATTATGTGCCTTGTACAAGCCCAAATCGCATATATCTCTGCTTGAAATATAGTGGCCGTGTGGCCAAGTCTTAGAGTCACCTCTGTTCTTGGCCCATCACTCCAAAATGCTGCTGCCGATCCCGATTTGGACCCATCCGTGTACCAGACGAGTCCTTTCGGGTTCAGGAAGCTTGGGGAGTCAGCTTTTCATTTCTGTCTATCTGGGAAGGTAAAAAAACCATAAATTCAAAACTAATATCGGCGTTTTTAATAGTTTTTATGTCATCCCCTTTCCACCCTTTTTGTATGGGTACCAACATAATTGGAAATGTCACTATAAAACTGAGCGTCCCCGAAGACTATGAATTTGACAATAATATTAGTTGTTTTTGATAGTTTTTATATTTCATCCCCTTTTGTAGGGTTGCTAACGAAATTATAAATAGCACTTTTAAATTTTGTAAGCCCAAAAACTATGAATTCGACACTAACATCAGCCATTTTTAATAGTTTTAATATTTCAGCCCCCTCTCACCCCTTTCGTAGGGTCTTATCGGGATAAAAAGTATCCTTTCTTTTAAGTTGAAGAAATCAATACACAATACAGCACTTATTTTGGCCATTTTTAATAGTTTTTATATTTTACTTTCTCTCCCACCCCTTTTCAATAATGTGTTAATTTTTCTGTCAAATCAAAAGTACATTAAAACGAATTTTCTAAAAAACTAGTAATTTAATACTAAGACAGTTTGTTTAACATTGATGTTAGTAAATTAATGTAGGTATTGTTTGAATACTTTTAAGTGGTATAGATATTCAATTGCAGAACGAGATGAGATTATTGCCATATTTTTTGATAGGACAGTATGAAAAAAAAATTTACCCATCATCAAAACATAGGCGTATCGTTTCATTTTTAAGAGGTGTTGCACTTTAAATTAATTAAGACTTTTTTGCGAAGACGGTGTAAATATCAAAAAAAAATCATGGATGATTATATGCCTGAATACTCCATCTAAATGCATTTCTAATGGTGTGCCACACATGGTACATTCTCCATTTTAAATTAAGGGGTTGGGGAAGTAAAAGGAAGGGGATTGACAAATGACAGACATCTGTATCATAAAAATGTGTCTCCTTGAAACAAAAATTGCGTGTTTCAGCATTTTCCTAAATTCTAATGAAATACTGCCAAATATCGGGATAGACTGTTTTTTGTGGCCAACTTCGTTTATAGATTATTAATGTGTGTAGATACGATTATCGTTTTTATATACAGATCTTAAAGTTTTATGGCTGCCATAGCGTATGTCTACTGGAATGGATACATTACAAGCACAGTAATGCATAATCGGCAATCGGCAACAGCGCACTTTCTTTGCTTTGGTTTGCTTTTATTCACGCTGCGATAAGGTGGTGAAATTGAATTGTTGCCATTACTATAGTATTGTTGTTATATTCTGACTCGTGCTAGACACAAATGTTAATATTTGTATACAATTATAATTTTATAAAAAATGTAACTAATAATTATTATTATTTTTAGAAACATCGTAAAGATGTTAGCAATTTTGACAAACAGTTTACATCAGAGAAAACCGATCTGACACCGACAGACAAACTATTCATGATGAATTTGGATCAAACTGAATTCACAGGTTTTTCATTTCTTAACCCAGAGTTTGTTCAACACGTTTAATCACAAGAGTTTTCATAATTACTTCAACAAATTTATATGTAATTTGGTCATTTTTCCTTTAGTGAAAAATTCTGGATTTTAAAAATGAATGGATTTAATGTTGAGATTACAACATATCTAAAATGATAATAAATTTAAGGGTGTAACTTATACTTAGTTTAGAAAAACTTCAGCTATAGAAGTAAGTAATTTAAGTCCCCTTAATAATAGTATTCCACACCGTTTCTGATAAATTGATATTTTAATATCATTATTATTAGGCTCTTAGTTATAATGCCTTTAAATATTTGAAAGAATTCGAGGCTTTTTTGGATTTTGACAATTATTCTTAATATATTATTTTACAAATGTTGGAAATAAACAATAAAAAAACACTAAAATTAAAATTGCATAAAAATTTCTGGTTTAATATCATTACACTAAGTTATAGTTTGTAAACTGGCATATATTTGTGCAAGTCTAGTCATACATTTAGTTAAAAACAGAATGACATCGAATGGAATATATGCAAGTTATTTTTCATTTAAATAGGAACAATTTGATATTACTTAATAATAATTAAGACACTTTATATTTTCCGGCAAAACATAAAAACTAAATTTATTTTGAAAGTGGAGGACTTAAATTCTAAAATCTATAGCTTTATTCAGTGAACTCACTGAGTTACTGTGCCAAGCTTCTGCTATTCTAAGCCAAAAAAAAAACATTCCAACACTTTCGTTGTGTTCTTTACCAGTATAATCAATAAACATTTAAGTAAAGCAATAATAAACATTCCTTAGAGTTAGTTTTAGTCATTGGCTGAAATGCATCATAAATTTGCTTGTTACTCATAGTAAGTCAGTACTTACGTAGGGTTACCAAACATATTTGATCGGAAAACTTATAATTTGTTATACTTGGTTTAAAAACCATTGTTATCGTTTTATTTACTTAATTTTATTTATTTTTTACAAGTTGTTACTATTTTCATAAACATTTTAATACTGTTTCGAAAAAAAAACATTTTTATCGTTCGTTTGCTGTGAAAGTTGACGCTTTTTATATATATTTTTTTAAATGATTATCTTAAGAAAAATTGTTTGTGCAAAGTTATCGAAATTATGGTCAGTCAGACCCCTTATTTAATTAAAAGAACTTTATTTTAAAATAAATGATTTGTTCATATGCTTGTTACTTTTTACTTAATATAATTTTACTTTGACCACATTGTGGGTCAGATATTAAAAAATATTTTAAAATAATTATAATTCCAAAAAAATAATGGACCTGTTAAGTTTTTGACACTTTTCAGGATGTTGATCAAATAAGAGCGAAAAATCTGATATAAATTGTCAGTATTTCATTCTTTTTTAAATTATCAAAGAAAATAAAAAAATTTTAACCAAAAAAGTGCTTGGTGTTTTGTCATCCAAAAATGTCTTATTACATTTTTAGTTTGAAAGTATACATATACAAGTGATAGAACTAAATATGCAAAAACACTACATTATTTTGAATAGGTATTAAAAAGTTTAGTACAAATTATTAAACAAAAATAAGTAGCTATAATTTTAGTATATTGCCGTTACTAGATATTGTCAGTAATAATAAAAAAATCAATTGCTAACTAAAAAGTTTTATTCTTACAAAGTACTGGCTTAATAATACTACAGATATTATAAGTATAAGATATAAGCCTCTCTATTTTGAAAAATTATCGCACTTAACATTGTACGATGATGTAGTTATTCACATAAAAGTTATAAATTTCTTACAGTTCTTCCAAAAATATAAAAGTAGCGAAATTTATACATAGTTTTTCAAATAAACAAGAACATTTTAATTCGTGGTTGGTACGTAAAATAAACCAGAAAAATAAAATATAACATCCATACTGCTATTCTAATTATAAAAGTGTAATGTTTGGGGAATGCTTGTGTACGCGATTTGTAACTATCTCGCAGTCTATATTATTAAATCTTCAGTCTTTCAATACAGTGACACAAAAATGTCAGTAAAGTAGATACTGCTGCATAATCGTCAGAATTGAGAAGTTGTAAAAACTGGCCAAAATTGAATCCAAATGCCGTGCGACAAAAAAGATAAAATATTTAAATTGGAGATAAAATTATATTAAGCATAAATACAAAATTTAAGGCACATTTAATCATTACAAAATGTGTCACCTTTGCTTACCTACCTACGGCTTAAAAATATCTTAATACCAATTATTTATTTGTAGAAAATAGGTATATGAAAATTATTCAGCCAAAATTAGCTTTTGAGACTTTTCATTTATTAAAAATTCTGATTTGTAAGATATGTGTATTGCACAATGCAATTTTTAACAGAAAAAAGCTATTGTAATAAATAGAATAAAAGATATAAGTCCAACATAACTATGTTTAAATTTTAAGGTACAAGTATTTTTAAATACTAGTGATCTTCAAAAATTCAAATATCATTTTCTGTTATGCCTTATCGTACCCTATAAATTTTCCAAAACTTTTGGTAATATCCGATGTGTTTTTGAGGTAGTAGTTGTATAATAAATATAACTATAAGTTTTTGCTTCTAGGTGACATGTTCGATATAATTAGACATTTCTGGTTTTCCTAAATGTGACACTGACGCTACCTAGCAATGATGTACAGTAAAATAAATTTTATATAAACGTATTCAACAGTTAAAATAAGTTTGTACTGTTGTTTAATTAAAAATTATGTATTTTCCATTTTACTTAGTATAAAAGTAAAAGCATATTTGTTATAGAGATTTTAAAAATGTTCTTGTTTATATCTGCTTTTATAACTTAAATTATTCGAAATTATGTATTCGAATATACATATAGAATTCGAATCAAAAACTTTTTAAACATCTTTATCAAAACTACAGAATAGTGTTGCCAATATTATTTAAACTTTAATAAAATTCTCTCTAAGGGAATTAAGATCTTAACTTTTAAAAAGTAATTTAATAATAAATAAGTCATTACCGACTTACTAAGTAATTTGTGATATTATATGGCTATGAACAGTATGTATTCACGTAAATGTCTTGTCGAATGATTCAGTACCGTTGCTTGTGCGATTTTTATTTGGGAAGATATCAATTAATTTAATAAAAATGTAAAATTGATGGCCGCAGTACTGAAAAACATTCCTCACAAATGGTTGAAAATGACTAATTCTCAATTTACAGAGTTTTATATATATAAGACTAACATGTCCTTTAATTTCTATGCTCTCTATTTTTCTATTCCTAGTGCCTCGTAAGCTTTTGTTGTATTTATAATTTATTTTAGATACGGATATATTTCTTTAAAAAAACGAATCTTTAATGCAGGTTATAAAAATTTGTGTAAAGTAGGTAGTCATCAACTGTTTGTGATCAATATATAAAATTTGTACAATTTTTTCAATAATCTAAATAAATAATAAACTTACAGGGTGTTTAACAAATGAACTACAGTCTCTTTAACTTAAGAATTTTTTTGATTTTTAACCTATTATTTATTAATTTAATTCATTCTAGCGAAAACATAATATACATTTTTTTGTTAAAGCTACATTTATATTGTAAAATTGGTTCATTCTTACACCTACCTACGTCTATATTTAACTTCTAATTATTTTAAAACACAACTAGTAAGTTTGTTAATAAAAGCAGGTAAAATCTTCTGTTTAAGAAACGTTTATCATTCTAAATAATATGTGTGGTAAGTGTTGTTATATGAAAAAGCTTGTACAATCAAATAAGTAAAATAAAATCACGAGTTTGTCAGCACTAATCTGTACATCTATAATACAAGTTATGTATATTTCAAGTGATTTAATTTTATGTAACATTTAGAAATAGTTACTTAGATGTAAGCAAGTTTACATACATGCAGTGTGTTTCAAAAGTCGCAAGCTGTGATTAACAAGAAAATATGTTTGTTATTATAATCACCAGGTTTACATCCATCAATCTTTGAAAACTACCAAAAGATTTATTTACTCAATATTATTGTTAATGCTTAAGATATAATCTTAAATGTCCCAATAAACTTAATTAAATGAAAATAGCTTAAATCTACTGAAACATATTGCATATATCAATATACTATTGTGACCTTCATATTAAAAAATCATACTTTATTATACACTTAAAATTTCATACAAATTTTCTATCATAGAAAATATTCTCTTAGTCAAACTTAAAATTGTTTTTAATTTTTAAAATATTTCTGTGTGTTAAATAATAACATTTTAATATAGTCGTCGATATTTCATTAGTTGCGATACTCATTTCTAGTACTCTATTAGGAATAGATTGAGTAAATTTTTTTATTGATTTTTAAAGAGTTGACAATGTGAAAATCTTTCAAATTAATTTCTGTAACCTTGATACTCTGAGTATTAATGACCTATTAGGTCACGTCTTATGTGTCTGAATCTGTAAGGTGTACAAGTATGGATAGAGCTCTTTTAGTAGTTCTTCGTAGTACAGCCAGAAGATCTCTGAAGGACCCATGAAAATTTCAGTAAAAAAGTAAACCTTCCATTGCTCTACGATAGGGTAATGAGATTCTGGACAATTAAATAACCAACAGCTATCGAAATGTAAAACACCAACATTCTAGTTTGAATTTTAGATTTTATTTGTTGGTACGTTTCTTTTTTTATTTTCAGTGAGTTTTGCAAAAGCTTTACATAACCAATGACTACCGTTGTCACTTATACCTTCACATGCTTGTTTTTTCACTCGAATGCTGGTCCTATCGCCAACACACTTCAGCGTCTTGGGTTTTTTGTGTCTTCCGGTTTGTTATCACAGCACCCATTACGTAACTCTAGTCCCCTGTACCAATCTGTACAAGTTCTTCACCGGTTGGCTGTTGTATTCTTTAGGGGTTAACGTAGGTTGCCCCAATATTGGCTGTCTATTGCGGTCCAGTGCCTCGCATTTCAACAGTATGTGTGGCCGTTTCTGTCCCTTCACCACAATGTTTGCAGTAAAGTTCTCCGTTGTACAGCCCAATTGTTTGTAGGTGTCATTGGACTGTGACCAGTAAGAAGACCCAATTCCTACTAATCTTCAGTAGTTCTTTAGTTCTGTGTTTTATCATGTTTCTCATGCTTGTTACTTTGGCAAATAAATAAATAGAAAAAATTTACTTGAATAATTTAACGTTAAAATCACTGGTATTATTTAAAATTACCTAATTTGTTTAGCGACCAACAAAATAATCAAAAATTTATTTTAAATATTAACATATATCTCTAAACGTTTACTACTATTTTATATACAAATAACTATAGCTCTCTAAATGATTAAAAATATAATTATAGTGAGAAAAAAGTCTTTAAATCATTTTTTAGATGTTATTGTTTAGACACACTATAACTTCGTCCATGGCGGTATTAAGGAAATATTTTCCCAATTTATTGTTAAAAGTTGAAAAATTCAATCAAAAAGTCAGTTTTTATTCTGCTGTGGATTTATACTGTGTTGTTAAAGAAATTTATTTTTATATCTATGTCCTGTTAATATGTTTCATTATTTTATTATAGTAATGATTTCAAAAGATATCTAGAATGGTTTAAAAATAACTAATTTTTTTGTATTTTTCGATGCAATACACCTTACTTTTTAAAATAGTATTGGAAATTTATTTGAATTTTATAAAATACAATGCACATATACGTATTAAAAATTATTTAATACCATTGTGCTCTTTTACAACAATAATGAATATTTATTAATTTTCTTTAATTGCATGTTACAACATAAATCCGTAAACAGTAACCATTGTTAGGTAGACTTAAAAAATATGTTGATTAAGATTAATATCCATTTAGTTAGGATGAATGAGATAACTAATCAAACATAAAGAACATAAAGGATTTGTTTAGCAAAAAATATACTGCATGAACCAATAAACGTGCGGCAATATCTATTAAAAAAATTCGTTCAAAATAAAAATCAAAGAAATTAATTTTTTTAAATTATTTAAAATCTCTAATTCTTTTTAAATCTTAAATCATTTTAAATTTTAACTAGAATTCCGATATTACTCTGTAAAAGTTAAAAAATAAGAAAATTTACTAAAATAAAATAATGAAGCGTATCTTAAGCGAAGACCACATAACACTCTCTAGTCCTTTATAATTTGTAAGAACTATCTAGTCTCGATTTTATTATATGATCTTAAAGATCTTGTTTACAAAATCTCTTTATTGTTAGTAAGTATCTAAAATGTATTATTATAATTATCATCGTTGTAATCATATATTGACTCCGTATTATAATTGAAGTATAAATTTAAGGTTTATGTGTTTTATTATTATGAATGTGGTAAGATACTGACGTTTTAGGAGTTTAATTCCATTTTTTTTATTTGACTTTCTTTATTTACAAACAAAATGGTGGGTACCTACTTTGGATATCTAGATTATAAGTAACACTAGCGGACCCGGCAGATGTTTTCCTGTCCGAACGTTGGCTTGCCTGTTTTAGGAATATTACTATCAAACTCAGCGACACCGAAAACATAAACTCGACACTAATAAAACGTTTTTAAAAGATTTTATATTTCATCACCTTCCCACCCCTTTCGTGGGGGTGCTAACAACATTAAAGATATCACAATCAAACTCAGCGACCTTAAAACCTATGAATTTGACACTAATATCGGCGTTTTTAATAGTTTTTATATTTTATCCCCTACCCACCCCTTTTGTAGGGGTGCCAACAAAATTAGGAATGTTATTATCAAATTCAGCCACCCCAAAACCTATAAATTTGACACTAATACAGCCGATTCTAATAGTTTTTAAATTCCATCCCCCTCTCACCCCTATCGTAGGGGTGCTAACAAGATTGGTAATGTTACCATTAAACTCAGCCATCACAAAAACAATGAGTTTGACACTAATATCAACCGTTTACATAGACAAATAAATAAACTTAACTGAATTATGCAACTACGCATACTCTTTCACACTATTTTAATTTACAAATTACAATTTAAACTTAATTAAATCTTTTTCTAAAATTATATTCCTTTTTATTTTTATTTTTTATTAATAATTTTTTTTTAACAAATGAATTTTACTTAAGTTGTTACAACAAAAATTTATGGAAATTAAAAAAAATGTGGTAACGCTTAAAAAGTCTGTCATGTGTACCACAAGATATGGCAACGCTTGGAATATTTGTCTTGTGTCAAATATGTCAATAATAATGATCCGTGATCTATGTGCAAAAAGATGTTCACAGACGACTGGATCAATCCTGAATTAAATAGGAAATTCTTTCTCACATCAGTTAAGTTAAAAAGTGTTACCTTAGTCAAAATAATCCACGTCTTCAAATAATCGTAAGTCAGCTCACTAACACTGTTATTTAAAATGTAGAGTTTATTGATTTTAACTATTACTGCCCTTGTTAGAAATATTTACAATGGCGATTTTAAACATGGCCGTCTCCTTACTGAAGAGGTTTGTTTATCACAAAAAAAGTTTTTTTAAAATTTTACTGATTAAATATAATAAAAATACTTAATAACTATATCCAAACATGTAACTAACAGTTATGTTACCTTCAAGATGGCCGTCGTTTTGTTAAGAAAACACACAATATTCACACTATTTGGGCCATGGAATGCCGAGGACTGACCCGATCTCTTTGGTGCTAACTTATTTATATGAATCTTAAAATCTCAGAAAGCTATGACTTCAAATTATGAAAACCAATTAAATCATTTGATTTTTAGTAATTAAGTTTAAACTACAAAATCTTTTTAATGAGGTAAGATTTTACACTTTTGTATTTTACATTATAAGTTCAAATTAAATAGAAATCAAATTATTATAACTACTCGATAAACAATCTTATAATCTTTACAAATTTTGTTAAATAAATATTGTTAATTCTGGGTTGGCAATTTCTTTCAAAATTTGTTTTTCTTAATATTAACCGATATTGTTATTTTCAGATAAAAAAACCACCTGGATTACCTTGGTATACTTCCTGTCTCTATTTTTCTTGTCTAGAAACCTTTCTACTGGATCTTTTAAGATTCTCGAATCAGAGCTCTTTTAATGTAATAGTGATTCTTTCTATGTAATTTGTTCTAAAATTTTCCTACTTTAATATTATATATATATATATATATATATATATATATATATATATATATAAAACGATGTATTTTTGAACGTACTAAAACTTAAGGAGTAGGTGGTTTCTTATTCAGGTTTGCGGTCTGTGACAAATGAATATATTTCGTCAATATTTATTAATTTCATAATATATATATATATATATATATATATATATATATATATATATATATATTATAAAAGTTTAAAAGTATTTTATTATTCTACTTGAAGAAGATTTTCGTGTAATATTCATTTATTAGTTTTTAAATATTACAGTGTGGTACTCATTGGATTCTTCATTAAATTATAGAAGAAACAGTTTTTTTAAAGGCATACATAATTTTTTCACCCTGTACAATTTTATAGTAGATTTAGAAAAAACATTCTTAACATTTCCCCATACCTAAGTTAAACATTTTCCGAGATTTTTTGGTTATTATTTAGTAAAAAAAAAATATTATAATCATTTATGTTATTGACATACATATAGTCACGCTTTTTTCCCGTAGGGGTAGGCAGAGAACACTTCCTTCCACTTGCTACGGTTCTTACACAAATCTTTTGCTTCCTCTACTTTCGTCAGGGCTCTCATGCATGCTCGTCGGTTGTTGGTACTCTTGACCTGGCCTTTCTTCAAAATAATGTTGATCTGATCGAGATATGTTCGCCGAGGTCGACCTATACCGACTTGTCCATTCACACTCGCCTTATAAATTTGTTTCGTCAATCTTCCTTCATCCATCCTTGGCTACGTGTCCAAACCATCTAAGTATTCCTTTATCTATCTTTGTAACCACATCTTCTTTTACAAAACAGCGTTCTCTTATCTCACTATTCTTCACTTTATCCAACCGAGTCATTCCGGCTATACTTCTCAGACTACTTATCCCCGCAGCATTAATCCTATTTTCATGCTTCTGCCAAATCCAACATTCACTACCATACGAAGTGTAGGTCTTAACAATCATGAAGAAATGTGGTGGACGCATTCTACCATTGATTAGGGTACTCTCACTTTACAAATGGAGCACATTTTGAACACAAGATTAAATAATAATTGTGATAAAAATGTTGTAATCTTTTTATTGTTACGTTTTAACATAGTTGAAAATTGTTTGTATTAAAAAATTATTGATACTATAAGGCATTGCCACACCTCTGTTTTATTTATTTAAGACCTTTTAGACTACATAAAATCATGAGTGACACATGTGGCTAAACTCGTATTGAAGAGGAAATTCCAATAATGACTGAATATACAGGGTGATGTATTTAAAAAACCAAAGTGACTAATAATATTAGAGAAGCGGCAAATCTGACAATGGAAATGTCAAATCTGGAATCTCCGTATTTCAAAATAGGCTTATACCAAATTTTGTACAATTCGGACTAGCAATTTACGAGATAATAGTTAGTTTCCAGACTTCTGGTCCATAAAATCCTGTAACTTTTATTACTTTATTTTAAAAATAACCATAGTATACTAATGGTACTTTTTCTTTGAAAAAGTTTAAAATTTTTTTGCACTCATATTCTTTTTTATTGTTTTAAATAAAACATTCATTTATAAAAATAAATTTTACATTTTAATTATACATTTATAATTTAGTTGACATTTACATTTAAAATCGAAGTCTGCCTATTTTACAAAATACTGCAATATATTTCCTATAATTAAATTTTTAATCACATTACTTCGCTTACAACACACCTAATAAATATTTAAAATTTAAAAAACAAGGTCTTTTTAAAAAATATTAAAACACTTAGCGGCAATATCTGATATAGATACTGGACTGACTATGTTCAAAAAGCTTGTATTTACTGAAATAGATGATAAAAATTCTTTACGCTTAAAGAAAATTGCGTAAATGATAAATCTAAAAAACATAAAATATTATGAATATTTTGCATTTTTGCTAAAGTAAAGTAAAAAATATGATTTGTAAGTTACTGTGAATTGGCAGCTTTTTTTAAATGAAAAAAAATAAATAACGTAATAAATGTGACTAAATAGATACTAATTATGATAAAGAGTAGGTAGATACTGTTAAAGATCTTATATTTTTTTTCTATTTTCTGAAATAAATATTTTTTAAATTTTTCTTTTACCTTTTGAAGTACTCATAATGTATATAGGTACAAAATCTATAAAAAAGATTTATAAAATATTTTAAACAAAAAAATAACTTAAAACTAATCTTACATTTTATTTTTTTCCAACAGACGACAATTTATTTTTTTAAAAATTATTACAGTGTTTGCATAATTAATTATTACCTTTCAAAACATTGCAAAAGAAATTTGTAACTTTTTTTGACCGAATATTTTATTTTTATTTTTTAAGTGTCCGCCAATTAAATTAATAGGTATTGAAGTGTTTACAACTTTCATAAAATTATCTAATTCGATTCATAAATCTGAGATATTTAATTAATAGGAATATCCTCCTCCGGGAGAATATTTTTGTCTATTATCCGGTGGCAAATATCCCGGCCCCGGTCGGCTTGGTGAACCAGTTGGTTTTTCAAAAGACGGGAATGCTGGTCCCGAAGGTCTTCCACTTGGATATCCTGGACCAGGACTTGGTGCAGGAAAACTAGGTCCTGGATAACTTGGTGTTGGTCTATTGGTACTTGGAGATGGAAAAGATGGCCGCCCAGTCGGGTATCCGGGACCGGGATAACTTGGACCAGGACTTGGGTAACTTGGACCTGGTCCAGACGGTCCTGGTGAAGGGTAAGATGGTCTTCCATTGGGATAACCTGGAGTAGGACCCACTGGTCCAGATGGCCTGTTGCCAGGGAAAGTGGGATAGTTAGGTGTACCTTCATAACTTATCTGAAACAACGGGTTTCTTAATAAATATAATTTTATTTACTATTAAGGCGATGTTTTTATTTCTACGGCGAGCATCTTTTCTATTATAATTTTAATTTGACTGTACAAGTCCAACAAACTTGATATTAAGCATGCGTAAAGAAGACTTGAATTGGGGTATCACGACCGAACGACTTATTATTTTCATTTTCAAGATTATTATTTTGTAAAGTGCTGAACTTAGTCAGTTTCAGAAACTCGAAAGTCGAATGAACATATTGCTTTATTTTTATTATACACACCTAAAAACTAAACTAAAAGAACTTATAATAAAAAGCTTGTTAAACACGATCAATCAGTTTGTCAGGGTTACGCTATTGGCAGATAAGCACGTCAATCAAGTTTGATACAAAGAAAGGACAACCTTTTAAAGCTTATATTTTGTTTGAAATTAAAATCAATTTTAGACAAACTTAAATAAGGAACTCTGGGAAATCTTTCAAACCAAATAATTTAAATTTTTTTTAGAATTTTAAAATATATAAAAAAAGTATCTCCAATTTTTTACAAAATGCAAAAAAAAACTGTAATAATGTTTTTAAACTTGTGGTTTTTTCACAAACTTTTAAGATTATTTTGTAAGCACATCGTTCTTAATACAAAAATTAGTTTAAGATGTATTTAAGTTCATGCTCGAAAATCGACCGGATTTTTAGTATAAGAATCTACTTAATATAAAACATTACGTAAAATATTGAAAGACATAGTTCTTGTAATGATTTACCATCAATTTTAACTCTACGGTTGTAAACATTAATTTTTAAAATATGCTTACTTTCGCATGAAAACCAGTAGCCCAATCAGCCGTATATTTGACAACTTGCGTTCTTCCGTCAGGAAGCTGGACCCTGTATTCACCGTTTGTTTGATCGCCATTGTTAATTGCATTGTGGGAATAATCGTTTCCAAATTGGGGTTCTTTTACTTCGTAATTAAATTGAAATGGTTCTGCGGGTTTGTGAGGAAGAAGAAGATGATCGTTCTAAAAAACAGGACAAAATAGATCTATCTATTAGAGTAGCATAAATGAAAAGTACCTAATTTTTTAAAATCTTATTATTTATTTTAATCCTTGTATTTTATTTTGTAATAATAATCCACTATAATATATATATATATATATATATATATATATATATATATATATATATAAGTATATATATATATTTGATTTTGGTTCCCCATAAATATAAAAATACTTTTTGTTAATGTTTTAAATTATACCCGTGTAATTAGTAATTTTTAGTTTAAAAACCACATCGATTTACTTTAAATGTGAACTTACTTCTCCATTTCCTGGAATAGGAAGTCCCGGTCTGAATGGAGGAGGATTTCCTGGTCTTGGTGGTGTTCCTGGAGATGGAGGCTGTCCAGTACCTGGTGTTGGTGGAGGTCCATATGTTGGTCTTGGTGGAGGAGTTAAGGAGGGTCTAAAAGGGGGTTGTGTCACAGGGGGTCTGTAAGGAGGTTGCGTTACTGGAGGTCTATAAGGAGGCTGAGTAACAGGTGGTCTGTAAGGAGGTTGCGTTACCGATGGCCTGTATGGAGGCAAAGTCGGTGGAGGACCGTAAGTTGGTCTGGGAGGAGTTCCTGGAGGTCTGTAAGGTGGTTGAGTGACTGGTGGTCTATAAGGAGGTTGAGTTACTGGTGGTCTGTAGGGTGGTTGAGTTACCGGAGGTCTATAGGGAGGTTGAGTTACTGGTGGCCTGTAGGGTGGTTGGGTTACAGAAGGTCTGTAGGGTGGCTGGGTTACAGGAGGTCTATAAGGAGGTTGTGTAACTGGTGGCCTATAAGAAGGTTGTGTCACTGGTGGCCTATAAGGAGGTTGTGTAACTGGTGGCCTATAAGGAGGTTGTGTACTAGGGTGTCTATAAGGTGGTGATGTAGGTGGAAGTGTGGATATTGGAGGTCGAGGGGGAAATGGTTTTTCTGGTCGTGGGTACTCATATCCCTGTTTAGGTGGTAGATAGGCGTTTTGACCAGGTGCTATAGCAGCAAAAGCTGCTGCAGTTAAGCAGCAGAGTACTGCTGGAATCTGTAATACAAAATTAGTCACATTAATTAAACTTTAAAAGTATTTAAGAATATTATAAATGTCTTAAAAGTAGCAAAATAGACAATATGAATAAAATTGGCAACCTAATTTATTTATTTTCATAATTGTTTATGCAATAATACCATCTGAGACTGCATAATTATTTTTATCAAATCAATTTGTAATATTTAACTTATTATTTTAAACGATGTACATGTTGTTTATGTTGATTTTATCGATATAAACAATTTAACAAGATTCAATGGTTGACAAATTATCAATTATTGATTGGTACTGTGCACAAGGCAACGATTTATTAGCAATAACATACGAAATTATTTATTTAGTTTTTAAATGTCTTGTTATTAAAGTTGTAATAATATACGTAGGAAAATAAACACAAAAAATAAGCGTAACTCAAAAAGTCTTACTTTTTTAAATAAACAAAGCAGAAACTACAATGTGTTATTGCATTTGTTTAGAATTAGGTATATCACCAATATCGCAATATAATTATTATAATGACGATCTGTTACATCCTGTAATATTAAATTATATTTTATTGTTTATATTTTGATTTTAATGAAATAACGTTAAGTTTCTTTCCAGTTCTTATCATTTTTGATAATGAGATTAATTTTAGCAATACACATTTCAATCACTCGAAGAATAGCACAGTATGAAAACGGTTCGCATTAAAAGCATTTAATTTATTTATTTATGGTCGCTTTCATTTTTATTATATTCTCAGAAAGTGGGTATCACTCCCATACTTCTAACTACGTTGTTAAACCGCTGTAAGCTTATTGGGTATCAATCTTCGTAAATTAAGTTGTGTTTACTCTTAAACTAAGCACAAAAGATCTGATAGGTCGAATTGCTTGAAAGGCTGCGTAGCCTTCATGACCCCCCTGCAATCTAAAATTTATTCTTAAACTATATTCCTGTGTTCGCAAGTATATTAAATAAAGATATTGCAGCCGTTTCTATGTCACATCACAAAGGGCAGGAGTGGAAACTCACGGTAGGGATTCCTTTATTACTTGCATTGGAATCAACAAGCATTACGAGCATGACGTACATATATTTCATGAATATAAACTGTACTTTTTAAATTTTATGCCATTTACAAATTCTTTTCACCTCTGATGTGTTAGTTGTAAATGTGATTATTTATTAATTGGGATCGTCTTTAATCCTGGATGCATGTTCAATGTTTTACAATGCAATTTTAAAGTTACTTTTTTAAATGTACAAAACAAAGTATTACTTTTAAAGGTTCACCATTAGTTTTTATTTTAGTTAATAGAATGACAAGATTTGTTTAAATTTTTGTTGTAAAATTTGTTATTGATGTATCATTTATTTAATTTTTAAAAATTTTATTTAATTTTAAAAATACTTGTAACTTTAAGTGTTAAATGTTTATTTAAAAAGTAAAAGAGATTATTTACTTTTTTATACTAAATACTTGAGCGTAATTATTAATTGTTTTACAATAATATAGTTAAAGAACTAATACTAGTTAAAATTTTTAAGTGGGTTAATCGTGGTTTTTTAAATAAGGTACATGGTAGAGATAATTGTTTAAAGAAAGCGACCTGTCAAAGGTCCCCACTTTATCCCCAACGAAGTGGATGTCGAGTGCCGATTTAAACCGAATTGGTTACCACCCAACCACACCTTTACTTTTTCAACATAAAAACATATTCCCGTTTAAGAATATAAGAGCGAGTTTCTTTGTTTATTGTCAAGCAGGGTTATTCAGCAACCGACGTGTTTTTTGTTGTTTCATCCTACTCCGACTAATTCAACCGGAAGTAGTCGCTAACAATATTAATTCAACTTTAATTATTAATTACTAGATTGAAAATAACATAAAGATATTTTGCACTAAATTTCTAGTTAAAATATTCCGGAAGCATCAAACTGTCAGTCTCTCTTCGCTGTTATTAAAGACAATATGTTACAGTGCCGGATTTAGGGGTCTGGAGGCCTCGGGGCAACAAAGAAGTGGAGGCCCCCTGGCCCCAAATTATTTTCCAAATAAAATGAAACAATTTTGTCAGTCGAGGTTTTCAATAACTAATTTATTGTAAACGTTGTTTACTAGTCGGAAATTGAAAGATTTTTTTCCGAAGTCTCTATTATGAGACCCCTCTACTGTGGAGGTCCCAGAGCTGTAGCCCCGGATGTCCTTCCCCAAATCCAGCCCTGTGTATGTTTTGTAAAAAGTTATTTGTTAAGAAATTTTATAATTACATACGGGTACTACGCTTTTGCCGATATCGTTTTTGATTATTAAATACAAATCATAATTTTGTTATAAATGCATACATATGTACATGCTAATGATTGCAGTGCATTGGTATATTAAAAGAATACTTGTACCAAATGGCAAATTATTCGCACTAAATGTCGATATTACAGTGCTGATGTGTTAAATACTCAGTCATCTTTCCGCATAATATTTAATCACGATTTGCATCCTGATTTAATGTCCTTGACAATCGTAAAAATTTCTATATATTAATCAATTGTTCGATACGCCATAGGCATTTTTACTATTGATAAAGCTACTACCGAGTCTATAAAAGAACGCCTTTGGCTAAATAATAATTGCTATTAAAAACTCTTCCCCGTACCTACTTGTGGTGTATTCCAATGGCGTAGTACTTTTATAATACAAACACTGTAATATACAAAAAAAAATTAAACAAATAAGGCTAATTCATAATATACTTAAACGTGATAGTCCAAATGGTGCAAATGTGTATCAGAAACAAAGTGTTTTTTTTAAATGATGTGTTTTTCCATTGCTATGGTCGCTATCACTGCAAGTACAAGAGCACAAATTTTTTATGGAAACCAATAATTCCAATGATGTGATCTGTTAAATGCTTAAAATCATTGCTTATAGGTATAGAGACACGAACTTCATTCATGTACATCTGACTTAACATCATAAGCAAACCCCCAAATTTTATCTCAAATATTACAAACAAATCTTGACAGATTTCACAAGCATCGTTAACTTACCCTGTACATGCTGATTATAAAGTATTGCATATTAATTTAACAAACTATTGCCTAAACACGATTATACAACTTTTATTTTCGATAAAGGTCTTAGAAAAAAATGCTTACTCTCAACTCCAGAGAACTATGACCTGCAACTTTTCAAAAAGCAGGTTCAAAATCATCTCCTTTCTATTATCCCCCTCCCTTCTAATAGTCGCAGTGCGGGCCATCCGCGGCCCACACGATAGGTCTACCCTTTTTGCGACTATATTCAGTAAAAAAAAATATGAGTGTATGACATGGCGGTATCAAACACTAATGACAACAATGCCGATCAGTTTGATGTGGAAAAAAAGTAAGAACCAATGATGCTTGTGTTTAAACAACGTTTTTGCACTACGCTAATTACTTCGAGCACAAAGTTGAGTTAAACAACAGTTAAAAAATTAATATATTATTCTTTTAATATAGGTATATATGTGAAAAGCAGTAATAAAACATTGCCTTTTATGTAACGACCATGAAAATGACATATACGAGTTCCGAGACGAGTACCTAGTAATGTTTAAATGACGTATTATGTTTGTGAAGAAAGTTACAATTTTACAATGTTGTTTTAAATGCCACTTAAGGTTCTTTGAAAATATAAACGGTCTTTTAAAAACGCATTGTTGATTATTGTTAGGTTCCTTTTAAAAGTTGTTGAGCAAAATATCTTGTTTTTGAGGAAGATATTTGACAATACCTTTGGTTTCCAATTGATACTATTCAGTGTAAAATTTTACGCTTTCTAAACGATAATTACAACTAAAGCTTTCTGAAAAAACACTTAGAAAAAAAGCATTAAAAGAGACCATCAAAACACTAAAACGAACAGTCTTCCTTGAAAGATTTTGCAAATTTTTAGAAACCACATATTCAGAGGAATCCTGTTGATTTTTTAAAAAATCAATTATATTTGCTAAATACGGCACCAAAAAGGTCCAGGTATACTACCTTTTTGTTTGATTGTTTTTTAAATCTTTATACACGACTACGTATTTATTATACTCTAAAATTTATTAACACTAACATTAAAACAAAAAAATTAAATAAGGATCAAAATAAGGGTATTAGTAAATTAACAATATTAAAAAACTTGTAAATGTTTTCTTAATTACGTAGTTTTTAGGTACCGTTTATAAACAACGAAAACAACGGTGGCTGTCAATTAACAACAAAGTACTTCTGTACAATGTAATTCTTAAGTTATGTCTACATAATATAGAAAACTGCGAGAATGAGCCAAAAATAATAGCGAATCAAAAACAAAACATTGTTAATTATTAAAATACTTTTCGCTGATTTTTAATAAATGATTTTTGTTTAAGTTAGGTAATTGATAACAAATCAGTTACAAATATTTGATCCAATTTAGCTTATTAATGATGTCCCTTTGTACAGTGCAACAAAAGTAGCTTGGCGGGCGACTAGCCTCTAAAATAATAAATATTCGGCTGAATATACTTCACATTCGTTAACATCTTCCTTCGATTGTACTTGAGACTCACGATTACTGAAAATTTCGTCGTCGCCGATCGGATCGTTATTCGAATGTTTTCGTTGTGCGCAGATTTGTGTGTTCTTCGCCCGCCACGCTACTTCTGTTGCACTGTAACATGAATTGTATAATTTTTTCCATGAAACACCTTCATAGATAAACTTGAAACCTTTTTAAAAAATAAAACTATATAATCTATTGGACTAGCTAAAAAAAATGAACCAAACAGCATTTGCATCTGTGGGTGTGGCTATACATCATTATATTGCATTTTGCATGGGTAATAGTAAAGTTAAATTAAATTCATACTTATTATGAATCAAGGGTAAACGCTTGAACTTTACTACCATTTTATATCTATTGATCTTGATGGCAATATTACTGTTTACTTTTCTTTCGGAAACGTCAAAAATTAATTTTAACTATGCCATTAAAATTATTTAAATTAAATCTATTTAATGTATGCCATTACTTTCTTTTTTATTTATGGATGTCCATAAAAAGACAATGGTAATAGTGTATACAAGTTTGTACATTTTTTGGTTAAAGTTTTAATTGAATATTTATTATTTTTAACATTTGTTTGTTTTAATAAGAAATATTAATAACTTGCTGGAAAAATTATTTATTTTTCAGTTATAACACTAAAATTGATATTGAAAATTTTAATTAGCAGAATAAATAAAAAAATATCTCAAACTTATTGTTTTCAAGTAAACATTTTTTTAAAAAAATTTGTTTTAATTTATAATTCTGATAAATATAAATTTCCATCAGGTAAAGACTAAAACTATCAACATTAATTAATTTAAAAAATTTAATAATATCTTATTATCTTAATATCTTATCGTTGCATTATTTAGTAATAATATACGCCATATCAACTAAAATAGTTTTATGGGAAGCACAATGGCTCATTGATACATCCAAAATGTGTTTCATTACTAAAGATAATACTGTCCATGCTCCAGACCAGACCGGACCAACTTTTTATTAATAAATAATTGCCGAATTGGTTTTAATTGTTAAAGAATCTCACAACTGCTGTTTTATAGTCACTTAAAAATCAACTCGTGTTTACTATCGAATCCCGATAGTTATTGTCACTCCCGTCAGTTAATAAATAAACTCGGTAACTGAGTTTTCTCTCTGTTACACCTTCGATTATAATATTTTTGATATGTCTCCTGAATGTCTATCTAAATTTTATGACTTAACTATGATTATTACCTAAAATTATTTAAGAATAAAAATATTTGTAGGTTATTTAGACATTATTTCTTCATACACAGCATGCGTATTGATTGTCGTTTTTTATTGCTTAAACAATGTGTGTACAAAAATGGTTAGTGCAAGAATTTAATTTTGATGCAATATTTGTAAAATTAACAAACATGTAAGATTACAGCCAACAGCAAAATTTTTTTCAGTTTTATCCTTATAACTCGAATTGGACTTGATGAAGAAATATTTTGGAATGTAAAATTTCTCGTTTATAGGGACCGTTAACAAACAACTAGAATTGTCACTCCTCCCTGCCGGCGGGTTTTAAGCCGACAAATTCTAGCATGGACTTTGAACTTTGGAATATAAGCTGACGCAGAGTGGGATATTTGAACCAGAGTAATATTTTACATGAAAGGCTGGAGAAATCAATGCAGTTGTTTGTCGAATTCGGAGGTTTAACTATATCTCCTAAAACTTTTATTAATTTTTTTAATTTGTTGATTTGGTAAATGTTATTATAAAATTATTATTAGTTCCAAGTTACAAAAGAAAAATCCCAAATTAACTATTTTAAAAAACTTATAATTTTTTTTAATAATGTTGTCCTGCGAGTAAATACATTTACAGCTTTGGCAGTAAAATATATACTTAAAAGTTTTATTTTTTAGTTAAGTATATTTTGTAATGGATAGACTTCATTTATACGGTTTATATTTTTATAAATATGATGTGTTTAAGAAAACTAAAAATAGCTTATTATTATTTATTTATAATTACTTTTTGTGTCGAATAAATGCATATTTTATTGCTTAACCACGTCTTCCATCAAACTAAAAGATTTTTGTACCTAAATATAAATAAGGTTTTTATGCAGATGCTTTCCAAATGAAGACGTTTATGTGGATCCCTAATCCTTTGAAGCGTCCCTCTAATTTTTAATAAATATCTAACGAAAGTATTTTATTGACCTGTACCACCGTGACGCCGACCAAGCAGTTTATAACTTATCATTAAATTTTTTTAGGAAACCACCTTTGTCACGGCGAAGCCCTTTATAGCCATAAACATCAAAGTTCCGACAGATAGTGATTTAATTGAGTATTCTTTAAACTGTGGTAGAGGTTGCACTGCTGCCGATTCTAAATATCTCTGTCTTCAAGTGGTCAAGTTGACTAATTACTTTGATGGAGGTAGCATAATAATGAAATTTAAATTTTATCCTATTACAAATGATTTAATTCACGGTCAAATTGATACAAAATGGCAATCATTATTTGATTTGATATCTATTATACCTTATAGAAATAAAAAAATAATAAAGTTATCCCGTCTTAATCACTGGTACAGTGCATTTATCCATTGATTACGTTTTAGTTTGATATGGGTAACGACTCTGCCTACCCCTACGGAAAAAAAGGCGTGACTATATGTATGGGTAAAGTGCACGTGACGTTTCAGCCCGACAACGGTAGAAAGAGTGACGTGCATGTGAGGTCATAGTTAAGGTCAAAAAGTGGCCTCGGCTACAGGTAACATAAACCCTACTTTTTAACACTTAAATATTAATGTTGTCTTTAAAAATCACTAATAATACGCAATATTGTTTCTTAAACATAAATAAATGTCAAAATGCTCACTCTATTTAAAAAAATTAATTAAAAACGCTCAGAAAACCAAAATCGTTAACCAAACACACATAACCTTATGAAAGATACGTCATTTATTGTACCACGTGCACATTACCAATCTCAAGTGGTGATGTCACATGTACGTCACCCTTTCTACCGATGTCAAAAAATTGTCACGTGATGCACGTCACCTATACACAGTTTTTCTGAAAAATGATAAAACTTCACTTTCACATCAACTCCAATATTACGACGTGAAATATTTAAACAGCCTCGAATACAATTTTTAATGAAGGCATTTTAAATATTTTTTGTATTAATTTAATTAAAAATAAAAATATCATAACTGACATAATACATGTACATATGAACCGTATGACTTTCTCAAGAAAATTTAAAAATTTGGCAACATAGTCTTCATATGCGTTTTCTTTAGAAGTACTTCACAGATATGGATTATTAATTAAAATTGCGATGTGGTTCATATTAATTAAAAAACGTGCTGTGTAGATTTTTAGCAGTTATAGCGATAACTGATTCTAGTATCTAACAAAACAAAACACCACAAATCATTGATTATGTATATTTAAACATGAGGCTTTTGAAATAAAACCAAACCTCTGGGCATTTTAAAATAAGTGAGATATTTAATTTTAACGTCACCATTGGCTTTTCCAATGATTGCTTACTAACAATGAACATGAACTTTTCTGTAAATACTTTGAAAATGTCACGAGGTGAACCTTTAATCGTGGTAAACTAAAACAAAATGATATAAAAAATTAATCCGATAGCTATAGTACAATTATTTACTGTCGAAGGTGTGGTCGCAAAGAACTATCCTACAAAATATTAGCATTTATCAGATCTAAGATCTTATTGTTATAAAATTCATAAAATTGAAAACATTTGTGTATTTTTATAAAAAAGAAGTAAATCTTATATTCATTTTAAAAAAAATAATGTACCCAATAACTAAATTTTAATATTTTTAGCAAGATTTATTCAATGTTGCAATGATTTTTTTATTTTTTAATGCTGAATGAAACACCAAACAAACAAAAAATAAATCAATCTGGACAAAAATATATTTTTTTTGTTTAAACATGCAATACGAATGACCAGTGACTTAAAGAAGTAAAAAATGCAAAAAGAAGTTAAACAATCTATAATAAGAGATTTAATAAAATAGAGAAAATTGAATTATGGATAAGGCAAAGGCAAATATCCCAGAATGAGAAAGTATAAAATTAAAAAAAATCTTATGTGGAATTGAATGTTTTTACATAAAAAAAAACAAAATTACAGACCAAAAATAAACCTGCACTGCCTCAATACTTGCCACTTGATCAAAAAATGACTCAAAGTTATTTTTATAAAAATTAGTTATTGCGATCATGATCGTTTTTAAAAGAGAAAAAAGCATGATAAGAAGATAAAGTGGAACAAGTTGAAGAGTTTGTATACTTGGGTTCACGAGAGACGGAAAGTATGACAGGATATTCAGCGAAGGGTGCTGGCAGGGTAAAAAATGAATGTGGCCCTGTATAACTTTATGAGCAGTCAGAACGTTTTAAAAAAAGGGACGACTGTCTGTGCATAGAGGAGTGCTGGACCCTACACTTGATAATGAATGAATGAATGAATTAATGAATGTTGGATTTGGCAGAAAAAGCATAAAAGTAAGATCAATGCTGCGAAGATGAGTAGTCTGAGAAGTATAGCCGGAGTGACTCTAATGGATAAAGTGAGGAATAGTGTGATAAGGGAATGCTGTGGTGTAAAAAAAGATGTGGTAACAAAGGTAGATAAAGAAAAAGATATTTTCTATGTATATATATAATTTAAATTTCCTAAATCACTCGTTACTAAACCGTAAAGATAAACACAAACATTGATCACACATTTACCGAACACGTTTTTAATTTTTATTGCCACAATGTAACATCTGCTTCAAACAATTAAAAGTATTGTGGTTTTTTAATACCAAGTGTGCAATTTATGTGAAAAGATGAAGATAAAAATATATTTACATAATTTAAACACGTGTGAACAATGAATTTATTTCGAATTACATAAGTTAACGATAAGCAAATCAAGTTTCTCATGAAATTGCAATCTAGTTTACCTAATGACACGAAATTCCTTCAAGAAATTTAACATATAGGTAACCCGTAAGGACAGAAAAGACATTTTATTTGGATCAATTATAAATAAAAGTAGTTAGAGAAATTGCTAAAAGAATATTTAAAAGCTGGTAATGACACAAATCGTAAAAAATTGGCAAATACTCTGAGACCAAGTACTACTTGCCTTTCGCTTAAATTACTCCAACAATTAAAACCATCAATGCAATCCATTACTTGTAAGAAATTTAGAATTTAAAATTCAGAGGCAAAACTAATCCTTTACTAGATAAGGTTATTATTTAGCTCTTAGAATCTGCATTATTTATGCTCTTGCTTTTTCAATAATTTAATCGTTGGTTGCTTACATATGATAATTTATAAATGGAAGGTTACAATAAAAAAAATTTAACTTATACAATAGTTTTTCTGCATCAGTAAAATCTCGAACTGCTTACCTAATAACACAATATGTAATATGTTTTAAATGTAGCCTATAGGTAATTATTGTTATTTTTAATTAGGGTGCATTGTTATGGAACGTGAGTAAGGTTTGTAATTATTATTTCGTTAATAAATTAAAAATATCAAATCTCAAAATTTCACAACATGGATATCTATTGTGTGTGTACGAAAGCACATAATATAATAAATATTCGCGACAAACACTCAAGTAATTAATAACACGAATCTAGTTTGATCTGTCCCCACCTTGTCGACATTGTCTACGTCGCTAGTAATAATATATTTATACATCGGACCCATCAGTAAAGAGACTACGACGCATCGGAAGATCAACAGTTTTTCTTCTAACAATGTGTTCACCCTCACCACAACGGCCCCGAAAATAAAATAAATTTTTTACGATTTAAAAAAATAAATACAATTAACGTCTGAAAAATAAACTAAAAATTTGATTTAAAAAAAAACATTACAAATCCATTATACTTATTTAATAAAAATAACGAGAAGAAAGAGATTTTAAGCCCTTTAAAAAATATTATTTTGTAGTTATTTTTCCTAATCATAACAATGACCACGACCATGAAACTAAGACATTTTGAAACCCCATTTTGAACTTAATAAATTGTCATTTTCCTAACCTCAGAATTTAAAACCATTTTTTTTTACATGTCAGATACTCCAATTAGCTCCATTTACTGACGTCTGCAGAAAAATCAGCTCCCTTGTAAATTTTCTGAAAACATTGAAAAATTGAATTTTCATGTACTTGATTTTCGAACACGAATATCGCCTGTAATAAAGACTTTTTCGATAAATGAACCACACGAAAAAATTGCTCCCAATCCAAGCTAAATTGCTTTGTGGTCAGATCATCAAAAATTGCATGCAAAAATGAAATAATTGTTAAACAATAGCTGTCGCGAATTGCATTTGAATAAACTTTGCGGGCTGGGGTGGGCTCGGTAATATCTAATGCCCGAAAAGCTGTAAAGCAGATATTGGTAAAAGTAAAGTCTCCAAGAAGAAAACGTAAACATCATAAAAAGCACCCCACGCTTTTGATTGTAAAATTATTATTATTTTTTAGTACGGTTTTCTTATAAAGCGTGCTGTCTTAGTTTTTTTAAACTATTATGTATTTAAATATTTAGATATATAAAATGTAAAGCTAGAAGCGGCTTAAAGTATAATAAATTAATATTTTAAAAAGTTTTATAATTTTTATTTTGGTTATTTTTTTGTGTGCATTTTTGGTGAATTTTTTTGGTAGATTTTCACCTACTTCACCTGACGAGCCGCCACTGATGTGTATAATCATTTTAAAACAACCTGCCCCAAAATTATTAATAAAGAGTTGAATCAAATTCAATCTACCGAAAATCACGAAAATCTTATATCGAATGATTTCTCTGGTGTGCAGTGCATTACACCAATGAACCTTAAAGATAATAACATTAAGATGGATAATTATACAATCGCTAGGCGCCAACAGCGGTCAAAAGCCGCGTTTAAATAAGATTTAAAAGACGTAGTTGACCGTAGACCACAAAACAGTGGGACATGCCTTGATCATGAATACAATACTGTTGTGTGATGCAATACAAGGAAATTTATTCTTCAATAATTTCCTAAAGGTATTTAATAAATTAAAAATGGTAATAAATTTTATTAAGTAATATATTGGTTGAATTTTTGGTGTAGAATTATTATAAACTATGATAATATATAAACCAGGGAAGATAGACCCATACACAATCTTTTCATAGACTTTCGACAGGCATATGATAGCGTGGAAAGAAGCCAAGTATGGAATGCCATGGCGGAGTTCTCAATACCAAAGAAACTCATTCGGATGACCAAAGTCTGTATGGAGGGTGGAATATCTAAAGTACGTGTAAATAATAAACTGTCTGGCAGCTTTGAAATCAACAGTGGACTTAAAAAGGGGGATGCGTTATCTCCACTACTATTTAACCTTGTATTAGAGAAAGCCATGAGGTCGGCCGAAATAAAAACAGAATTACTATCGGTTCAAGGTCCCAAGCTGTTACTCGCATATGCAGATGACATAGATCTCGTTGGAGACTCCATTCTATCCACGAAAGACATTTTCAACAAGGTGGAAGGAGCAACAAGTGAAGTAGGGCTGAAGATTAATGAAGAGAAGACGAAATACATGTGTATAAATAGAACGACACGAAGAGACAGAATAGGACAAAATATGACGATCAACACCTTTAATTTCGAAAGAGTACCACGTTTTATGTATCTGGGGGCCGTAATCACAGCGGAAAACGATGTTACCGAAGAGATAAAAGACAGAATCCAGTCTGCAAACCGCTGTCTATTTGCACTGAATAAGCTCATAAAATCAAAGAATCTCACAAGAAGTTCAAAGATCAAAATCTATAAATCCATCGTCAGACCTGTAATAACATACGGATGCGAAACGCGGACCATGACCAAAGCAAACGAAGAAAAGCTCAGAGCTTTGAACGAAAAATACTTAGAAAAATTTTCGGACCTAACCATGACATCACCACAAACCAGTATAAGATCAGAACCAATATCGAATTAAAAGCACTCTACAACGACACCGATATTGTCCAAGAAATTAAATCACAGGGACTAAGATGGGCAGGCCACGTGCACAGACTGCATTACGAAAGACTTGTAAAACTGGTATGGGAGGAGATTCCCACAGGCAAGAGACCGCTCGGACGTCCCAGAATGCGATGGAGAGATAACATCCAAGCAGATCTCCGGAAAATGAACATTCCATTTGACCCTAGGTTGATGGAAGACCGAACAAATTGGAAAAAAGTTGTACAGTCAGCCAAGACCCACCCAGGGTTGTAGCGCTACGTGATGATGATGATGAAGATAGAATATGCAACAAAGTGGTTTGAAAAGAACTCAAAATTAAGCTGATAATGAAGAGAATAGGACAATTACTAAATGGTTTGGTTCTATGATAAGGATAAAGAAGGATATGCAGATATGGGAAGCAAAGTCAAACCAAAATTTATAAAAGAAATAAAAACTGGATTTATGGAAATAAATACAATACATTAATGCAAATATGTAGTTGTACTTACGTGCAAAGAAATCGACTTACCACCCACTTTTGCTTAGATTTTCTTTTTCTTTTCACTTTCCTTTGCTTATAGAAGAAAAAGTTATTTGCATCTGCCATCCAAGAGTTATATATCATATTTTTTAAAATCGAATTTAGTCCATTTGTTTGGGAAGTATTTCATTTTAAACACTATCATGTCTTTTGGACAATTTTCGTGAAAAACCACTTGGAATTTTCCGAATTAGCTCAATTTTAATAGATATTATCCCGAAAACTGTCTCTACCCAATGAAGTTCCTTTCAACAAAATTAAAATTGATTGGATCACGTTACTATGCCCCGTTGTCGTTTTTAGTTTCTACACTTAATATACAGAGTGGACCAAAAGTCTGGAAACAGACAATTATCTCGTAAATTGCTAGTCCGAATTGTACAAAATTTAGGATAAGCATATTTTAAGATACGGAGATTTCAGATTTGACATTTGCAATGTTGTCAGACTTGCCGTTTCTTTGATATTATTAGTCACTTTGGTTCTTTAAATACATCACCCTGTATATTCAGCTCTTATTAGAATCTCCTCTTCAATACGAGTTTAACCACATGTGTCACTCATGATTTTATGCAGTCTAAAAGGTCGAAAATAAATAAAATAAAAGCGTGGCAATACCTAATTGTATTAATAATTTTTTTATACAAGCAATTTTCAACTACATTAAAACGTAACAATTAAAAGATTACAACATTTTTAACATAATGATTACTTAATCTAGTGTTCAAAATGTGCTCCATTTGTAAGTTGACAGTACTCTAATCGATGGTAGAATGCGTCTACCACATTTCCCCATGATTGTTTAGACCTTGACTAATAGAGTACATGAAATCATAAGTGTTACGTATGGCTGAACTCGTACTGAAGAGGAGATTCCAATAATGACTGAATATACAGGGTGATGTTTTTGAAAAACCAAAGTGACTTATAATATTAGAGAAACGGCAAATCTGACAACATTTCAAATGTCAATTTTGAAATCTCTGTATCTCAAAATAGGCTTATCCTAAATTTTGTACAATTCGGACCAGCAATTTACAAGATAATTGTCCGTTTCCAGACTTTTGGTCCACTCTGTATTGAATGCTTTGGCAGACAGCATATTTTTTTGTTCTGATATTTGGTATGTAAAAAAATAAATATCAAAGTCAAAAGCGAGTCGATTTCTTAGCACGTCGGTGTATACAGGGAACAAATAATAGTAGTTTTATTTGTATTTGTATTAGCTAACCAAATATTTTTAACTTTAATAAGAAAACTTGTATTACATTAATTTCATTCTGTATACAATATATTCAAAACAAAAAATTTGTTTATGGTTATTCAACGAGGTCGTTCTTTTTCATTTCGTATCACTACTAAATTCTGCACAAAATGATACACGGTATTTTACTTAAAATGACAATAAAATATTGATTATAAAAACCGCCAATTGTTTTTATAATAAGTTTCAAAGCAGACAGTAAAAATTTAAAATATTTATAACAGCATGTTAATTAGTCATGTGAGATAAACAAATAATTAAAATATAAAAATATAAACAAATTACTTTAATAGCAATCACAATGAATATTTTAAAAATACTTTTTTGTAATTTGTATAAATATACAATAAAAATGTAGGCAAAAAAACAATGTCTACGACATGAAAGTATTATGATTTAAATTTAATATTATTATTAATATAACATCTTAGCTAACCAAAAATATAAAAGGATATTAAAAACTAATGATAGGAAGGCGTGTATTGAATTATACAAATATTAAATAAACAATACGTAGTTATCTAATTCATTTAAAATAAAGGAAACAACTGTTAAATTAAAAACTCTATGTGACAACTAGCTCAAAATATTGTAGCAGGAAAATTAATTTCTACTTGATTAAAAAAGGAGTACGTACCTATTTTAAAGTGTTTAAAAAATTTTTTTCGGATTTAAAATTATAATTTAAAATAAGTTAAGATTATTGTTATGCCAATACACATATAATATCTAATTTACATAAATTCAAATAAAATGCGAATATGATATTACATATTTACATATACGCATATTTCATGTGTAGTAACTGTCGGTTACACTCTACAGACTGGAAAACCTTCCTGTATACTCAATTACATTTTTCAATTAAGTATAGTAAAACAAAAATCTAACGTATAACACGAGAATTCCATTAAGACGTGATTTTTTTAAATTATTAATTACCACATTATATTTTTTTTCAAAGATATAAAGATTGCAATGCGTAATAATACTATCTCGATGGTTACTTAAAAAAAATCCAAAAAAATGAATACAAAGTTAACGACATTAAGTAGATTATGTTGTACACCGTAGTTATCGATTTTAACAGCCATACGCTAAATAAATAAATCGATTTTAACAAAAGATATTTTACTTTAATAATATGCAATGTTGTTAAAAGATCGGAAAATATATACATAGATACATTGTTTAGGAAAGTAGTAGGTAGAGGTTTTTTAGGGGAAGTAGTCTAAAAATTACGCTTTTTCTTGCAGAAAAAACACAAAAATGTATCTTTCTTAATTCTATAATTTTTTAGGAGCGGTGGGCTTCCTCTCATAAAATCTTTTTTTTAATATTCAAATTTTGAGTCAAAGTTTTTTTATTATCATTTTTTACCAGTAACTTTTAAGATTATCCTTTTACTTAAAGGAGAAAGCCCAGTGGAGTATTAATTAATATTATTAAAGATTTTGTCGTTTATTGGTACCTATTATAAATACATTTTTGTTCAATTAACTTAATGAGTTTATGTTTGAGAGTTAAATACCCACATTTATAGCAAATTGAAGCATGTCACATATTGAAAAAGACACCGTGTGTACGGTGAAGACGTCTCCTTGGTAGTTGTTATTTACTATTTACTACTCAATTAATGTTGTTTCCGTCAATTGTATACACTTATTCAACATCAAGATTTATTATTTCTTATGAATTATTACTAAAAAGTATGATATATTGACGGTACATTACGCATCGGTAAACAGCTATAAATTTTTTAGCAATTATTGTAAAGTGGTTTGAGCACACTTGAGAGCTGTCACGTGGATAAATAGTTATTTACGGGTTTATGTTGTTTAATAACTTAATATTTAATGCGTTGTGATCTCTATGATATTTTACTGGCCATAAAAAATAATTATTTATACGTAATTTGTTAAACACAATATAATGTTTTTTATCCATGGCCAATTCTCGATTGCATGGATATTTAAATGAACTTGGAAATTACTTTGTTAATACGGCTCTTAAAAAGTGGTACGTAGTTACAAAAAAAACAAAAATATTTACATGAAAGTGAATTCCACAATGTAAAGGCTTTATTCACATATGACAGTTCTAATTAGCGCGCTAAAAGTGATAAAGACCAATTTTAGAGGCATTTTTTAAAATATCTATATATTTTTGCTCGAGATTTTTTACATTTTTAAGATATTTTCAAAAAAGTTACTTTAGGAGTAGATTTTTTTAGGGGTTCAAAGACTTTTACCTCTCCTCATACATACATACATATGATCACGATTTTTTCCCGTAGGGGTAGACAGAGACCACTTGATACGGTTCTTACACACATCTTTCGCTTCCTCTACTTTCATCAGTGCTCTCATATATGCTCGTCGGTTGTTCGTACTCTTGACCTGGCCTTTCTTCAAAACAATAGTGATCTGATAAGGATATGTTTGCCGAGGTCGATCTTTACCGACTTCCGTCCATTCATACTCGCCTTGTAAATTTGTTTCAACAATCTTTCTTCCATCCTTTCTACGTGTCCAAACCATCTAAGCATTCCTTTATCTATCTTTGTAACCACATCTTCTTTTACACTACAGCGTTCTCTTATCTCACTATTCTTTACTTTATCCAAACGAGTTACTCCGGCTATACCTCTCAGACTACTCATCTCCGCAGCATTAATCCTATTTTCATGCTTCTTCTGTCAAATTAAACATTCACTACCATACATAAGTGTAGGAACCAACACACCTCTATGCTCAGTCAGACGTGCCTTTTTTATCACTCTGGTTTTCAGTCATGGTTTTTTTACCACAACTGCTGCCAAAACAATTATTTCGAAATGGGTGGGAAGAAAAATACTCACGTACTGGTCCGATATACCAGGGTTGACTTACTCGAAGGCGTTCTTACCTAAGCCCTCGAGAAACACAACTAAGCAGATCCTAGAATGGACCAGAAATGACCTGCGAATTTTAACGGGACTGCTTACAGAACACTGTCGTCTAAGATACCACCTCGAAAGGATAGATCTTAATCAGCAAACGGACTGTCGGTTTTGCTGCGTGGAAGACAAAACTGCTAAACATATGCTATGTTTATGTCCTGGCCTGGGAACAATAAGGTTCAACATATTTGGTTACACCAACCTAGAAGCTACCGATTTCAAGAAAATCTCACCCTATACAACCATAAACTTTGTGAAAGGGCTTAATTGTTAGGTGAACTGTAACAACTAGGGGTGAGCCACAATAGACCTACAAAAGATCGCAGTGGAGGAGCGACCACGCCCCACTCACATAATATATAACCTAACCTAACCGATCCAATTTAAAGCCCATATGGTTGACTGACTATTAATCTTCAGACAACGCAACGGTAACGTGTAGATTTTAAGGATTACCAATTTTCAAATGTTTTTAATAATATTTTTACCCTATATTATATTTTAATTATTCTAAGTCAATTGATTACTTTACAATACCTAATTACTGTAAATATGCAAAAGTTACCTTGATAACAAGTAGGTACCTATGAAAATGACAGCTATAAATTAGTGACATTTTTTTACTGAAATAATCAAAATGGTTTTCAGTGAAGAAGAAAAACTTTATTTGTTGCATACAAAAGAACAAAAATAAAATTGCAGCGAAAAGAGCATGCAGGGAGGTGTATCCAAATTGTCCAACATCACAAGAAAATCAGTTCAACATTTCCGATTCAATTACAAATGTGGGAAGAAATTATCGACATGCATTGACAATAATGGTGGACACATCCAAGTATTATTTAGTTTAGTTATATTTTAATTTTGTACATAAATCTGTTTTATCTATAGTGTATAAGTATTTGAAATTTTCCTTCTTTACTGTAACCCATTTTAATTATTCCATTAAAGAAATGTCATAATAGTTGTCATTTTTATAGTTTACAATAAAAATTTTAACTTTTTAATATTTACAGAACATAAATAAGATATTCGACGTTTAAAAAACCAAAAAACGTATAAAGTACGGGTAACATGGTTTATTTTTGAAATAAGGCAAAATAATCACTCCAAAATTTTATACCTACATGTAAATAGTCACGCCTTTTTCCCGTAGGGGTAGGCAGAGACTACTTCCTTTCACTTGCTACGGTTCTTACACACACTTTTGCTTTCTCTACTTTCATCATGGTTCTCATGCATGCTCGTCGGTTGTTGGTACTTTAGACCTGGCCTTTCTTCAAAACAATGTTGATCCGATCGAGATATGTTTGCCGAGGTCGACTAAACCGACTTGTCCATTTACACTCGCCTTATAAATTTGTTTCGTCAATCTTTCTTCATCCATCCTTTCTACGTGTCCAAACCATCTAAGCATTTCTTTATCTATCTTTGTAACCACATCATCTTTTACACCACAGCGTTCTCTTATATATACTGGGTACATATTATTAAATAAAAAAACAGTATTAAAGTAGCATTTATGTAAAATAAGTCAAAACATATCTAGAAAGAGATTGTGATCATGATAAAAACTATGCAATTACTACGACACTTTTCATCTCATTTTTTTATCTCTTTTTTAAACACCACCGTACTGGCGCTAGCATATCGACCTCATCGTTATCCATGAAAGCCAAGCTGCTTTAAAAGCACTGAGCTCCAACAAGATAAATTCAAAAATTGTGTGGAATTGCACCGAATCTCTAGAGTACCTTGGTGCGAACAACAGGGTGGCCTTTCTGTGGGTATCTGGGCACCAGGGGGTTACACCAACCTGGAATCTACCGATTAGGGTTGAGCCACAATAGACCTACTAAAAGTCGCAGTGAAGGAGCGACCACGCCCCACTTACTTGATACCTAACCTAACCTAACCTATCTAAGAAAAAGCCCATATGGTTGACTGACTATTAATCTTTAGACAACGCAACGGTAACGAGTAGATTTTAAGGATTACAAATTTTTTATTACTTATTAATTAATTAATTAATTATTTATTACCCTATATTGTTTTTTTATTATTTAAAGTCGATTATCTTACAATACCTATTTACTGTAAATATGCAAAAGTTACCATGATTTCAAGTAGGTACCTATGAAAATGACAGCTATAAATAAGTGACATTTTTTTACTGAAATAATCAAAATGGTTTTCAGTGAAGAAGAAAAACTTTATTTGTTGCATACAAAAGAACAAAAATAAAATTGCAGCAAAAAGAGAATGCAGGCTGTTGCATCCAAATTGTCCAACATCACAAGAAAATCAGTTCAACATTTCCGATTCAATTACAAAAGTGGGAAGGATTTATCGACAAGCATTGACAATAATGGTGGACACATCCAAGTTTTATTTAGTTTAGTTATATTTTAATTTTGTACATAAATCTGTTTTATCTATAGTGTATAAGTATTTGAAATTTTCCTTCTTTACTGTAACCCATTTTAATTATTCCATTAAAGAAATGTCATAATAGTTGTTGTCATTTTCATAGCTTACAATAAAAATTTTAACTTGAATATTTACAGTACATAACTAAGATATTCGATGTTTAAAAAACCAAAAACAGTATAAAGTACGGGTAACATGGTTTATTTTTAAAATGAAGCAAAATCATTACTCCAAAATTTTATACAGGGTATATATTAATAAATAAAATAAAACAGTATTGAAGTAGCATTAATGTGAAATTAGTCAAAACATATCTAGAAATAGATTGCGATCGTGATAAAGAATTATCCGATTACTACGACACTTATAATCTCATTCTTTTATTTTTTTTTGAGCACCACCGTACTGGCGCAAGCATATCGATCCTATCGTTATTTAATAAAAACCAGTCTGCTTTAAAAGCACTGAGCTTTAACAAGATAAATTCTAAACTTGTATGGAATTGCATCAAATCCCTAGAGTACCTTGGTCCGAACAACAGGGTGACCGTCCTGTGGGTACCTGGGCAACAGGGGGTGGAAGGAAACGAAAAAACCGACACCCTTGCAAAAGAGGGGGCCGAATCTGCGTTCACCGGACCAGAACCGGTTTTTGGAGTCACCACAAGTGCCGTCAAAACAATTACTTTGGACCGGGTAGGAAGAAAAATACTCACGTACTGGTCCGATATACCAGGGTTGACTCACTCGAAGGCGTTCTTACCTAAGCCCTCAAAAAACACAACTAAGCTGATCCCAGAATGGAGCAGAAATGACCTGCGAATTCTAACGGGACTGCTTACAGAACACTGTCGTTTAAGATACCAACTCGGAAGGATAGATAGATCTAAATCAACAAACGGACTGTCGGTTTTGCTGCGTGGAAGACAAAACTGCTGAACATATGCTATGTTTATGCCCCAGCATAGAAAAAATAAGGTTTAACATATTTGGTTACACCAACCTAAAACCTACCGATTTAAAAAAAAACTAACCCCATACAACTGTAAACTTTGTGAAAAGGGCAGAATTGTGCGGTGAAATGTAACATCTAGGGGTGAGCCACAGTAGACCTACAAAAGATCGCAGTGGAGGAGCGGCCACGCCCCACCAACATAATATCTAACCTAACCTAACCTATCTAATGAAAAGCCCATATGGTTGACTAACTATTAATTTTTAGACAACGCAACGGTAACGTGTAGATTTTAAAGATTACCAACTTTCAAATTTTTTAAATAATATTTTTACCCCATATTGTTTTTTAATTATTTAAAGTCTACTGATTACCTTACAATACCTTATTACTGTAAATATAAAAGTTACCATGATAACAAGTAGGTACCTATGAAAATGACAGCTATAAATAAGTGACATTTTTTTACTGAAATAATCAAAATGGTTTTCAGTGAAGAAGAAAAACTTTATTTGTTGCATACAAAAGAACAACAATAAAATTGCAGCAAAAAGAGCATGCAGGCTGTTGCATCCAAATTGTCCAACATCACAAGAAAATCAGTTCAACATTTCCAATTCAATTACAAATGTGGGAAGAATTTATCGACAAGCTTTGACAATAATGGTGGACACATCCAAGTTTTATTTAGTTTAGTTATATTTTAATTTTGTACATAAATCTGTTTTATCTATAGCGTATAAGTATTTGAAATTTTCCTTCTTTACTGTAACCCATTTTAATTATTCCATTAAAGTAATGTCATAATAGTTGTTGTTATTTTTATAGCTTACAATAAAAATTTTAACTTGAATATTTACAGTACATAACAGATATTCAATGTTTAAAAAACCAAAAACAGTATAAAGTACGGGTAACATGGTTTATTTTTAAAACAGGCAAACTGATCACTCCAAAATTTGATACATACATATAGTCACGTCTTTTTCCCATAGGGGTAGGCAGAGACTACTTCCTTTCACTTGCTACGGTTCTTACACACATCTTTTGCTTATTCTACTTTCATCAGGGTTCTCATGCATATTTGTCGGTTATTGGTACTTTTGACCTGGCCTTTTTTTAAAACAATGTTGTTCTGATCGATATATTTTTGTCGAGGTCGACCTCTACCGACTTGTCCATTCACACTCGCCTTATAAATTTGTTTCGTCAATATTCCTTCATCCATCCTTTCTATGTGTTCACATCATCTAAGCTTTCCTTTATCTATCTTTGTAACCACATCTTTTACACCACAGCGTTCTCTTATATATACTGGGTATATATTAATAAAAAAAAAACAGTATTAAAGTAGTATTTATGTAAAATTAGTCAAAACATATCTAAAAATAGATTGTGATCGTTATAAAAAATTATGCAATTACTACATTTTCCATCTCATTCTTTTATTTCTTTTTTGAGCACCACCGTACTGGTGCCAGCATATCGACCCCATCGTTATCCAATAAAAGCCAGGCTGCTTTAAAAGCACTGAGCTCCAACAAGATAAATTCTAAACTTGTATAGAATTGCATCGAATGTCTAGAGTATCTTGGTGCGAACAAAAGGGTGGCCCTGCTGTGGGTACCTGGGCATCAGGGCGTGAAGGGAAACAAAAAATCTGACACCTTTAAAACAGAGGGCCAAATCTGCATTCACTGGACCAAAACCGGTTTTTGGAGTCACCACAAGTGACGCCAAAACAATTATTTCGAACTGGACGGAGAGTAAAATACTCACGTACTGGTCTGATGTACCAGGGTTGGCTCACTCAAAGGCGTTCTTACCCAAGCTTTTGAGAAACACAACTAAGCAGATCCTAGAATGGAGCAGGATTGACCTGCGTATTCTTACGGGGCTGCTTATAGGACACTGTCTTGAAAGACGAAACTGCTAAACATATACTATGTTTATGCCCTGGCCTGAAAAGAATAAGGTTCAGCATATTTAGTTACACCAACCTAAAATCTACCGATTAGGGGTGAGCCACAATAGACCTACTAAAGGTCGCAGTGAAGAAGCGACCACGCCCCACTTACATGATACCTAACCTATCTAATAAAATGCCCATATGGTTGACTGACTATTAATCTTTAGACAACGCAACGGTAACGTGTAGATTTAAAGATTACAAATTTTTAATTAATATTACCCTATATTGTTTTTTAATTATTCAAAGTCGATTATCTTACAATACCTAATTAATGTAAATATAAAAAAGTTACCTTGATAACAAGTAGGTACCTATGAAAATGACAGCTATAAATAAGTGACATTTTTTTACTGAAATAATCAAAATGGTTTTCAGTGAAGAAGAAAAACTTTATTTGTTGCATACAAAAGAACAAAAATAAAATTGCAGCAAAAAGAGCATGCAGGCTATTGCATCCAAATTGTCCAACTTCACAAGAAAATAAGTACAACATTTCCGATTCAATTACAAATGTGGGAAGAATTTATCGACAAGCATTGACAATAATGGTGGACACATCCAAGTATTATTTAGTTTAGTTATATTTTAATTTTGTACATAAATCTGTTTTATCTATAGTGTATAAGTATTTGAAATTTTCCTTCTTTACTGTAACCCATTTTAATTATTCCATTAAAGAAATGTCATAATAGTTGTCATTTTTATAGTTTACAATAAAAGTTTTAACTTTTGAATATTTACAGTACATAACTAAGATATGCGACGTTTAAAAAACCAAAAACTGTATAAAGTATGGGTAACATGGTTTACTTTTAAAATGAGGCATAATGATCACTCCATAATTTTATACAGGGTATATTTTACAGTATAATCTTGCGGTTGGGCCTTTGGTATTGGCACCTATGTCACCCAGATCTTTTTATCCTTTGTGACTACCGTTGTGCCTTTAGGGCATCAGAATTCTAGTCCGCTGATTTTGGCAAACCTTAGGATTTTTTTTTTGGCCCTGTTTTTTTTAGATTGTTTGGATCCATAATCATACGGCCATAGGTTTGATACCTGTACCCCGCTAGCATCGGGCTGTGACACAGAATGTGTTTACTGCTCTCCTTCTTCTCTCCGCATAGTCAGCAATTTTTCTCGGCTGCCAGCTTAAGTTTGAAGAGGTGCACCATTAGTGCGATGTGTCCTGTGAGCAGGCCAAGCGTGCTGTTTAGTCTACTTCGGTCCATCGTACAGAGTGCATCAGCCATCTTATGGAGAGGTCTTTTCATCAGCTGTTTTGATGTTCTGCAGCCAGTATTTGCATCCACTGAGCAATATGTTCTTGTTCAAGGATTAGTTTCAATAAATGTTTGGCTTTGGCGATTAACAATCTGACCAACTGGCTTCTTGGTTCCACCACGGTCCCGTTTCTACCAGTTCATCAGCTACCTCGTTGCCGTTTATCCCTGTGTGCCCAGGAACCCATGTAAGAGTGACTTTGTTTACCGTCGCTAACTTAGTGAGTGCTTGCATGCAGTCCCACACCACCGATGATGTTGTGGTGTTTCTCACGAGGGCCCCGATGGCCGCACGACTGTCAGTGAGATTATCAATCTCACTGGTGGTCACTATGTTTTCTGTCAGGTGCGTAGCGCACCTGGGTATAGCATAGATCTCAGCCTAAAAGACCGAGGCGTATTTCTTCAGGGGTATGCTTTCTCTGTGATTGCAGGATGCTCCAAACATAACTGCCCCGTAGCTTCCCTGGTACCCTGATCGATTAGTGTACCATCGTTTCACTCCTGGGCTGATCAATGGTGTTTTCTTCAACCAGTCTTCTCTGGTTGGTATTTTTGTTTTATAGTTTTTCCCTATTAAGGCCTTTTTTAATTTTTGTCCGATTTTATTGTGAAGGGCTTCGATCTTGGTGTGACCAATTCCGTTGCTACAGGGTATATATTAATAAATAAAAAAAACAGTATTGAAGTAGCAATAATGTAAAATTTGTCAAAACATACTTAAAAATAGATTTTGGTCGTGATAAAGAATTATACGATTACTACGACACTTTCCATCTCTTTCTTTAATTTTTTTTTGAGCACCACCGTACTGGCGCCAGCATATCGACCCCATCGTTATTCAACGAAAGCCAGGCTGCTTTAAAAGCACTGAGCTCCAACAAGATACATTCTAAACTTGTATGGAATTGCATTGAATCACTAGAGTACCTTGGTGCAAACAACAGGGTGACCCTTCTGTAGGTACCTAGGCAACAGGGGGTGGAGGTAAACGAAAAATCCGACACCCTTGCAAACCAGAGGTCCGAATCTGCGTTCACTGGACCAGAACCGGTTTTTTTCACCACAACTGCTGCCAAAACAATTATTTCGGACTGGGTGGGAAGAAAAATATTCACGTACTGGTCCGATATACCAGGGTTGACTCACTCGAAGGCGTTCTTACCTAAGCCCTCCAGAAACACAACTAAGCAGATCCTAAAATGGAGCAGAAATGACCTGCAAATTCTAACGGAACTGTTTACAGGACACTGTCGTCTAAGATACCACCTCGAAAGGATAGATCTTAATCAGCAAACGGACTGTCGGTTTTGCTGCGTGGAAGACAAAACTGCTAAACATATGCTATGTTTATGTCCTGGCCTGGGAACAATAAGGTTCAACATATTTGGTTACACCAACCTAGAACCTACCGATTTCAAGAAAATCTCACCCTATACAACCATAAACTTTGTGAAAGGGCTTAATTGTGAGGTGAACTGTAACAACTAGGGGTGAGCCACAATAGACCTACAAAAGATCGCAGTGGAGGAGCGACCACGCCCCACTCACATACTATATAACCTAACCTAACCGATCCAATTTAAAGCCCATATGGTTGACTGACTATTAATCTTCAAACAACGCAACGGTAACGTGTAGATTTTAAGGATTACCAATTTTCAAATGTTTTTAATAATATTTTTACCCTATATTATATTTTAATTATTCTAAGTCAATTGATTACTTTACAATACCTAATTACTGTAAATATGCAAAAGTTACCTTGATAACAAGTAGGTACCTATGAAAATGACAGCTATAATTAAGTGACATTTTTTTACTGAAATAATCAAAATGGTTTTCAGTGAAGAAGAAAAACTTTATTTGTTGCATACAAAAGAACAAAAATAAAATTGCAGCGAAAAGAGCATGCATGGAGTTGTATCCAAATTGTCCAACATCACAAGAAAATAAATTCAACATTTCCGATTCAATTACAAATGTGGGAAGAATTTATCGACAAGCATTGACAATAATGGTGGACACAACCAATTATTATTTAGTTTAGTTATATTTTAATTTTGTACATAAATCTGTTTTATATTTAGTGTATAAGTTTTTGGAATTTTTCTTCTTTACTGTAACCCATTTTAATTATTCCATTAAAGAAATGTCAAAATAGTTGTCGTTTTTATAGCTTACAATAAAAATTTTAACTTTTGAATATTTACAGTACATAACTAAGATATTCGACGTTTAAAAAACCAAAAACAGTATAAAGTACGCATAACATGGTTTATTTTTGAAATAAGGCAAAATGATCACTCCAAAATTTTATCTATACATATAGTCACGCCTTTTTCCCGTAGGGATAGACAGAGACTACTTCCTTCCACTTGCTACGGTTCTTACACACACTTTTGCTTTCTCTACTTTCATCAGGGTTCTCATGCATGCTCGTCGGTTGTTGGTACTTTAGACCTGGCCTTTCTTCAAAACAATATTGATTCGATCGAGATATGTTTGCCGAGATCGACCTTTACTGACATGTCCATTTACACTCGCCCTTTAATTTTGTTTCCTTTATCTTCCTTTATCCATTCTTTCTACGTGTCCAAACCTTCTAAGCATTCCTTTATCTATCTTTGTAACCACATCTTTTTTTATACCACAGCGTTCTCTTATATATACTGGGTATATATTAATAAATAAAACAAAAAACAGTATTAAAGTAGCATTTATGTAAAATTAGTCAAAACATATCTAGAAATAGATTGTGATCATGATTGAAATATTATGCAATTACTACGACAGTTTCCATCTCATTCTTTTATCTCTTTTTTGAGTACCACCGTACTGGCGCCAGCATATCGACCCCATCGTTATCCAATAAAAGCCAGGCTGCTTTAAAAGCACTGAGCTCCAACAAGATAAATTCTATACTTGTATGGAATTGTATCGAATCTCTAGAGTACCTGGGCACCAGGGGGTTACACCAACATGGAAAATACCGATTAGGGGTGTAAATGTGCAAAAGTTACCATGATAAGTAGGTACCTATAAAAATGACAGCTATAATTACGTGACATTTTTTTACTGAAATAATCAAAATGGTTTTCAGTGAAGAAGAAAAACTTTATTTGTTGCATACAAAAGAACAACAATAAAATTGCAGCAAAAAGAGCATGCAGGCTGTTGCATCCAAATTGTCCAACATCACAAGAAAATCAGTTCAACATTTTCGATTCAATTACAAATGTGGGAAGAATTTATCGACAAGCATTGACAATAATGGTGGACACATCCAAGTTTTATTTAGTTTAGTTATATTTTAATTTTGTACATAAATCTATTTTATCTATAGTGTATAAGTATTTGAAATTTTCCTTCTTTACTGTAACCCATTTTAATTATTTCATTAAAGAAATGTCGTAATAGTTGTTGTCATTTTTATAGCTTACAATAAAAATTTTAACTTTTGAATATTTACAGCACATAACTAAGATAATCGATGTTTAAAAAACCAAAAATAGTATAAAGTACGGGTAACATGGTTTATTTTTGAAATGAGGCAAAATGATCATTTCAAAATTTTATGCAGGGTATATATTAATAAATAAAAAAAAACAGTATTTAAGTAGCAATAATGTGAAATTAGTCAAAACATATCTAGAAATAGATTGTGATCATGAGCCTACAACCTTTAGATTGAAAGTCCTAGGCTCGTCCCAATGAGACATCGTAAGATAAACATATAAAAATGTTCTAAATGCATAAAAAAAAACAATAAACCAGTATTTTTAAGAGGATTGTGATGGTGATCGAAATCACCATTTTTTTGCCCACATCAAGAATTCACTTGGTATTGCGATATAGACAACTAGCAAATAATAATAAAGTTCAATTGAAGTAGGTATTGCATGCCGTAACCGGATGCTAGCTTTGAATAATCGTGATCCAACCATGCCACGCATAGGTTAAGGTTGTTTTCAACGTTCCAGGCTACAATGGACGGAAGGATATAAATATTCTTGTCGTTGTTGCTATTCGCAAACAGGCTCCTTTTATTGTACTACCTTACTGACCGCTCACTTTCTAGTTTCTAGGCCAGTAAATGAAAACAACAAATTACAACAAAAAATCCTAAACACAAAAAAAGGTTTACTACGTCACAAATGCCTTTGCACTTTGGCATTGTCACCTAAACATTTTTGTTTATAGCTAATTTATTCCCCGTCTGCAAATATTGTATTATAGGTATACAAAAAAAAAACTAAACGAAATAAAACTATAATTTCCATCTAAAGGATATTAAGTACAATCCGCTCTCTCCCAGCACCAAAATAGTAAATAGACTAATATAAAAAGCGGCATATCAATGGATATGTGCGCAGCGTCAATACTGTACATATTATTATAAATATTACTTAATGTATGCACGATTTTCGGAATTATAGGCAGATTGTAATAAAATTGAGATGTCAATGATACTGATAACCATTTATCACATTTTATTAATTTTTTAAACTTTGTATTCAACTGCTTTCTTTTATTTATATAGTTTGCATTAAATGCAACTTAAAATTTAATTAAATCAAAAGACTGGTCTATTTAAGAGATAGAAGAATGGCTGAAATCTTCGCAACTACTCGAGACCGACAATCTTTTGTTTTAAAACTGAATTCGTTACACTTGACCCAATAACTCTTATGCAATTTATACAATTTATTTCACTATTATTATTTTTTTTTAATAGCTCATATTATTTTCAAAGAAAATTATAACTATTATTTGTTGGTTTTCAACAACAGGCGGTAAGTAGATATCATTTTCGAGATCGCCTAATTGGATTGAGAATTTAAATGATTTAAAATATTATCAGCCGCTTAAATTTAAAATATTTAATCCCCTAAAAAAACTTTTCAATTTTGTAAAAGTCCTGGATATTCTTGTGCACTCGAAGAAGCCATTTTTTTAAACTTACCTATAAAATTTTTTAAGCGTCATTAAATTTAATAGTCTTACAGTGTACTTTTTTCTGTAGTATAAAACATCTTCGTTATCTTCTTGTAAACCTATGCCACCTGCTATTTGCGGATGACATTGTCTTGATTTCCGACTGTACAAATAAAGCCCAAAAAATGTTACAAAGACTGAACGCTGCCTCTAAACAGATGGAACTGAAAATTAATATCTCTAAAACTCAAGTGATAACAAACCTAGTAATTGACGGCGGAATATATGTCAACGAGAAACAACTTGAGGGAACAACTAACTACAAATACCTAATTCACGAAATACGTTTAAGTCGCGACAACCAAACGTGCGAACTTACTAGCCGCATGAGCTAACATGGACCGCCTATGGACGACTCAGACATGTTTTTAAAAGAGCACTTCCGATATGTTTAAAGAGAAAAGTGCTCAATCAATGCGTACTGCCTGTTCTGACATATGGTGCGGAAACCTTACATTAACGAAGAAAACAGCGAACAAGATAAGAACTACTTAAAGAGCAATGGAAAGATCAATGTTGGGGTTATCTTTGAGAGACAAAGTACCGAATACCGAAGTGCGAGCTAGAGCAAAAGTCACAGACGCATTGGAGAAAATAACTACCTTGCAGTGGAACTGGGCAGGACACGTGGCAAGGATGAACAATGATCGTTAAAGAAGAAAAATAACAGAGAGGAGACCAAGACAACATGCATTTAGGAGCAGAGGCCGTCCTTCGATCAGATAGCATGATGACTTAAGAGTATCCACACTAACTGGATGCAGATGGCTCAGGATAAGGAGATATGATATGACCTACAACTTTTTAAAAAGCGTGTCCACAATCATTTCCTTTCTATAATCCCTTCCCCTTCTAATAGTCGCAGTGCGGGTCGTCCGCGGCCCACACGATAGGTCTACCCTTTTTGCGACTATTTTCATAAAAAAAAAAAAAATGTGGAAGCGAATAAAGTCCAACAGTGGACTTTAGCGGCTGGTTGATTGTTTGATTAATTGACAAAATTAACGCAACAATATAAAATTATCTGTAGTAATATCACAAGAGAGTAAGAATAAATTGAAAATAATTTGACAGATTTTAAAAAAGTTTGAGAAATGGCCTAGAGAGTAAAAATAAGCTTTTTTTTGCAGAGGTGAAAAAAATCCTTTACGGAGAGGTTATGAGTCTGAAAGCTCAAGGTCTACTGTGAAGCTGCTCTGACTATAACAGGTCTGCTCACTTAAAACTCCACCCCTATTCAGATCCGTCTGGCTATTGCCTCCGGTGACACTTAGGCCTGTTCTTCTTCTTGTGCCTTATCCTCAGTGGACGTTGGCGATTACTATGACCCATCTGATTTTATTGGCTGCAGCCTGATATAGATCCATAGATGTCATTCCTGTTTATTGTCTTAGATTTCTCAGGCACGATATTCGTCGTCTTTTGCCGTTAAGCTTGCCCTGCATAATAGGCTATATTTCTGGTTTCGCATAACATGTTCGAAGTATGAAAGTTTGTGTTTCTTGATTACGTTTAAAACCTCTTTTTGTTTTCTCATACGCTGTAGGACGGCTTCGTTGGTTACGTGGTAAATCCATGATATTCTAAGCATGCGTCTGTAGCACCACATCTTAAATGCTTCCAAACGATTAAAAGCTATTTTAATCTTCTCAATTCGGATCTTAATTTCATCTATTTGTTCCCATTTGTTGTTAAGAAATGTGCCCAGGTAGTTTATCGATGTCACCGTTTCCAGTTGAGAGCCGTTTGCGTAAAACTGGCCATCAATATCTTGTTTGCTTATTATCATAGCCTTTGTTTTATCTGTGTTTGGGCGCATGTTGTAGGTTTCGCAAACTTTTGTTACTCTGTCTATTAGTTTCTGGAGACCCTCAACTGTGTCTGCAATTAGGACTGTGTCGTCAGCGTACCTTAGATTATTAATAAGTACGCCGGTTAGTAAAATGCTGTCTGTAATTCCTTGGCGTACTTCAAACTCTTTAGAGAGCACATTCTCCACCCGAACACGAGCCTTTTGTTTCCAGTAAAAATTAGATTTACATCGCATGCTCTTTGTATTAAAACATTAAGGCTGGATCCACACTATAAGGTCGATCACGGTTCGTTCGCGGTCCGATCTCGGTCTGGTAAAATATTATTAAATGAAAAACAATGTGTGTATTCATACTATCCGTAACAGTCAAGTCCCGGTCGATAGTATGAATACACACATTGTTTTTCATTTAATAATATTTTACCAGACCGAGATCGGACCGCGAACGAACCGTGATCGACCTTATAGTGTGGATCCAGCCTAAGGCTTAACAATGCTTCCCGTGTTCCGAGTCCGTTCCTAAATCCAAATTGTGTCTCTTCGATATGTTCTTCGAGTTTGGGATAATTACGTTCATGTATGACTTTTAGGAATGTTTTTAGAACGTGACTCATTAGACTAATGGATCTGTAGTCTTTGCACAGCGAATTCTAACGGGTCTGCTCACAGAACATTGTCGTCTAAGATACTACCTTATAAGGATAGATCTGAATCAACTAACGCACTGTCGGTTTTGCTGCGTTTAAGACAAAGCTGCTGAACACATACTATGTTCATGCTACTGCTTAGGAAAAACAAGGTTTAACACATCAACATATCAACCCCACAGTAGCTTCAAAGTTAACTGTTCGAAAATTAGATAGGCTAAACAGGTAACAATAGTTAAAGATAGTTTATGATATAAAAAGACCACATAAGCACACTGAGTACTTTAAGGAAAACTAAGGAATTTTAACAAAAAGGGAGCCTAACAATACTGAATCCACCCCTGGGCCAACATTGGGTGCTGCTAACTATAGTAGAATAATTTATTATAGCAGATAACCTTAATAAAATTGCAAGTCACTATTAACTACTTATTTAAAGGATTTTTTAAGTTTAATTTATTATAAGGAAATCGTTTAGTAATAATTATTAAAAACAAAATACACCATGTAAATTACTTACAATTATAAATTTTGTTTATACCAACGCAGCTAATTATTATCCTATAATTGTATACAATAACATGGATTAAAATAAAAAAGAATTAATGTTTAAGCATCAAAGCACTTAGATAATGCTGCTGCTGAGGTACTAAGAAATATAAGTCTCGTAAACTTTTTCATCGAGTCGAATGTTGCCTGTGACAAAAATAACAACATTTTGAACATTTTCTTTTAAGTTTATGGTTTTAGTGTTTTGTTTAAAATGTTGCATTATTAGTTTATGACTAACGTTAAATTAAGTATTGCAGGATATTTTTTTAAATTGGTTTATTTATTGTTATTAAACCACAATACGAAGGAAGTTGTGCGTAGGAATAAAATCTTGAATTAAATATACAGTGTTCCAGTAAAATTTTAAAAGAAAAAGTTATTGTTATTCTGCTTCTTTTAGAGAACATAAGGTCTTTATAAAACGTTAAAATTAAAAATTTATATTAATTAAAACAACTAAGACATGGCGATAGAACAATCCAACCAAGACATGCGGTATAAGGAATCTTATAATAAAAAAAAAAGATTTTCATTACTAGTTTTTAAAATACATTGATTCTTGGATATTTTAAAATGTTTTGTTACTTCTATTCTTTTTAGTAATTCTGAGGAATTACATTAAAGAAGTCGTTAAAGCATGTTGATGTACATACAGGGTGGCCAACCGAAAATGAAAAAGATCCATTTGCAGAATTCTCGTCAACATTGTTGAAATACGCTCGGACCCGTCGATTTTTAATTAAAGGGGGACACTCTTTTCCGGTATTTTTGACTTCACTACTTTCAACCCCAAGCGAGGGTAAATTTTTTTAAATGGCATTGGGGGTCGAATAAGATGTCTTTTGACTCTGCTCTGACAATTCTCTTTACAATAGTCTTTAAATTTTACATTTCCTCCCAATAATGTTAAATGTTAAAATTCCAATTATTTTAGTTGCTTACTTACTACTTAATTGATTAAATGTTCAAACTGATGACCGCCCGCTTTCATACAATAATAAAAATTTTGTTCAAAACGTTCACGCACATTCCGAAAAATTTCCGGAGTAATTCGACGACACTCGTCAACGATTCTTTGACGCAAATCTTCCAACGACGCTGGTTGTGTTTTATAGATTTTACTTTTCAGATGTCCCCACAAAAAAAAATCGAAGGGCGATAAATTTGGCGATCGCGGAGGCCATTTAATGCTGCCTCTTCTTCCAATCCAATGCCGTGAAAAACGTTGATCTAAATACTGACGAAGAATCGCCGCATAATGCAAAGGAGCACCGTCCTGTTAAAAATAAAAATGATCTTCGTCATACTGTGGATTATTTTCAAATACATATCAGTCAAGGCAGGGTCAATAGCGTCTGCCAGTAATTGCAAATACATTTCGCCAGTCAAATTGCCTGGTAGAAAAAAAGGAGCCTCCAGTCTGTCACCGCGAATGCCAGACTATACATTTAATTTTTTCTGTTGCTGTGTATGCACCTCGTGAAAAACTCTTGCTTTTGAAGCGGAATCGTGCTTGTTTCCAAATAAGTTTCACATTTAAAATCTAATTTCTCAATAAGTAATAGGCGGAATTTTTAAATTTAAAAACCATTGTATAAAGAATTGTAAGAGCTTTTAAAAGACATCTTATTCAACCCTCAATGCCAATTAAAAGTTCCTTCACTTGCTTGGGGTTGAAAATAGTGAAGTCAAAAATACCGAAAAATAATGTCCCCCTTTAATAAAAAATGAACGGGTCTGCTGAGCGTTTTTCTAAAATGTTGACGAGGTTTCTGCAAATGGCTCTGTTTCGTTTTCGGTTGGCCACCCTGTATGTTTAATAACTAAAAATTTTTGTTATGTAGTCGTGGCTTTGGGTAAACAATGCATGCGGTTTGAAACCAATTTAATTGTAACAACTAACAGAAATATTTGCCATTGAACTATTTAGGTAAAGCAATATTAAAATTTCCTTGTTTAGCCCATTCTTTCATTTAATTATGTAAAAAGCAAGAGCTAAGTTTTATTTAATTACTACTGTTACTTAATGGATTGTAAACGCAAATCGACTTCTTAATTGTTAAATAATTATATTTTCTACATAATAACCTTTGACTCTTTCTTATAATACACCATCAAATGTTCATGATTATTAATCTTTATCATTAGCCACATGCCATAGGACGATTATTTAGCGGTGTAGCCTTGAGGAAATACCTTCCTTCAAGATTAATTATTTAGAAGGTATTAATAGTTTAATGGTTTTCCTAGTTCGCAATTTTACGAATTTATGGAAATGAAAATGAGAAATTTATTATTATTGAATTGCATAAATGTACTGTTTGTAGCAATGTTAAGAAATTTAATGAGATGTTGACAAAAACTATATAAGTATAAAGAATCTCTTACGGCTTTCTTACTATTCTATGTAATATTTACTGGCTAATAATGTGATTGACACATTTTTATAACTTTATTTTTGTTTTTTAAATTTTTTTTAATATTTTTTAGTACATTTATTAGTAATGCTTTAATGTTTTTATCCTCACGTGCTATTTTAAAATTTGGCAAATAGCAACAATTTATTTCATTATAATTGAACATCTATATTCTTTCTCCAATGCTATTTTGCAACAAATTGTATTTACGAATTACTTATTTTCATACCTTTTGCTTTAATTGCCTAGGAAAGAACTTTTATTAGAAATTTTAAGTATACTCTACTACCTCGCGAATACTATTATCTTGATAAGTACAAAATAGGTCAGCGGATTTATCAGCAGGCTGATTTTAGAGGCGGCAAATATTTGGGGCCCAATTTTTTTTTTAAATGTTTTGTTAGAAACGTTTATAACTTTACTAAATTCTCTTTTTTTTTAATTATTTGCATGCGCAATAACTACGTTTACCAAATGTACAATATTGTGTAAGTAGCATACATTACCCCGCTTTCTCAGTTGTACATGATGAGTTTTGATTAGCTCAGAAATATACCCAAAAACTATTTCTTGTGCAATTTTAACCAAATGTTTGGAAAGTAAAAATAATCTAGGAACTAACATTTGTACAGGTTAGGGCAGCAAAAATTTAACAGCCTACACTTGGGAAATGTGTAAATCCGCCACTGCTTGAGGTCAATACTGTTTTATGCATATTTTGCTTATTTTATTATGCAATGCATCTCTTTATTTGTTCAAAACAAAAAACGTAACAATGCAAGGTATCTTTGGTGAGGATCTTTAATTGCAATATTATGTTTATAACGAAAACTTGACAGGAAACCGCTAAAAGTTTTAATAATATCCCTACTGAATTTATTTTAAGGCAATAAATGTGCGCAAAACCATATGGCATATTTCAACGGTTACACCTTTAAGATAAAACTATAATCAAATATAAATCGTAGTTTGTCTAAGTGGGCACTGTAGCCTTAACTCGTAGTAAAAAACATTACCAATCGATACCTTTTTTTGAAAGATAGATAGAAAGATCCTTTTACTTTGTAGGATGCTTAATTAAGACAATGTATTTGTTTATAGTTAAAGCGTCTGTTCTTTATATCGTCTAAAAAGTTCTATGTGCCATTTTCATTATCTTTACGAAGCGGTAACAGATCTTTCTATTTTCTTCTGCAACTCCTGTGAATTTTACTTTGAACAACTGTCCTTTCAAGTATCCTCTGCAGCGGTGCCAATTATTAAATCATGCAGCTTAAGAACTTTTTATGTTAAATTTTTCAAGTGATGTTTTTTCGATTTTCTGCAATTTTAAATCCATACGAACAAATAAACACAAACATACATTAAAAACTCACCATTTAAAGATCTTTTGCCATTACCCTTTTAAAATATTGTATTGCTCTTCGATTAGTCATTGCATTAATTTTATGATGTTACGATTTATCGAGCGGATATCAATAGAATCGAGACAGTTTAAAAAAGATTTTAAAGGTGATTTTATACTGGGATATCGGAGAAAAGACTAAAGATATTTTAACATTTTAAATGTATTAACTTTGGAACATCAATGAGCTAAAATAGATTTAAGATCTCCATTGAGCTAGACATTTTTTAAATTTAAATGTCAGTCTTACAAGAATTTTTAAATTGGTCCTGGTTCCTTATCACAGTACGAACCATAATCAAATTAAGTTAATTACACGGGTAGTTAAATAAGCAAATAAAAATTGGGGCATAACAAATGGGGCGCTGCATAATTTTATGAAACGCCAAAACGTGAACACGACTGACTGTACACAAAGAAGTGCTGGTCCCTACACTTTGATGAGAAACATGAAAGTTGGATCAATGCTTTGATGATGAGCAGTCTGAGAATTACAGCTGAAGTTACTGATAAATAAAGTGAGGAATAGTGTAGTGACAAAGGTAGATAAAGGAATGATAGGATGGTTTGGATACGTAGAGAGGATGGATGAAAGAAGATTGAGGAAGCAGATTTATAAGGCGAGTGTGAATGGTCAAGTCGGTAAAAGGTGAACGTATCTCGATCAGATCAATATTGTTTTAAAGAAAGGCCTGGTCAAGAGTACCAGCAACCGACGAACCTGTATAAAAGCGCTAATAAAAGTAGGAGAAGCGAAAGACGTGTGTAAGAAATATAACGAGTGAAAAGAAGTGGTTTCTGCTTAACCCTACGTGACTATTTATATGTATGATATATCCACACATTCATTTAAAAATTAAATGAGGCTCATTAATAAGTTGATTATGATTTTAGGATAAACGGAACTTGCACGAAATGGTTTAACATCGAAAAGGGTGTGAGACAGGGATGTGTGTGACTTCGCCATGGCTGTTTAACTTATACATAGACGATTGTTTAAAAGATTTGAAAGATAGTGCGTAAGGATTTAAAATAAATGATTTGATCGTCAAATGCCTTCTTTACGCCGATGATCAAGTCATATTAGTGTCATCTGAAGAGAAGTGATGGTTAATGTTATGCATGATGCCCTGAAAATCAAAGGAATAAAAATAAATGTAAACAAAACGAAAGTAATGGTTTTTGAAAGAGAAGAAAGCATAACAAACTGTGAGGTTCTGATTAAGGGAGAAAGAGTGGAACAAGTAAATGAGTTTGTGTACTTGGGTTCAAAATTTACGAGAGATGGAAAGTATGTTAGTGACATTGAGCGAAGAGTGTTGGCAGGAAAACAAATGAATGGGGCACTACATAGCTTTATGAGCAGCCAGAAAGTGTCAAAAAAGGCACGTCTGGCTGTGCATAGAGGTGTATTGGTTCCTACACTTATGTATGGTAGTGAATGTTGGGTTTGACAGAAGAAGCATGAAAATAGGATTAATGCTGCGGAGATGAGTAGTCTGAGAAGTATAGTCGGAGTGACTCGGCTGGATAAAGTAAAGAATAGTGAGATAAGAGAACGCTGTGGTGTAAAAGAAGATGTGGTTGAAAAGATATAGGAATGCTTAGATGGTTCGGACACGTAGAAAGGATGGATGAAGGAAGATTGGACAAGTCGGTAGAGGGCGACCTCGGCGAACATATCTCGATCAGATCAACATTGTTTTGAAGAAAGGCCAGGTCAAGAGTACCAAAAATCGACGAGCAAGTGAAAGGAAGAGTGGTCTTTGCCTATCCCTACGGAAAAAGGCGTGACTATTACTATGTATGTATGATTTTATTTGTTAGGTAAATTAAAATAACAAAATAAAATAAAAAAATTAAATGATTTTTTTGTTTTCCCTTTGTGTTTTTTTTTGTGTACATGCCAGGATACCGAATTGTGCATTTCTGACCGACCACCAAGTATTACGGTTTATTTTTTAGTTTATCATATAACATTAATTAAGAGAGATAAGAATGTGAGAAAACTGCAAGACTACACATTTACATTAAAGTGATAAATAACGGATTTACAGAAGTTATTGTTTTTACAAAAAGACAGGTATTCAAAATTTTATTAATAATAAAAAAATATCTAACGGTAATTTAAAGTTCATTTACTTGAATCGTAAGGTATTTTTGTTTGGTAACCATCGATTTCAACATTTCTGCACAATTTTTCCTATAAGTAAGTAGAAAGTGCAATAAACTATTTCGTGCAATCACCGGTTTTGGGATAAAAGTTCAATTTAAATAAGTTTTAATTAACTAATAAAAAAACATTGCTGGAAACGTCCAATTAAACGACTTTCTTGCGCTATTGTTTCGAGGATCTAAAATGTTAACGTTATAAATACACACAAAAATAGATGTAACTAATTATTTAGGAACACCGAGTGATCTTTGAAATTAAGACAATTTAAAACAAATAAGGTTCTTGTAAAATGTTTTTATATAACTAATTTACTAACATTTTACAATGAAAAAACTGTTCAGCGCACTTAATATTATTGTTGGAATGCGACATTTTTGCCATTGTTATGAGTTATCAAGGTTTAAGCCGCGAAGTTGTCGCGAACTCAATTATTTTAGTGTTTTTTATTAAATTTACTTACAAAATATTTAAATAAATCCGACAACGTCTCCTATTTTTTAAAAGAGGCACCAAGGATCCTGTGGGCACCTCGATCTAAAGATCTTACGTACCATAGGACATTTACTCACCTGAAAAAAAAATTATTGAAATAAAAAATTTAAAAAATTTAACTTTTTGTAAAGTAGATTACTATTTTTAAGAATTTGATCAGCTTTTAAAGCTTATCTACAAGGAAGTTGGGCAGTAAAAGCCTGTCGATAATTATCAAAAAAAATTGAAATTAAATTTAAATACTTACACTTGTCTAAGAATCGGATAATTTTTTAACCTTTATATTTTTTTAATCATATCTAGTAAATCTTTATAAAATTTAAGACAGGTTTGACAATCGCAAATTAAAAATTCAGGAAAAAATTGCAAAAATAACGTTTATTCACCAAAAAAGTAACAAAAACAAATCTTAGATAATGAAAACAATTTTTAGTATCGGGTATTCCCACTTCTGGCTCTATGACAGCTCCTATTTGTTCTGGAACGCTTGTTATCAAATTCCTAATAAACTCTATATGTCCCAGCTCATCTAGGTTGATTGGAGCAATATTACGAGATCTTATGCACCGTTCTAGATAGTCCAAAACATGTTCTAAATGGTTTATAAATCTGAATGACCTGCTGTCACTTTAAAACTTTAATATCAACTTTATAAAGATACTCAGTTGTTATTCCAGCAACGTGCGGACAAGCGTTATCATGCATGCAATTTACATTAATAACATGAATAAACAGTGCTATATTTTCTTCAAGAACTTCTCTAATATACTTATCAGCTACGAAATACGGTCAACTCTGCGTGACCTTTAAAACATATGCTTTCCCATACCGTAACAGAGCTCTAATTCCAACTTTCCTTAACATATTCCTTACAAAATTTAGGCTTATTTCGACATTACGGTTTTAGGAGAAATTATTTTGCAGTTGATGTGCTGTAATATGACATTCTCACAGAGCCTGTAGACGTAAATAACCGTCATCTGCAGGTACAACTTGAGACTGATCTTATATGGTAACTCCCAGTTTCACTGTAACTTCTTAATGTTCTAAATACGTTTGATTGGTTAACACCAATAATTACTGCTGCTATCTTCCATCTTCACTTAAGATCACAATTTACGCTACTCGTTCTGCCGTCAAATTACCCATTTTTATCCAAATGTACTTTTTTAATGACACTATAAACAAATATCTGCGCCAACTAATTTTTAAACAGAAATAGCAGAACGAATATTTGGTGCATTTTTCTTTTTGTTTTTTAACATATAAAGCAGACTATACACGTACAATAATATTTTATGTTAATATTTATCTCACGATTTCAAACTTTTTATAATTTTTAAAATTATACAATAGCTACTTTTTGTAACAAGTGTATTAAAAATCATCACTTTGTATCTATTCAACAAGTATTTATTTGTATTTTTTTATTGATACATATAGAATGGCAGGGTATGAAATTATTTAGATATAAATACAAATTGTGCGGTCGGGAGACCCGTTCTTTAAGTTTTTTCTCCAACTCCGAATGTAATTCGAAATGAAATCTGTATGTTTAAATTTTTATTTTATATTATTTTTTCAAGGCAAATAATCTAAAGGAACGAATTAAATCAGAAAGTTTCATTCAATATTGCAATTTGTGGGAGTGATTTCATGAAATGTAACAGGAAGTCGCGGAAGCACGCGCTATTTGATTTGACGAATGAGCGCGCGGTGGTAGAGTTGGACATCAGATAGTCGTCAACCAATTTTCTGCATAAGCTATATAAATAAATATTTACTGTTGATAATAAGTCTCAATAAAGTGCAGTTCATTGATAAAAAATTCAAGTAAGTAATAATAAATAATTATTCGAATAACATATTTCAGTATTTAGCTTTTTAAATTATGAGGTTGATTTCCGTCACTCCTAGTGTCAATTAAATAAAATACAATTTTCATTAAAAAAAATTATTTTTTGTTATGAAAAATAATTTTAAACAATACCTGACCCATTTTTTTCAGAATATAATTTTAAAATTGCTTATTACTAAGGTGAGATGTCAAATGTTACACATCATATGCGACTTCTGTAAGGCTCGCCCGCTTTATTTTTATTCTGCCGGAATTGTTGTTGGCGTTGAGCATTGGTTTTCGGTATTTTATTTTCTTTCATTCCAAAATATAGAGTTAGTTTAAAAATGTCATACAAAGCTGTGACATTAATTTATTTTTTGACAGTGACATTAATTTTCTCATCAGTAATTTTATTTCTATGTTAAGAATTATTTATTACTTTTTAGTTTGATTAACTTTAAAAGCGTGTTTTTTAGTTTTTTATTTAAACTATAATTTATTTTTCGCTTTTTAGTTTGATTTTTTTCACTCACTAAAAAAATGTATGTATTAAATGGTAAAAGCACAAAAAGAATACATCGGTCGGGAATCGAACCCGCGTGGCAGGCGAGCGTTCTACCACTGAACCACCGATGCATTTCGTTACGTGACGATTCCTACTAAATCGCACTACCCTTAAGCCACGTAAAAGGAACTTCGTTTCAAAACGAGTCTATATTTTTCTAGAAGTAAATTAAACTAAGGCAAACTTTTTTCAGAGAATTGACTGTAGGGAAGTCAGTCGTCTAGTACTTGATCAAATACCTTTGAGAAACCATGAGTAAAATTTAATATTCAGTATTTTTTAAGGGCCTTATCCGTTGCTGTTAGATACGTACTAATTAGAGTGGCAATAATTTAAATATATAACAAACCGTTTTAATTATTTTAATTTATTTAAAATTATGCACAAAACGAGTTTTCATTATGTCAAGAGAGTTTTTGGTCGCAACGTATTTCATGCATAAAATTTCATTTTTAAATTTACGTTAAATCACTTATTTTCGCTTTCATTTATGTGGGTAAACAATTATCATATTAAATTAAAGATAATTTTCGAACATGGCAGTATATCTGCCATAAGGACTGCTCATTCTAAAGTGAATAAAAATAAAAAAGGCATGTTAATTACCTTACAAGAAAGTAGTAATTAAGAAATTGTTTAAAGTGGTGCCATAATACATAATTTAAGAAAAAATACTGTTATTTCAGAAACTGTGTCGAGTTAATAAAATAAATTTCTATAGAAATGTTTTTTTAATATTGACAACCTTTATTTAGCCTGAATTTCCAATGTTACTACATTTATATAAGAACACACTCTACTCAATGCTTTAAATAATTGCGGATTTGGGCGTTGTGACATTGGCGAGAGACGGTTTAGGTTAAATCCTCCCGCACATTTAAATTATAATGTGTCATAATGACCTTAAAGGATCTATATAAGAAAACTTTTGACACCACGTAAGATACACAGTTATTACTGCATTTCCTTTTGTTTCAACATGGTTTTCATCATCGGTGTTGATCTTGTAATTATTCTATTTATACCCAGAGAGTTCTTTGGCAACTGATGCAACTGAATAAGTCAAACCGGTATCGACAAATAAGCAAAACATTAATTTAAAAATATATTTATAAATAACAATAAAAAACTTTTATCCTAATTTTTTTTTAACTTTAAGTATGGGTTGAACCACAGCAATTGTGTTTTTTACAAAAAACCTAGGCAAAGTTTATAATTATTTTTAAAACTTATTAAAAATTGAACATTTTAAAAACTGTTTTAATATTAACCTTAACATTAGTATAAAACAACGTTTCCCGACCTTATGGAATTTGAGACCCACTTTTCTGAATTAATTTTAACCCCATCTTCCTTCTAAACGTTATTTAGTTTCTTGTTAGCTTAAAATTTCCTACCATCTCATACTACTTTTTGAATGCTTTTGTGCAACTTCATGGGATTAAGAAGAATGTGGTAAATCACACATCTGTGCTTTTTATGAGTTGATTATCTCTAGATCATCCTTAATAACGGCGTAATTTTAACCACTTAGTTGTTTTGATTTTTTGCTCTCACCTTACTAATACTTTATGAAACTGGAAAATATTGTGAATTTTGTGGTATTTACAGCCATATTTTATATTTAAAAGACAAACAAATTTAATAAAATATCCAACTATAGTAGGATACCACAAATGTATAGAGTGACTCATATTTTCAACGTAAACCTTTGCGGGTCCAAGGGGAAAGGAAATCCATGAGTCATAGGCGTGTGGTTATTATAATATTATTAAAAATAATCTTCAGCATTTTAGAACGAATTGTATGTCACCAAAAATTTTTTTTCTTTATTGAAAGATGCCCAAGATGACAAAAACCGACAATAGTAATTATCGAATAAGTTTAATACGAAAAAAATGTTACATTTTATGTCTTTCTATTATTAATGTTAGTTTTAAGTTAGGTACGTTCAAATGTATAATATATTTTTGTATATAACTGTTATAAACTGTAAGTCTTTTGAGATGATAGCAATAGTAAATAGTTAAACATAATTGAATACTTCTTTCTATTAAATATAAAAAATATGAGCAGATAAAAGTTAACTTTATACCAATCTGGGTCATCCTCAGAATCATTTGTAGTATCTTTGCCTAGTCCACAACTACGGGTTCGATGGTAATTTCAATGCAATTATCAAGATTCTGCTCTTCTTTCACTACATGTTCGATACATTTTATCCACGACTGTGAGGTGTTGACGGCACTACTAAGCAGATTTTTTACATCATTTAATTTAAAAGTAACATTGTTCCTTGCTGCTTTATGTTTTATTTGAGCTCATACAAGTTCTTTTGGATTTAACTCACAGTGGTAGGGTGGCAATCGAAGTACAATTACGCCTCGTTCTCGCGCCATTTCATCTACTACATATTTAATATATTTATATTTATGACATCGTGCTAAGTTTAATTTTAATTTTTAAAATTGGTTAATTGAATTTAATATTTTTCTTAGCAAACCAATCTGCTTCGGAAACTTTTTTCAAAATACTACATAATGTAACTACCTCATTAACATTCATATTTTGTTCTCTGGCTCCAAGTTCTGTAAACACATTTTTGATCAAGGTTTTTTCTTCGGGTGTTAAATTGTGACGTTTCCCTTTGATACCCGGTTTACTATTACTATTCTTACTCATTTTTATAATTTGTTTCTAAATTTAATAGAAGCTAAATTACTGCAATTTAGCTTTTAATTATATCGCAGATCAACGAAGAAATAGAAACAATGTTTATTACAAACTTTAAAACTATGAGTCTCGACGATAAGTTCTGCATGTAAAAATATACAATAAAAACTAAAAAACGCCTTTCCCTAATAATACAAAAAAATTCCGGTCTCTGCTTTACGAAACCCTTGCAGCACGTCTATGAAACTTCCTTAGCGATAAAATCCAAGACAAAAACTACCTGTTAAATGGCGCTGTTGCCAATAACGTAGCTTTAATTTGCGACGTAATTTTTTATCTTGTCTATTATCTTCTGTTAGATAAAGATATAACTACAACCATACAAATACCTTTAAGTTGAATCATACACGATGACAACGTTTCTTTTTGCATCGAACCCTTAACTGCTTAGAAGAAATGTGAACAGTTTAAAAATAAACCAGTCAAATTAACTAAAATATTGCAACAAAATGAGACCTGTTCGAAAAGTAAATAATAAACAAATAAATTAGTTATTCAAAAAATATATAAAGATAGCGATTTTCTCAATTTTTTTTATGAAACTACCTAAACGTATAGTCTTTGGAGAGTGAATAAAAGAAGGTTTTGGTAAATTTGTAAAATATTAAACAGTTTTTGTTAGAACACACTTACTTTTTTATTAACTAATACTGAATCTTTCTATTTTTGTCGGTATTCAAAAACTCAACAACTATTAACAACAACTTTTTGGTACAGATAAACGTCTAATTTGATTGACCTATAAAATCGCTTTACAATATGAGTCACTTTTACAATTGTGGGATTCAACTATAGTATTAATTTAAATAATTCCCACTAAAATGTCCAGTAAGCTAAAAGGTTTTCTTAGACGACGATGTTTTATAATACCACTAAAATTTAATATTCTTCTAAAATAATAAATGCTTGTCGAAAAAATTACACGTCAATTTGGGTAACAGATAAAATCCCATCTTATTCAATCTGTTTCTTAAATTTCCCATCATTTTTTACAGCGTACTATAATTTGCGTGAAATATGGTACATGGCCAAAGTTTTTTACTTATTTAATTATTGCAAAAGATAATTAAATTTTGATAAATTTAATTATCTAATTACAAATGTCTGTAATAATTATTTGGTGAAATTGCAAATGATTAAAATAAACAATTAAATAAATGAACAGCATTGTTGTAAAGAATATTTTAAACATTGCTTAAGTGTTTTATCACCCATTTTTTTATATTCCCATTAATGTTTTCTAATAGCTAGAAGGTTAGGTTAGAAATTTATAAACAAAAAGTAGGCAGCATAGATAGTGATAATAAAACATTCTAATGACAAAAAATATCTTTACTTTTTCATTTGTTGTGTTAATATTAATCGTGCTTTTTATTACTCAATACGATTAAAATTAGAAAATTTTCAGTAAAATATTTACACAAGATATGTATTAACATAAAAGTTAAAATCGGTAAAAAAATAACTAGATTTTGTATGTTTCTCAACCTGCGGGGCGTTTAGGTATAGGGGGTAGTATATGTGGCATTAAAATAATTAAGTAAATTAATGATTTAAGTTAAAAAAACTGATGACGCAAAAGAGAGGTAATCACATTTCACACCAAATAAAAAATTATGCTGCTATGCTTTTACAAATATTAAATTTGCTTTTAATAAATAGTAAGACATCCTAATTATACAAATTCGCAATTAGCAATTTGAAAAGCAACTTTAATCCTCTCTGGAAACGATATTTTGACTTCCTATAACCCATAAAGTTGTATTACCTTTAATTTAGGAATGAATAAATATTAATATTAATATTAATAGCAAAGGATGTATATTTTTAAAACTAAATGGTCAAAAATCCAAAGAAAAGCTTTACGTAGAAAACTGATAATTTTTTTATTAAAATTCTCCGAATGTTTATCAACAGATAAGCAAGTGCTATAAAATATAAAATATTTGACAATAATTTTTTCTCGTATGGGATATAAAAATAAAACGCAATGATTTTATAGTATTTATCGTTTTCAATATACACTGTGTTCATTGGAAAAAGACCCACCCTTAATATTTCAGAAATGCGAGATATTAGAATGAAATACCGAAACACATCCACTTTTAACTTGAGAAGGACACTTTTTAGCGCTAACGTCATAAACGTCAGATTCACTCCCTTCCTACTGGAGATATCCCTTACATTTTTTTAAATGGCGTTAGGTATCAAATCTTACCTCATTTAAAAGGTCTGGTAAATCTCTATTCAATCATATTGTTTTGCCGTTGATACCAGCCTTCTACTGTTATTGAATCGTTTAAAATTGGCTTTCTTTAAACTTTAAATGCGCCTGTAATATGTAGACAAGTCATAGTTACAGTGACAAAAACAAAAACATAAATGACAATTAAAAAAGTCATAGTGATAATTATAATAACAGGATTTAGTTTTGTGGAGCATATGAAAAGTTTAAAGAGAGCCAATTTTAAACAACGATTAAATAACAATGAAAGGCTGATATCAAAGGCAAGACAATATGATTAAATAGAGATTTACCAAACCTTTTAAATGAGGTATATCCTGATACCTAACGCCATTTGAAAAAATTTAAGGAGGATCTCCAGTAGAAAGGGGGTGATTCTGACGTTTATGACATTACCGCTAAAAATTGTCCTCCTCAAGTTAAAATTTGACGTGTTTCATTCTAATATGTCGCATTTCTGAAATATTAAGGGTGGGTCTTTTTCAAATGAAATGAAATAATATGCCAATTTCAGCAGCATACAATTTTTTTTTAAACTTAAGCAGCCATAAAATATTGTTAAATAAATTAATAAAATTATAGTTACTCATTTACTAAAAACAAAACTTAAGCTTCGTAATACATAAAGTTTAATTTAGGTATATTAAAAATCCCAAAAATCTCTAATAAGAAAAGAATACTTAACCTACCAATATGACTTACTTTAACAATCTGTCGCTTAATGACATGTTGAAATGTGTTACTGCTAAACATATCGGTAAGGTGAGTGCATAAGATTAAAGGAAAAAAATTAAAATTCGAAGATTACCACCCACTAGTGTCGAAGGAGGAAACTTGAAATTCCTTTATTACTTAACGTTTATTTTAATCCGGCCGTTAACGTGACTAATATACACAAGAATTTCTGTGTTTTAACAGAACCGTAATGACACCAAGAACGGGGTGGAAAATTGATGTATCAGGAAATCAATTATCTTAAAAAATTACAATAATTCTTAAATTACCATACCGTACACAAGAAATGACGTTCTTTTTAAAAAATTACTATGGTTACTACCAAATTTACAAATTACCACGCACCGACAAATGAGATTAAATTTCTTTTTCCCCCTCAAAACTGAGAAATCACTATTATTAAAGCAGAAGTAACACGTTTTTTACCTAAGTAAATATTAATTCTTAAAAAACCAATAAATAATAAAAAACTGTCAATATTTGTATGCAACCAAGGAAAACATGAAACACACATAATGCTAAGTGTCCACTTGAGAGACAATCTCACTGACGCTCTCGAGACAGTTTTCGTGAATCTCAACAGACCCTGCAAACTCGTGACCGAGAACATTTCATATCGACTTAAGAGTCAACTAGTTGGTCAGTTGTGTGATTTTATCGCAATTTATTTAGTTCTATTTTTTTTTCAAATGAGTTCACGTCAGACTCTAGCATTTATATTTAAATTTTAAATTGTAAAAGCGTAAAGTGAAAAAAAACGTGTTGGGTAAGAAAATGGGTGGATTTATATTTCACGTTTCATACCTAAAGATGGATTAACTTCAACTCTTTATTATTAGTCCACTCTCATTTATCTGTTACAACCTTCTTTTCGCTCATTTTGAAAAATCAGTGACCGATTTAATATTTATTGCAAAATTAAATTAAAAATATGAAATCAAGTCTCAGCTCTGACGAAAATCTTCCAACAATGACGGAAGACTAGAGATAGACTAGACTAGTCACGAGAGCAGACAATGATCATGTCCATTTGTGACAGGCGCAGTTTCTGATACTTGCACGTGCTTGTCTCCGAGACTTTTTTCAGGCACTTATCCGTTTGTGAGTCTAGTCTCGAGACTGTTTAGTCACAAGTAGACACTTAGCTTAAAATAAACATAAATTAGATTAAAGTGATTACTGTCATTTTTCAACAATTTTATGCTCTTAAGAATTTAAAAGTGCTCACTTGTCACCCAAACTTTAAAATATACGTATACGCCAGTAAAAGTAGCCGTTTTTTTTGGTCAACCTCTCACTAAATTTCCTATCCAATTTTTTTTTAAGGTTTAGGGTCACTTACTAAGCATAAAATCAATAAAACGCATTCATCCATTTTTAAAGATCAGTTTATTCTCTACAACTTTTGTTCTAAACTTTTTTTTTCAATGTCCATACTTTTTAAGTTATAGGACGTTTAATGTTGGACTACCGGGCGTAAAGTTGAAAATTTCTAGGTACGCATAGAATATAATGGTACAAATTCAACAAACAAATTAAAAAAATATCCCGATTGTTTATGTACTTAAAAATTAATAGTTCATTTTCTTACCTGCAATAGTAACGAACTTTTTTATATTTTTTTTTATTTTCTTTCGTATAACTAAAATATATTTATTAATTATGCTATGTTTACATGTTAAAATAAAATAAAAGAAAACGAAAGGGGAATATTTTTTAAAAATGTATTGAAAATTTATTTTTAAAAAAAAATTAAACAAATAAAGATTTAAAATTTTTTAAAAATTTAAAATTTTTTAAAAATTTTAACCGTTTTGGAGGCGGCAAATATCCAATTATATTGGATGTTTTCTCTTCATCTTCGTTACCCTCTTTGAAAGAATACAAAGAGGACTATAGCCTCGATGAATTCTTCGTTCTCGTGGTCAAACTCGTCAATATCAACCGATTCCTCGTTGGAGACGAGGTTCACTGTCGTCTGATTCGTATATGTTTCCGCCGTGCAATTCTCACAAATCACAGTGCACTCCAACCGCTTTTCTGCAGCCACATGCTTTTTCACAGCCAATTCGGCATTTACAGGAAATTAACTCCAGCAGACTGGGAGGTGCCGCAGAAGATAAAGAAATGGTATTTAGCAGCATTTTCAGTTGGTGATAGAATTGCTATATTCACGTTATTCCGAGTTAAAAACCACTGTACAGGACAATGAATAAATTGTTCCCAGCCGTAAACGATAAGTTTACAAAAAATAAAAGATACGAAATTTTATTTTTTACAATAATGGTTTTAATAACTTTTGCCCTAAAGTGCATAGTTTCCGAGATATCTGCCAAAAACTTTTCTTCAAGTATGCGATCGAAGCTTCACCTGGATCTGTCAACATTTTGTGATTTTATGCTCAGTAAGTGACCCTAAACCTTACAAAAAAAATTGGATCGGAAATTTAGTGCGAGGTTAAATTCTATTTTTGCTGGCCTAATATTAAATATTTATAAAAATGTACATATATGACTCGTTTTAGTAAGAAGTCATCTATAGATTACGAAATTTTACAGGGCAAATACCTGTTATACCTATGTTACTGTGCCAATGCTTTTGAACTAATTTTAAAAATAATAAGTCAACTAAAAGTCAAAAGTCATATTTTCAATATTAATATAACTTTTTTTAAACATTTTTAAAACACTTAAATTAAAAGTAAACTAAAATATATTTGAAATAAAAAATTGGTGAAATTATATATCTAATGGCCGGTAAAAAGTTGCTCCATTCTGAAAGCGAATAATGTCATTTCAGGACATTAACCAAACTTTTATCTGACAATCACAATTATGTTATTTAAATGAAATTAGAATACGTAAGCTTTTACAAACGATTTTCTTCATCAGGCACTGATTGTCTACTCGATCTGCGTTTCTCGTACAAGAATTCTGAGTAATAATGATTATTTTTTGCGCCAAACTTTCTCTGCAATTTACTAATATGAGACTTTTCTATTTCCAACTGTAGATATTAAATTTAGTTTTTGTCACAAACGATTTGATTTCAACACTTCCATTTTAATGATCTATCTCTTAAGTATGCTTGACAATAGCTGGAATATATTTTAATATTTATTAAGTGAGGAAAAACAATTTTAATTTATTTAATAACCTTGTACAAATAATGTTAGTGAAAAACTATTAGAAATGTAAAAAATAAACAATGGCCAATGCCAATTACACGATATACATATACAAGAAGCAATATTAAAGGAATTATTAATAAAGTAAAAATACTTTTAAACAAAAAAAAATTAAATAATTATACTCAAAAATGGCATACAAAAATTATTGAAAGAGACATCAGTCGAATATACATACTTTAAATGATAGGTACGTGAAAAATTAATAGTGATTAATAATAAACTATTTAGTAAAAATACTAATAAATGGTAAAGGACATAAGTCAATATACAGATACTAAAGAATTAGTGCAAAGCTGATTCAATGGACTAAAGCAATTATTTTTAAGACTGTAGAAATAAACCTTTGTATAGAAAATATGTTCTTATTGCGTAAAAAGTGTTAAAACATTATCAACTATCATAAACAAGAATCATATCTCAAAAACAAATGTTAACAGTAAAAATATAATTTGAAAAAATATAAAAATCTGAAGGTTGTCTATTAGTTTATTAACTTTTTGAAAGAAAATAACTTGATAAGAGTAAAATTAATTGTAAAATATAATTCATCAATAAAACATTTTACAAAAAATTTTTGTTTATCGCAACGAAGGTATAAAAATTTTTACAACAATTCCTCACCAATATTTATAAACTATATACTGTGCCAATACACGAATGCAACTAAAATACTGGTAGGACTAAAAGAATATATTGATATATAAATCCTACAATTGTAAAAAGTGCTTGCTGTTACGAACAATTCTAATCCTCACAAAGAACGACTAAAAGCTTTCAATATTTTTAGTGTAACTCATTGTAAAGATGGGTCAAAATATTTTTAATGACTCAACAGCTCTAGATGTTCTTATAAAGGCTACAGCCGCAAGACCTATAAAATCGTGAAATTTTATGGATTATCTCTACCTTACATTAATTTAAAATGGTAGGATTAAAGTAAAAATAAAAACATTACGTATTTACCTACACATTAAAAATATTCCTAATTTTTATTTTATTTACTGTAGTGAAACATTTTACTAAAAATAAACACAAAGACGAGCAACATAAATAACAACAACAAAAAAATTAATACAGCCTACGTCGATGACATACTCTTTGTTTTATATTTTAAAGTGTGTTCATGAAACCATAATCTATTCAAAATATATTTATATTATTTGCGTTTTTTGCATAAAACATGCGTAAATACTCTTCCGATGTCATTTTATTTGGTCCCAAGGTTAAATATATTTTTTCAATATTTTTATAAATTTGTGAAAATTAAAACGTTTGTGAATATATTTATGAAGTGTCGTCAGTTAAAAATTGTACGTTGTTATTAATTGAAAAAAGGTAGTGATATCATGATAATACCAATTCCAAAAAAAACCCAACGCCCGAAAGTGTGAGGATTATAGAACAATAAGTTTACTGAGCAATCTTCTTAAAGTGTTCCAGAATATTATTCACTTCCGCATATATAAAAATTTTTAGGAAAATCTAAGTGAGGAATAGTTTGGGTTTAGCGATGGATTGGGGACAAGGGAAGCACTGTTTAGCTTACAGGTATTTATACAAAGAGCTCGAGACGTAAATTGTGACATATTCGCATGCTTCATGGACTTCGAAAAGGTGTTTGATACAGTGTGTCATAAAAAACTTATAAAAGTCTTAGAGACATTAGGTGTTGAGACAGTAAAGACATAGGAATAATTTTAAATCTTTATTTTGACCAAGATACAACTATCAGATTAAATAATCAACTCAGCTTTGCTAAGAGCCTTCAGAGGATAATAGACGCTGTAGTCAATGCCTGCAGTGATTATGGTCTTACATTAAAATGTAAAAACACCGAAACTATGATTATAAGTAAGAACCCGAACATAACAGCCAATTTCATGGTGAACAACACGCCATTGGAAAAAGTAAACAGGTTTTGTTATCTGGGATGCAACATACTCGATACATGGGACCTCTCATAAGAAATAAAAACTCGTATTGAGAAAGCAAGAAATGCATTTAGCCGACTGCAAAAGGTTTCTTGTAATCGTTCACTAAGCATCGATGTAAGAATCAGAGTCCTTTGATGCTATCTGATCTCTGTGCTGCTATATGGAGCAGAAAGTTGGAGTCTCACTGAAAACGCCTGTAGGCGACTGGAAGCATTAGAAATGTGGTGCTACTGGCGAATGTCATATGTACATGACGTCACCAATGACGCTATTCTGGAAATACTTGGGAAAACAGGGAAATCCTCAATACGATTAAATATATAAAAGCAGCGTATTTAGGGCATATAATGCGCAACGCGAAGTACCGGTTGTTGCAGCTCATTTTACAAGGCAAAATTAACAGCAAGAGAGGACCCGGACGCAGATGGCTGGAAAACCTTAGAAAGTGGACAGGGTTAACATTTGCAGAACTGTTCAGAGCAGCAGTGAACAAAGTACGCTGGGTCAACGTGATGGCCAACATCAATAGACGTTAGGCACTAGAAGAAGAAGCTATATAATTTGTTTATTACTTTGTATCTTTGTCAACATATTTCATGAACCTTCTTTGATATTTAAATTTTATGTTGAACTTGTTTTTTACTCCCTGTACACTCGGAAAGCCCTTTAAATAGTCCTGAACACGATAAACAATAAAGTTTTGAAACGTAGACTTTTAAGCACAAGGTTTTCTACAAAATCCCGACTAAAGTCTTACCAATTCAATATTACAAAAAAAATTAGTATTAACAACTCGTTGTGAGAAGTGGACAAAGTTTTTAGAACACTTTAAATTATTTGTTTTTGTATAACAATTAATTCTTATTGTTTTTGGAAGTATATTTTTTTTAATTTGGTTACGTTAATTTTTAATAATCTAAGATAAAATTGGTTTTTTACCGATGCTATAAAAAACACAATATTGATATGTATAATGTTGACCCGCTCCATGTCAATAAGCAAAAGACACTAGAGACTCATTGATGTAACGCAAGGAATATAAATGTGTCTATTCTTAAATTGTTTGAAGCATTCTAAAATTAAACCGGCTATTCATGGGACATTTCGGTTATAAATAAGTAACATTAAAGATAAAGGCCCACTATTAGTGAACAGCTAGAAAGTGTCAAAAAAGGCACGTCTGGCTGTGCATAGAGGAGTGTTGGTTCCTACACTTATGTATGGTAGTGAATGTTAGGTTTGGCAGAAGAAGCATGAAAATAGGATTAATGCTGCGGAGATGAGTAGTCTGAGAAGTATAGTCGGAGTGACTCGGTTGGATAAAGTAAAGAATAGTGAGATAAGAGAACGCTGTGGTGTAAAAAAAGATGTGGTTACAAAGATAGATAAAGGAATGCTTAGATGGTTTGGACTCGTAGAAAGGATGGATGAAGGAAGATTGACGAAATAAATTTATAAGGCGAGTGTGAATGGGCAAATCGGTAGAGGTCGACCTCGGAGAACATATCTCGATCAGATGAAATTCGTTGGATATCTCGTTTTCCACCCGGGCTATTGGCTTCTGTTCTATATACAATTTTGTTATTATATGCAGCTAAGAAGAAAGAAAAAAAAGCTCGAAATTACCGGATTTATCCATATATCTTTGTCAAAGTATATTTGAAAGCTATGCAGTTAAAGAAATGATTGAAGATCCAGTAAAACATACTTTTGAACATAGATGAAGCTTCTCGTTCCATGATTTTTTTGCCCTTGTCTATTCGAATCATCATCCTTGGTATTTTTGTACTATTTGTACGAATTTTACATTGTGCATGTATTAAGTTGCAGCGGTCAAAGTGACGCTTGAAATTGAAACAAAGCAGTGTCGTATACTATTTGTAGTCTCATCGTGTCAGAAGCGTGTCTGTTTAGTTTATAAACTATCATAATAATCGCTAGGTTGTAAATGAAGCGACATGTCAAAAATAAATGTATAAGTATGCAACCGGCCTAATCAAAGAAAATGGGGGATATTAGTACGTACGAATAATTCAGCATAATTATTCTAATAGAATTTTACAGTACACAATCATTTCTATTAAATGTTTGAAAGATGATAAATAAAAAATTACAAAAAAATTGGGCAGGTTATTAATTGAAAGATACAACACACTATATCACTTCTCCATAATTACCCTAAATCAATTATTTAAAACAAGTATGCTCGCGGATCTCATGCGAAATTTCTAACCATATACAGTAACGTCTTAATGAGAAACATCAACTCCTTCGACAGTCACGTCTTTACATTATTACCTATTTTAATTTTCTCTGTTTACACCTTGTGGGTATCTACTAACATTTCGACCATATACTTCACACAGCATTATGTAATAGATACGAAATTGAGTGGGTTCCAATTCGGAGCAAGCTCCTAATTTGAATTTAAAAGTTTAAGTCAAATTGGAGATATTTTTATTTAAAACAGATCACGACTTTTTGTATCTTACGAAATTATTTGTCACCTTTGACATCGATCGAAATAAATTATTCATGTAAACAGAGCAGATTGTTTAAAATTTAGTCGTAACTGGCAATTTATCGCTAACAACCTATTGTTTTAGCGAAAAAAAAACTTTCAACAATAACTTCAAGTATTTAAATTTGAAAACACAAAGTAAAGGTACAAATGTAGCATCCCCTGCTTTTAAACATTAAAGAAATCTATCGTCAAATCATTACAGTATTATGAAAGTTTGTTGGTGTAATTTTTCAAAAAAATGTAAAATTAGTTGGTTTTACATTTGGTAATACATACAGCAGATCATTTTATCAAATCACCAATTCTATTAAGAGACTCAAAAACAATGTTTGTCTGGAAATCAGTCAGTTTTGTGAGTTGTTAGCGGGAAAACTGTCTGTTCTTGTTACAATAAAGGTTCGTTTATTATCTTAAAACTTAAGCGTATCAGTCACGTGCTAGGCAGACAAAATAATATTATTTGTTTCACTAACAATACGACAATTCGAATTGATGATTTTTGGGGTATTTTCTAATAAGTCACCGCATTTTCAAAGTTCTTCACCAGGTACTGTTGGTGTTAGGTTAGGACGTTAGGTTGGGTCTCAGAACTGCCGAAAATTGTTTTATGTTCAATTTAGTTTATTAACGTCGTTTCATATTTATTTAAAAAGTATATTTGTTTATTCCATAGATTTTTAATTACATGCGAAAACGCGTTTAATCATAATCCGAGCATTTGGAATAAATCATAGACCTAATAATAGGTCTATGGAATAAATAAAAATATGCAAATATTTATATTAAAATTTATTTGCCATTAGAACCTATTGTTAAAGAAACTTATTTGGAAAAAATACCGATTTTATGCCACCTATACAAGTCGTAAAAATACCGATTCGCTATAAACACCAATTTGATGTCATTTATATTAGCTGATGAATATTTAAACATTGTGATAAATTATATTTACATACTTACCTTTTCCAATATTTGGTTTTTTATTGTTATGTATTATTTTTAAATGTTCAAACCTAGTGTCTTAATAGTTTTGTACTTCATCAAGGATTTTAAGTATTTTTCCGCTACTAATACATAAAAAATATATCGAATCCTTGTTACCTATTTATAACTGTTTAACACCTAATCTACCGGAACCTACCGGAAAAAGGCGTGACTATATGTATGTATGTAAATGTTTTGTCGGTTCTTCGCTTATGTTGGGTACCATCCAGCAATGGTTCTCCAGTCTATTTAGTTAGTTAGGTCAGGAGCAGTTTCCTAGGCCGCTTATTCTGCCTGTATTGTCCAGGGTTCCTGGATTAGTGCCACATAGAGTTGCTCCTTGGCGAACCTCCTGCTGAGGACATATGAAGCCGCTCTAGCATGTTGGATGTTCGCCTGGAAAAACTGGATGTGGTTAGCCATTCCTACTTAAAGGTTATGTGAGGAGGTTTACTTTCCTTTCCCGCATTTTGTCCTGGTGTAGGCCGTTTTGTCTGCTCTTTACCATGAATGGGTTTTTTCCTTTTCCGGCTTTTTTGCTGGTTTTGGCCGGCCTCTTTAATCCCGCTGTCGCCACCGAGGTAGATTTGCCTACCTCTTTGGTTCTAACGGTTAACCCCGAAGACTCCGGCTTTTCCACCGATGTCGGATCTTTCTTGGAAATTTAGCCGCTCCAAATCGTCTGTCTTCTAATGGGTTCGTGTATAGCTGGTTAATTGGCTGGCTTTGTGAGTAAAGTTCCGATTTTTTGCCTTGTTTGCATAGGTGCTGATTACATCTTTGATGAAGGGCATCCCATGATCATCATGGAGGGTTTTGTTGTGTTTTACTTTTTTACCACAGAATGTGACATTCAGGTCTTTGTTTGCTAGGTGGTTATTAAGATGGAATGCACATACCTCGGTTTTGCTTGGATTTGGTCATAGTCGCCACTGTTTGTAGTATCTACCGAGGTTTTCTAGGTCCGTCGTTAGGGTTTCTTCACCATCCTCAAGGAGCCTGCTTTGAGTGGCTATAGCGGTGTCATCAGCATAGCAAAACTTCTGGGAGTTAGTTGCCGGCATGTCACTGGTGTAAAAGTTAAAGAGTATAGGGACTAGCACTGATTCCTGGGGTAGCCCATTTCTGATGGTGTATGACTTGCTAGTTGATTGTCCAAGGGTGACTTTAAAATATCGGCCTCTTAACATGTTTCCCATAAGCTTAGTTAACTTGGAGCAGGGTATGGTTTTCTTTAGTTTTAGCATTAGACCATCCAGCCATACGGTGTCGTATGCTGCCATCAGATCAACAAATGCTACTGACGTTTTTAATCCCCTTTGGTATCCTGATTCGACATACGACCAGATGGGTTTGGGTATGCCTTTGCATAGTGCTTTCTTCAGTGTAATTTTATTGTTAAACTTAAATACATGTATACAAGGTTCAAAAGTGTAAATGTTTTTTAAAAAAATCTTTTTCACACGTTCTTAAGTATTTTACATTACTTGATGGATCTTGTAAACCTAACAAGTAAGCACTGAAGATTACATAAAAGTCGAAAGCGCTGTGCTATTTTAATAAAAAGCTTTTTATGCACGAAATAAAAGTTTTGTTTTATTTATCAATTAAAATTTTATTTTCTATCGATAATTGTGACCTTCCTACTAACCAGTGTATTTGCTTCACTTTAAGATCTAATGTGTCCTTTTTTATGATGTTTCCATGTAAGTTTTGGTCTAAGTAAAGTCCTAGGTATTTGACATTTGGTTTTATTGGTGTTGAAGCGTTTTTGATGTTGATCTGCGGCAAGTTACTTCTTTTAGTGGTGAATGTTATTTGGGCAGATTTCTCATTATTGACGGTACTTTTCCAGCGTTTTAACCATTGTTGAAGTATGTTCAAATGATTTTTTAATATTCTAGAAGCCGAGATAGGATCTGGATCTGCTGTTAAGATTGCGGTATCGTCGGCGAATGTGGCCATTGTGCTGTCTTTAGTATCTGCCATGTCTGCAGTGTACAGGAGGTAAAGGAAAGGACTCAGGACACTACCTTGCGGAACTCCAAAATTTATAAGGTGGTATTTGGAAAGTAAGAGATCCTTAATATACTTTTGTTAACAACTCTTCATAGTGTAGGTGAAACTTTTATTATTCCACGATAATTTCTAAGAAGGTGTCTAATATGATCAATAAAATGTCACTATAATCGCTGTAGACGTGCTTCGAGACGTAGCAAACTTGATCAGTTTTTAATTTGGGACTAATTAGGTAAAGTGATAAAGAGATCAACGCAAATTCTGGTTTATTTTAAAAGAAGTATTTGTAAACAGTTTTGTTGATATGCTTGGAAATAAAAAATAATGAGTACTAATTTAACAATGCATTTTAATAAATGCCACGGTTTTCTTGACAATACTTAATAGTATTTTTATAGAAGTAAAAGAATTAACTAGGAAAAACCTCGCCTATAAAAATACATACACAGATTAATTATTAGCAGAACTGCTAACAGTAGATATACCAAAAGTTACTTTCAATTAAGTACATTAATATTATCAAACTCTATTTTAAGTTTGTAACAATTCAGTCGATAGATAAGTAAAGTCAAAAGTAACGATTCGTTAGCCAGAAAGGCAGTCAAGTAAAGAATATTGAATCAAACACCATTTACTGGTGTAACAGAATTGGCAATAAATGACTATAAAAATATAATGTTATATAATGCCCAAAAATACTCGTGAAATATAAAGCACAACCTTCATTATGGCATGCCTACCATCTCTATGCAGTGGCTGTGAGCCATCAGATAAAAAAGTAAAACATATTTTGTCATCGTTTCCATTAGAAAACCTGGATTTAAGGGTGCTGGTCTAGTCAATTTTAGCGATATACTTTTACAATGTCACTTGCTCCTTTGAAATTTAAATACAGTCAAGACATGTCTCTACATAAACGATAATGTTAACATTTTAACTATCCACTTGGCAGGAGATATTATATAACAACCTACTAAATCGGTATGTTTAAATTAAAATATTAGTAGGCAACAAGAACTATTTATGACAAAATACCCAGTCAAGATAAATAATTAGCTGCCTACTTTAATACATTATATTTTTAGAAGAGGTGTTATTCTTTTGTATATTATTATAAAATGATTCAGGAATTACTGCATAATTTCAACGGCGATGTGCTTAGTCAACACTAAACCTATGAAAATGAAGTGATTTTCAGTTTTACATAATTTAAAGTAATTAGTTCGGTTGTATCTATTAAACCCTGATAATAGTTTCTCTAATAATAAATAGTACGGTTAAAATTTTATGTAAAACATTTCTTAACAATAATTGTTAAATTAGTAGTACGAACACAATTAAATTAGAAAAAAATACTGTCTGTCAAAAATTTTTATTTTTTATTTTGAAACAACCTATTTAATACAAATTTATAATTTTTTTATATACAGCCTTTGCTAGGAAAATTTTTGGGTAATTTGTTTTGTTTTTAAAGACGTATAAATTTTTTTTGATAGTTGTCATTTTAGTACATAATTTTTTGTAATAAGCTCAATTAATTTTTATCTAGTTCCGACAAAATATTGTTGTGTGTACTGTATTGTTTACTAATTTCTTGGACAAAAATAGAATTATGGCCTTAATTAAAATATTATTGAACATTTTATTGTACACACAACCATTTCTAAGAAGTAACATATAATTTTGATTTAATGAAATTTAATTATAATTTTATATTTACAAATATTACTATATAAATTTGAAAGGTGGTATTTATTGCTAATTTATTAAACATATTGCTATCGCTACTATTATACAGTGAATGTACTTTATTACCCTTTAATCTACAATCTTGTTAATAAAAGTGTTTCAACATCCAAATTAATTTAAAATGAATAAAATGATCAAAATATTTTTATAATTATTCACCTAGCAATAACTAATAATTTATTCGACGGATGATTGGTTTATTGAGAACTTCGCAAGTTCTTGTTTATCATCACAAGAATTTGAAGGACGTTATTTTTAAAATCTGTGATACAAAATGTGTCTGCTTTTGTAAGTCGTTTGTATTTTATAATTATATATATATACATTATTTTTGTAAAATGTTTTGGTTAAACTATTAACATTGTAAAATTACCAATGTTTTTAACTTTATTTCGCTGTATTAAAATAATTTTGAGACAAACGATAAGAAATGACTTCATAGTAATTTTATTACTTTTTATGGTGATTGTACAATAAAAACTTCACCCAAATTTAGAATCGCAAATAATAGCTATTGTTAAAAATGTTACCAATTTCATCGGTAATTTTGAAAAAAAAAATAGTTAGTCGCTAAATAAGTTGCCAAAATTCATGGCAAATGTTTTATTAGTTGAATATATTTTTTACACTGAATTTACAGATAAAAAATTGCAAAAACTTTTTTAACAATTTTTTTTATAAAACAAACATTTAACTAAAAAAATTTATATTTTCAATACTGAAATTTTTTTAAAAAGAATGAATAATAATCCACTTTCTCACATAAAGAGCTTTTAATGTAAATACTAATAATATTTTATTTTTGTAATGATAAAAATTGTGTTTGATCTAAAACTAAATTTAAAAATTTTGAAGCAATAATTATTCTGTAATTAATAATAATATAATAATAATAATATAATATGTTCATAAAAATAATTTTTTAATTGTAAATACAAACTCGTAGTTTTTGATCTTAATTTTTTTAATACCCCGGCACAAAATCGTATTTAAACGTTACGACAGAAAATAGCATGAATTGCAAGAAAAAGTTGCAATGTTACTTATAAATTTGTTTACATTTTGTAAAATCAATTACATAACTTAAACTACTTTTGCAAAATTATGTAGTTACATTATATTTTAATCCAAATTGTAAAATTATAATATATGTGCACTAAATTCCCATAATACTGCATTCGCGCACCAATTCAAAAAGCACTCGTGAAAGCCCTACCTTAATGCTCATATTCCAACCCTAAAGGATATCCACACAAAGTCCGCAAAACACCCAAAATCTTGCCACTTTCAAATTGAAATATACCCTTAGACCGGCACTGAAACTTCTATTGAAAAGGATGCTGCAAATATAAATACTTTTATACCGATGTCTTCAGTGGGAGGACGCCGAAGAGAAGGGGGACATCTTTTCTTTATTTCTGTGCAATAATAATATGTAATAGTGTAACACAAATTATCTTTTAGGACAGTGAAATTTTTTTTAATCCCATAACTGCTTTTTTACTGGCATTAAAATATTTTTGTTATAATAACTTTACAGTACTTTTTCTACTTAAATATGATAAGTCGTGACTAATATTATTTAAAAATTGATAATCACGTAAAATAGATTCTAAAAACATTTAAAATTTGGAATCATCAATTAAAAAACTCACAATAGGTTAAATTTACTAAACAAAAAAAAATATCAAAAATTGCTAGCAACTATTTGTAAAAGAGAACTCGCCCCCTATTAATCTCCAACCTTTTATTTACTCGGAGGTAAGAATGATATTCATAATGGCATTCCTTAACAAAATACTCTACTTCTATTTAAGTAATTTAATAGTAGAACTGCTAAATGATTAATCTAGTAACTAATTGTAATTATGTCTTATAATAAAATGCCCAAAAAAACCTTTGAAAGTTCAAATCAGATAAGAGTAAATTTCAGAAAAAATTTTTTAAAACGTTGAATTTCTGATCACATTTTTTTTAAAGCCAATTTGTCATTCCTAACATTAATTTATTAAAATAAAATCATAAATAATATTAATTATTTTTAAAAGTTAAAAATACTATTTTATTTCAGAAACAATATTTTACAGTTTAAAGTTTAGGAGTCTGATTTACAAATAATACATTTTCGAAATCAAAACTATTTATCTCTAAAAAACACTGAAAATTACCATTATAAAAAAAATAATCAATTTTTTTTTTATTTAGGTTTGTACAATATTAAAAGGCAAACTAATTTTTTTATTATCAACGGTGGTTTAAGTTTGCCGTTGGCTGAAATAAATTGGTGTGATGAAAAACATGAATGCAATGGTAAGGGTTATTTTTAATTTTATGGAGTATTTTCGATGTAGTTTGCATACCAAATGTAGAGATGTGAAAAAAGTTTTGCGGAATATACAAATTTCAATGTAAAATCTTGAGATGCACGAAAATCACTCGACCAGAATTAAATACACTATGTTCATTCGAAAAGAACCCATCCTTAATATTACAGAAATGCGAGATATTAGAATGAAATGCCGAAACACGTCAAATTTAACTTGAGGGGGACACTTTTTAGCGCTAACGTCATAAACGTCAGATTTACCCCCTTCCTACTGGAGATACCCCTTAAATGTTTTTAAATGGCGTTAGGTTTCAAGTCATACCTCATTTAAAAGGTCTGGTAAATCTTTATTCAATCATATTGTTTTGCTTTTGATACCAGCGTTCCATTGTTATTTAATCGTTGTTTAAAATTGGCTCGCTTTAAACTTTTCATATGCCCCCGTTGACAATTCATAGTAACAGTGACAAAAACAAAAACAACAAGGACAATTAAAATCAGCATTTTGCATTGAAATTTGTACATTCCGAAAAACTTTCATATCTGTATAAACTAATTAGGTTTTTTGCTACACTTTATGTTGAATACTTCTTGAATCCTTTGCCATTCGGAATATTTAAATATCTTAAGATGCCCTAATTTTTTTGATAAAGCATATTTTTATAGAGTTAAAGTGCATTATTGAAAAGTTCAAAAGTAATGTTGCTTGTCATCGAAAAATTGTGGAATCAACATTAACATAGACCAATTCTGCAGTATTTTGTTGTTAGCAAAAGTCGAAATAAATAGTTTTTGGACAAAAATTTTTTGTGTAACCATATAGTTGATCTTTCAATAAAAAATGGTGTTTGTTCCTCTATTAAAAGTTTGTATAAATAATATTTTCAAAATTACAGAGTCACCTTGGTACTATACTACATCTATAAATGAAAGCTGTAGATATAGTCGTTACTATGTATGCAAAAAACAATTAAAAAGTACTGTAATGACGTAACAATATTTAATAAATTCCGCCTCCTCCAAAAATAAAATTAAAACAATTATGTTATTTAATACCCATTAGTATTAAATTCAGGGCGATTTTAAGTACATCTGTAATATAATATAACCATGTACGACTATATTGAACGCTAAATAATACCAATGGGTAAAAAATTACAATTTAAAGACGACGATAATCTGGTTAAAATTAAAATGGTCATTAATTTTATTGTTTAGATTGTAATGTCAAAGATATAACACGATTAAAAAAGTGTAAATGATATTTATTACATACATACATATAGTCACGCCTTTTTCCCGTAGGGGTAGGCAAAGACCGCCTCCTTCCACTTGTTACGGTTCTTACACATATTTTTTGCTTCCTCTACTTTCATCAGTGCTCTCATACATGCTCGTTGGTTGTTGGTACACTTGACCTGGCCTTTCTTCAAAACAATGTAAATCTGATCAAGATATGTTCGCCGAGGTCGGCCTCTATGACTTCCGTCCATTCACACTCGCCTAATAAATTTGTTTCGTTAATCATTCTTCATTCATCCTTTCTACATGTCTAAACCATTTAAGCATTCCTTTATCTATCTTTGGAACCACATCTTCTTTTACACCACAGCGTTCTCTTATCTCACTATTCTTTACTTTATCCAACCGAGTCACTACGGCTATACTACTCAGAGTACTCATCTCCGCAGCATTAATCCTATTTTCGTGCTTTTTTTGCCAAACCCAACATTTACTATCATACATAAGTGTAGGAACCAACACTCCTCTATGCACAGCCAGACGTGCCTTTGTTGACACTTTCTGGTTGTTCATAAAGCGATGCAGTCCCCCATTCATTTGTTTTCCTGCCAAAACCCTTCGCTTAATGTCACTGTCATACTTTCCATCTCTTGTAAACTTTCAAACCAAGTATACAAACTCATTTACTTGTTTCACTCTTTCTCCCTTAATCAGAACCTTACAGTTTGTCATGCTTTCTTCTCTGTCGAAAACCATTACTTTCGTTTTGCTTGCATTTATTTTTATTCCTTTGATTTTCAGGGCATCATGCATAACATTAACCATCGCGTGCAACTCCTCTTCAGATGATGCTAATATGACTTGATCATTGGCGTCAAGAAGGCATTTAACGATCAAATCATTCATTTTTAATTCAAACGCACTCTCTTTCAAATCTTTTAAACAATTGCCTATGTATAAGTTAAACAGCCATGGCGAAGCCACACATCTCTGTCTCACACCTTTTTCGAAGTTAAACCAGTCCGTGAAAGGTCCGTTTATCCCGACACAAGCAGTGGAATCCTCGTTAAGTAATTTCTGTGCTTGTATTAAACTACCGCTCACACCATACATAAATAATGTCGCCCACAATTCACTTCTCACCACCCTGTCATAGGCCTTTTTCAAGTCTATAAAACCGCAGTAGACTTTCTGACTTCTAGCCAAGAATTTTTCGACAATACCTCGTAATGAAAAGACCTGATCCATATATCTCTTTCCTCTTCTAAATCCTGCTTGCACATTTCATATCATCTTCTCAGTTTCATTCGTCACTCTTTTAATCAATATCTTTGCATACAGTTTGCCGACTATGCTGAGTAAACTAATATTGTATTTATTAAAGCTAATATTTATTTAATTTTAAATTTCGCAATCCGATGAAATTATTCAAGTAGATATTTCCAAGTTAATTGTTGATCATTTATTTTAATAATAACTGTATTAATGTATTATGTATTAATTTAGACCGGGTATTTAATTTTTAATGATAGTTTATGAATTTTACAAAACGTTTTTTTAATGACTTATAACAAAGATATAATTATGCATATTTAAAAATTTTCACTCGTCGCACAGTCTCGCAAATTTAAAAAAAAAATAAATAATTATTGCTGTCATATAATATTAACCTAATTTCAATAATTAGTAAATATACGTGTCCAGTCCAGTCATGGTCAAATTTTGTTCATCCAGAAAAGAGCGGCCAGAATGGCCGTGTCATTTGCATGCAGAAGTCTAGCTTCCTTCATGGTTCCCCCAACAAAAGGCAGACAAATAGATGTGTAGTAGTCCCCATCTTTGCAAATTGGTATTACACTTAGACACTCCGACTCGCAGACGGTTTAGAGTTCCTTCACAGGATAATAAAGTTTGCTGCCAGGTAAGAGTTCTTCTTGAGGCTCTAGGTGTATAGGAAAGGCTTCTTTTCATTTAGCAAAACGAGTTTTTTCTGGGGGGTCTTGCAGATGGACTGATCAAGCCAGAAATCTTATTTTTAATTTGAGCCTTCGAGCTATGGGTTGGTGGTCATGTAGTGATTGTCAAGGTGTGTGTCCCGAACATCTATTGATAATTATAATTCTTGCTGACTTATTAATAGCTACATTTATATACAGAGTGCAAGCGCCGAAGTTCCAAGGATGGAAGGTTGTGCGCCCCATTTTTGGTTGACAAGTTTGTGGAGGATATTGTTCTTGGTTATTAGTTTGCCTTTGAGTTTCAGACAATGATCTTTGAATTTCAATGTGCGATCCTGGGTAACTCCGAGGTATTTGACAGCAGCACAGAGTTCAAGGGTTTCGCCACACCATTGAATGTTTAGTTTTCTTGGTGCATTTTTGTTCCGAAGGTGAAATGAGCATACTTGAGTTTTTTCTGGATTTGATTTAAGGTAGTTTAATTCATTGTAGATTGTTAATGTTTTTAAGGCTTCAGTTAGTTTTCGATAATTAATGTTTAATTATTGTATTTTAAATAAAATAACAAAAAAAATGTTTGAAGTGTTCTTATTCCTTACATTGGGAACTTACATGAAAATATAAATATTCCAATTTGTTTTAGCTTGGTAAAAAATATACATACATATAGTCACGCCTTTTTCCCGTAGGTGTAGGAGAGACCACTTCCTTCCACTTGCTATGGTTCTTACACACGTCTTTCGCTTCTTCTACTTTTATCAGTGCTCCATACATGCTCGTCGGTTGTTGGTACTCCTGACCTGTCCTTTTTTTTAACATTATAGATCTGATTGAAATACGTTCACCTAGGTCGACCTCACCGTCTTGCCGATTCACACTCCCTTTATAAATCTGTTTCGTCAATCTTCCTTTATCAATCCTCTCTACGTTTCCAATCTTTGTAACTATACAATTAAATAACTTTCTTAACTGACTCTGGCCATGATTGCCTCTGTATCAGTATTAATAATTTTGTTAAGAGTTTCCCGTGAACATATTTTTAAGTTCTGAAAAAATACTTAAATATATACTACTCTCTATTATAAACTTCCCACTAAAAATAATAAACATTAGCACAAGGTATCTCATAAAAAACTTAGTATTTTGTTTGCTATAATTTATTGGTCTTACATTATTTCTATTCTGTTTTTTTTTGTAATAAATATACCGGAGGTAGTTAACACTGACCTTACGCTGGACATAGCATTGATGAATTGGTCATCAATTGGCGATATACGGATCGTTTATATAAAAAACATAATTGGACATGGATAACTAGTAGTTATTAAATGCACCCACTATGTTCGTAAAATTAATCAGGATTTTTATAGGAACCTAACCATTCATGGTTAATTTTAATTTAAATAATATAAAGGTATAATAATTATGATGTGGTATCTTGGATAGATTAAAATTAGGTAAAACTATTTTTTTTTATGATTTACCGCATTAACCATATTAGTTATTAGCAGTGGTTTTGATAACTAATGGATTAATTGATTTACAGCTTTTTAAGCAAAGAGGTATTTTATAGATAATTATAGATATTATCCACATTGTAATCTTTTCCTAAAATGATTTGAATGTTATCTGAAAAATTGTACTATTGTCTTTGCAATGTGTGTAATGTACATTTTAATATTAACTGTTTTACAGAGAGTTTGCAGTTACAATGTATACATCTAGGTTTGTCTGATTTGCTTAGTAAGTATTCATGGGTACTTTTAGTGTGTCCTAGTCTTAGTTATTACGACCTGTTTGGAACGATTACTGCATAGTCTCGGCCAATGTTTCACACTTTCTTTTACCTGCCTTAAATGTCTAGCTGATTCTTGCTATTCCGATTGCCACTGTGCGACGATTTTTTTTCTGATGAAGGCTTTCACGTCACTTATAACAGTACTGTTAACTCTATGAGCACTATTTCCGACTGTGGCTTCCTTTACGTATTTGTCAGAATCTTCGTTACCGTTTATTCCTTGGTGAGAAGGAACCCATAGGAACCTCACATCCGATATATCCTGTAGTTGATACAGATGAGTCTTTATTTGAAGTGCTATAGGGTTATAGGTATAAATTTGTTTTTAAGTGTTTGGTGCATTCAAATAGTCTGTGATTATTACAGCTTCTTGGAGATTTGCTGTTTGTATTTGGATCAAAGCTTCTAAGATGGCATATATTTCTCCTGTGGCAACTTCTCTCCAACTTTTTCCATCATTTGATCTATTTTTATAGTACATGTTGTAGTTTTTGAGGTTATGCACATTGCTCCCATTAAAATGCGTTTCCTGTTGAAAAATAGTTTTAGATTGTATTTAGACAATAGTAAAACTATTTTTATTTACTATATTATTGACTATTATTTTAAAACTATATGTTTTTATTTCATATTAAAAAAATTAACGAACCTGTTATCAGTCAGCAGCAACGGTGAGTTTGTGTACTTATTAAAATGTTATGTAAGTACAGTAAACAAACAAAAATGTTTTGAATGAATGAGTAATTAGGAGTTGTGGAAGAGGTCTAATTTTTTCCTAGGCACTGCAGCATAGTCTGCTTTTTGTACCTTTCCAGCTCCTTAGTTTAGTCCCATTTCTTCAATTCTCCTGTTAATCTCATGTACTGCTATTGTTCCAGGTGGATCACTCCCTTGGCCTTGTATACAACTCAGGTAGTGCCTCCATTGAGCCTTCATGTTTTATTTATATTTGCTACATTTATAATTTACAATAAACACGCGCCCCAATGAGTTGTGATTAATTATTAAATAAATTAAATATTTTTGATCGACCGTTAAGATTTAATCAAGCGCATTTGATTTAATTCGGTAGCTCAACACATGCTAATCAGATTCTAATAAATTTTTTTTGATACTCGTATATAGTAAAAATTCATTCAAATTTATGTACGATTAGAGTAATTGAAATACCCGTTGAGGTCGGCACCTTTGCCGAAGGCGTAACTATAAGAAATAATATTGTACAATTCGAACGGAACGGAAATAAATAAAATCAAAGATTTTACATTTTTAAAATACTTTTGGTTAAGATTATTTAACTGTTTAAAGAAACTTTTACCTGTATTTTAATTAATCGATTAATTGTTGGGTTTTAAGGAAATTATTCGTGTCGAGAAGTGCGTATACATTATATTAGAATTTAGTGTTTGTTTGAAGACAAAACTTTTAGTAGTACATTGCTATAAATAAAAAAAATGTTTTATTACAAATTTTAAAGCATATCTTTTTATCGTCGCACACTAAGGTCAATTTTAATTGTGTGTTCAGATCTTTATGCATTTTATTTTTATTGAGATGTACAAATTTTTTTTTATGGGCCGCATATGGCAAACTGGCATATATATTAAAGAATAATGCTATCCCAATAAACCTAAAACGCAAGATCTTTTATAATTGTGTTTTACCTGTTGCCACAAACGGCAAACTCAAATAAACGCCAGTAAGCTGCGAGTGATGAAGGGGGCAATGGTAAGATCAATGCTGGAAGTGAGTCTGAGAGATAAAAGGAAAAACGAGGAAATCCGTAGAAGAACAAAAGTTAAAAACATTATGGAAAGGATAGCAGAAATAAAATGGCAATGAGCGGGTATGTAGCAAGACACGACAACGATAGATGGACGCCGAGAATAATAAAATGGAGACCGAGAGAGACGAAGTGAAGTATAGGCAGAGCGCCCTTGCGATGAATGGATGATATAAGGAGTGTGGCAGGTGGAAACTGGTATCAGAAAGCCCAGAATAGGAATTAGTGGAAGGAACTGGGAAAGGCCTATGTCCTGTGTAGATTAACATTGGCTAAGGAGAAAAACGTCTGCTTGGTTCTATTTTAAAATTCGTTATATTACAAGTCACGTATTTTTGAATAGTTTATAAATTAATTATGTTTAACAATTGAGTAAGGAATATTTTAAGCGTAAAAACATTTTTTAATATTTTACGGGCAAGCAGTGAAAGACATCTGGACACGCGGGTCACTATAAAGACAAACTTTGCTTTCTCTGTAAAGAGTCAACCAATTAGAGTTTTTTCTGCTATTGTACCATTAATTCTATATAACATAGGGAACAGAGCAAAAGTAAAGTAGTATAAGACATTCATTTAATCAAGTCGTTACGTCGTAATTTTTAATATAGCTCTTTTCACCAATATACGACGGTTTCGGATTAGACACCAAGGCATCAACTTAACGGGCGCACTGTGTTGAGCGGCACAATAAAATTCGTAACCTACGAATTTTGTTTAAATATATTAGGGGAATTTACTTGCGTACTTCTTCAATGCGGTTGTAAGTATTGTACAGTTGATTACTGGTTATCGTTGCGGTATTGTTGCAATAAAGTCTTATCAATACGTACTTCTTTTTCACTGCATCCACACGTGACGAATATCGACAAATAAATTATTCACTTATACTTAAACAATCATATAACTATTACAAAAATTATCCATTCATTAATTACTATTATTGTGTTTTCTTTAAAAGGAAACTGATAAGCTGTCTAACCCCTAGATCGCTAGAATATTTTAAACAAATGTTAAAAATTGTCACTAGAATCATTAGCAACTTGATTAAGGTTTCCTCTCCGTTTGTGGTTAGTTTGGGGGTTTTGAAATTTAGACCCTTTACTGCTCCAAATCCTGGCGCTTATAGTTATTTATCACATTGTTTTTTTGCTTTTGCTTTTGCTTTTGCTTTTGCTTTTGCTTTTGCTTTTGCTTTTGCTTTTGCTTTTGCTTTTGCTTTTGCTTTTGCTTTTGCTTTTGCTTTTGCTTTTGCTTTTGCTTTTGCTTTTGCTTTTGCTTTTGCTTTTGCTTTTGCTTTTGCTTTTGCTTTTGCTTTATGTATACTTATTTGGGTATGCACCCATATAACGAGTAATTCCAAAGACAAGCTTTAAGTTTGTGAGTCTTGTATTAATAAATTTATAGCCACAATCCTTTAAATATCCTCGGTCCTATTTTTACAGATTTACGCATTTCCTTCATAAATTCCCTTTCTGAATTTTTGTAGATTAATTGTGGTTTTCCTGACAAGAATGCTATTAATTTAAAAGCGTATCTGATGTTGATTTATTAGCATTAAAAAAAAAAGCTGGAACTATTTAGCTGACATCATTTAAAAATGAACATGAACTTTTTGTAAAACTTTAGGTCCTACCTGACTCGACAATTCTAAGTAAAGATGATTGAAGGTAAAATGTATGATGTCTGCAGTCTACCAAAAAATATTTAGAAATCTTAGAGATATGAAAATTACTCCAATTATACACCCTGTACATGTATCAGCAATTATAGTTTGCAGATACAATTTTTTGAATTTTTAAGATAATTTGTAGATAAGTTATTCTGTTTTGAATCATGCTTATTTAGCAAAAATATTAACAACTTTATTGGTTATTATTGCAGAGTACCTTGCACTTTATTGCTTATTATTGCAAAGTACATTGCACTTTATTCTAAATAATTTTTAAAATAATAAATTATTATTAAATATATCCTTCAAAGATTGCTAAACTTTACTTATTATGTTAAGAAAGCAACAGTTATTACTAAGGCAAAGAAGCAATCAGAAATGCCTTATTAAAACGTTAAAATAGAGTTTGAGTATACTGAGTGCTGTGGATTTTGATAAGAAAACTATTAAAATGATTCTCAGCGTTTTGTATTTTTTTAACAGTGGATTCGTTAAAAATGTACTTAATAAATGATTTACTATAACTTTATGCGCAAGATCGATTAAAGATTTGTATTACGTTAAAACTAATATTGAAATATTCTATATACATACAAACATAATCATAGTCACGCCTTTTTCCCATAGGGTAGGCAGAGACCACTTCTTTTGACTTGTTACGGCTCTTACAGACGTCTTTCACTTCTACTACTTTCATCAGCTCTTTCATACATGCTCGTCGGTTGCTGGTACTTTTGACCTGACCTTTTTTAAAAACAATTTCCATCTTATCGAGATACGATCGCTTAGGTCGACCTCTACCGACTTGTCACTCTCACCTTATAAATCTGTTTCTATCGTCCATCTTTTTTCATCCATTCTCTCTACGTGTCCAAACCATCTAAGCATTTCCTTATCTATCTTTGTTCCAACACCTTTGTTTACATAACAGTTTTCCCTAATCACACTATTCATCACTTTATCCTTAGTGTCACTTATTCTGATTATTCATCTCTGCAGCATTAATCTTACTTTCATGCTTCTTTTGCCAAACTCAACATTTACTTCCATACATAGGTGTAGAAATCAGCACTCCTCTATGCACAGCCAGTCGTGCCATTTTGGACACTTTCTGGCTGCTCATAAAGTTATGCAATGCCCTATTCATTTGTTTTTCTCTCAACACCCTTCGCCCAATATCAGTTATACTTTCCGTCTTTTTTAAAAACCATTACTTTCGTGTTGCTTCTATTCAGTTTTATCCCTCTAATTATTAGGGCATCATTCATAATAGTAACCATCGCCCTCAACTCTCCGTTAGATGATGCTAATATGATCTGCTCATCCGCCTAAAGGAGGCATTTCATATTTTTTTTTTTTTTTTTTTATGAGAATAGTCGCAAAAAGGGTAGACCTATCGTGTGGGCCGCGGACGGCCCGCACTGCGACTATTAGAAGGGGAAGGGATTATAGAAAGGAGATGATTGTGGACACGCTTTTTAAAAAGTTGCAGGTCATAGTTCTCTGGAAAAACTGATTTTGGAAGCTTATTCCATTCCGTAGCAGCCCTGTAAAAGAAGGATTCTTGATGAAGATTGGTCCTTGTAGTGTCAATCTTGAGAGTAAATGGGTGAGACTGATCAGCGAGCCGAGTTCTTCGGCCGAATGTGGCCAATGGTGGTACAAGAGCTTTTATTTCTCTGGAGCATCTGCCATGGAAATATCTGTAGAGCAATGACTGGTCTGCAATTCTTCTTCTATGTTCTGGAGGGTGAAGGGTATCTAAGAGAGTTGAGCTGTTTATCAAGCGAATGGCTCTTTTTTGAATGGAATCTAGAAGACGAAGAGAATGCCTTGGTGCTGAACCTCAAATGGGGTTCGTGGTGGTTTTCAAGAGGTCGTTGATGTGTAAAAGAAATTAGGTGGGGGACAGGATGGAACCCTGGGGGACCCCGGCATTAGTTTTAAACGCATCAGTAGAAATACCGTCAACTGCCACATGTAAGGAGCGATCTTGCATAAAGCTCAAGAGCCATTGGCACAGTTTGGTTGGGAGACCGTAGGCAGATAATTTACTTAACAATGCCTGGTGCCAAACGCGGTCAAAGGCTTTAGATATATCCAAGGGTATTGCACGGGATTCATCAAACTTTTCAATAGTGTTTGTCCAGAGCAAATCTCCAGTAGACCGAAGTTGTCGAAATCCATATTTTCTGTCATGGATTATCTCAAATTTCTCCAGATATTTGATAAGTTCTGTGTTAATCGCTTTTTCCATAACTTTGGATATGACTGAGAGCAATGCAATAGGGCGATAATTTGCAGGAATAGTCTTCTTTCCTTTTTTCGGAATCGGTTGGACTTTTTGCAAACATAACAACGTGTTTGTAACATCAAGGTAAGAGGCTTTCCTCCCACCATTCCTATCGTTTCAGTATTTTCCTAGCATGTTACGGAGCTGAGTCCTTGTTTGGGTAATTTTTGTTAAACAATACATCGATACACTACGCTTTTATTGAACCATTGGTCAACTATTAAAATCTGAGGTTCATAGTTTAGACTAAATATTCCGACATAACAACGCATCTCACAGGATAACGTTGAGAGAACAAAATTTTGGCCGTTTTGATGTTTATGATACATCATTTAAGATGTGCAGTTATTTTTATAAATTATTTTTTTTTTGTCAATACATCCAACAGGTAAAACTTAAATCGATGAAAGACTGTACGAAGGGAATGAACTACCATTACCTAATATATAAGAATAAGTGTACCAAGATACACAAAGAGCCTGGTCTGAACTTGTGAATTTCTTAATTAGAGTAATATTTTGAGAGCCGATTAAGAAACTCATTTTTAGGTAGGATTTAGGATTTTTGTTCTCTACATATACTCACTTTGATTTTTGGAGGCACCTATAAAAAAATAACTCACATCAATTTAAACTCCCACCATATTTTTATAAGAGGATTCGCCTTCGTGAAATGTCCACCTTAAAAAATCTTTGGATGACACAATTACAGCCGTCTTATCCATGGTAATATAAACATTTTGTTATTATTTACATTTAGGGATTGGTCGTAATTAAGAGTTTTGGTGAAGCAAGACCCTTTATCAAGGCTGTTATTTTATTAAATTATTCAATAATTCTTAAAGTAGCATTAGGATGATTTGTTGTACCAACTGCAATGGGAATGTTTTACTAATCATGTATATCTTAACAGACCTACCTAGTATGTTATAAATAATTCAATAAATACATATTTTAACTGTTACTATCGTCCAACAAATAAATAAGTCTGACCTTCCTGAAGAGACAATGGAATGCATCGAGCAGGATGGGATTTATTTTCTTTTAGAATAAAGCGTTGATGTTCGAGTGGAGAATTTCTGTGAAATATACTCGCCTTTAACGGAGTCAACGAAATACGTTTTTTTTTAATCGTAATTAAAAGACAAAAAATTATTTGCATCCGCTGTAATCATTCCAAATTTAGTACTGTTGTACAGTGAGAACCGAAAACGGGAGCACGGAAAATACCTTAATAAAAAAGGGAGTGCAGTGCCGGATTTAGAGGTGTGGAGGCCATCGGGGCAACATTAAAGTGGAGGCCCCCGGCCCCAAACTATTTTCCAAATAAAATAAACAATTTTTCAGTTTTTCAATAAATTATTTATTGTGAAAATTGTTTACTTGTGTTTACTGGTCGGAATTTAAAAGATTTTTTTCTGAAGTCTCTATTGTGGGGGCCCCTCTTTTGTGGATCACCTCTACTTTTTAATATATACTCAGAGGAAATCTTTCAGAGGACACTACAAGATACTAATGACAGCATTTAAGTTAACAGCAAAGTATTAAACAACATGAGATATGCGGAGGATGTTCTAATCGAGTGTTTGGCTTAGTTTCACAGCAATAAAGTTTTTGCCCCGATACATAACCATAATTCTATTACTGTAAACCTGAGGCGATTCTTACTATAAACAGTGCATTAAAGCTTTTGATAATTGCTGGAAAAAGTGTATTGAGCTAAAATGAGACTATATAAGTATAGTATTTCCAATCTTAGTTTAAAAAAGATAATTTTACCAGAGCACAGCGATATTCTGGTAATAAGCGCTTTATTATATAAAAAGTATTACCGATAAATTTAGCAAAACATATCGGCCGCTACGGTAAAATAATTAAAACAATATGCAACCTAACGAAAATTACTTATTCCACAATTTATTTAGTAATTAAACAAAACGTACAAAGAGAATCAAGTCCCAACATTAGAAATTATATTTAACAAATTGCAAAATTTTAACGATTTTAAATATAAATCATTAGAAACACTTCGATAAATTTTAATAGAATGTGGTTTTAAAAATAAGAAATTAGTCGAATGTGTATTATGGAATCGTATTGTGGTACTTCGTCAAAATTATTTAAGATACATCTTAAGTTATACAGAAAGTAATAGAAATATAGTTTATTTAGATGACATTTGGTTCGACACTCACGATGTCGTTCAATAAATAATTAAATAATTTTTGAAAATATATCTGATTTAAAAATAAAATTGATACGCCACTGGTCATGGCTTTAAATGAGATGTTTTTTATATATTTTTAAACTGACTTTAAAAAAACTTTATATAGAAAAATAAAGATTTTTTATTTTGTGTTTTTTTTGTTGTGTTGGGTACTTTTCGGTATATCCTAGTAGTTGAAATTCCAAGATAACCAAACCTCCTGAATTTTAGGTTATATGAAGCTTTAGCGCTCCAAAATGGAAAAAAATGCTGCCAGTTTGATCCTATTTTAGTTTTGTTTTAGATTATATTGGAAGACAGCAAATATTTCATGATTGTAAATAATTATTTTAATTTAAAGAGGTACAAATTGTCCAATGGTATAAATAATATAAAGAATGACATCCTTGTAAAATTAAAACAGAAGCCGATTCTGTTCTAAAATAATAAAATCAGTATTAAGTTATTATTCAATATAAACACCATCTTCACTAACAAATCACTTTTACTTTCGTTTTATTGAGTTATGATAACTACTTTGTTATTATTTACAAAAATTTTAAAAAAGGAATAATTAAATATTATATTACGAACATTTGTTTAAAATTCATAAGAGGTTCCTTCATTTAGTCAGAAACATTTAAAAGTGCATTGCCATTTTTAAAAATAGTAATTAATCACTATCAACGTTTTTAAATAGCACCTAAAATCACCGAACATTTTCTCTTTTTTAAACACACCTTATTTCTCAACATTTTTGAAAATATTGATTTATTTTTTTTATTCTTTTAATATTTAAATGAGCACGAATCGATCAGTTTTATTAATTATAATCAGAGCAAAAATATAAGCAATGTAAAGCGCGGTACAGTGCAACAGTAGGAGCTTGGCAGGCGACTAGCCTCTATAATAACAAATATTAGGCTAAATATACTTCACACTCGTAAACTTCTTCCTCCGATTGTACTTGATACTCACGTTTACTGAAAATTTCGTCGCCGCCGATCGGATCATTATTCGAATGTTTCCGTTGTGCGCAGATTTTGTGATCTCTCGCCCGCCAAGCTACTTCTGTTGCACTGTAATTGACAATGAATAGGAGATAAATATTTTGCCATTGGATCAATTAAGATTGCATCCAGGAAATTTGTGCAACGATTTGTCTGAATAGAAACTAGGAAATTGATAAATTAAAAAAAAACGATACCTAATATTAAATTCGATTACATTCGATTCACTTATTGTTAATAAATAATTGCTGATGTAGGAAATGCCTTGACGTCTGGCACTATGCGATGTAATATCACACATAGTACTGCCTGCGATTCTTATTGAAATATCCAAAAAAGAGTCTATATATAACGGTTCTTAGAGAGATCGTAAAAATGTTTGTAAAAAATCTTTACGATAAGCTAGGTAAAAAATTACCTTTTAGGCCTGCGCCTTGATCAGGCAAATAACTCTCTCCTGAAAAGAGCTCGGGTTTTTGGCAGATATGGCTAAAACTATATGGAAATAATTAGAAAAATGCGTACAAAGCTGTGGGTAAAGTAAAAAAGTTCTCAACCCCCGGGAAGAGAGTGAAAAAAATTAAAAACTACCCTGAAATACGATTTTTGGGTTATATTTTGAAAATATCGAAAACATTTAAAATAAAAGTTGTAGAGCATAAAATTTTAGGCCTACCTCTCTCAGACCATTTTTCCCATAAAACGCAAACTTTTACCCCTACGACGGTAGTAATAAAAAATATAATGATTGGGTTTTTTTAATTTCTTTTTTTTTTCAAAATGTTACAAGCAACAATCGTAATAGAAATTTTTTTTTTAACCCTTCTATTAAAAGTCAAGGGGTGAAAACGGTGGTACGATGGTTGTTTGTAACTTTTTTAAAAAAATAAAAAAAAATTTAAAAAGCCCAATTTTTATGTTTTATTGAATTTTAGGGGAAAAATGGTTTGAGAGAGGTAGGCCTAAAATTTTATGCTCTACAACTTTTATTTTAAATTTTTTTGATATTTTAAAAATATAACCCAAAAATCGTATTTCAGGGTAGTTTTTAATTTTTTTCACCCTCTTCCCGGGGGTTGAGAACTTTTTTACTTTACCCACAGTTTTGTACGCATTTTTCTGATTATTTTCATATAGTTTGAGCCATATATGCCAAAAACCCGATTTCACAGTCTTTTTGAGTGGACTATCAGCAGCTTAAGAGATAATGAAAGTGCAGGCACCTTATTTCTTTAGATTACGATTTTTTATGTTTTGCGGAGTGTTATTTAGTCTAATAGACAAGAAACACATTTTGGTTCTAAACAAGGACCCTAATTATTGCTCTAAATGATCGCCATATGGGACCATCAAGGAAGGATGAATAGAAAAAAGTTTTTTAAAGTATTGTACGCAACAATATCTGTAAAAAATCTCTACGATGAGCTATATAAAAAATTCACTGTAAGGCCTTCCTCTTGATCATGCAAAAAAATATCTTCTGGAAATAGTTTAGGAGATAATGGAAGTGCAGAATCCCAATTCTTTAAAAGAGGAATTTTTAAAGCTTTGTGGAGTGGTATTTAATCTGATGGACAAAAACACTTCCTGGCTTTAAACAAGTACCTGAATTAGTGCACTGTGTGATCCCCATTGGGACAACCAAGGCAGGGTAAATAGAATTTTTTTTTAAGTAAAGCTCTTAAAAATATCTGTAAAAAACTCTTCGATGAGCTAGATGAAAAATTTCCCGTTAGGCCTGCGCTGTGATCAGGTATATAACCCTCTCCTTAAAAGAGAAAAGCAGTTTAAGAAAAAATGAAAGTGCAGAATCCCAATTCTTCAAAATAAGGATTTTTTTAAGCTTCGCGGAGTTTTATTTAGTCTGCTAGACGAGAAACACTTACTGGCTATAAACAAGGATCTCAATTAGTGCATCTTGTGATCCTGATATGGGACAACCAAATTGGGGTGAGTAGAAAATAAGTTTTTTAAAGTGTAGTTAGTGAAAATATTTGTAAAAAAGCTCTGAGATGAGCCAAAAAATTTCTTGTCAGGCCTGAGTCCTTGATCAGACGAACAATTTTTTTCTAAAGGAGTTCAGAGGTTTAAGAGATAATAGATGCGCAGCACCCCAATTCTTTTTAAAGCTTTTTGAGGTGTTATTTAGGACAGGAAACACTTTCTGGCTCTAATCAAGAACCCCACTTATTAAGTGCCTGTTGTGACTACAGCAGGAGGATTCTGGTTTTTTATTTACACACAAAAATTATTGTATTATCCTTTTTGGTGTAATAAAAGCATTAAATTTGTCACTGGTTTTAAACTAGCATTTTAAAAACTTAAACAGGAATAAAAAATTGCTGATTGATTAGTACTTTTTATTTATTTTGGTTAATTTTAAGTTTGAGTATGGGGTACTGTTATCTGCAATTGAATATAAAGCACTTTAATGTCCAATTTTGTTTATAATGTAGTCTCTTCTTCTCTTCTTCATAAGGCCTCTCCGAGTCTTTTCCATTCCTGTCAATCTTGAGCTAGTTGTGCCCAGTTTCTACCGGCGACCTCTCTGATATCATCAGGCCAGCGCTTCTGCGGTCTTCCTCTACTTCTCTTTGTTTTTCTGGGGTGCCAGTGGATCACTTTGTTGGTCCATCTACTGTCATCCTGTCTTTAGACGTGTTCTGCCCACCTCCATTTCATTTCGGCCATGTAGCGGATTACGTCGGTCACCTTTATTCGTCTTCTTATTTTCTCGTTTCTGATTCGGTCTCTTATGGAAACTCCAAACATTGCTCGTTCAATACTCCTTTGTGTTGTTTTCAATCGGTCTGCACTGCCTTTTGTGATTGCCATTGTTTCGAGACCATATGTTGTTACCGGCAAAATGCACATGTCATAAACTTTGCGTTTTAAATGCATTGGAATGCCTGGTTTTTGTAGAATGTACTTTAGTTTTTTAAAATGTTAATAAAAATATAAAAAGGTTAATTTCACTCTTCGCGTTATTTCCGGCTTTTGATTATACTTTCCTAGTTTAATGAGGTGATTCAGGTATTCGTATTCATCAACGTTTTTAATGTTCTCGTTAGATAGTGATAATTGAATGTGATTGGGTGACACGATCTTGATGTTCATTGTTAGCCCTATTTTTTTTTTGATGTTATATTTAATTGTTGCATCTTTTTCTTTAATTCATCTGGATCTTCGGAAATGAGAACAATATCGTCTGCGAAGCGTAAGTGACTTGGGTACGATCCGTCGATTTTTATAACCTTCTGTTTCCAATCCATTTCCTTAAATATATTTTCCAGCGCCAGAGTAAACATTTTTGATGATATCGTGTCGCCTTGTCGAACTCCTCAATAAGGTTTATTTTATATGTTTTTTTTGTTTTCGTCAATTTTAACATGTATTGTGGCGTTTCTATATATATCATTTATGACTGCATTGTATCTTGAGTCGATTCTAGCATTATTCATTGCATTGAGGAAGAACCATGTTTCAAATGAGTCGAATGCTTTATGAAAGTCTATGAATGCCAGACGTATGGGTATGTTGTATTCAGTTATTTTTTCTATTATGATGCGTAACGTTTACAAATGGTCAATGGTGCTGAATGCATTACGAAATCCTGCTTGTTCGGCGGGTTGGTAAAGGTCTAGTTTTTATAATGTAGTAAGCTTTTTTTAACAACAACAAACATTTTTTTTAAATCCAACTTTGCTTATCACCCTATGAAAACGGTACCGTTATAAATACCTACCTCGTAAAATTTTTGTTTTCCCCAAAAAAATATACTAAAATCGGCACTCACCCAATTTAAAATATGTTCATAAAAATAAGAGAAAGCTTTTTTTAATACCAGTCTCTATGTAATTTGCTTCGCTTGAACAGGTTCCATTAAATAATAATCGTGACATAAACCGACTAAGTATCCGTATATCGTATAATTCCGAAAACTTTTGCATCTTTAATATTACGTCATCGAACTAATAAAATAATATTTACTGTTTAGGCCTTGAGTTACTTATTTCTCATAACTCGATATATCATACGAATGTACATAGATATTTAGTACGGAAATTATATCGACCAAAAAACGTTCTCACCGTACTTATGTACCTATTTCAAAGCTGTTTTTGTAAATGTCAAGGATGGAACAACAATTTTCTTGTGTGGGCAGTGATGTAGCGAAAAGGGTAGTATCTTAGGAATATTACACACATCTCACAGTTATTTCCATTAACAATCGCTGAACAATTTAATCCCAGGAACCTTACAAGCTAGATTGATTCAAGCACATTAACTACAACTTTTTCAAAACGTCTTTACCTCCTTCTAATTTGTATATCTTAAGCATAATTTTATGCTGGCCAATTACAGCTTAACTCATCTCTTAACCCAGTTTCTAAAGACATATAACTTTAAACAAATGTATTGACATCTCTTAATCAAAAATTGTTTAAGTCAATTATTTTATTAATATTTCCGTCAAAACACGATCAATCATATTTTGAATACATGTGCATCTCCAATCATCGATACAGTAATGGATCCGATTAATTCCAAATGCGTTATTTCACAGTTATTAAGCAACTAAAAGTACCTTACATTATGCATAATTAATAGATTTCTTCGTATTAATATAATAGACGATTATTAAACGTCCAGTAAATTTAAATGGTGAACAAACCTTGACATCAATATAATGAGTTTAAAAAGCTTTTAATGTTCCGTATATAAGATACACTTTTACAATTTTTGTTGCTACTTTAAATTTAACGTAACACTCCAGATCTCCAGATTGTGATTGATAAATTAATGCGTTTTGTTATCGACCAACAAAAAATGAATTACACGTTTTGAAAGTACAAAACTGTACATTATTATTGATCACAAATGACGCAAATGGGTCACAGTCATATGTCTTAATTTCGTTGATTTATGATAATGTACCAAAAAAAAAAAAATATATATATATTTAAATAAGATAAAAAGTTTTGTTGGGATGCAGCTATGTTTTAATTAAACTATTTTTACTTTTTTGTAAAAGCTTTCGAAATAATTTTATTTTTTCATCTATTACTCTAAAAAAACATAAAGAACATGGTATAATAATGGGAATTTTTTTAAAAAATACTTACAGTATATGACTATGACCGTCTGACTGTGGATGTAGTGGAGTAGTCCTGGTTTTGCTGATTCCCATTAATTCGCAAACTTTCTTGAATAAATTCGATTAGAAATTCCTTTCTTGATCGGATTGTAGCTCCATAGGTACTCCGAATCGTGATAACATGTTGTCTACCAGGACTCATGCAACTGTAAATGCTTCTTGGTTAGGCAGGGCATAAGCTTTAACCCACTTACTAAAATAATCCATCGCAACCAGTATGTATTGGTTGTCGTCATTTGTCATTGGAAATGGCCCAGATACGTCGATGGCAATTCGTTCAAAAGGAGCTTCTACGTTGTACTGTTCCATTTTGCCTCTAGATCTTGTTTTAGGACCTTTGCTGGCTTCACAAACTGGGCATCTTCTACACCAACTTTCTACGTCGTCACGACATTGGACCCGATAAAACCTTTGTCCTATTTCATTCAGAGTTTTGTTGACTCCCAGACAACCACCTGATTTTTCTTCATGGATCTCCTCCAACACTTCATTAATCCTTGTCTTAAGCACAACCAGTTGGGAAGTTGTTTTATTGCCATCGGCCGATGTTTTAGTAGTCCATTCTCTACAATAAAGGAATCCCATTATGTCCACATGGCTTTGAATGTTGGTGCCCAGTCGGAGATGTACTTTCACTCTACTTTCCTTCCAACGTAGAAAGTCCGCAATATTTAGATCACTCTCTTGATCTTGTCTTAGATAGGCTGCTGTCCATTCATTGTCAGTTGTCAGTCTCATTTTTCTTATATCGGCAATTCCTTCGTGACGTTTGATCCGCAAACAGTGCTTGCAGTTATTCGCACAAGGTTTTCTGGACAAGGCATCTGCGTTGTTATGTAATCGTCCTGGCCGATGTTTAATCTTTAAGTGGTACTGGTTTCATTTTTCAATCCACCTTGATACGTGACCTTCAGGGTTCCTCATATTCATTAGCCACTTTAAAACTGCATGGTCCGTTCTTATAAGAAACTCCCTTCCGTAAAGATATTTGTGGAAGTGGTCTACTGCCTTGATGATCGCGAACAGTTCTTTTCTGGTGACGCATTAGTTCTTCTCAGGTTTGCTCATAATTTTGCTGTAGTACTCTATCACATTTTCTTGGCCATCCTTGTGATATTACGGCTTCAATTCTTTTTCTACTTGCATCTGTGTATAGTATCAATAGGGAAGCCCAAGATTGAACGGAACATAGAGCAGCTTTTAGTTTTTTAATGCTCTTTCACAATTGTTAGATCAGATGAAGTTGATTCGGTCTTCTGTCAACTTAAGCAGGGGTGCAGCAATATTAGCAAATCCTTTCACAAAACGCCGGTAATAGGTACACAGGCTCAAGAAGCTTCTCACTTCATGTTTATCTTTTGGTCTTGGCCTGTCTCGAATCGCCTTGATCTTCTTCTCATCTGTTTGGTTGCCAGCTGGTGATACTGTGTGGCCCAGAAAATCCACTTCTTTTTAAAACAAGGAACATTTCTTAAAGTTTAGCTTAAGGTTGGCATTCCTTAACCTTCGAAATATTTTTCGCAAATTTTTCAGATGTTCCTCAAAAGTTTTGCCCATAACCAAAACGTCGTCGAGATATACCAGGCAAGTTTTCCACGTAAGCCCACGTAGTGTTAATTCCATTAGCCTTTCGAATGTTGCTGGGTCATTTCATAATCCGAAGGGCATCACATTAAACTGGTTTAGTCCATTTTCAGTTGAAAAAGGAGTCTTCTCTTTGTCATGTTCATGTATACCCATTTGCCAATACCCGCTCTTCAAATCCAGTGTTGAGAACCCACTTGAACCTGCCAATGTTGTCAAAGTGTCGTCAATCCTAGGTAATGGGTAGCTATCCTTCTTCGTGACATCATTCAATTTTATGTAGTCCACACGGAACCTTGTGGATCCATTCTTTTTGGAAACCAACACAACCGGCGCCGACCAAGGGCTTGCTGATTTTTCAATTACTCCATTTTTCATCATTTTGTCAACCAGCTTTTCGACCTCTTGCTGATTCGCAAATGGTAGTCGTCTTGAGGGTTGTCGAATCGGATGAGCTTGGCCGGTATCAATCCTATGTTGGACCAAGTTGATTCGTCCTCTGATGGTGAGACTATCCATCGTTCTTCTTTTCCTGTTGACATGAATGACCCTGGAGGCTTCGTTATTGCTAGCTAGCATGTGCCCCGATATGCTGACTAGTCCTAGTTTTCCTGGTGCCGTTCGAGGACTCGCTAGATGACCTGGTCCTCGTTGATGAGTGAAAACGTGATTGTGTTCTCGCAGGTGAGTTTGATCTACAATCTATAATGAAGTGTCGAGTTTTTCCACACCAGGCTAATCTTAAGATTGCCTAGAAATTTTATAAGAATCGTTTCAGCCGTTTTTTTTTGGTCTTAATAACGCAAAAAAAAAATTCTTGCCAAATTTCAAGTCTGTATAGTTTAGAAAAATGTTTTTTCATTAACACTCCCGCAGTCTGTTTTGGGAAGGAATTTTGTAAAATATGTTCTTATTTGGTCTTAACATTGCAAAAGAAAGGTTGCTACCAAATTTGAGGTCTGTAGGAGTTGTAGTTAAAACCAAATTTCAAGTCTGTAGGAGCTGTAGTTAATTTTTTTTATTTTTTAATATTAACGCCCCCACAATTTCCTTTTAGGGGTGAAATTTTGAAAATCCGTTCTTATTTGGTCTTAACATTGCAAAAGAAAGGTTGTTACCAAATTTCAGGTATTTAGAAACTACAGTTGATAATGTCTATTTTTTATCATTAACACCCCCGCAATTCCGTTATGGGGGGTAATTTTGTAAATCCGGTCTTATCTCATCTTAAAATTACAAAAAAAATGTTGCTACCAAATTTTAAGTCTGAAAGAGCTGTAGTTAAAAATTTTCATTTTTGTAAAATCCGTTCTTAGCTTATCTCTACATGGCAAAAGAAAGATTCCTACCAAATTTTATGTTGCTAGGTCTGATGAAATAAGATTAATAGGAAAATTTAAGTATAGAAAACGATCTCTTTACCAAACCTATTTGAGCAGGGATTATGAAATACGTATTACCGGCTTAAAAATAAAAAAAAAGAAGTGCCCATTGAACATATAAATGTGATTAATTTACAGCATGCCCAAGAAGAGGACTGTTAAAAGATGTATGGGCAACCAGTTATATCAGAAGACGTAAAAACCTTTCCTGTTTTTAAAAAACGAAAAGGCACAAGAGGTCGAAAGTCAGGAACAGCGAAAGTTTTGACTTCAACTCCTAAAAAGAATTAACCAAAAGAGTCACTTTTATCCTACAAGCAAAAATCTTTGAAAGAAGAGGACCATGAAGACGGAAGATATCATGGCTGGCTCAAGAATTTTAGGTTTAACAAAACATTCACAGAACTCTTTCAGATAACTGCAGACAGCGTCAGGATTGCTTTAATGACCGCCAACTAACTAACATTAAAAAATTCATCTGGACTACTTTTTGCCGATGATTACAGTTGACAGTCATGAGGACTGTGACAAATTGCAAGAAGATTTTAATAATCTTATGTACTGGTGTACTATTAACAAAATTAATATGAATGTTGATACATGTGTTAGTATTTGTTTCTCCTGTAAAGTAAGGAATATCCTCTACACTTACAATTTGGCAGGCAAATTTCTTATGACAGTTTCGGTTGTCCGTGATTTGGGCATTCAACTTGACTTCAGGTTAAATTTTCATGCACAATATGAACATATTACTAATCAATCCTTTAAAATGTTGGGTTTTGTAATACACACATCGAGATGCTTCCGAAAAGTTCAGTCAATCAGAACCATATATATTGCTCTTGTCAAAACAATTTTAGAATATTGCTCAGTCATTTGGTCACCAACTTTCAATTTTTATATTAGTTCTTTAGAAAAAGTTCAAAATAAGTTTATCAGATGTTTCAAACTTAATATGCCTCTTATGGAGCACTCATATCAAGAAATTAAAGATGCACTACATTTATATAAGTTATCTACTCGAAGAACACAAGGAGATTTAATATTTTTGCATAATTTACTTAACTCAAGAGTTTAATGCTCTGGTTTACTGGAACAGATTTGTTTTCATGTGCTTTCTCGATTTACTTGTAGTCAGTTAACTTTTGCGGTTCCATATTATATGTGTAACTATGGTATAGATTCCCCACTAAATAGAATAATATTAAACGGTAACAAAATTGACTTTGATATGTTTCTCAAGTCTAAATTTAGTTTTAGAAGGAATTTACAAAAACTCTTGTTATGATATATTTTTTGCTTCGTTTTAAACCATTCTTTTTATTATTCGTTACCTCATTATCATTTAGTATTAGTTAATGATATATGTTTATTCTTTCTTATGTTATATTATATAGTACGTACTTTTAATAATCTACTCTTTTGTACTTAATTATAATTGAAATTTATTACTTAAATGGGTCAATAAATGAATAAAAAAAAACATTAGCAACGGATTGGCACACTACGAAGAATAAAATGTAAAAAAAATGTGGACAAAGAGGAAAAAAAGATGACAAATATGCAAAGCCTGGCAGCAGCATGGGAAACGCGTTTTATCAAATATCTCGTAAACTCCGCATATAGTTAAAAACATTTTTGTAGATGATAACATTTTCTATAACTTTTATTCAAACCTTTTTTCTGTAAAATTAATAGGTTTTAGTTTATAGTACTCCAAACATTTTTCAAAATGGTTATTGCTAAAGGGTGTTTTAAAAAAATACGACCCCGTATCTAGAATAGGTAAAAAACTGAAAAATAATTGGGGTTTGCTTATTAAAAAAGTTTCGTAACGCCATCCGTATTCAAGATAAAGGGCGTTGAAGAAAAAAAATGTGGTTATTACTTCATAACTTTCAAATCAAAATATTCCGAAGACGGTACAGTATCGAGTTTTACCAAAAGTATAATTTTGGTGTAAAATTGAATGATGTTTAAGATCTCTTCAAATTTGGATTAAGTCTAACCTTAAAAAAGTTATGTTCAATACTACTTGGTACAAACCGTGTAACTAGCGCCCTCTATGAGAGTCAGATATAAAAACAAATTCATGGGATGTAGTAGCTTCTAAAATATATTCGTATAAAATTTCATTACAATGTTTCCAGTACTTTCGGCAAAATCGTAATAAATGTGTATACATTTTTTTTCTTCAACGCCTTTATCTTGAATACGGATAGCGTTACAAAATTTTTTTACTGAGCAAATCCCAATTATATTTCAGTTTCCTACCTATTTTAGAGACGGGTTTACCTTTTTTTGAAACATTACATTAAAAATAGTAATTATTAAATTTGTAGAACATGAAATTTCCCATAAATTTTTATTAACACTTTTTGCCGTAATATTTATGGTTTCAGAGATATAGCTTGGTAAAACTTGCACCTCGTATATTATCAGTGGCAATGATGCTCGTAATATACGAAAAACATTTCATAACGGATAAAACTATACCGAAAAAAGTTTGGAGCGCTATAAACAAAAACCTATCGATTATACAGAAAAAAGTTTTGAATAAAAGTTATAGCAATTGTTTTTATCTACGAAAATGATTTGTACTGTTTTTGTCGTACGATGCACAATACGAGATATTTGATAAAACGTGTTTCCCAAGATGGCGGCTGACGCTCGACCCCCCATCCCCCCTGTTCGCCAACTTGGATATACATTCGGGGGGCACCGCTGAACATATTCCAACAGGAAAATCCTTTCAGTGAAAAATTTGCAGAAAAAAAGTACCCGGCTCTTGGCCTATTTGTTTAATAACATTTTGACAGAATCTGTAATCTTTAATCTCAATTAATTATTTGGTTTCTATGTAAAAGTTTGGGTTTTTTAAAACTGGCGATTTTCGGCTTTCGAATATACGTAAATATGTTATAAACTCAAAAATAAAAATAGAAAACTACGTCACTGTCAATACGCCCTTCTTTTCATTCGGAATAAAATTAGATTACATAAGTCAAAGAAGGTGCACTCTGAACAAACCTCCAGATTAGAGCGTCGACATTTAGATCGCGAAATATCTCAGCATTGCGAGTAGTAATTACGTTTTTTATTTCGCCGTATATCACAATAGACGTACTTCAAGGATGCCGATTAAGACAATCACTTAAAATAGCAATAGTCGGAACTTTTGATATGACCGACCATACCCTATAATTTTATCGACTTTTTAAAAGTCCGCATTCCGAAGATGATCATGTACTACACTTCCTTTTTGTAAATATCTCAATCCAAAGATCGTTATCAATGCAAACATTTTTATTTATTTAATATTTTCCTTGAGGTATCATCACAGAAAACATTGTGATAAGTTTAAGGATATCAAAATAAAACTAATCTTTTTTTAATGTGTCTGCGATGTTCTTGCAAGTCAGCTTTCAAGTTTTGACATGCGATCTAAAAGTTATTTAATAAAATATTTTTTGATAGTTGAAAACAATTATTATCCTATAAATAAGTCTTGCGATCTGGACATAATATTGTTACGGAATTACTTCTTTCTTGGGTTCGGTGATTTTAAACTCTCGATACAGCAACAAAACAATTTTTATTCCAATACTTTTACACAATAAATTTTACTTTTATAAATCACTTGGATATTTACTTAGATATTCAACTAATTACAACTTTTACAACTATTTAAATTTCATAACTTATAAACACTTTCTTAAAACTGTCCTTTTTTTCACTACCGCTGTCCTTTTTATATTTCTCAATCATAATTCCAGACTATTTCGCTAAAGCGACAGAACCATCCCGAAGTCTCTAGGCGCGGCGAGAGTTTACTAGACGGAGGCTGACAAAGTGCTTCATTAATATGCACCCTAGTTGTGGTCGACACTCGGACGCCAACAAATAACAGGGCCGGTTTGTAACAATATCGTGAAGTAGTTTTTCTACAGGAGAATCTTTTAAACATTTGTATGACGATGTTATGAAAATTAATTTCACTGAAACGCAAACGTTTTTTCACTGGTATTATATAGATATGGAAAAAGTTTTGCGGAATATAGAAATTTCAATGCAAAATCTGAAAATGCAGGACAAATAGTCGCCCAACACAAAATATAATAAATATTCGCGACAAACACCCAAGTTGCTAACATCGCAAAGTCGGCAAGCCAGAGGCTAGGTTTTCTGTGGAAAGCCAGAAAGTTTTTTACTCCTGATCAACTGTTGACGACGTACAAGGCTCAAATCCGACCTCTACTGGAGTATTGCTCGCACATTTGGGGTTCAGCACCAAGGCATTCTCTTCGTCTTCTAGATTCCATTCAGAAAAGAGCCATTCGCTTGATAAACAGCTCAACTCTCACAGATACCCTTTACCCTCTAGAACATAGAAGAAGAGTTGCAGACCAGTCATTGCTCTACAGATATTTCCATGGCAGATGCTCCAGAGAAATAAAAGCTCTTGTACCACCATTGGCCACATTCAGCCGAAGAACTCGGCACGCTGATCAGTCTCACCCATTTACTCTCAAGATTGACACTACTAGGACCAATCTTCATCAAGAATCCATCTTTTACAGGGCTGCTACGGAATGGAATAAGCTTCCAAAATCAGTTTTTCCAGAGAACTATGACCTACAACTTTTTAAAAAGCGTGTCCACAATCATTTCCTTTCTATAATCCCTTCCCCTTCTAATAGTCGCAGTGCGGGCCGTCCGCGACCCACACGATAGGTCTACCCTTTTTGCAACTATTTTCATAAAAAAAAAAAAAAAAGTAATTAATTACACGACTCTTTTTTTTTACTGAAAATAATTGCAAAAAGGGTAGACCTATCGTGTGGGCCGCGTCCTCTGAAAAACGTGTTGGTTCCTACACTTATGTATGGTAGTGAATGTTGGGTTTGGCAGAAGAGGCATGAAAATAGGATTATTGCTGCGGAGATGAGTAATCTGAGAAGTATAGCCGGTGTGACTCGGTTGGATAAAGTTAAAAATAGTGAGATAAGAGAACGCTGTGGTGTAAAAGAAGATTTGGTTACAAAGATAGATAAAGGAATGCTTAGATGGTTTGGACTCGTAGAAAGGATGGATGAAGGATGATTGACGAAACAAATTTATAAAGCGAGTGTGAATGGACAAGTCGGTAGAGGTCGACCTCGGAGAACATATATCGATCAGATCAACATTGCTTTGAAGAAAGGCAGGTCAAGAGTACCAACAACCGACGAGCATGCATGAGAGCACTGATAAAAGTAGAGGAAGCAAAAGATGTGTGTAAGAACCGTAGCAAGTGAAAGGAAGTGGTCTCTGCCTACCCCTATGGGAAAAAGGCGTGACTTTATGTATGTCTGTATGTATATATCAACCATTTGTGCGAAATTTGTAGTAACCAACTTGTGTTATTACTTGAAATAAATCATTTATAAAAATACCCTAGCAGCAAATGATGCAAACAAAATTAATATTTTGTTGTTTATTTCAACACTAAAGTTTTCTTTTTCTTTAATCATAGTATTAAAAAAATAAAATAAAAAATAAAGTTTTTTAGTAATACCCAATATTGGACAATAATATTACATTTCTTCATACAACAAACTCACATTTAAAACAAAAGACCGCAAGTATTTATTAGACTTATACCTCACAATTTTATTGTTCATAAAAGTGCCATTAAACTTGTAACACATTATAAACAATTAATTGTATTGACCTTTTGAACTAATAAAAGTAAATCATCTTCAATGGCTCTATAACTATATCGAGATCTGGTCCTTATTATAACGGCAGTATTTCTACAAAAGTAAATCATTATATAATAAAAAAAATTAGTATTGAAAACGTGCATCTAATTTGTACTGTATTTTTTGTTTTCGTTTTAGCTTACACCATTCCGCGACCTTTGAATCAAAACGTGACGTTGATGATATATTAAATTTTTTTATTAAATTTGTCCTTAGAAGAGATGCAGATTTACTTTAATCGTTCGGATACCGCTGACAGTATTACGTCATTTTATATAATTATTTTTAACAAATTAACATTGTAATGGAATAGGGTTTGTATATAAACATTAATTTAAATTATTATCGTTTAATTTAAAACTGTAAACTTAACCTTAAGCAGTAGTTATTAACTAATTATTATTTCTTAATATTTTTGAGACGTGATTTGTTAATTGGGGGTCTTTTATTTTGTCTTTTAACACTTTGTTTTTTAAAATATATTTTGTTGAGTACCTACAGTTGTGTATAAGACTGTGTATAAAAGAGAAACAGGTAAATAAAGTATAACTTTGACGTTATATTAAATATTTTAAAGGTTGTCTTAAAATGATAAGTTTTTGTAATAATTGTAATTCATATTAAATTATCACTTAACCTATAAAATTATTGCTCATATTCCAGTTGTGAATTTTAGGCAACTTTTCCAATGTTAAATTACAAGTAGGGGGATACTACGGAGCTTATACGGACTGGTTTACCACCGAAAAATGTGTTAGTCAGGGATGTGTGACTTCGCCATGGCTGTTTGACTTATACATAGACAATTGTTTAAAAGATTTTAAAAAAGTACGAATGGATTAACAATGAATGACTTGATCGTCAGATGCCTCCTTTATCAGGTCATATTAGCGTCTTCTGAAGAGAAGTTGCATGCAATGGTTAATATTATGCATGATGCACTGAAAATCAAATAATAAAAGTAAATGTAAGCAAAACGAAAGTAATGGTTTATGAAAGAGAAAAAAGCATAACAAACTGCGAGGTACTAATTGAAGGAGAAAGAGTTGAAACAAATGAAGAAATTTGTATACGTGGGTTCAAAGTTGACGAGAGACCGAAAGTATGACTGTGACATTAAGCCAAGGGTGTTGGCAGGGAAACAAATAAATGGGGCCCTGTATAACTTTATGAGCAGCCAGAACGTGTCAAAAAAGACACGTCTGGATGTGAATAGAGGAGTGTGGGTCCCTACACTTATGTATGATAGTGAATTTTGGGTTTGGCAAAAGAAAAATGAAAATAAGATTAATGCTGCGAAGATGAGTAGTCTAAGAAGTATAGCTGGAGTGACTCGGTTAGATAAAGTGAAGAATAGTGAGAAAAGGAAACGTAGAGAGAATGGATGAAGGAATATTGACGAAATAGATTTATAAGGCGAGTGTGAATGGGCAAGTCGGTAGAGGTCGACATCGACGAACATATCCCGATCAGATCGACATTGCTTTGAAAAAAGGTCAGGTCTAGAGTACCAACAACCGACGAGCATATATGAGAGCACTAATGGGAGTAGAAGAAGCGAAAGACGTGTGTAAGAACCGTAGCAAAAGGAAGGAAGTGGTCTCTGCCTACCCCTACGGGAAAAAGGCGTAACTATAATGTATGTGTGTACCACTTGTAATCCTAGAAATATTTTATACATTTTTGATATTTTTTTGTTAAAAATGTATTAAACATTGCAAATATTTTAATTGGTACCCTTTATATAAAAATGTAATTGTTTTTAATTAAAATTTATAAGTTAAATTTTTTTTTATATTTTAATTATTATTCAAGCTGCAAAATCATTACATTGAGACAGATGTTACATTTCCAGTTTTAGACATCTTCATTAATCTTTTTTTAATTTCATTGCTTTTTTTATGACAATACTATTTTATTAACGGTTTAATCTTATATCTAAAAAATATGACCTGTAATTCTAGACAATTCTATAATTTGGATAAAACTGACCTTAATAATTTTAGCAGGAATCAATGAAAAATAATTCTTAGCTCATTTAAATCTTTTCTTTCGACATGTTGAAAGCCAAAGAATTATTATAATAATTATGGTATTTACAACGTACTATAAATTTGTAGAAATACAGTGTTAAAAGTTTATTTTAACCAAATAAACTAATGATATAAATTAAACGATTTTTGACCTAAACTATAATAAAGAAAGTTTCATCACACCATTATTACTTTTATCCTTGAATTCAATTTAGAACTATTTTTTTCGTAAACGTTTTAACCTTTACCACACTGCTATAATTATTGTTATTATATTTTACTACACTTGGAAAATAAATACAGAAACCATTACATGTATGCTTAGATTTATAGGAAAGTTAATTATTTCATAATAATACCCTTTTTACTACCAACCTGGGAGATCATTATTATTTATGTATTCTTTAATGAGAGGTAATATTTCTTCCCCGAGCAAAATATTAAAAAATAAGGTGAACATTTTACACTTAGGTACGTCTTAATCATTAATCGCTTAAAAAATTATAAGGACAATATTTCGTAGTCAAAAAATGATAAAGGCGTAGTTAAATTTTGAATAAATGAAATTATTTCTGTACACGTTGTTTTTTGAAGCCACAGTAACGGACTTTCATTAATCATGTTCTTTTAGAGTTCTCATTCACGATTTTCTTGCAGAAATGTCGTCTAGTCCTCCTCTTGCGACTGAAAAAACGCGCGACTAGAAATCGCAAGCTCAGGCATAGCCTTAAGACTAAGAGAGAGGCCAGAAGATCGATTAGGATTTTTAAATCTTAAGCCCCGTTCACATCTGAGCAAACGCACCGAATGAGCACTTTGCGCTGCATGAGCATTCAGTTGTGGACGGGACGCACGAACGCACTGAGCACGCTCAAAACGTGCGGCAGCCGATCCGAACATTCTCGGTACATCAAAAGAATTTCCTGCTCAGTCTGGACGGGTTTTCTGTTGCACTGAACACGTTGCACCGAACGGCCCCGTACAAAATGGATTTTTCACATGAGATGTGCTTGCAATTAACTAAAGAGTGTAAAAACCGGCCTTTTCTTTGGAATTTGAGACACGAAATTTATTTTAATATAATTAAGAAAGATGATGTTTAGAAAGAAATGGGTGTGAGTGAAGTTATAGAAAAGAAATAGTCTAAAAGGATCTTACCGGCGAGAAAAAGCAAAAAGCAGAAAAAATTTTGAAACAGAAAAAGGTGAACATGAATTTATCAATAATTAAACTTGCTATTAATTACGTTTAATATGACGTAGCCGCCAACGAAATATATGACTGATATATTCTGACCCAGGTATAACTGGGAAGACCATTTACTACGCTTCCGTCTCTTTTTCTTATTTTTAAGTAATTCATTGATAATAATAAATGCAGCACTAGCCCGTCCTAGATTCTCTATTGCGTTCATTGCATCAATAAATGCGGCGCACAACTGGAGCGGCTCCGAAGGTAGGCTCATGTGGTTCTGTGCGGGGAAACAACAATTCCCCCGAATGAATGCTCATGCGGCACAAAGTGCTTATTCGGTGCGTTTGCTCAGATTATGACGGGGCTTTAGACGTTCAACTACTACAACGAATATTTTCTTAAAGTGTTGTATCCAATCATAGACCTATTATCAAAGGAGACGGAACTATTTACTTTTAAACACGATCATACATCCCCACTTTCTGGTCGATTGTATGATCTTGATACGGACGACTGAAATGTGTGCTGTGATGTTGCCTGCTCTCCAGTTATGGCAAAAGATTTGTTATTGGTATTGAATCGTCCATACTATTTGTTGATTATATTTGCAACAATATTGTGACCATAATGCTATCTCTTATTAATATTTCATGAATTATAACAACCTGAATAATACAACCTGTTGGAAATCAGTACTTCCAACTGTACAATTCCTCTTTGAGAAATTCTTTGATTTTTAAAACTACTCAGTACGGCCCTGATGCCGACAAAAAAAAACACGTGTAGTTTTGTGATCTATCATGTCTTGATCACGCCCTCATCACGTGGAAATTAGTATTCGGCTAGAAACAAAGGGTCCCGTACAATTTAAAAATCAGCTTAAAAACACGTGCAGTTATTATTCCAGAACATTCCGAAATCGTGGCGCGCAATTTTAGCAACCAGTTATACGGTCACGTGACCAATCAAAAACGCTGTTTTTAACGCCAGAAAAGGCCACGTTTGAAACGGTTTTCGGCTTCTCGTTTTTTTTTCGCATTCCGAACGTCAAGCAATGCAGAACACCGCTTCGCTCCCTTGTTAGCATATCATCAGCCGAGGCATCACCGCTTTAAAACACCACGTGGTAAAATGCACTTCAATATAATTAAATAAAATACATCAAATTCAAAGCTAACAACCAGTAAAATTATTCCGAAGATACAAGAGACTTTAAACTGTAAGCTCCGTGTATTAAAGTTATACAATATATTCTCAATGACAAGTGTGTTTTTTCATTTACTGTGATAACAAAATTCACGGCGATAAAAGGCAGTAAAACTTTTGGCCTATAGTAGTAAAAAACAGATCGAGCCAGCTTTACTAAATTATCGAAGGATTCAACATCTACGCAGCGAAAGACGTCGTCGAAGAGCAATTGAGTCGGCAGGCATTAGAGGTTCCGGTAATGAAGCTGCCCACATCTCAGAGCATTTCTACAGCTTACCACGCCCAGTCTACTCCTCGTCGTTGGCGCCGGCGCGCACAACCCATTTTATGAAACGTTGAACCATTAAACTATTTTATTCCATTAGATCATAGAAATGTGTTGCTCAATAGGCGACAACGCCGCACGGCTTGTCTGAATCGTTCCACCTGCAGAGATCCGTGCGTACTACGAAATCGGCTATTATTAGTAGCGCTGTTGCCGAAGGTGTTGCAACGAGATTTTGGAGTATTACCGGTAATTTTCAGCATATTATTGGTAAAATTCAGTGAAATTTAGTGGAAGTAATGATTCGTCATTACCAAGTGTGTAAAAAACCTGACTATTTAAGCCCCAGTGTTTATTTTCACTAGTAAGTTGGGAAATCTCATTGTTTACTATATTTTTATCCAGTGGTGTAGCGATGACGATTTTAATCATAAACAGGTATTATTTTGAGGCGTAAAACAAGAATCTGAAAACCAAAAGATGTGGAAATCAATACTTTTCGAGATATTCTCAAAAAAGGTTATTACCTATTTCCCCGTTATTCAGCAACACTTATTCAGTGGTTATTTGAAGAGCTATATACCTTCCTGATCCATTTTATAGTAGTATTTCAAAAGAAATCTCTACATCACCTTAAATTTAATCCAATCGAGAAATCAAGGAGTCACGGAATCCTGAGTATAATATTTTAATCTTTTCCTTTAGGTTACTTAGCTGTTATTAAATAGTTTGAACATTAAAATTAAAATTTAAAATACATTACATTTTATTTGTCCAATTAATATTAATAATAATTATTTAAGTTTTTTTTTTTTCATTTCAGACGATTAGGTAAAATTATTTAAAATTCTTTTTCGGTACTTTAATTTGATAAAATAATTTAGTTTAACGGGTATTAGTAAAACTGTTCGCTACACCATAAGCAGCCCTTGAGTTGGAATAATTTAGTTTTATAAAAGTAACTTATAACATTACACATAATTGGCTTTAAAAAGGAATCTTTTAACGTAACACAAAATTGTCGCCCAACATTTGGGGAATTGGTAAGTTTTTTAAAATTGGCACCCCACTTTTGTAACTTTGGAAAAACAGTTTAGTTACGGTAACAAAATTTGTCGCCCAACTTTTGGGGTTTAGAAAAATATATTCTCATTTTAAACAAACAGCACGTCACTGATAACAAGCGTGGCCGTAACTCCACAATAATGTTACAGCGTTGCCAGCACGAGGACGGGACAAAGAGAATCGATTGGTATTCTTTGTCATACTCATGGCCACTCTCGTGTAATCATTGCGACAAAACAAACAGAGTTTTATGAATGGAATGTTGCGTGTTCTCTGTATAATAGGTCTTTGTATCCAATATATTATTTAGTATTAGCTACATAATATTTGTACTGCAATTATCTAATGTGGATTCAACAACTTTCTTATTGCACTATTTTTTTGAATTAGGAATATTTATTTAAATAATATATTTCAGGCTGTCCAAATCATTAAAATGTCAATGTTTAAGCTGTTACTGTGACTATGGTACGAACCATTTACTGGATGATTCAAAAGTTAATTATTTTTAATGATAATAAAACGTACCATATACTGGATGATTCAAAGATTAATTATTCTTAATGATAATAAAATCGAAAAAGGTAAGTGCGGATAAACTGCAGTATTTTTTTCGGAATAATAACTAAAAGTTAATTTTACAATAGGTACTCGTACCGACATCGACAGTACGATTTTGGTAACAATTAACTGATTCCCATAGCCTTCTTTGATGCTAATGATATATGTTTAAACAACTTTCATTGAAATTTAAAACAAAACCAGAGGCAAAATGTGGGTTAGATTGTATCTGCAGACAGCTAATGTCAAAGCAAAGAATAAAAAATGATTTCGTATAATACTTCATATCTACCAAAAATGCCACAATACCCAAAGCTATAATGTTAAGACAATAACAAATATACATAATCATTTAAAGTATGCTGAATGAATTCTTTATCGTTTTCGTAGGTGTTTTCAAGGGTATTATTAAATTATTGTTTGTCTTATGCGTTTGAATAATGTCATGTGATACACCTTTTTTAATAAAGGTGACTTTAGAGATCCATTAATAATTGCTGTGTTCAAGTGTGTTCCACCATTTTAGAGAGGTTACATAAAGTACATGGCGTGGACGTAGGTATCGGTGAAAAGACACAAAAATTTGCAACCGTCTTACTGAAAAAAGTAAAGGAATGGAATTCGATCAATGATTTAAAAAAAAATTAAAATTTTAATTTCTTGTATGTAAATTATTAAAACAATAATTTTTAAAATTATGGTAGCAATGCAAAGAGAAGAAAGCATAAGCATAACAAACTGTAAAGTTCTGATTAAGGGAGAAAGAGTGGAACAAGTAAATGAGTTTGTATACTTGGGTTCAAAGTTTACGAGAGATGGAAAGTATGACAGTGACATTGAACGAAGGGTGTTGGTAAGAAAACAAACGAATGGGGCACTGTATAGCTTTACAAACAGCCAGAAAGTGTCAAAAAGGCACGTCTGGCTGTGCATAGAGGAGTGTTGGTTCCAACACTTATGTATGGTAGAAAAGTGAGATAAGGGAACGCTGTGGTGTAAAAGAAGATGTGGTTACAAAGATAGATAAAGGAATGCTTAAATGGTTTAGACATGTAGAAAGGATGGATGAAGGAAGATTGACTAAACAAATTTATAAGGCGAGTGTGAATGGCCAAGTCTGTAGAGGTCGACCTCGGCGAACATATGTCGATCAGATCAACATTGTTTTAAAAAAAGGCTAGCTCATGAGTACCAACAACCGACGAGTATGTATGAGAGCACTGATGAAAGTGGAGGAAGCAAAGGATGTGTGTAGGAAGGAAGTGGTCTCTGCCTACCCCTATGGGAAAAAGGCGTGACTATATGTATGTATGTATGTATGCAAAGAAAATGTGTGATCCCAAACTTTTTAAATGTTAATATCTTTTTGAAAATCCTAAAGTTTAATTTACAATGGTCAATGGCATAGATACATACATATTACTCGTATAGTCACGCCTTTTTTTCCGTAGAGGTAGGCAGAGACCACTTCTTCCCACTTGCTACGGTTCTTACACACGTCTTTTTCTTCTTCTTTTTTCAATAACGAATACGACAATAGAGACTTAATATTCATTCACATAACTATAAGAGGATTATGATCTACTTTTTTAAAGTATGTATATGCCTGACAAAACCTGAAATTTTTGAATTTTTTTGTTAAATGATCTATGTAGCTCTTTACCCCTTGCTGTTACCACAGTCATATTTTTAATGTATATGCATAATTTCTTCAAGACAGCTCACAAATACGGACAACCGCGTGTATTGTTAAAAATAATACCTAGGAATTAAATCATGACATAGTTAATAATGCATTGTCTGTAGAAGAGTAATTACCACTCTTGCATGACCTTATGCTCACACCTCTTATCATTAATACAATGTCTTTTGAAACATTTAAGATTTTGAGAATTGCCCACCAGCGTAAAAATGTCATAAAATAACACATGCTTAAATTACCAATCAAAGATATTATTTATTTTAATTTAGAATTAAAATTTTAAAATGAATTTGCATAAATTTTATTTGCCAAGGATATTAAGTTTAAGTTTAATAAAATAAATATTACTCACTTTTTTCTACTCTCATTAAAGAAATAAATAAAATTTAACAATATTATAATAAAAATACCAAATATAAATACATACATAATTACATATGTATGGTAGTGAATGTTGGGTTTGACAGAAAAAACATGAAATTAAGATCAATGCTGCGGAAATGTAAGCAAAAAAGATGTAGATGTAGATGAGTAATGTGGAGATCCAACACAATGTGCCAAGTCAATTTCTGATATTATTAAAAGAGAATTATCTAATAAAGCCTGGTTTAGCAGAAATTGCTCGGGAACTATCGCTCCAAAACAGGCAGCGTACCATCGTTGGCGCAATAATTCAGGCCATAAAATATCGCTTTTAAATATATATCCCTAAAATTAAAGTAACTACAAGCATGCGACTAGAGGTGAGTCCAGGGTGAACAATCATCAACCAAACAACCATAAGAGATGGCATCACACTTTCTATCAAAACCCAAAATATCCATATTATCATGACCTAACTCCAAACGTATAAAAACAATTATAAAATAGTGATAAAGTTATTGCATTCTTGTTTACTTATTTTTTATTTTGCTTTAAAAATTTATATTTCCTACGTTAAAAAAAACCTTAAATTTAAAAAAAAATTATGTACCTATATACTCTCTTAGTAACGAAATAATATTACCTGCTTTTTTGCATTTTTATAATTTATTCTTTCACAGTTATCATAAATAATCCCAGTTAGATTCTTAATTAAACAGTAACTTTTGCCGATTAAAAGTGAATTTCAATGTTAATAAAGTTATTTAAAACCAGATTTACTATTTATTATTGCGTATTGCCCAGAATGAACCAATAATATTCTATACTACCTAGAATCTCATTAATTTAAGATCATAAAAACATTAAAATGTTAAATATACCCATTTTCTTCGTAGATGGCATTAATATGACTTGATATATCGAACTGATGCATAAATAACTGTAATTATAGTTTAATGTAAAGAAAGTAGCCTTTAAAGAAACAGTGTATTGCAGAATTTATTATTTTTTTATACAACAGGCAGAAATACAATGATAAGACGTTGGTTGAACAGCACTTAAATTTTATTTAATATTACCATCATCATAACTTTCAATTGTATCGTTAATAATTGTTTTCATTCTTGCAATGTAGGGTTGTGAAACTTGTGTAGGCAAAATGGGTAACCGATCGAGTTAGTTTTCTCAACACACTCCCACTTTAGCTCCAAAATATAATAACTGTAAAATAAATAACTATGTTTAATAATAACACAGGCCAACGAAAAAAATATTTGTAAAAACTTTTTGAACCAATTTACTTAAATCTTATGTATATTTGGATGCTGAAACAGTATTTGGTATCAGTTTTTTTTTTCACCAACGATTCTCTTCTGGAGACATCAATTATATATTTATAAAAAAAGAAAAAATTTGAAATTAAAAATTAAAAAACCAAATGTTTTTATTAAGTTACAATTATGCTTATGAATGCTTATTTGTTAGTACATATTTCATCTCCCTCTTCTAGGTAAAATTTCTTGCATTGCTTTTTCTCCGACGTGATGCGTTTTGATGTTCTCTGTGAAGTAACTACCCATTATTTTGGTATTCCAGCGTCCCTGGTATCGTTTCTTCATTTTTTTTATATCCTAATGAAACCGTTCCCCTTGCTCTTTACTCTCATAAGGAAAAAATCAAGATATTTATACAAGTAGAAGAAGAAGAACTTTAAGACTCATCAGACAAGTCTAAAAGTTTTGAACCTGTTTATCATATTAGCTACTATAAATTTATGGTTAGGGGCTTTTACATTGTCCAAAAACTTAGTCACAACTTCTTTAAATGACATCCCCTTTTTACTCATCGTAGCTTCGAAATTGGAATCGAACATCTTCTGATAATTGAGGAAGTTTTCTACACAAATATTTAAAACATCTTTAGGCAAAGTGTTAACAAATTGTTTCATTAAGCCCAACTTTATGTGGAGTGGTGGAAAAAAAATATTTTTGGGGTCTATGCAAAATATTCTTCATGCCGGTTGAAAAAGTTTTTCTTAGGGGTCATTGTTTTTTGAACCAATGTTAATCCCTTGCTCTGCTGTCCATTTCACATATAAAACATGGAAACTTTGGAAATCCTTTTTGTTGACCAAGGAGCATGGAGACAATTTTTTAATCTCCACACAGCATTCAATCATGAGCTGTATAGTTAATTTTCTGTAAAATTATATTTAGATTTCCGTAAGTTTCCTTCATGTGGACTGAATGAGCAACAGGCAATGAAGCATAAGTATTTCCATTATGTAATAATATACCTTTTATACTTGTAATTGATGAGTCTATAAAAAGTCTCCAATCTTCCTTCTTATACTCAATACCAAATTCATTCATTAGAGTGTCAATATCATGGCAGTAAACCAAATTTTATTCCTGCGTAAAAAAATAAGCTGTTTAATGATAAATAAATGTGCCAGATTCATATAAATGTTTTTCTTTTAGTCTACAACCAAGTAGTTGTACTTTTTCATTAGTCAAACCCAAATCTTTCACTAAATCATTCAACTCAGCTTGTGTAAACAAGTTTGGTTTTAAATTTTCTTGAGAACATTTGAAATCCTCATCACTCGGTTGCATTTCATTAAATTCGGGACTGGACTAAAAAACCTCATCATTAGACTCAGGTGGCACAGGTACAGGAAGTCTCGGTTTATGTTCTATCGGCCGATCAACTGAAGTAAGGTTAGGATAGACAATTGATTACTTTCTTATTTTAAGAGTTTTATCCAGAAACATCTATGCTGCAAATATAACAATCGTTTAAATGATTTTTTTGCTCCCCATACCATGGATATTGCGAATTCAAAAACTTTCTTCTCTTTCTTATACCACTTTCTAAGAAGATCCTCGCCTCCACGAATGTCAGATTGACTGTTTTCTTAGTTTTAACTTTGATCTGTCACGATCAAAATTTAAAATGAATAGTTTTGTTAGGGGAAGCAGTGATAGTGAGAATAATGAGATACACCACCGGATTTACTGGAAACGGCGAAAACAGCAACTTTGAACTTATTGCCGGAAAAATCAAAAAAGCATAAAGGCATACGCGGAGTTCATAGACTAGCGGCACGTTCATTCTTGAAAAATGTCCTCGCTTATTTTACAAAACTCTGAGAAATATAAGTCATCATCGTTGTGAAACATATATTATTATTAAGATAGTTGAATATTGAAGATTTTTGTCAATATATTTGTACCTCCTTTACGGTGTATTTATTGTTTGAAATAAGTGCTAATAATTCTGCAAAAATGTACGCCATACAAGCGATTAGCGTGTTAAACAATAATATAAAAATAAACATATATTATTGCATAAATATAATTTAAAAAATTTGTGTCAAACAAAAACACAGCAGTGCTTATAGTTAAAATTATTATCATTAAATAATAAATTAATCAAAGTTGTAGCTGCATTGAATAAAGGACTGATTGTAGTATTATTATTACACCTTCACATGTTAGTAAAAATTACGTCAGTTAGGAATGTTAAAGAGTTAAGCATTATTGACAGATAAAAATTAGATTTAATTAATAAAGATTTTAATAAATTGCATGACTGATGACAAATAGGCATTAATTTAAGTTTTCAACAAGGTGAGCGTTGAAATAATAACTTTACAAATAGTTATTGATTTGATTCAATTTATATTCATATTTTGTATCGCGGAAAGTGTTTGTTAAAAATATGAAGTTATAGTAATAAATTGTATTTCGTGCATAAAAATTTTAACTTAAAATTATAAAAAACTAAAAACATTCTTCTTCTATTTTGGCGTAATTTAATTACCCAAAAAAAATTAAGAAGAAACGAACATATTCGGAAATTTATGCATATCAGGTAAGTAGTATAATTTCGTAGAAAAATATCTTATTAAAACAGAAAGTAACAATAATTAGCAAATTACGTACATATAATAAGTTATAGCATATTTCACGAATATACGGTGCTAACGGATTATCGTTAGAAACTCGATAATCAGTATTCAACTGTACATTTAAGAAGTACGACTTCTGGTTTGTTTGTTAGCACGGTTAATTTTGCAACAAAATCTGTTCTTAGTGACTTTATTTATTGTACATAATAAGAGAGGTAGGTAAGTAATCCAAATAAATAAATAAAGACACATTATTGTGCATGCAGGTGGAAAGCATGGTTTTGTTGATAGGGCGGATCTTTTATTTTCGTCAAAATCGGCCGATTATCACGACAATATGGATACAGAGATGTTTGTGAAATGGTTAAAAGAGAAACGATTACCATCGTTACATGAACCATCTGTTATTGTATTAGATCATGCTCCGTACCAGTCGGAAATTTTAAATAAGCAACTAACAAACTCCTGGACGGTACAGAAAATAAAAGAATGGTTAACGAACGAAACTTTTTCATTTCCACAGTATTGCTTCAAGCCGGAATTATTATCAATAGCTAAAAGGCACGAAAGAGAAAAAATTTACAAAGTGGATCAAATTATACTCAGTTATGGACATCTTGTAATGAGACTTTCGCCTTATTATGGCCAATTTAATCCCATTGAGTATATTTGGAGAATATGCAAAACTTATTATGAAAATCACATTGGATCTAATGGTTACAGTGCTACTCCTGAAATTTGGGAAAAATGTGTCACAAAATGTGAAAATTTATTAGAAGAATGGTAGGTTCGTGAAAACAGCATCAAAGCAATCCTGTTATTATTTACAATCTGAATGAAGATAGCGACGATAGTGATTCCGATTATGATGACTATAAATCTGATGCTTGATAATACCGTAAGTACTACATAATTAAACATATTTATTAAATTTTTACCGATAATTTATTTTTGTTGCATTATTTCCTTTTAACATAATTAAATATGTGCCTATTTCTAACCAAAAAACTCACTGAGAGCTACATCAACGATTTCTGTTTCACAATAAAGCAAAAAATAAAAATAAAACCTCTCAACAAAAGCATAATAATAATAAAAAAAAAATTTGGGTTTAAATATTAGGCAAATTTACTAATGTACCTCTCAACACAGTGCTCCCGTATATTGGTAAAATGAGCTTTATAACATGTAATGTATATTATTTTGAAAACAGATTAATGTTTTTATAATATTAATTCTTACCTGGGTCTATACAAACAAAATTAAAAATGCGGGGACGTATTAGAAAAAACCCGAATATTTATCTTTATGTTTTCTTTTGTCCTAAACCCGCTATTCACTTGAAAAATAATTAAAAAGGACATGAACCACAACAATATTACTTCTGTTAAAGAAGAAATAACCAAGGCAGCTAGGAATCATGAGCTGCGCCTGGCAAATCACCAAAACATTGAAGCTGTACGACTACTAGACGTCATAGGAGATCTGAGATGACTTAAGAGGACTAAGCCTGCTGACTTGTCTTAACGTGGAAACAACGAGTGTAGTCCGACCGCGTTACATTAGGTGGAATTGACTTATGTTCTTTTGCAAGCTCATCGCTGAGATGATGAACATACCGAAACTATTTAACTCTCAGAAGAAAATCATAAAACAGTCAAGAATGACTGGACTGATGTAGCATGTCTACACAAACAACTTATTAAAAAGATGGGAAAAAGAACCTTTTGTACGATTTTTTAAAAGTTTTTAATTATGACACAGAAAGAGTTCTTAAATTTTTTTGTGGTAGTGGGGCGTAGAGGGTTAGTGAAAGTAATTTTTTTATGTCATTCTTATCGCCGCTTTTTATTCTAGCCACATCAATTTTGAACCATTTATTTTGATCAGTAGATATTGCTACAACAAATTGACACCCTGTGCTTTTATAACTACTTTTATTTCTTTTTTAAATAATTTGGTTGGCAGACCGTAAAATATTTGCCACTTTTTTTCGTTGGCAATAAAAAAATACAAACGAATTTTGTTTTAAAATAAATCCAATAAAAATGGTTCACCATAAAATAAAACAGTGGATGTAATTTATTTTAATCGCGTTACAGAACGAGAGTTGTAATAGTATATTATGACACTAATGCATAATCAGGCCTTTAAAGCATGAGAAGCATCCGCTTCGCGTCTTCTTTCGCAATAAATATCGCAAGCGTCTTGTTAATGCGCACGTACCTTAATATGTTGGAAATATCCAGAATTTATAAATCTTCGTCACACTGGTGTATTCATTTAATTAATATTTGTTTAGAAAAAATGTTGTTTTAATTGTTTTAAGGTAAATTAAATTGTACACAATCTGATTATTTTGAAACCTTTTTGACAGTTCTAACAACCGTTCAAATTTTGTCATTTTGTGTCATATGAAACAATTTCACCCAATCATTTCAAAATTTCACCAAAAATTGCATTCAGTGCAATTATCAATCACCCAATTAAACACGATTGAGTTTGACAACTTCATCGCAAATAAATTTCAAAATGTCACGTTTTGGCAATGCGAATTTTCAAAGTATAAATGCGCTAATAAAAGAAAAAATTTCCAGAAATACAACATACAGTCACAAATATATTTATGGCATTTTGCTGCAAACGAGAATATAAATTAAATGAACATAGAAGCTTAGAATTGGCGTTGATACTAAAAGATTGGGCTATCAATATGAAAAAGAAAGACGGGACTAAATTTAAAGAAGCAATGGTGGAGACAATGTGGAACGTTTTGTGCAAGAAAAGTACTATAATATTATGATTGACCCGTTTAACAATATAGTATTTAAACCAGACCGAGATGCCCGCGATGCAATCAGGAAGAAACTACAAGTAGATCCATGTAAACGTAAGTCCAGTTCAGATTCGTTAAATCTGTCTGAAGTTAACAAAATAATATTGTTAAGGGATGAAAATACTCCTGAAGATCTTATTCGTAAATTATACCATATTGCTGCTGTAGAATTAGCGTGGCGAGGAGGAGAGGCAGTTGCTTGTCTGGTGGCTTTTTTTCATATCGAGAAAAATAATGATGACTCTTCAACAAATTGCATTGAATACAATCCGGTGTTCAGTAAAACGTGCGAAGGTGGTTTTAAAAGCTGTACAAGTAGTAAATGGTTGGTTTCCAATAGTGAAAGACAAAGCTGCCCTGTACGTCTTTTTCATAAACTAATATCAAAACGAGGCAACAATATTACCTCACCACGACTGTTCTTAAAACCAAATCGACACTGAAAAAATGAAACTGACAAATGGTACGATAATGTACCTATTGGAAGAAATACAATAAATGGATGGACTTAATTTGCTGCTGAGGCAATTGGCTGGAATGTAAAGGACAAAAAGATAACAAATCACTCGAATAGATTAACTGCTGTTAGCGAATTGGCAAAAAAGTGTGTAGAAGAGCAACAATTGCTGAAAATTACTGGTCATAGCAATCAAAATTCTATAAATTTATAAATATTATGCGTGGTAATAGATCTTTTATAGTAGAGAACAGCAACAAATCTAATGTTTAGGTAAATTTTAATAATTGTACTTTAACTAACTGTACTTTTAATAAATAAATAACTTTTTCGTTTTGTCAAAAACATTTTCACCGAATATCCCTCGGATATTTCCTTATAATTTTATGATAAATTTCTCAAACTTGTTGCTTGGCAACAATTATCTCGTCTATTATCAATGCCCTAGGGATATTACTACTTACAATTCATAACAAAATTTGACGTAAATCTTGTTTACTGGAGCCGTTACCTAGCAACCTTTATACGCACCGCGTGCAATAAAAACTCGATTAAGCACGTTTTTGCGTTCATTGTGAATGGTTTATGGTGCATGCATACTAAAAAGTATATTACATACCTAGGGCAGTAAAGTAAGAAATGTCTCAGAGTACATGTGTTCTGACATTTCATACTTTAATACCCGTGGTGCGCATACTATTTTTCTCCCTACTGTAGGCTGAAAGCGGCAACTTCGTTTTGCGTAGCGGGCCGAAAGTAACGCTTTCTGCACAGTAGGGAAAAAAAGTAATTTTCAAGCAAATTCGGCACTACAGTGGAAGTTTAAAAAGTTTCAAAATAATTATCACTAAAAAAATTAATTCGTGTGCAAGTGTTTTTACTCAACTATTAATTATTTGTTAATTTTAAATTATGATTTCATTTTAACAACAGCTTATTTTAAATGTAAAAATAATGCACAACATTTATCAAGTTAATAATAATCATGGTAAACAAAAAAAAAACAATTATAATTTTTTTACAAGAGCCTCATCTTTTGTAATTAAAATAATTATTTTCTTAACCTTATTTATTCGTATTTTGTAAGATCAATTCGTAAATATATATTGCGCAGAACAGTGAAAGAATTTCAATTTATCTCAATTTAGGTGATTAGATTTGCCATGAACTTTTGTGCGTCCTATTCTCCTCATCAATAAAAAAAATGCATTTAAATTTCTTAAATAGTAAGTACCTCGGGTAATTTGTACTTAATTACATCTCATAACGATCAAGTTTTTGCTCACGCAATAGCGTCGAAAGTTTTTTTATGATATACAACATTCTTAAAAAAAAGATACTCCGCATCTGATCAGATGAAATTTCACAGGTAATAAAGAGAATAAGCATCATTTTTTAGTGAATGTATGTACATAAAACTTACGTATTTTTTAATTAGCTGAAGTTAAAAAATACAATTAAACTACTTAATTAACCTTAAATAATCTTGCATTATTTATTGCTAACTGATTGTCCAAGTGAAACTCAAAAACCAAAAGAATACGTGGAGTTAATAAAAATTATAAAGGGTGTTATATAGGGAGATGAATGTGAACACTTTTCTCTTGATAAGCATATTTTTTTACAAGCTTTTGCATTTTTTCAGAAATACCAGTTTATTAAGAATTTTTATTTCCATTTTATTTTAGATTTCCAGTTTTGGGATTGTAGTCAAACTTCCATAATACCACAAAAAATAAAGCACATAAAATACAAAGTATAAACGGTTAGTAGTTAAAGCTGTTGACACCATAATCAGGCCTACAAATAAAAGCATAATTAATAGACGATATAATAAATATAAAAAGACCTTACCTGTATACATATAATTAAACTAAATACCAATCTCATGAAGAACTTACTAAAGGTCGTACCTACTTTTGACCAGGAAATATAATTATAAAACAGCTGCTTCTTTGTACACATTTTGAAATTAATTTATATTTTTTAAACCTTAAAAAATTAAATTTATTTCACTTTACCTTATTTGTTAAACAATTTATTTATTGCAATTAAAATCCTCGTACCAGAACATTATTTGTCAAATAAATTAAAATTAGCAATTTCTTACTGTAATTACCAATCAACTTCTAAATAATAATTATTATACCAAACATTAACTACTGTAATTTAATTAAATTTTTTATTAATAAAAATTAAGTGTTCATCTCGCAGGTATTACGATGACAGCTGACCTTTGATTTGCTTTTCTACTCTTAACGTTTTACGTAAAAGACTGATTATTAATAGCATAGTTTACCGCAAAGTTACTGCGCTTATTGTACAATAGGTAACTTATTTTTGAAATATCGCCACAATAAAAGTGTATGATTTGCTATGTTAAATGCATTGCGACTGAACATCTACATGTTTTATTTATTAAAGACCTCTTGAGTAAGTTATTCCTAGGTGAAACTGCACAGTGTAAAAGTGCGTCAGAGTCCCTTGTACGAGGGTGGTCCAACCTTAACGTTAATATCCCAGCACACGTTAATAAAAGCTAGTGAATGTGGTTGCGCATCTTTTAACAGGTACTCACCAAAGTTTCAACCATTTTAGACGCGAAGTTTTTGTTTGACAATCGTTTAAGTGAGTCAATGTGGGTTTTTTTGTAAAAATGGAAAACTGCCATTATTAAGTTCCCAGTGGAAATTATAGTAATGGGTTTGATTTTGCGAATCCCGAATTTTAAAATATTTCTACATTTCAAGGTCCCCAGAGTAGAATACAATAGTTTTTAAGAAGACGTCTGTGTGTGTGTGTGTGTGTGTGTGTGTGTGTGTGTGTGTGTGTGTGTGTGTGTGTGTGTGTGTGTCTGTGTGTGTGTCTGTGCCTGTGTGTGTGTGTGTGCGTGTGTGTGTTTGTGTGTGTGTTGTGTGTGTGTGTGTGTGTGTGTGTGTGTGAATATATATGTGCTTATGTTCGTATGTGCGTTCGGAATTATTTTTCGTATCGATTATCTCAGAACAAAAAATGATATCGACGTGGAACCAATTGCATTCGACGCATAATTACGCAATTTAGAACTGATTAGATTTTCAGCAAAATTGGAGAATTTTAAACTTGTGTCAGTATTGAGAGAATAGCATTGAAGACAATATAACAGTGAAAAATTATTGTTGGTAATAATCAAGCAATATTTATAACGATTAAATATTGTACTAACAAATGATTATTGATTAAAGTAATTAAAAAAAAATTAAATTGGTATAACCAATTGAAAATAACTTCCGCTTATGAAATGATAAGAAAAAGTTTAAAAGAATACGGTTGACATAAAAGAATATTGTTAATGACAATTATAATTTGTTCTAAACAATTTGAAATCGTTTTTTATAAAATAAATAAAACAAAAAGGTTATCAATGAAATTGTTATTTAATTTATTATCGTTTTAATTCATCATGTACAAGCAGAATTCAGTTCTGCGATCACAGTCATCTTCAACTAACTCATGGATGAGACGTACTTTATAAGGATGGTATTTTGCCTTTTTAAAAATATTTGATACTGAAGACTTTCAAATATTCAAATCCCTGGATAATCCCCGCACTGTACAGTTTGGATCGTTTACTGCCGACAAAATTACATATTGTTGAATATTTGCATTAAGTGTAGGTTTACCTTGCTTCGGTTCATCCCTAACGTGTCCCAATTCTCTGTATTGCCTTTCTATTTTGCTTACCGTAGATTAAGAGATACGTTCACGATCTGGGTGCATTTTATGAAATAATGTGCATACTTCTTGTTGAGTCCGCATCCTATCGCCAAAACCAATTATCATTAAAATTTAAATTCTTTCACTTTCAGTTAGAGGCATTTTAACAAAACAGTTTGTTAAATACAATACAATAAATTAGATTAACAAAACGGAATTAAACTTGGATATTTATGATAGTTTTTAACGTCAAATTAAAAAAAAACTAGCGGCTATGATTACTTATGAAAGTGAATAGATACAATGTACAATGAACATCCGCAAATTGAAAAAAAAGGGGTGTTTCATTTAAAGAAAACTGATACTAACGTCATCACTCAAAGGTTATTTACCCTGTATGATAGATTATTCTTTCAAATAATAATAAATTAAAATTAAAAATCGACCAAATTCTGAATTTTGTTATATTACTGTTTATTTAGCTAATAATGAATTTATGCGTTAGGTACTTTTTGGACGCACTGTATATAAGCTTTGTACAGTTATTAGAATGGTTGACTTTTTAGCTATAAATAAGAAACCCAAATTTTAAGCGGCAGCCGTGGGTATGGGTTCTGATTATTATTAATAGATATATTTGAAATGCAGAAAAATAACAAAAATAAAGAATTATACATCTATCAAATTTCAAGAAATTTACATTTAGGTAGTAAGCTGAGCTTTATAAACAATAACATTTGTAATACTCGTAAAACTTAAATTTTTTGTATACGTGACTGTGTTGTTGATACCTTTTGTAATAGCTGACATCATGTTGGTAATTTTATATGATTTTTTAATGGCAAATGATGGACAAACCGTGTTGATGTTAACTATAAGTGATATCTGACAAGAAACACATAAAGAAGCTGGTTCTTCTGTAAAAAGATGATAAATGATTGATTTATGTTACATTCTTAATAAATGTTTTTACAAATTTTCTTTTTAGAGTTTACTCCTTAAGAATCGATTTTCATATATAAGCCCAGGGTTTGTAAATTTATGAGGAGTAAAATCAAACTAAGCGTTACACCAAACACGTTATGAAAACGGTTGCGACATGTATTCATGTGTATAATTTAATTAATGTGTGTGTGTCAGCTCCGAGTTAACTCCTTACGAACGATTATAGAATACATAGATTAGTAATTTAATTATTTTACTAAAAACTGTTTATATAAAATTATTATTTTCTATATTTTTATGGTTGTGTTATGTATTTTAACGTATTCATTGTATAATTAATTTAAATAAATGTATTGATTTGTTTTAGTCCTATAAGAAACGAGTTCAGTAAATCAGTAACAATTAAAAGGTCTCTCTAGATACCAATTTCAAATTTGACATACAACGCAGAATTCTCCAATGTGAATGATCTGAGTGAATAAAAACAGTAAATAAATTTTTTCGTAGAAAGTAAAAGCGGCACAAAGAACTGATACAGTTAAAGGTGATACTGAAGTTATGATCCTTTGTTAAGCTTTTTGAAAACGGTAACATGACAACTTGTTTATGTAATTCTTTAATTCAGGTTTTTAAATATTTCAATTTCATGATAAGTCACTTTGTTTTTTGTAAGCGTATCTGTTTTAAATTGTTACTTACCATCATTTTCTTAGTCAAATATTGAATACCAAAGTAATATTCTAGACGAGTGAATAATATGCATATTGTTTATTTTTTGTTATTTACAGTTTTTAATCATAATATTGTGTATTTTTATTAACAAAGCTATTATATTGCTGTTATATTGTTACGGATTTTTAGCCGATAAATACGCCTCTGCCCTAGGCGGTGTATCGTCCACACAAAGACGCATAATATTCCTTTTGCGGCACCAAAACGCCCCCATTTAGCGAATGATTTATGGCCACGGGCGTGATTGAAGACATCCGATGTATCTAGTTCAGGAATGCCAACCTTAATCTGAACCTAAAGAAATGTTTCTTGTTCCAGAAGGAAGTGGATTTTCTAGGCCACACAGTATCATCAGCAGGCATCCAAATAGATAAGAAGAAGATCAAGCGATTTGAGACTGGTTATGTACAGAACATTAACATAAAGTGAGGAGCTTCTTTAGCCTGTGTACCTATTACCGGTGTTTTGTGGAAGGATTTGCTGATATTACTGCACACCTGCACAAATTAACAGAAGACCGAGTCAACTTCATCTGGTCTAATGATTGTGAAGGAGCATTCAAGAAATTGAAAGCTGCTCTATGTTCCAGTCCAATCTTGGGCTTTTCAACATAAAAATACTAGACACAGATGTAACAAAGGAATTGGAGCCGTACTATTACAAGTGCAGGATGGTCAAGAGAAAGTGATAGAATACTACAGCAAAATGATAAGCAAACCTGAGAGGAACTACTGTGTCACCAGGAAATAACTGCTAGCGATCATCAAAGCAGTAGACCACTTTCACAAATATATTTTCTATAGAGAGTTTCCTTTTAAGAACGGACCATGCAGCCTTGAAGTAGCAAGGTGAATCGAAAAGATGAACCAGTACCACTTCAAGATCAAACAACGGTCAGGACGATTACATAACAACGCAGATGCCTTGTTCAGAAGACTTTATGCGGATAACTGCAAGCACTGTGTGCAGGACGAAAGTCACGAAGGAATTGCCAATAAAAGAAAATGAGACGATGAATGGACAGCAGCCCATCTGAGACAGGATCAAGAGATCTCTTATTGTAGAGAATTGTAGAGAATAAATTACTTAAACAAATTTGGGGGTCGGCCGTTGGTAAGAAAACATCTTCTTAACTGGTTGTGCCCAAGACAAGGATTAATAAAGTCTTAAAGAAGATCCATGGAGGAAAGTCAGGTGGTCATCTAGGAGTTTATAAAACTTTGGATAAAATAAGACAAAGGTTCTATTGGGTCCAATGTTGCGACGACGTAAAATGTAGGTGAAGAAGATTGCCAGTTTGTGAAGCTTATGCCCTGCCAAACCAGGAAGCATCTACAGTTGCAAGAGTCTTGGTAGACAACATGTTTTCACGATTCGGAGTACCTATGGAGCTACATTCAGATCACGGAAGGAATTTTGAATCAAACTTATTCAAGACAGTTTGCGAATTGATGGAAATCAACAAAACCAGAACTACTCTACTACATCCACAGTCGGACGGCATGGTTGAGAGGTTTAATCGGACTATGAAAGTACATCTTTCCAAAGTAGTGAAAAAACATCAGAAAGACTGGGATCGACGTCTTCCATTATTCCTGTTGGCCTATAGAGAGGCTGTTCATGATTCTACAAGGCTCACTACAGCCAGCATAGTCTTCCGATGGGAACTTTGTTTTCCCTGTGATTTGGTGTTCGGGTCACCAAGTGCTGAAGAAAAATAAGTTCAAGAATATGCTGATTAGTTACAGGATAGCTTATTTAAAGTCCATGAAACGGCTAGGAAGAGATTAAGGTTAGCAAGTAATAAAATGAAGGCTCGCTATCACCTTAGAGCAAATTCGAAGGGATTCAAGAAAGGAGATCGAGTATGGCTGTATAATCCACAACGAAAGAAGGATGTGTCTCCCAAGTTGACACAATCTTGGAATGATCACATAAGATGATAAAAAGAATAAATGATGTGGTTTATATATAGAATCCAACGCAACCTCAGAGCCAAGATAAAAATCGTCCACCTAGAGAGATTAAAGCCTTACAATGGAGAAGTTACACAAGTAGTTGATTGGGACGATAAAATTTGAGAGGGGGGTGATGTTAAGACTTTTTTAGGCGATAAATACGCCCCTATTCTAGGTGGTGTATCGTCCGCACAATGACGCTTAATATTCCTTTTGCGGCACAAAAACGCCCCCATTAAGCGAATTATTTATGGCCGCGGGCGTGATTAAGGACATCTGATGTATCTAGAAAGGTCGAACAATTTCAGGACGATATCCAGAAAGGAATTGTTTTTCTCGAATAAATAATTTGCCTGTATAAAAAAGGGATCGTCGACGGAAGTTTTAGTTTTGAAGTTAAGTTTGAAGTAAATTAAGAAAGTTAATTATAAAGTGTTATAGAATGATTGTTTAGAGTTTGTAAATATTTAAGTGATTTGTCAGGTAAAAAATTTATTGTTTATAAAGATTAGAATAACTTGTTTAATTATGTACTGAATGTTTAAAATCATCGGACCCAAGATTAAATATCGCAACAATATTATATTATTTATTTATTGTAAGACAAAATAATTTCACTGCAATAAAAATTAGTTCACTTTAAAAAAATTTGTCGTTAGCTTTAAAGTAAATGGATAAAAGGATACTTAGAACTATAAATTGAATAAAACAATTTTTAAAGAAATTAAATCTCTTCAATAATCCTAATTAACTTTAAAAAAACTTTCAAAGCTTTTAAAAGAATGCATTAGGCCTCTAAGTTATTTTTGTACGACACAGTGAAAAAATTCAAGCAATAAAATATTTTAAATATATTTTTAGCCATTGTAGCTAGAAGTATGTGTGAACTACCCTTTACCTGGTAGAGTCGGCTAATTTTCAGGCAGAGAAAAAATACTTTACGTGAACAACTTTCAGTAAGTCAACTCTAGTAGTGGAAAATATGACTTTAAAGAAATGTTCAATGGATCGAAATTCCAAATAGTAAACCAACGAATGTTCCATGTACCTATTCTTCGTTTTCCATTTAGGACATTACTAGCTGACCGGGAGATTCTTAGCACGCTCTCCCATTGAAAGGGTGCTTGGGCCGTTTCATTTAGTTTCTCAGCCATTGTGATGTCCTGGGAAAAAGTTGAACCAGGTAGTTTCCCGTTGCTTTCCTGGTTATATATTCAGCTGCCCATTTTGGGTCAGACGCTGTTTGGTGCCGACCAAGCTGGTTACAGACGCACCATTGCTAATTTTGGTCCGCCCCAAGTATTTGATTTCCTCGGTACCACTCATATCTGAGAGGCGTTCCCTTCTCCACCACCTGGGGAGGCGCCCGATGGGGGATAAGTAACCCGTGTAGGGTTGCTAAAACTGGTTTTAAAACTGGTTGTGTCAAAAGTGCTTACAATATTCGTTTTATTATTTAACAGGTCGGGGCTGACAAAAGCTTTTGGGTTTATTACGTGTCTTCAGTGTCCAATTTGAGCCTTTCAAGTACAAGATCAATGATCTTGCGTTAAAATTTTTAAGATATTTCTAGGTAGGAGTTGCCTTACCGAACGATCTTACTCTTTTTTGTGATACTGTTTCACATTCTATCAGAAGATGGTGTACAGATTCTCTATCCTCGCCGCAGAATCTGTAAGAATCATTCTTCACCTTGCCTATATTTTTTAGATATTCATTGATTGGGTGGTGACCTGTTGTAATTCCAACTAGCAGTTTTAGGTCTTTCCTATTTAGGAGCAAAAGGTTGTAGTCCCCACAGTATTACCAGTCCAGTAGGCATTTGGCCTGTTCTAGGTTATACCAGTGTGTTGTTTTTAATGCTTTCATTTTTTAGTTTCAACTTTAAGGTTTCGGTAGTTCCTTTAAACCTTTTTTTGCCAACGCATTGGTTTTTTAACTACCCGGGATGTCTGGTGACCAATTGATGCAGATTTCACAGATTTCATTTATTAATTAAAATCATTTTTTAAATGGCAATTATCCATTTCTCATAATCAAAAATATTAATAAATATAAAGGGGAAAATATAATTATACCTATAAACAATTGTAATTAAAAACGCAACCCTGTACAAATTAATGACACAATAGTTATTTTAATTTTTATGAGATAAAAAATTCTAAAAACAAAATGTCTTGCATACATAAAAAACTACAAATAAACGAGTAAATAAATTAGTTTTCGTAACTAATAGATTACGTTCGGTATGTAAAAGAAATGTCGTTATTTAATTTAACTCGAAAACAAAAACAAATTAAGCACACTTTACACACTCTTCAGCTAATAAACCAAAGTCCCACGGCGGTTGCTATAAAACACGATATGTAGAACATGCAAAAGCGCTTTTATGATATATCTACAATAGTCACTCGAATTCTAGATTAATTTTAATGAATATTTACAAGACGTGATATGTTAATGTTATGAACATTATGAAATTGTAAGATGGGTTTGTTTCAAGGCTATTACATTGTCGGTAATAACAAAGATGCACTAGATTATTAACGCCAACTAAGGATCAGACTACCGCTAAGAATACAAAAGAACACGGTTTCATCATTATTTTTCAACCATTGTTTTTCTGCAATAAAAATGAGTCATCCATCAGTTAAGAAACGTTTTTAGAATATTTGGGTACAATTACAATTACACAAGAGAATGTGTGTTCATTATAGTTTTTAAGGTCTTGACAACATACGGTCCCAAAGCTTTCTGAAAATTTTTAATTGGCCATAGCTTTTAAAAATTACTTTATACCCTAAAACAAATATCACAATTTATTCCTGTCATGGTAAACAATAATAAACTGGTAGGTAACATTCTTTATCCACTTAATTGTAAACAAAATGTAGAATTCTCACCTTTTGTACCATTTTATAAAATATTAACACGGTAAATAACGTTGCGCTTTCTTTAGTAAAAATAAAAATCTATTTTAATAAAATATGTTGTTATTAAGTGAATGTAGTGGAAAAAATATTTTATATAACTCGGGTAAGAAGTGACTTATTATCCACATTATATTTGATGGAAAGACGCAATCTACCCAATTAAATGAAGTATGGAAGTCACTTTTAGTCGGGCCCGGACTGGCCAGGTCCGCAATTGCGGAGGGCCCCCGACCCGAGGGGGCGCCCACATAACGTACAAAAAAAAAGTTTGTGTCTTGTAAGAAGTTATTTTGTGTTCTTGATAATTGCTCTGAAAATAAACAATGTTTTCAGTGTTTGACATGTGCTCTTTCTGTTCTGTTTGAACTTACTAAATCTGGACTGTTTACCAGCCTGTATATTGCATATAAATTTGTTCTTACCATACCCTGAACCCAAGTCACATGTGAACGAGTTTTTTCTAAACTTAAAATAGTCAATAATCGTCTTTGAGCCAAGACCTTGTGTCCAGTCTGCTTTTTATTAATGTTGAGAGGGATTTATTTTATAATAAAGTAAATAAATATATTTTTAATTTCAGTTATTAGGTAGATACACCTTTTAATACAATTGCAAATACTCTATAGACACAAAATTTGCCTTAGTTTCCCCTACATTTTTCAGGCTAATACTACTTTTTGTTTACCAAACAAATTAAATAAAAGAAATATTGCAAGAAAACCAACAATTTGTTGAGAAGTAGCTCAGTGGATTTATACAAGACTAATTGTTAAGAAATACTATGAGTTTCAAATCAAAATATGGTTTGCCGATTACGGCAAGTGTGAGTGATGATGATGGTCTTTTAAAATATGACAGTAGAACGTTCTATAGCTTACATTATACTTCTTCGGACATTCTTTGTAATAGTCAGCAGGTATTGTGTTAAACTGAACATTTTTCTCTAAATTTTGTTAAAATTGATTTGCCTTAACAAGTAAGATAATTAAAATTAATAATAAGTGTACGAGGGTTGTATTGAATATTAGTAGAAATTATATGTATATACGTAGCTTGATCATCTTAAGGATGTGTATAACATTTATTAATTTTTAGATGGCTGCCTGAAATATTTTATAGAGTTAATGATTCTGCATCGATTAAGGTAAAGAAATAGGTACCTTTACGAAATTTAAGCGAAATAATTTATTTTTAAGTCACCATCTACTCATATTTTTACCGCAAGTGGAACAATTTTTAAAAGAATCGAAAAATTTATGTTGAATTGAAATTATTATACTTCCATTCATACACATCAAATTCATCATTTAATATTTTATTTTCTGTATCGCAATCTTTATCTATCACTTCATTCATGCTGTTATTATTATTGTCATCATTGTTATCATGACAATCATCCTCATCATCATCGTTGACAGCGCCACGCGGCCGGCAGTGTTGCCAGATTTTCTTCCGCGGTAGTCAAATTCAATGTTAAATATTTTTTTATAATACTTAATTATAAATTTTTTTTTAAAAAATCTATTATAGAAACTTATTATATTTAACAGGAAATGTCGCTGTATACAATTTACTAAAATTATTTAAGTTTAAAAATTAATTAGATGTAGTACGTAATTTGACCTTATACGCATCCTTAAAATAAATAAACTCAACAATTATGATTATAAACTGAATTTTTAATAAACGGCTCAAATATGGTTTGGAATAACCAAAATTTTTTGATGCCAATATTGTTTTTTGATTTTGACCTTCTGAGTCACTTAATTTTAGTAATTTCCCCTGTTAAGTCTATTGAAAAAATTTTTTTGTAATAGAATATGTCAGATTAAGTGTCAATCGACGTGGTTTGACAAGCTAAGTGAAATGATTCCTATTTTAATTTTAGAAAAGTCTTTCTAAAAAAATATGCCACTTCCAATTTTACTTGTTAAATTTATGAGATTTCTATGCAAAATCAATGGTAATTATAAAATCCAGCGTTAGGGTTAGGTAAGGTTAGGTTAGATTAGGTTAGTCAAAAATTAGTTTAAGGCAGGTTGACACATGCATGGTTTTAGTGGCGCCAATAAGAACTGGCGTGCCAGTAAATTAAACTTGCACATGTAAACATAGACTTGCATACAAGTTGAATCTTTGCATGCATAGACCGAAAAAGTCTGTACTTCTGAAATTACTGGCGCCGGTGGTGACACATATCCGCAGCTAATCATAATGTTTTTATAGATTTAACATGTAAAATGAGAAGTTGCGTAACTTTTTAATGGGGTGTTTCCTAAAGTTGAGAGGGGTGTCATTCGACTCAGTTTCTTAAGTTCGATTAAATGACACTGAAATCACCATTTTTTTATAATTGTCCTAAACCATATTTATATTAGCAACATACTGATGGTCAATTTGAAAATTAAGAACGGCAATTTCTTCTGAATTGTTAGGATGGAAAAAAGAACTTAATCGACAAAAAATAATTTACCATCAACTCGCAAGAAAATTTTTTACAGGAATTCAATTATCATGAGTTGGAATAAAACAAATAAATTAGCGATTTTTTACCATTTTAAAAGTGCCCATTTGCAGTGCATAAGTTGATGGTTTACAGACATATATAAAAATTAAAACAAAAAATTGGCGCAGTCATTAGGACTGCCGACAGAAGTGAAAACTTAAAATCATGAAATGGATTTTTAAATTAATTGTAGATTAAAAATTAATATGTCATAATTTGTAAATTATAATCATAAAATAATAAATAACCTAATAAAAGTGTCAGCTCGAGGCCACTTTTTGACAGAAAGATAGAAGAAGAAGAAGAATAAGAAGCTATGACGTCACCCATCTGACGCTGATGCTGACGTTAAGGTGACGCGAAACCATAAATTTTCCACCCATTAAAAATTACTCAAGGAACCCAAAAAAAAATTTCACTTCAAAAACATCATTATACTTCAGTTTGAGCCATTAATAATTTCAATTTATATTTATTGTTAATATTCGAAATATACGTCGAATAAAGTAAACCTTGATTACTTTTAAAATACGCAATTTTTTAAAATAAAATTCCCACATAATTACCAGTATCCAAATTGCAATTTGTTTTTGCTTATAATTAAATAATACAAAGTTAATGACGAAAGTGTGCTATGTAATTTATCTACGAAATACATTGTAATTGTTCTAAATGAAAATATTTCAGAAAATGCATAAGTTGGTTTACCAGTCTCGTTGCATTAAAGTAATAAATATATGCATGATAAAAAGCCCCTTTCACTGTCATAAAAATAGCATAAAACGATTTCTATTTCAACAATCATTGCAACGAAATATGTAAAACCCAAAAAACTAATTTAGAAAATAAAAATTCATTGGCTGCAATAGAAACTTTCAAATCACACACCATGTTCTACAAATAAAGCTGGTTTCATTATTTCCCATTTAAAAACAATAGAAAACAATAAGATTGCCTTTATTTCGATGAACAATTAATAACTTAAGCAAAATTATGTTATTTTTTTTAATAATAACATTCTACCGACCAAAAAATTTTCAGAAGTAAAAAATAATCATAAATAGCATAAATTCGAAAAAAGCACCAGGGTACGATCTTGTAACTGGCAAGGTACTACAAGAATGCTCAACTACAGAATTTAAACTTCTACAACAGATTTTCGATGCTGTTCTAGGAATTGGTTACTACCCCAGCCAATGGAAAGTCTCAAAAATTGTTATTGTTGTGATACCAAAAAGTGAAAAAAACCAGAAGAACTAATATCTTTTGGGCCAATAAGTTAACTGCCAATAATCTCCAAAGTATTTGAAAAGCTTCTGCTAAAACGACTGACTTCAATTTTAGAAGATAACAAACTTATCCCAGACAACCAATTTGGCTTCAGAATAAAATATGGTACTATTAAGCAGTTACATTGAATTGCCAAAAATTTCTAATGTACTAGAAAGATATCGGTTCTCTCAGCAGCCTTCTTAGACGTCAGTCAGGCGTTTAATCAAGTCTGGCGCAAGGGCCTACTTTTTAAGTTAAAGAAACAGCTACCACATTTCGTTTTTCCCCTGCTTGAGTCCCACTTAACATATAGACATTTTCTGGTTAAGCGAGCAGATCAGTACACGCAACTGTATGCGATTAAATCCGGTGTACCACGGGGAAATATACTAGGACCTCTATTTAATCTACTCTATACCGCAGATCTTCCTTCCAGTAGAAACACAGAAGTTGCAACTTTTGCGGACGACACTGCATTCTTGGCTTCACATTTAAACCTTTTAACAGCATTAGAAAACCTCAAAGACAACGTAAATAAAATGAAAATCTGGCTAAAAAAATGAAGAATCAAAGCGAACCAAGCCAAGTCAGTCCATGTAACTTTTACAATGAAAAGAGAAGAATGCCCACCAGTCACAATCAACGGAACACAGCTAAATCAGGCAATTAGTGTAAAATACCTAGATATAAACTTCGATAGATGGTTAACTTGGCAAACACATATATTTGCCACAAGAATACAACTTGGATTTAAATTCAGACAAATCTACTGGCTACTAACCCTCGAATACAAGCTGCTTGTGTATATGACAATTCTTAAGCCAGTATGGACTTATGTATCCAGCTGTGTGAAACAGCCAGCAACTCCAATAGTGCCTTCCAAAACAAGGCACTACGATCCATAGTTAATGCCCTATGGTACGTCACATCATCATCAATAAATAAAACTTACAAGTACCATCAGTTAAAGAAGAGATTAAACGCTACAGTGTAAAATACAGTGATTGAATAAACAGTGACCTGATAGACAGTGTTCTTTGACCTGTTTTGTTTATATTTTATGCCATATTAATAATATTGTCACAGATTAGAAGTCTAGAACTTGCTAAATATACAAAGGAGTTTCTTCATTGGAGGATACTCCTACGCTTCTTTTTTAAAACATTTAAATTGCTTATTATCCTGCTATTGGTCAGATTGTAATTTTATTAGAGTAATAAATTCTACAAAGGTGATGCCTAGGTAATAAAGTAGGTAATAAAGTACCATCATTTCAACAGAAAACACGGAAGGCAATTCCCCAAAATATAGTTTGTAAAAGTAGTCTAACAGCTATCTTATGTATGCAGTCCAGCAGCTTAAAAGATGATGAATGTAATAAATATAAAAACAAAAATTGTTAATGTTTGTTTCAACAAATAAATTATTATTAAAAAAGATTCTGAAATACAACCGGAAGACTAGTTATCTTTTTTACCTTGTATAGGTAAAATGCTTGGCGATAACCAGCAGCCTGTGGATCAGATCTTTGTTAGCCAAGGGTACTCTTTCCAGGAACTACCGTCCCCAAGAGGTTGTACCTTGGCCTAGTGAGTTCTTTGCAATCAAAGACGATGTGGGTTGCTATTTCTTCACGCTCCCTACAGTTTCTGCAGTGGGGTTCTTATTAAAGATTCCCATACTATGCACTTGTTTTCTGATTGAACAGTGTCCCGTTACAGGTCAGACTTTATACCTGTTGAGCGTTATCATTTCTTTTGTCAAGCAAGGGTTCAGCGAAGCTATCGTTAGCTTGCTGTGCCTGTTCACTGTCATCTCTTCCCATTTTTTTCTTCCCTTCTTCTGGGCCCACTAAGTAATAGGTACTTTTATACTCGTATTTTACATATGTAAAAAATTTGTTATTAGACCCCTTTTAATCTTCATGATTGATTTTTTTTATAAATAGTTAACTGAAATTAATAAATGTTTATCAAATTTTATGATCTTCCAGGATTATTATATTTGTAATTGTTTTTTCTAATTATTTACAGCAAACCAGGAATAAAACTGCTTGCAGCTCTTTATCTGATAGTGATCATCATATTTCTGAAATTCTTGATTTGGCCTTTATTGGAGACACTAATATGTCCAGGAGTTCTGATTTTTTTGGTAAATCGTCTGCTAAATCTTTTAAATCACAATCATTACAGGTAATATTTTTTTAATTTATATTTATTATGAAATTGGTTGTTTGGAAAATGAAATTCATGTAATAAATATACAGAAAAAAACAATTGACCTTCACGATATTTCCACACATTCCCCCACCTTAAAAATAGTATGACTTTTGCGTCAAACTTGGTGTACCTATATTTCTAAGATTATACAGAGTGATTTTGCAATATACAGATTAAAATGTTTTTATATCGCAATGTTTTTTTTTTTAAATAATTCATCTACTCTTAAGATTAATAAGCATTTTAACATTATTTTAGTTAAATCTTAATATTATCAACAATCTGTCTGTTTTTACCATGTCTTGCATGCCTAATTGATGTGATGATATTGTGCTTTCTTTTTCTCTGACCTCTTATATTATTTCACAAAAGTTTAGTTTACTTGAGTGCAATATTTTTGCTCAAAAATAAATTTATCTCTTTTTTAAATCCAATTATTTAAACTAAAATGGTTAATCAAAATGTTTTTCAAAATTTGTGTATTTTGTTTGAATAATTTTAGGACGAAAAAAGTACGAATTATGACGTTTACAAATCATCCAATAACATAACCGGTAAATTTAAAGGTACTAAAATTCCTACAGCAAAAAAAAAACTCAAAAGTACTGGTTCTTATAGTTTATCCAAAATTCCCAAATCACCGGAGATGAAGGTAAATAATAAAAATTAATGTTACAAATTGTATATCAAAAAGACGTCATTAATATTCAAGTGGGAAACAATTGCGTTAAAATAAATCCTTTTATTGTAAAAATTGTTTTCAATCCATCCCAATCTCAATGGTGCCACATCTGCGCCGAGTCTTAAATGATAGGCAGCATCCCAAAATGTAATGTCACCAAATACACGGACAGATATGTACAACCCTTTGTTAACGTAAAACACATTTGCCCTATTGAAAGATATATTTTCTAGAAAAAAGGGCAGTTGTTAATAGTACTCATTCGAAAAAAGTCGTTGATGTTTCACTTTCGAAGGTGAACATTTTTAAGTTGGCTTGACACTTATAAGAAAAATAGTACGTACTTTTAGTCTCAATATAAAAACACTCTTGTGTAAAAATTAAGTATAGAAATCTCGTAATCTCGATCAGTTGATTCTCGTTAGTGTTATAAGTGTTAAATAAAAATATCTCTCTCTCTCTCGCTTACCCAAAAGTGCTCTTTTTGGTCTTAAAATAATAATTGACTTTTTCTGTTTTCCTTTGTTACGTTTTTGTTTTTGTTACATTAAAAAAAGTGATAAAAAAAGTTGTTTTATTGGAACTGAGATATAAAATATAAGAAAAGTGCAAAGACTCTCTACACAGTGAACCAGCTAAACATATGGAGATATGAAAACCACTATGGTTGAGCGAGAATAAAAAACAACCCCTCTCTCCATCCCTCTGAACAAAAATAATCATAGGCAAATTTATAAGCTATTTTTTCTATTTTTAGATTTTAGCAGGAAATATATCTGCCTCTAAATCCACCTCAAATTTAATTGTAAGTATTTTTATTTTACATTTTACATAAAAAAATATTTACTGATTATTATTATGAAATTTTTTTCTTTTAGAACAGTATATAAGTTATTATGGGAATCTATATCAAATAATTCCATGTTGTTTTTAGATGCCTGCTGCCAGTAGCACTCTTCTAAGCTTAAACTCCGAACAATCAAAATCGAACAAAGCAAGATCAACACCGGATTTAAGAGTATGTAATATATTAGATACTGCTATTTTATAAGGATTTAGTTTAATAGTTATGTAATCACTTAGTTTTGTTAAGTATTTTGAAAAGTTTTTTCTCTCTCCGTTGATACCTCAGCTGGTCACATATGACCAACCAGCAATTTTGTTTTAACATACCTACTTAAAAACTAATAACTAAGTCTAATACATCACCCACTAGTATTTCTTAGTTAATATCTCACGTATCACTTGTATGTTGTGATAACTACTTTGTGTACACTAATCACTTCACATAACTAATTCAAAGAGTTTCATTCTTTTTAATCTTTTATGTTGATCCTGGTTGTCCAAAATCTGCAACACTTGATTGTGTAGCCTAGTCTCGTACTATTTGCCATATCGTATAATTTTCTCAGCTACTGTTGGAATTCCTAGATCCCTATGTAGATCATAATTTCGAACACACCATAGTGCGTTTACTATTCCTCTTTACACCTTGTGTTGTAACTTTTGTATTATAGCTATATTGCTAGACTTGGCGCATCCCCACAACTGTATGCCATAGGTCCATACAGGTTTTAATACCTGAGTATACAACAAGAGTTTATTTTGGGTAGAATAGTGAGATTTCTTCCCAAGTAACCAAGTAAAAAACTCAAAAGGTGGCTCTACAAAGGTTCTAAATAAATAAATGTTTTTGTAATTTACATAATCGATTACATAATGAAATTTTCTTGGGTTATTTCTTTACTTATAAATGTTCGATGTAAGATTTAAATTTCTTTTTAATTCTGGAGCATGCTGATTCAATCTCTGCTTAATATGTGATGACCAGGTCCGGTTCCTGATAATAATAAATTATTAAATTTAGAATAGCTAGTCAGGTATATTTACTCATTAAATTTTGTGAATTTTTATTTTCAGACGGTTGGTTTAATTTCTCCTGCAGTATCGCCTAGTAGTGATCAAAAATTGATAAAAAAGCAATATTTAACAAATAAAGTAAGTTTTTTTTTTAGTTATATTTTATATCCGAACATGTTATCTACATATTTTCAGTAAAAATGTAATGTTGAAGTGACTGCTATATATTTTGACACTCTTAAATAAGGAATTTACTGCTTTGATAATAAAATGATATCTATATTATTACAAGATTAAAAGTAAGAGAACCTTATTGTTCATGGTAGATGGATGTATAATTGCATAATAGAACATGCCCACTTCTCTATTCTGATTAACTTTTTTTAAACAATCTTTGACATTATCAGCAATAAAGGTACATTTTTTTAATTTTCCTAAAAAATAAGTAATAAATATTATTACTTAAAAAGTTTTAGTAGTGGTTTCAACAAGTAGGTACATTGTATGAATTTTACTATAGCTAGGTACTAGTTATTTTTAATTAAGGTATAGGTTTCCTTTGGTGTTAACGTAGTTTCTTGATGAATCACCAGTTTGTACCAGTTCCGAACTTTCATCTCTTTTAGACATAAGGGTGTCCAAGACAAAAAATATAGGGAGCCATCAAAGTTCTTTATCAAGAAGAAAATGTAATTTTGTACCATTTAGATACATACATATAGTCACGCTTTTTTCCCGTAGTGGTAAGCAGAGACCACTTCTTTCCACTTGCTACGGTTCTTACACACGTCTTTCGCTTCTTTTACTTTCATCAGCGATATCATAAATGCTCGTCAGTTGTTGGCACTCTTGACCTGGCCTTTCATTAAAACAATGTCGATCTGATCGAGTTACATTCGCATAGATCGACCTCTATCGACTTGCCCATTCACACTCGCCTTATACAGCTGTTTCGTAAATCTTTTTTTATCCATCCTCTCTACGTGTCCAAATCATCTTCATACATACATAAAAATAGTCACGCCTTTTTCCCGTAGAGGTAGGCAGAGACCACTTTCTTCCACATGCTACTGTTCTTACACACATCTTTTGCTTTCTCTACTTTCATCTGTGCTCTCATACATACTTGTCGGTTTTTGGTATTCTTGACCTGGCCTTTATTCAAAAAAATGTTGATCTGATCAAGATATGTTCGCCGAGGTCGACCTCTACCGACTTGTCCATTCACACTCGCCTTATAAATTTGTTTCATCAATCTTCCTTCATCCATCCTTTCTACGAGTCCAAACCATCTAAGCATTTCTTTATCTATCTTTGTAACCACATCTTTTTTTACACCACAGCGTTCCCTTATCTTACTATTCTTCCCATTATCCAACCGACTCACTCCGGCTATACTTCTCAGACTACTCATCTCCGCAGCATTATTCCTATTTTTATGCTTTTTCTGCCAAACCCAACATTAACTACCATACATAAGTGTAGGAACCAACACTCCTCTATGCACAGACAGACGTGCCTTTTAAGCATTCCTTTACCTATCTTTGTTACCACATCTTCTTCCACACGGTAGCGTTCCGTTATCTCATTATTCCTCACTTTATCCATTAGTCACTCCGGCTATACTTCTCAGACTATTTTAAGATAATATCTCCGCAACGTTGATCCTACTTTCATGCTAAATATCATCATAAAGATTAATTAAGATGAGCTATACAATGATTTTTTTCAAACTTTCAAAGTAAAATTTTGTTCAATGATATCATTTTGTTATTATTTCACCCATACTAGGCTCTTTACTTGAGATATTTTTTAAAAAGAATTATTTTTGTACTTTTTGTATTATTTAAATGAATGTGTTAAGTTTTATCTAATCTTAATATTAAATACTGAAACTATTGCCCTAGCCTTTTAAATAAAATTTTGAATTAAATTAGTAATTGTTGTTGTAAAAATTTTCAATTTGTAACAATATTTCTTTGATCAGTGTTTGAGAGAAGTCAATAAAAATTTTTTTTTACCTACATATTGTTAAATTTGATCTTTTTGTTGCATTACACTAATAAATATTACAATTTAAAGTAATTATTCAAAAACAAACATAAAATAAATGGATTAACGGGTTATAATTTAGTACTTTTACTCTTAACATTTTTTTTATGAGAGAAAATGTTGATCTCTTAAACAAACGTAGTAAATGATTTAAAATTAGTAATTATTGTTTTTAATGCACGATATAATGATAAATAAATAAATACATATACCAATTAAGCGTAACATAGGTTTACAAAAAATGGAGTCTTCTTATTTGTTATTTTGCTGCGGAAAATTTGAATCCAGGGTAAGAATTGCACATGACGTTGTTAGGATATACGTACTTTATAATTTAAAATGATCTTAATAATAAGGGATGCAGCTAAAAAAAGATCAAAAAAGTTTTGTGCATTCTGTACATAACCTTAAAAGTAGCCAAAAAAAAACCATAGGCATAGGAGACTAGACTGCGGGTCTAGATGCGAGAGTTGTCTCCCGATGAGAAAGAGACAGTCGCTCGAGAGGTTGTTTCGCGCCCTATCTAATGGGCGGGGCTTACGCCCGAGTCTCGGATCTGACCACTTTACTCAGCTAGCCATGTGCCCCTTGGGCGTAAACCACGCCCATTAGACAGAGCGCGAAACAACCTCTCGACCGACTGTCTATTTCTCATCGGGAGCCAACTCTCAGCACAGGGACCCGCAGTGTAGTCTCCTTTGTTTATGAAAAAAAAAACCCATTTTGGAGTACATAAACTTAAATCTTTTAAAATCATGACGTTATGACCCAATTCTGACCTTGGATTCAGATTCAAATTGTCAAAAAATATATTGTCGGTCCTCTAAAAATGTGTAATCGCTTGAGTGCAAGAGCAATACTTTATCATGTGTTATTTAAATTTATTCTTAACTTTTTTCAGGTTATTTTAGACTGTAAATGTAGTTCTTCCAGAAAGCCAACATTACCAAAAGTCAGAGTGTATTTTGCTGTGGAAACTAGCTATACATAATTTTAATTGGTCGTTTTAATTTATACAACAAAAGAAAACGGTATGGTAATATAAACGACTGTATTTTTAAATTTGTTTACTCAGCATAGTCGGCAAACTGTATGCAAAGATATTGATTAAAAGAGTAACGAATAAAACTGAGAAGATGATATAGGATGTGCAAGCAGGATTTAGAAGAGGAAGGAGATGTATGGATCAGGTCTCTTCATTACGAGGTATAGTCGAAAAATTCTTGGCTAGAATCAGAAGGTCTATTGCGCCTTTATAGACTTGAAAAAGGCCTATGACAGAGTGGTGAGGAGTGAATTGTGGTCTACATTGTCTATGTGTGGGGTCAGTGGTAGTTTAATACGAGCACTAAAATCACTTTACGAGGATTCCACTGCTTGTGTCAGGATAAACGGAACTTGCTCGGACTGGTTTAACATCGAAAAAGGTGTGAGACAGGGATGTGTGACTTCGCCATGGCTGTTTAACTTATACATAGACAATTGTTTAAAAGATCTGAAAGAGAGTGCGTATGGATTAAAAATGAATGATTTGATCGTCGAATGCCTTCTTTACGCCGATGATCAACTCATATTAGCGTTATCTGAAGAGGAGTTGCAGGCGATGGTTAATGTTATGCATGATGCCCTCAAAATCAAAGGGATCAAAATAAATGTGAAAAACGAAAGTAATGGGTTTTGAAAGAGAAGAAAGCATGACAAACTGTGGAGTTTCGATTGAGGCAGAAAGAGTGGAACAAGTAAATGAATTTGTGTACCTGGGTTCAAAGTTTACTAGAGATGGTAAGTATGACAGTGACATTGAACGAAGGGTGTTGGCAGGAAAACAAATAAATGGGGAACTGCATAGCTTTATAAATAGCCAGGAAGTGTCAAAAAAGGCACGTCTGGCGGTGCATAGAGGTGTGTTGGTTCCTACACTTATATATGGTAGTGAATGTTGGGTTTGGCAAAAGAAGCATGAAAATAGGATTAATGCTGCGGAGATGAGTAGTCTGAGAAGTATAGCCGGAGTGACTCGGTTGGATAAAGTAAAGAATAGTGAGATAAGAGAACGCTGTGGTGTAAATTTTGGATTGAGCATTTTGCCTCATTTAAAAAATAAACCATGCTACCCGTACTTTATACTGTTTTTGGTTTTTTAAACGTCGAATATCTTAGTTATGTACTGTAAATATTCAAAAGTTAAAATTTTTATTGTAAGCTATAAAAATGACAACAACTATTATGACATTTCTTTAATGGAATAATTAAAATGGGTTACAGTAAAGAAGGAAAATTTCAAATACTTATACACTATAGATAAAACAGATTTATGTACAAAATTAAAATATAACTAAACTAAATAAAACTTGGATGTGTCCACCATTATTGTCAATGCTTGTCGATAAATTCTTCCCACATTTGTAATTGAATCGAAAATGTTGAACTGATTTTCTTGTGATGTTGGACAATTTGGATGCAACAGCCTGCATGCTCTTTTTGCTGCAATTTTATTTTTGTTCTTTTGTATGCAACAAATAAAGTTTTTCTTCTTCACTGAAAACCATTTTGATTATTTCAGTAAAAAAATGTCACTATTTATAGCTGTCATTTTCATAGGTACCTACTTGTAATCATGGTAACTTTTGCATATTTACAGTAAATAGGTATTGTAAGATAATCGACTTTGAATAATTAAAAAACAATATAGGGTAATATCATTTTAAGAATTTGTAATCCTTAAAATCTACACGTTACCGTTGTGTTGTATAAAGATTAATAGTCAGTCAACCATATGGGCTTTTTATTAGATAGGTTAGGTTAGGTTAGGTATCATGTAAGTGGGGCGTGGTCGCTCCTCCACTGCGACCTTTAGTAGGTCTATTGTGGCTCACCCCTAATCGGTAGATTCTAGGTTGGTGTAAACCCCTGGTGCCCAGGTTCCCACAGCAGGGCCACCGTGTTGTTCGCACCAAGGTACTCTAGAGATTCGATACAATTCCATACAAGTTTAGAATTTATCTTGTTGAAGCTCAGTGCTTTTAAAGCAGCCTGGCTTTCATTGGATAACGGTGGGGTCGATATTTGATTCTAAACTTATAAATATAAAATTTTAATTCTTTTAATTTTTACCTATTATCCATGGATGTTTTTAATAATAGATAGTTAATTTCAATGAATTCCTTGATATATTTTCATGTGTTTGCGATATCTTTTTTTTAAAGCTATTCCACAAAATATAAAATCTTTCAATGTATAATTTCAATTTGGTAATATTTAATTTAAATCCAATATTAAAAATATTTTGTATTTTTAAAATATAATGACACATTAAACAAAGTCATGCAAAAAATTTAAATTAATATTTTTTAGGTAACTGATGGCTCATCCAAAGACAAGGGAATCGGTTCTAAATATTTTAGTTTATCATTTTACAAATAAATTTATTTATATTTATTTCATTTTACATTTTGTAACACATTTTTTTTTAAATAAAATGCAATGTAAATTAAATATTTTGTTTTGTATTTATTAGATTTTTTATTTTATCTGATATACTGTTACTGATTGCGGTCAGCGAGTATGCCCCTGGAGCCATTATTTCACCTGAGGTGATGGCGCTGCTTTTCGATGTCATCAAACGAGCGGATGATTTATTATCGCCTCCGGCGATATTAGAATTTCCCGAAAAACTGATTGGCACCTATTTAAGAAACCGCGGTGTCGCGAAAAAGTTAAGTTTAAGTTAAAGTATAGTTTTATGAGCATAGATTAAATAAGAGTTTATTGTATTACATACAGAAAGAGTAGAATAAATTGTTTAGTTTTTATATTGAGTATTATAAATTAACGAACCCAAGACTAAGTATCGTAACAATACTTTTCAGTATTTATGTATACTTTTTTGTATTATGCATATAAAAAATATAATTCCTAATATCCTCAATATCTGGCAGTTATTATTCCAAAAATCAAGAGCATTTACATTGCAGGAAAGTTTTTCTTTCAAGAGATAAGAAATGTACCTACTTTAATGTAATAAATTATTTTTCTACCCCCATGTCAGTAAACGTCAAAAATCGCACTGTCACATTCCTTTTAAGTGACATTTAACAATAACATGCACGTAATGAAATTCATAACATACACGTGCGTGTTGATAAGAAAACTTAAACTTCTTGGTTTAATCAAATTTTTATCTACGTACAACTTTATATGGTCTATTTACATACATTTAGTCAATTGAAAAACATAAAATCTTTTAGCACTAGCGAAATACATTTTGGATTAAGAGTAATACACCTAAATGTCGGCAACACATTACACAATTTTTCAAAAAGTAAGTCGCGTTTTATTAGCATGCTATGGAAATAAACGTCATGTCATTTATGTTGTCAATTTTTGTAACAAAATATTGTGTCCGAAAATTTTCTCAACTTTACCTACGAATATGTGTGTTGATAGTGAAAGTGATGAAATTATGAGCACTCCGCCGGAGATTTTAGGAAAAGCTCAAGCTGCCACACATAATTTGTTACCGCTAAAATACAAAGAAAGATACGAAACTTATGGATTGGCAACACGAGCATAACGTTAAATCGTTTTCGGATAATGTTTTCCTTGCGTATTTTGAAGAAATATCAAAAACTACGAAGCCATTTAAGCTATGGGCAATTTATTCGATACACTAAACATTAATAATAACATCATCATCCAAATCATCATCTCCCTACTGAAGCGGCAGTCGGATGGATTTAGAAGTAAAAAATCGAAAATCCTGTCTACAGAACAAATTAATAAGTTTCTGAAAGATGCCCTAGACGATAAACATTTGTTGTCAAAGGTAAAAAATTAAAATATTGTTACAAGTCCGGTCCTGTCGGCAACCGAGAAATCGACCGCATCTAGGGTTCGTTTTAGACCGCTTTGCTTTTTCTGCTGCCGACGGGGTCCGAAAAAAGGTCGAGCAACCTCTGGAACCACGTCGAACTTTGGAGAAACAGATGGAATGATCTAGAATTGTGATCATAACAAGGACAGTATCGGCTTATATAGAGCTGTAAAAGTTGTATAGCTAAGTGAATATCTAAGTGGTTAATGAAAATAGAATTTTTTGTATTGAAATAAACATTGTTTTGTAACTGGATCGAGAGTTTTAATCGCCGAACACAGAGGAACTAAAAATCGTAACAATATTGTGTAATTATCATCACATAAAAATTAGTTTTTGTTTTTTGTTTTCAGGTTATTCTCATTATTGGTTTAAGCGGGGCTTGTCGTAAACAAAAACTTAGAAATATAAAAACGGAACACATTTCAGGACACGGGATAATCCTTGATAATTGATATTCAAGATACTAAAACTAAAAAGAGATGTTTATTTGTAGAACCAGAAACATTTTTTACCACATGCCAAAAGTAGATGAATTTGCGTCGTCTTGAAATGGAACTTCCTTTATTTGTTAATTACAGAAATGAAAAATGCATGAAACAGGTTGTGGGGATAAACACACGCGTTAGTATACCACGTAAAATTGCTGAATATCTTCAGCTGTCGGAACCAAAGCAATATACTGGCCATTGTTATAGAGTAGAACGCATGATACTAAAACCGAGAAGATAAGCTCACGCGCTTGTTTGTCTTCTGTCTCTCTCACACCGCATACGTCATCCTGTGACAAATTTTGGCTAGTACATGAGGTTAGTGGATATTTCCTCTGTTTTTATTGTGTTTTACAAGTGTTGGATGATATTTTATTGTCATTTTATCCAGATATATTGATTTTCTTGATTAAAAACTATGGTTTATTGCGCTGTGGTGGGTTGTTCCAGCAACAATAATAAAAAAAGTAAGAATTCATCTATACATACAAATACATGAATTTTTCATTTATCTAGTAAAAGTAAAACAGTCGCAAAACCGTTTTAACATTTAAATTTGGAATTTATTAAGGCCAAAGTTGATGTATACCCATAAATTCTATCCAAACGATTCCGAATAATGATCCTATAAAAAAATAATATTGTAGTTGCAAAGTACAAAACTGTGCAGGCCATAACTAAAAAAAAAAAGAATCACTTTGTTTGACAGAATTCCGATGCTGCCATCTATACCTACCATCTAGAAGTGCATAGTTGCCTTCATCTTTCAAAAAATAATTTGTATAACCATTGTAAATACAATAATTTAATCAGGTATAACTTATAATTTGAAATCTTGTTCAAACCATTATTACTTGATAGTTTATTTAAAATTATCAAAATGACTAAAAAACGAAGACTTTCTGGATCATCTCCCAATAAAGTTAAGGAAGAAAATACCATTGGAAATGATTATCTAATGGCTAAAGGACATTTAAAAGGTGTTTTAAAACAACTTATTGAACAATCTCCTGAAGAAGATAGTCATTCTTCAGATGATAATAGAAGAACTAATAGGTATAACAGTTCCAAATTCTTTTTTAAAACAAATGATTTTAGAGGTTACATTATCAAGATGTTTTTTGTTCTTGAATATTTATTTTTGTTGTAATTTTATGTTAAAATAAACAAACGAGACTTCACTCTCAATCACTACTCAAGTTAATACAAATCTATTACCTAATTATCTCATTAGAAGGTCCTTGTAATTCATCCTTAAAATGTTAATGGCTAGATAGTTGAGCTGAAGAATGGTCCTTGTTGGATGAACTCTTTATGAATATGCAGTATTTTTTAATGATCATGTCAACAAAAATGTTTAATGTCCAATTAATGGGAATTCTGATAAGTGAGTTTTGATTGAACAAATCTCATTCTACATTGTTTAGGTGAAAATTTGCTTTATTTAGCGGAGATTGCAAGATTTTATTAAAATACAAAAGTTAATTCTTGGTTGTTATTACTACTACTACTACTACTCCGTAGCGCTACAGCCCCTGATGGGCCTTGACTGAGGCAAAAATTTGTCTCCATCTATCTTGGTCTTCCATAACTTATAGACTATTCCTAATGCCCATTTTCCAGAGGTCGGATGTTATATTCTCACGCCACCTTAATCTTGGTCTTTTAAGTGGTGCTTCCTTCTGGTGCTCTGTCCCATATTAAGCGGACCATTCTATCCTCTGGCTGTCTTCGTATGTGCCCTGCCCATTTTAACCTTTGTGCCTTTATGAGGTTAATCAGTTCTGGCTGATTGTATATTTGTTCTAGTTATACATTTGTTTTGATTCAGTAGCTCCACAAATCCTGGTTTTTGGTGGGTCCGAAAATTTTCCTCAGCACTTTTCTCTCGAATCTTCGAATGAGTTCCTCATTTCGCCCAGTAAGAGTCCAGGTTTTGCAGCCATACATTACCACGGGTCTTATCATTGCTTCTTAAGTAGTTTTAATAGTTAAATTTAACAATTTTCTTGTGCATTGCATAGAGTTAAATATTAAAACAGATATACTACTTTGGAGGAATATACACATATTGATTATTCCCTTATCCCACTATTCTTCACTTTATCCAACTTAGTTTACTTCTAACTACTCATCTCTGCAGCAATAATGTTATTTTCATGCTTCTGCCAAACCCAACATTCATTACGATACATAAGTGTAGGACACATATTAAATATATCTTTGTAAAAAAAATGTAAAAAAAAAAAAGTATTGAAATACATTTTTATAGAATTTAATTTTACCCTATCCACTTTAAAAATTATAAATAAATAATATAAATGTAAATTACAGAGAATCCAGCAAAAAAAGAAAAATTGAGAATATACCAACTCCTCATCATCACACCTAAGTGATGAAACTGTTTGATAGAAGTGTAGATTTAGCTTGTTTTGAAGAAGATACTCCACTATATCCAATATGCCGAGCTTGGATGCAAAATCAACCACCAAGAAACCCACAACACATAATCAAGTAATAAATTAAATTTATTGTTTCATACAAATCAAGTAAAAAAGATGCTGACAAAGCCATTAAATAAAATGTTCATTAATGCAATCTCTTATTTTATATAACAAAAAAAAATTAATTAATTTTCAACAAAGATGTTAGTTTGGTGAATATGTAACAAATGATTTAAATTTATTAATAATATATTCAATAACAGAATAGAAATATAATTCCTAATTAGACTTCAAAAAAAATATTTTGGTTCTTATAATGTTTCAGGCGTAGGTTATCTTCCTCGGAACCAATTACCAATTCTTGGAATGAAAATTCTTTATCAGATATTACGATATTACTATCACCTAGAACACAATTTGAGACAAGAATCTCGTCACCAATTTCTGAACAAAAACAACATAAGGATAATATTAATTTGGATTATGTGAGTACATATTTTAAAAATTAAATTTATATCTTCATGAGGTAAAGATAACTAATATTGTGTAATTTGTAGATAACATACAAATAAACATTTTTATTGACTTCCTAATTAATCTAATAAGTTTTTAAGTTGTTTGGATAAGCTTTAACAATCTATTTTTGGTAAAAATAAAAATATATAATTGAATTTCATATTTTTGATTCAGAAACAATGTCCTGCATCAAGCAAAGTACCTTAGTAAAAATACATATGCAAAGATGGATAAATGTAAAAAAAATTTATTAAAAAAATTGTAGGGCTCATATCCTCCAGAATTGAGAAAATCGTTCATTAATTTCCTTCCCATCTCGCATCACTTAAAGATTTTTAATAACAATCCCTCTCGTAGAGTAATGAACATTGTACAGGTATATGCTCCGACAAAGAATAAAGAAAATAACATGGTCGAGGAGCTCTACACCAAATTAGAAGAGGTTATGAATTTGACAAAGAAAGGCGAGATAACAGTCGTTATGGGTGATTTTAACGCAAAGGTTGGAGCTGGAGGAGAGGGAAACTTTGGGCTCGGGGGCAGGAACTATGAACGGGACCGTCTGGTGCAATTCTGCATGGAACAGCAATTATCTGTGGTGAACACATTTTGTAAACTACACCTCGCCGTCAGTATACGTGGAAATCCCCTGCCGACTGTAAAGAACATCGAGTCAGATCGACTACATATTATTAAATACAATATTCTAGAATTCGGTCAGAATAGCAAAAACATCCTGGAGCGGATGTAAACAGCGACCACAATCCAGTTGTAATGGAAATCAAGATGCGTCGATTCAAACATGTTAACCATTAACACTGGCTGGCAGAGAGGTGCTGCGAAATCGAACAACTACAGCAAAAACATAACCTACATAAAAAGATCAAGGAAATGACAGGCAGTCTGACCATTCCTATCAAATTGGTATTTTCAAAATAGTAAATCCAAAGGAAAACATTGTTGAATATAAATATCAGAGAAATCTGTCTAAATCAAATATTGAAATTTTCCAAACTCTAATTTCTAAAGAAGATTGGTATGAAGTATATAATGCAGTGTCATTTCATGATCAGTTTTCTATATTTTATAATACTCTCCTATACTATTATAATGTAGCTTTCCCAATAAAAAAGACAATTGTCAGGAGCTCGAAAAAGAAATGGTACTCCCCAAAGATTAGAGATGCACGATCAACTATGCGAGATGGAAAAACTGAAAAAAGAATTGAACGATCCACATTACACTCAGAGATATAAACGCTTCAAAACGGAATATAAAAACCTTGTGAAAAGCTACCAAAAACAACAAAATAATAATCGAATCTTAAACTCAAATAATATAGTACGAGAAAGCTGGAAGGTAATAAAAGAAAATACAGGAAATTACAACAAAAGGCCTACAACTCTCCCTGATTTTCAGGGAATTCATCTAACGCATAGCGTTGATAAAGCAAACTATATCAACAACTACTTTTTAGGGTCAACTCAGAACTGTCCATTACCAGACTATGACATGAAAATTGATAAATATCATCTAAGTTTCTACCTTACGCCAACGCTACCGGAAGAAATTAAAACTGTATTAATGAGAACAACTCGTAAAAATACTCCGGGGGTAGATGGTATCAATGGTTTAATCCTGAAATCAGTCTCAGAATTTATTGCTGAACCACTGTCATTTCTTGTTAATGAATCATTCCTATCGGGTACTTTTCCAGACATAAAAGAGTCCAAAGGTGTACCAATCTTTAAAAACAAAGGATCTTCTTCTGATATACAAAACTATAGACTAATATGTGTTCAGAGTCAAATCTCAAAAATCTTTGAGGCCGTGTACTCAGACAGATTAACAAATTATCTGGAACAGTTCAAATTGGTTCCCTCATTCCAACATGGTTTTAGAAAACAAAAATCCACCATATCAGCTATTTCTGATTGTTTAGAATTCATTTATAGTGCATTAAATAATAAAAAAAACACATTAGGACTTTTTTATGACCTGAGCCGTGCGTTCGACACGATTGATCGAAACCTGCTACTGCAGAAATTAGAAGGAATGGGGGTACGAGGAAAGCCTCATGAGTGAGGCAAAGTCGTATCTCACAAACCGGACACAAACCGTTATAATCAATGACATTAAATCAAACCCCGGAAAATCAGATATAGGAGTACCCCAAAGCTCCATTTTGGGGCCACTATTTTTTATAAATTATATATATAATCCAGGATATCTACAGCTGTCGCTGCCTTCCTGCTTTCAGCCCTTGTCTCCAGTTGTCCTTGTCCTGCCAGTCTCCGTCCTGCAGGTTTCTTAATTCCATCGCCTCATCCACTTCGTCTCTCCATGATCGCCTTGGTCGACCTCTCTTTCGTCTGCCTAATGGACTCCACTCAGTTACCCGGTGTATCCAGCGATCCTCCGGAGTTCTTCTAACATGTCCGTACCACGTTAGTTTCTTTTCCTCTATGTGTTCTAGTATGTCTTTTTTTACCTCCATTCTTCTCCTGATCTCCTCATTTCTTATTCGATCTAATCTGTTCACTCCACAACTCCTTCTCCAAAAGTCCATTTCTGTGGCTACAATCTTCCCTTTGTTTTTTTTGTTGATCACCCACATTTCAGCTCCATAAGTCATTATGCTGCGAACTATTGAATTGAATATTCTCGTTTTATTAGTCTTGGTTATGTGGCGATCCCATAATATTGGGTTTAATTGATTAATACATGCCCTAGTTTGACCTAGTCTATTTTTTATTTCTTCCTCTGTTGTTCCACTTTTTGATATTATAAACCCTAGGTATTTAAATTTGTCTGTTCCTGAGATCTGTCGGTTATCATCTATTTCTAGGTGATATATCCTGTCTTGTGCCGTTGACATATATTGGGTCTTTTCGAGGTTGATTTCCACTCCATTTTTCCCATATTCCTCCTCTAGTTTCCGCATCATAAAACCTAAATCCTCCTCATCTTGAGCTATGATTACTTGATCATCGGCAAAGCTTAGAGTATACAGATGATCATTTCTAATTGGTATTCCCATTCCTGCACATTTTCTCTTCCATGGTCTTAGTGTCTGTTGTAGAAATATTTTGAATAGTGTGGGTGATGTTGAGCATCCTTGGAGGAGACCCTTAGTTGTTTTGAAGGCATTTGATAGTTTATTTCCCTCTTTAATCCATACGGTATTTTTTTTGTACATATTTTGGACTGTTCTGATAATTCTCTGCGTTATACCCATTTCTAACATGGCTTCCCAGATTTTAGACCGAGGGACAGAATCATAGGCCTTTCGGATATCCACAAATGCAAAATGTACCTCTCTGTTCTTGGCCATTTTTTTCTCTATGAGTTGTTGAATTGTATATATATGGTCCATACATGATCTTCCAGCCGTAAATCCTGCCTGATCTTCATCAACTTTTCCTTGTATCTGTTCTTCTAATTTTTGTTTGACGACTTTTCCAAATAGTCGGCCCATCGAAGCTATCACGCTGATTCCCCTGTAGTTTTCGCACTTTTTTTTCTCTCCTTTCTTATGGATAGACGTTATGTAGGCTTCCGTCCATTCATCTGGTAGTTCTTCTCCATTTAGTGCTCTGAGGAACATTGCGTGTATCATTCGCCCCAACTTCTCAGTTCCGTATTTAATTAATTCCGGTGGTATTCCTCCTGGGCCGCTAGATTTCCTGTTCTTCATAGATTTTATAGCACGTTTGACTTCCGGTAATGTTAGAGTAATTTGTTCGTTTTCATCTGCTGATATTTCTTCATTTCTCATAAATTGGGGCCTAGTCTCCGTGAGTAGATCTTTGTAATATCGTTCCCACTCCTGTTCTTTGATATATGATATTCGAACTTTTTCTCTGTTGTTTCTTCTAAGTGCTTTAAGTACTCGCCAAGATTCTGAGCTCCTCGTGCCCCCTATATACTGTTCTATATTTTCACATGTATGTTCCCATCTTATGTTTTTTTCTTGTTGCATTTTTCTTTTTACCTCCCTATTCTTTTCTTTATATTTCCTTAGGTCTTCGGGATTTTTGGTACTGAGGTATTTTAAGTAATGGTCCTTCTTTTCCTTTATACTTTGCCTTGTGTCATCACTGACATCTTCTCTATATGTCTTATGTGTCTCTTCTTCTCCTAGAGCTTCCCTGGCAGCTTCTTTCATACACATCTTAATATGTTCGTAGCTTTGTGTGATGCTGTCATATCTAAACTCTTCCATTTTTTGGTCTAGGCGCCATTGATACAGGTTTTTGATTGATTCATCTTGAAGTCTATCTAATTTAAATCTTTTTTCCGGTTCTACTGTATTTTTATGTTGTCGGTTATCCGATGTGTGTATAAAGGGAAATGACATTTTTGCTCTTACCAATCTATGGTCCGAGCCACATTCTGCCCCTCTTTGGACTCTAATATCCTTAATTTTGATTGTGCTGTTTTTCTTTGTAATAATATAGTCAATAATCGACCTTAGTTTCCTGGTTTCTTGGATCCAAGTATATTTATGGATATCCTTATGTTTAAAAAACCCATTTGTTATCTTTAGATCGTTCATTTCGCATATCTCTATCAATCGCTCTCCATTATCATTTATAAGTTCTTCTCCAAATCTTCCTACTGTAGTGTCGTCATTTCTCCGTCCTACTCTTCCATTTAGGTCCCCCGCAAGAATAAGTTCTTCTGAGTTTTTTATTTTTTGTATTTCTGAATGTAGTTTATCCATAAAGTCTTCCTTTTCTCTCACTGGGCTATCTTCAGTTGGGCCGTATACTCCTAATATGGTTATGACTCGTCCGTATATATTTAATCTGACTTCTATCATTCGTTCGTCTATCGGTTTCCATGTGTCTATATTTTTTTTTTTTTTTTTTTTTTTTTTTTTTTATAAATTTTGTAAGTGATATAAATACATTCTGCACTATTCCTGATCAAAAAATACTTTATGCTGATGACACAAATATTTTAATGCCAAGTGATGAAATTGAAAGTCTAGTTAAGCATAATAATGAAGCATCCAGAGAGTTAAAACAGTACTGTAATCAAAATGGACTTATTTCATGCGATTCTTACCTAAAACGAAATCACCAGACTATGATCTATATTTACATTTAGATGGTAAATCTATACAGAGCACTTCCTCCCTTAAATTCCTGGGACTTACTCTTGATCCAAAACTAACATGGGAAACACATATAAACACGATAGTATCCAAACTAAGTACCACTTGTTACGTTATAAAAAACATAAGAAATACAGTTACCTTTGATGTCCTGAGATTACTCTATTTTGGACTAGTGCAATCAGTACTTCAATACGGACTATTACTTTGGGGTGCTTCACCACATTTAGAAAAGACATTTATAGCACAAAAAAAAGTAATGAGAGCAATGTATAATATTGCTACATCATCATCTTGCCGACAACTATTCAAAGAATCTAAAATATTAACCTTGCCAAGCCTTTATCTTTTTCAAGTGATACTATACATAAAAAATAATAAACATAAGTTCATGAAGAATAAAGACATACACTCGTATAATACACGTTCAGAATTAAATTTACACCAACCTTACTCAAGACTAGCAGTAGGTCAGAACTCACCCAATCACGACGGAATTAAATATTATAATAAAATAATGAACATTGTAAAAGCCACCACAGAAATGTCTTTCAGAAACAAATTAAAAATGTTCTTAATTGAAAATGCATTTTATAGCACTGAGGAATTCTTGAATTTCTGAAATCTTCACATAGATACTTCATCTATACTTAATTGATATGTATTTTATTTTGTAGTTTGTCTTTTAGTTTAGTTTAAGGTCCTGGACTAGTCTGATATGTTTATACATTTTTTATATATTTATACTGGATGTGTAATCTTGATTGATGTTAATAAATTGTATTGTATTGTATAGTAATCGCAAAAAAGAACAGCGGAATACTGAAAGAAAATAACAACATAATACTAGTGGGACCTGACGAAAAATTGAAGTGTTGGAAAGAGTATGTTACAAAACTGTTTAGTGACGAACAACCAGAACAACCCCTCCAAGTAAGTGAGATCAACGAGATAAGTCCTAACATCACTAAAGAAGAGGTAAAACACGCCATCCTAATACAGAAGGATGAAAAAGCTGTGGTGCCCGATGAGGTACATGCTGAAACCTTAAAACTCTTAATCCATGAAGACGATATAGGGTTAAGCAGCCTAACAGACCTGTTCAATGATATTTATAGAACTGGAAAATTACCCTCGAAATGTCTACATACCAGTATATTTAAAAAAATGCGAACAGCAAGTTGACGACACTCAATTCAACTTCAGAAACGGATTGGGAACGCGCGAGGCTCTATTCTTAACGTACTTACACAGAGAGCACGCGACATGACTGTAGAAGTATACGCCTGCTTCATAGACTACCACAAAGCTTTTGACTGCATGCAACATCAAAAATTAGCAGAAATACTAAGAAAAACAGACGTAGACGAAGGTGATTTACGAATCATTACAGAACTCTACTGGCATCAGACAGCTCAAGTAAGGGTAGAGAACAAAATGTCGGAGGAGATAGCCATAAGAAAAGGAGTGCGACAAGGATACATATTATCCCCGCTGCTCTTTAACCTATACTCGCAAAACATTTTCGCGGAATCTCTTGAAAACACTAGTGCTGGAATTAAAATCAATGGCAAAACAGTTAGCAATATAAGATATGCAGACGATACAATCTTTGTTGCCAGCAGCCTGCCTGAACTCCAGCAACTTGTAGATGTTATTGTTGAGTACAGCAAGAGTCATGGACTACATGTAAACATCCCCGAAACGAAACTAATGGTTTTCTCGAAGGTGCAAACACAAGCTGCCCTCCGTATACATAACAAAATCGTTGAGCAGGTATCATCCTTCAGATATCTAGGGGCACTAGTGTGTAATAGCTGCTATTCTACAAAAGAGTTACTATTACGACCACGACCTAGACTTAGTCTTGGAATCCGAATGCTACGCTGCTATGTATTCTCCATCCTCCTTTATGGCTGCGAAAGCTGGACCCTTAACCCGTCGCTAGAAAAACGCATTGAAGCTTTCGAAATGTATCTTTATAGGAGAATATTATGCATACCCTGGATCAAAAGAGTAAGAAACACCGAAGTTCTCAATAGAATTCAGAAAAACAAGGAGCTGATGCTAAAAATCAAAGAGTGCAAACTAAGGTATATTGGACATATAATGAGAGGAGATAGATATGAAATACTTTGGTTGATCATCAAGGAAAAGATTCAAGGGAAAAGGTCAATAAGAAGGCAGAATTCCTGGCTCAAGGAGCTACGCCGATGGCTCAGTAAAACATCATCTGAAAGCTTCAGAACAGCTGTGTCACGATTAATTATTGCCAGTTGGATTGCCTACCTTCGAGGGGAGACGGCGCGATGAGAAGAAGAAGGGCTCAAGAGAAATCAGGATAAAACAAACTGTCTACATTTAAACATGGTGCTTTTTTTTAACTGTGATAACTGTAATTATAATAAAAAAATTTAAATAATTTTATTTTGTTATATAGTCGAAAATTATTTCTATATTTAAACTTGTAATAAGAACTGTTTTCTTTTATTAAAGAAATTTTACTCCTATGATTTCGTCATTTATTAATATTTAATTTTAATTTGTTATGACAGTGACATTAAGCGAAGGGTGTTGGCAGGAAAACAAATAAATGGGGCACTGTATAGCTTTATGAACAGCAGAAAGTGTCAAAAAAGGCACATCTGGCTGTGCATAGAGGTGTGTTGGTTCCTACTCTTATGTATGGTAGTGAATGTTGGGTTCGGCAGAAGAAGCATGAAAATAGGATTAATGCTGCAGAGATGAGTAGTCTGAGAAATATAGCCGGGGTGACTCGGTTGAATAAAGTAAAGAATAGTGAGATAAGAGAAATCTGTGGTGTAAAAGAAGATGTGGTTACAAAGATAGATAAAGGAATGCTTAGATGGTTTGGACACGTAGAAAGGATGGATGACAGAAGATTGACGAAACAAATTTATAAGGCGAGTGTGAATGGACAAGTCAGTAGAGGTCGACCTCGGCGAACATATCTCGATCAGATCAACATTGTTTTGAAGAAAGGCCAGGACAAGAGTACCAACAACCGACGAGCATGTATGAGAGCACTGGTGAAAGTAGAGGAAGCAAAAGATGTGTGTATGAACCGTAGCAGGTGGAAAGAAGTGGTCTCTGCCCATCCCTACGGGAAAAAAGCGTGAGTACTTGTATGTATGAAAAACTCGACTGAAATAAATTTTATTTGGAAATTAGTTTGGGGCCAGAGAAAAAAGTTATCCTTTTATAAAGAAGTCGTGGGCCAATATAGTTGTGATATCATTTTTATATCTTCCCTATCGATACCTACATTAGCTAAACTTTCTAGAGTATTAAAATTTTGAATTGCAAATGTTTCTTTTAATCATATCTTAATTTTTGTTGTACCTTTGTAGTGAATAGTGCTATTTTAAATTAGAAAATAAATTGACTTGATTTTTAAAAACGATGATAAATAGTATAGTAGTTTTTTAATATATGGTATTTGTCAGGTTCCATTGCAGCCAACTAATCTTTCTGACGATTACTTTGACATTTACAAAAATAAAAATGTCTAATTCTAAATATGACATAAAATAATTGGTAGTTAGTAGACGTGAATTCTTTAAAAGTAATGTTATATTTTTTAAAAAACGAAAGTTGATAAACATTATATTTTAACAGTTAAGGAAAATTTGGAATCAAAAGCACTTATACGAGCTGAATTTCCTTTGCATTGGTATGTTTGGAAAAATTATTTCAAGAATTTGGGATTCATTCTTTTGTTAAAAGAGGTAAATTTTATTAAGTATTTTGATTTTACTTAATAAACAATAATATTTTAAAGAAAGGGTTTGTGATTTTTAGCGTGATAAAGAAAAACGAGATGTTCGAGATAGGACTCCTTTAATGTTAGCTGTAACATTAGGTCATTTATAGTCAACTAGGATGCTGTTGAATCATGAAGCCAATGTTAATTGCGAGAATTTAAATGGTTGGACAGGTAATAGTCTTAAGTTAGATAATTAAATTATGACTTCCTAACTAAAACGTACATACTGAAATTAAATTGGATCAGTGTTTTTGGTTTCATAAACAATAAATTAATTTTTAAAAATTAACCAAAATATGATTCAATATTATAAATATCTAATTATTATATTTTTAAGTGCTTCTTTAATTTTTACAATATTTAGAAAAATCTACATAATTTAACTGACTTATGAAAGTACATTAGCTTATTTTAACATTAAACAGATTAAATTTAAAGATTATTGGATATTTGAAAACAAGAGCTGAATCATAAAACAGAAAATTTCAAGTAACAAATTATTACTATATTGTAAGTTTATAAAATGTTGTTTTTAATATTAAATTAATATGCATTTGATTTTATTTTTTTAAATAAAAACTAATAATTTCCAATAGTATATTAATAAATATTTTGATATAATATACAACTCATGTATTATTAAGTAATTTGATCATCAAAATCAACAGATGTTAAGAATTGTGTAATATTTTTTAGTTGTTCAAGAGGCAGTAGCTACTGGAGATCCAGAACTACTTCAAATTGTTCTGGAAAGTAGAGATTTTCAAAGGTATACAAGTCAAATGGTAGGTATTCCAGAGTTATTGCAAATATTGAAATAAGCACCAGATTTTTATGTAGAAATGAAATGGGAATTTACCAGCTGGGGTAAATATACTGTTATGTTGTATCAATGTTTTATATATTTATTTTATCATTCAATTTAATTAAATGAATCATATAATTATTTTAATTATCCAAAATTAGTTAAATAAAATCATTTACAGTAATTCAAAAAATCGTATGAATAATTACTCACAATTAAGTAGTATTTATTTATCTTTTAATAATTAATTTTTAAAAAATATTTATTGCTGACCATATCTTTCTTGACATTTAGGCAATTAAATATAATTTAAAATTATTTAAAAGTCATGGCTAATATTAATTTTATTACAAAATAATTATTCATAAAAAAAAAATTATTGCACATTTAAACATTTAAAACAGTTGTCAAAGGTTTTAGTTTTGTACCTGGATCATTGTCTTATTAGGTGACAGTAAAAAAATTTAGTTTGAAGAAATACACATTTAGAAGGTTTGTAATTTTTATCCACAAAATTTCAGTTTCACTGGTGTCCAGGATGTGTCCAAGTGATACTTACAAAGTTTACAAGCAGGGATCAAGTGTGATCAAGAATAGACACAACTCTTCTAGGATTTGATCATACCAGTTGGCAGAGAGGAAATAGAAGTTATATTTTTAAAGGATACAGTGAGTACTAAAGTATACATTTTTTATGAAAATGATAATTTAAAAAATGTGAATGTGGACACATTTTATTAAATATATTTTTAACTTACGTAAGTTCGAGTCAGATATATATTTTTTATTTTCATAATTATATATCACAAAGACACCACATTCATAAATACCCAAGCGCACCATTGTCAACCTGCAACAAAAATATTATGTAGCAATTTGTTGTAGTGACTGGATTTTTGGCGCACTTATTATACTGATACCGCAGAAATAATGTATGCTTGGCATCGTTGCTTTATTCTGCATTAGAACGTAAATAGTTTGTTGTCACTTATAAATATTTGTGTTTCTGATTGACTCAATTAAATGTGCTTTGTTTTCTATTTGTTGACGAACGAAGCTATGTTTTCCAATTAGAGAGTTTTTCAACAACTGGTAAATTTTAAATAGTTAGTGGTACAAATAGCATGATACATTTTGTAATAATCTAAAACTTAAAAATTTCATGTTATCAAATTGACGTTGCTAGAATTATTTCATAAACAGCTTGTAGTTTTTTTGTTGTTGTGTGTAAAAGGGCCAATAAATGCTACAATAACTCAGTTATTTGTACATAATGCTTAATAAATAGTAACAAAAGAATTTTAAACATATTGCATTTGGTTATTTGTATGCTTTATATCACAGTAGACAATAAATTTAATTAGTTGAAATATATTTTTAAATGATAATAAAAATGTGTTATAATATTTATGATACTATTTTCTGTAAATTTAGTTTTTAAGTAAATTGTGATATTCTTAAAGTTTAATTGGTTATAAACCAGCTAGTCAAAGAATAAACACATTTTTGAATATGAATGTGTATCTTATGTTTATTACATTTTATAGTTTTATTGCCTTTTAATTTTCATTTGTTTTATGCGGGGTAAGACACCAATAACGACAACTATTACTTATCTTATAAACGACTCATCAAAAGTGATGTTTAAGTACATAGTGTCTAAATATTAGTGAGGGTAAGGTTGTGCTAATAGGAATTTCGAATGTTTTGGAGGTGGATTATCTGAAAGAGATTTCCGCAAACTGAAAATGTTGCATATAATTGTTACCTTATAATTAACTAAAAGCTGATATTTTGATATTACATATCAGTTTGGATTAAATTCCATAAATCAATCACAAAACTAATTTAAGACTGTACGATTGACTATAGTTGGAGTGACTCTGATGGATAAACTGAAGAATGGACAAATAAGGAAACGCTTTAGTGTAAAAGAAGTTGTAGTAACAAAGATAGATAAAGGAATGCTTAGATGTTTTGGACATGAGGGGAGGATGGATCAAAGAAGATTGACGAAAAAGTTTTATAATGCGACTGTGAATGTGTCGGTAAAGGTCGACATAAGTGAACGTATCTCGACCAGATCGAAATTGTTTTGAAGAAAGATCAGGTCAAGAGTACCAGCAACCGACGAGCATGTATGAAAGCGCTGACTAAAGTAGAAGTAGCGAAAGACGTGTGTAAGAACCATAGCAAGTGAAAAGAAGTGGTCTTTGCCTACCCCTACGGAAAAAAGGCGTGACTATATGTATGTATGTATTGATTAACTTGCATCATGGGATCCTTTTTTAAATTTTTGTTAACTTTGATTAGTATATTTATTTGACATTTTCCGCCTTATCGAAAATACGTCTATGGGTTTTTAAATCTTTTAATAGAGAAGCTGCTATATTCTACTAATTCTAGTCTCTTTAATTTGAGATAGTATTTGTTTAATGTTGGCCTCTAACAATCACGTGCCTTGGGTTATAGGATATATTCGAAAACAACGAGTTCTTTGCACTTCCGTTGTCAAGATGTTTGTCATTAGTTGACCTAACGATATAGATATAAAGTTTGTTCCAACTACTCGAAAACTGTATACATTGAACGGTACTTTCACAAAGCTGAAACTTTTCCTATATATTATTTAATATAGTTAAAGTAGAAAAATCAACTTCTGGCAGGGTTAGCGCAGTTGCAACAATATCCACTGTTTTTTCATATTGCAAATTTTTTATTTAAAAAAATGTATTTTCACAAGTCTGGCTTTTGAGTATATTTTTAATTAGACAATTTTGAGTATAAAAAAAATTGTCAGATGATTTGCTCGGTTGCGAGTATCTGTACAGTATTTTCATCACAAAATTCTACCGACCCTGTCGACCCTTCAGCTAAAGAATTTTTACCTGAATAAAGGTTGACAAACAGGTAATACGTTCTTAGCTAGGGGAGTAGAACATTTAAAGACAAATTTTATTCAGTGTTGTAATTAAACAATTAAGCTTTTGTAATTGAAGAAAAATATATGAAATTACCTGTATCATGACATTTCATTATTAATGCTTAACTTTCCAAAATAGTTCACAAGATTTTTTTTTTAGGAATTAGATTTGGAAGATCGTACCAGCCGTCTTAGCAACATTAAATCTATTTTACAGGTACTTGCAACCGAGAAAATCATCTGGCAATTTTTTTTATACTCAAAATTGTCTAATTAAAAATATACTCAAAAGCCAGACGTGTGAAAATACATTTGTTTAAATAAAAAATTTGCAATATGAAAAAAACAGTGGATATTGTTGCAACCGTGCTAACCCTGCCAGAGGTTAATTTTTTTTCTTTATTACTATATTAAATGATATATAGGAACAGTTTCAGCTTTGTGAAAGTACCTTAGTCGAAGTGGTGACTAGCTCTTAGACTACAGCTAGCCGTGCAAGGATAGTTATGGTATGATCAGTTTTTCCATTTCAACCTAACTTGAATCGTTTATGAACTAGCTTTTGAACGGTAATTTTGTTGCCTTGTCGAATGTAGAACTGTTTCATCAGCTGTCGATTGTTTGTTGAATTCATAAAAATAAAATTATCACAAAACCGTTCCAACATTCAAATTTTCTAGTAGTTCTCGAGGGAATACATATTCGATTCACTCAGAGCCTCGCACACGGGTCGATTGGCACTCGAAGTGGATGCGTCACGAAGTCTAAGCGGAATGTACGTCACATACGAAGTAATCGGACAGGCACCGTACACGGGAGTTTGATTCGCGTTGTCTATCCAAACAATACAGTTCAACATTTTTGTAATAAGCAGTTGTACATAGTGTTTGTATTGTGAATATCTGCTCCTTATAAAACGAATCTTGGGAGAGTTAAAAGTGTTAGTAAAAGGTGTAATTAGTATCAAAATGAAGATGAAGAAATCTACTATCTAATTATTATTGTTAAACAAGAAAGAACACTCTACAAAAGACCAATAAGTTGAATCATAAAGTACAGTTTTTGATGTAAATATTCTTTTCTACAACAAAAACAAATCAGGTGCAAAAAGGAAACAAATAAAAAGCTGTATAGCTGATAAAGATAATACCTTCCAGTGGCGTGCTGCTTGAAGTATCTTCTCTCTGAGGAAAATGGGTAAAGTGCTATGTATTAAGTGTGAAAGGAATTTAGAAGGGGAAGACATTGTTGTATGCGACTGCTGCAATGATATAGTACATTCAACATGTACTGAACTTACAAGTACCGAACTCAGAGCTATTTTCCTTAAAACAGGTCGATGCATTACATATTTCTGTGATCAATGTAGGAATAATATCAAGCAAATGCCTAAAATCATAAAACAGCTAAGTGATATAATGGAGATCAATAGAATACTTCAAGAGGAAAATGTAAATTTGCGGAAAAAAATTGATGACATGAGTACATCCAACTCCCATGCTGATATGGAATCTAATTTGTATGGAAGTGAAGATCTAATATCAGAAATTATAGACAGACAATCGCGAGCAGCCAATATTATCATTTATCTTCTTCTTCTGGTGCCGTACGTTTTTTATTGTAGCGCGTTGGCGATCACGTGTTCATTGAGTAATGTGGAGCGTGCCCTCTTCGGCTCTTCTAAATATCGTGGCGGCATCCGCGATGTTACACCAGTTTCGAATATTGCGAAGCCATGAATGTTGTTTTCGGCCCAGTCCCCTTTTTCCCTCGATTTTTCCCATAAGTATAGTTTTGAGCAGAATATTATCATTTATAATGTGAATGAACCCCAGGGAAACCTCCAAACTGAAAGATCAGCACAAGAAAGAGAAACCATAAAGAATATACTGCAGGACTTCAACGTCAATAAGGAAGAAATTAAACATTTTAGATTGGGAAAACCAACAACTAACAGAAATCGACCCATCAAGGTTATTCTTAAATCACAGGGTGATGCCAGACATATACTGAAGAATAAACAATTAATAAAAGTGCCAAGTGTGAAAATATCTAATGACCAAACTCCAAAACAAAGGGACTATTTCCGTAAAGTGAAATCAAAATTGGATGAAATGATTGCAGCAGGGGATAACAATAGTATCATCAAATATATAAACGGAAAACCCACAATTGTGAGAAATAAAAATCTTAGTCAAGTAAGAAAAAACCAATAAATAACCCTGATATACAGTTGAACAGTGATATCATATACCTCAATGCACAAAGTCTACTGAAACATAAAGATGAAATACAAGAAAGTTTTGTTTGTTATGATCCAAAAGTAATCTTATTGAGTGAAACCAGAACAACTGAGGATATTGAGGATGTTGAACTGAAAATTGACAATTACACTTATATCCGTTGTGATTCAAAAAATAGACATACTGGTGGCATTGTCATGTACATTAATAAAAAATTCGAATTTTCTATTTTTAAGAAATTCATACTTGAATCGAACTACTGGTGTAAAATTGTTAAAATTAACTTTAAATCTTCAATATGGTTGATTGGATGTTTATATCATTCACCTTCTAGTTCTCATGCAACTTTTTTGGAAGATTTCGAGGATATTTGTGACAGGCTTATATCATCTAACAATCGTTTTATTCTGGTAGGTGATTTAAATTTAAACTTACTAGATGAAAGTTTTTATACTAAAAAAATCAAGAGTATTTTTACAACTTATGGTATAAATCAAACTTTAACTGAGCCTACTAGAAAGACATTAGATACACAATCATTAATTGACTTGGTTCTGACTAATAACGATAATATAATTTCAAATGTTCATTTAACCCCAAAAATTACTGACCACTCAATTATTTCAGTCAATTTCCTCGTTGGTCAATCTAATAAAAAAAGCTCAATAAGAAAATACAGAAATCTTTGTGATAATAATTTGAGTATAATTAAGAATGAGCTCATTTCATGTAATTGGTCTTTAAACTCTGTAGATGTAAATTTACTCTATGAAGAACTTCACGAAAAATGTTCGAATATTATCAATAGTATTTCTCCTATACAAATGAGCGAGTACAAAAACAATATCCCTTGGTTTGACAATGAAGTTTTCATGAAAATTAAGAAACGGGATGAAGCATATAAAATATTTGTTAATACGGTGGGAGATGAAAATCTAAAAACAACCAGATGGGAAAATTTTAAAAAATTGAGAAATGATGTGGTTAACTCATTGAAAATAAAGAAAGCTCAGTATTATTATAACAAAATAGACATATATAAGAATAATTCTCATTTAATGTGGAAAACCTTAAAAACCCTTGTTAATAGTAATGATCGTACATTTCCAAACCTAATCCAATTTGGAGGAAGGGGTTGTAAGTATTAAAAAGGGTGAGCATGACATAGCTGAAACTTTCAACCAATACTTTGTAAACAGCATACAACATATAGTACAGGGTATTGAGAATTCTGAACCATGGTTCAATTTGGATAACAATTTATATTTCCCCTTTAGCACTTTTAGACTGATTACTTTAAACGACTTGAAGGATATAATTGGGTCATTAGATAATAAATGTAGTATCCATGAAACCTTGAATTCTAAAATGTTAAAACAAGTTTTGGAAACAGCTGGTCATGCAATTCTCAATTTAATCAATACATCGCTCCAGAATGGTCAATTGCCAGAATTATTAAAAATAAGTACTATCATACCTATACCTAAAGTTACAAACACTATAAAAGCAAGTGAATTTAGACCTATAAATACCTTACCGCCAATAGAGAAGGTTTTAGAAATAGCAGTATACAATCAATTACTAGAGTTTATTGACGAAAATCAAATTATGTTTATCAATCAATCTGGTTTTAGAAAGAAACATTCTTGTGAAACATCGCTACAATTATCACTAACTAAATTTACTAATGAAACAGATAAAGGTAAATATGTTGTAGCTGTTTTTTTAGATTTAAAAAGGGCATTTGAAACGATTGATAGAAGTATACTGCTTCGTAAGCTGAGAAGGTATGGGATTGAGGGGATGGTTTATGAATTGTTAAGTAATTATTTATCAAATAGGAAACAGAGAGTACGTGTTAATGATTATTTCTCATCATATATAATGAATCATACGGGAGTACCACAAGGTAGTGTACTTGGCCCCCTCTTATTCATTTTATATCTGAATGATATTCAATTATTTACAGATTGTGAGTTCATAAACTTATTTGCAGATGATACATTATTGGCATGTACTGGAGTAAATTTAGAAGAAACTGTCCTCAGAATGAATACAGTGTTAGCAATGGTCGAAAAATACCTGAAGATCAATAAAATGAAACTTAACGTTGGAAAAACTAAAGCAATGGTAATTACTACTAAATTCAAATATAATCAAATAAATACAAACAACATAAATATAAAAATGGAAAATGAACGTATAGAAATAGTAACATCAGTGAAGTATTTGGGGTTTCAACTTGATAATTGTTTAACTTTTGACGACCACTTCAAGTATATTGAAAGAAAGATTGCAAAAAAATTATATTTTTTCTCGAGAATCGCCTGTAACTTATCAACAGATACAAAAATTTTGGTATTTAAATCAATAATCCAACCCCATTTTGATTACTGTGCATCTATTTTATTCTCTTTTAATTTGAACAAAGTGCAATAAATGCAAAAACTACAAAATCGGGGAATGAGAATAATTTTAAAGTGTAACAGGTATACACCAATTTCTACCATGCTATCTGCTCTACAATGGCTCTCAGTATCCCAAAGATTACTCTATTGTTCTATGGTGTTCATCTATAAAATATTAAATAAAATGACCCCACCTTACTTGTTATCATTAATAACTTTCAATAAAGACATTCATCACCATCCAACCAGACACAACAGTCACATTCATATAAATAGAACAAATGCAAGAAGTAGTATGTGCAGTTTATTCTTCAAAGGTTTTGTCCTATTCAATAATTTGCCTGATTCAATTAAATCTACTCCATCATTGAATGTTTTTAAGAATGAACTTTTGAAACATATCCAGGAACGATATTGAATATTTCTTTTGTCTAGTTTAAACACTTTATGTATATAGATATTGATATTTGTATTATTAGTATAAATTTAGTTTATTGTACTATATGTAAGTTAGCTAACCTGTATATTAGGGAATCCTATTTCAAATAAAATTCTTTCTTTCTTCTTTCTTTCTTTCAATTGATGAAGAGGACACTGTTATTTTTTATATGTATGTACTCGAATATTCTCGGAGATTATAATCGTAGAGCTCTGGATTTTTCTCCACTTCTACGAAGAAAAAATAGTTGAATCATTATTTATTGAAAAGTTCCATTTTTTTCTCATCAAATAACCAATAAAATTTAAAAATAAATCCTAAAAAATTACCTTCATATTGGACACGAATCGCTCGTCACACTCGATATTTCCCTTTCTTAGCAGCTCACAAGATTCGACTGACGCTCGAAACGCAATTTCTTCGAATATCTATCGACCGCCAATCGACCCGTTAGTGAACACATTATCTACGAAGTGGAGTGGAGGGAGAATCGCTTCGACTTCGAGACGCATCCGCTTCGAGTGCCAAACGACCCGTGTGCGGAGGCTCTTAACCCGAATATCGTTTTAAGATTATACAAAAGTTGTGGGTTAGAACAAAGGAATAAAGTTAAGTGTATTCTATGCCAAGTTAAGATCTTGTTATTTAATCCGCTTTTCCTTATTTTTTAAGTCAATATAAATTTCAGTAAAAATTCATTAATAAACAATTGGCGATTGGTTAAAATTCAACGAGTACACCGATTCTTCGTTAATACCATAGCAATTCCACTTTGCATGCACAATCATGCCATCCTAAAAGACTAAAATTCATTCTTTAAAAACGCTTTTGTGTGACTAGCATTATTCCGCTTTTTGTTTGTTGATTCCCATATTTAAAATGAAGATCAAAACTGAGTGCTTTAGGCACCCTATAAACACAAATTTTTTTCATTCCTGCTGCTTCATACACCATTGTACAAATATAAGTAGAGGATCCGTAATGGTTGATTTTTTCCTTTTAAACAAATTTTTGAACAAATTGATAAATAGATAGATTACATTATTTATTTATCATAAAATTGTAATTTAATTATTGCTATTTTATTATCCTTAACCTATTAGAATTGAAATAATTTAACGAAATTATTCATTACAGTTGTAAATATTGTTACATTTTTTTTAGATGACGGTGCTGTTATGATGGAGATAGACCACGACCTTCAGCAAGTCTATTGTGAACAAATGAAAACTACAGAAGACTCTTTGAGTATTTTAATACCAAACGAAGAATCTCTTTCTCAAAGGTTGACCACACCAATCGTTACAGCTTATATTGATACTGAAAAAATTAGTTTTGAAAGGTATAGTTTCGTTATATAAATAAAGTGAGGTTTTATTATGTTGAAGTTACATGTATTCCTTATTATAGAATGTTTTAAAGTTATTTACAAACATTCTGGACATCTGCGAGATAAAAATTTTAAAATTATTTTCATATGTAGAAGGTGTTCTATCTTCATCCATCATCATCCACCAGCCACTTGCATCTACTGCTGGATATAGGCCTCCTCTAGGTCCTTCCACTGTTTTCTGTCCTGTGCTTTGTTTATCCAGTTGCCTGCTATTCTTCGTATGTCATCGCTCCATCTAGTTGGTGATCTGCCTCTGCTTCTTTTGTTTTCTTTAGGTCTCCATTCTATTAATCTTTTGGTCCATCTATTATCGGTCATTCGGGCTATGTGGTCTGCACATCTCCATTTACCTTGCGTGATACGTTGGATAATATCAATTACTTTTGTTATCTGTCTTATTATTGTTTTCGATATTCTATCTCTTCTCGATATTCCCAGCATTGCCCTCTCCATTGCTCTCTGCGCCACTTTTAGTTTAGTTGCAGATTGTTTTGTTAAAGTGAGTTTTTCGGCACCGTACGTGATGACCGGCATAATGCATTGTTCATAGACTCTTTTCTTTAAACAGATAGGTAGATCCCCTTTAAGGGTATCACTTATTTTACCAAATGCTGCCTATCCCAAACTTATTTGGCAGTGAATTTCGCAGGTTTGATTATCTCTGCCAATTCTTATTTCGTGGCCTAAATATTTGTAGTCATGAACCTGCTCTATGCCGATGCTTGTTTTAATTCCGTAAGCATTTGTTTGGCTTCACTAAGACTATCAGTTGTTATTATAATGTCGTCGGCGAAACGCAGGTGACTAAGGTATTCGCCATTGATGTTTATAACTTTTTTATTCCAGTTTATTTCCTTAAACGCGTATTCTATCACCGCCGTAAAAAGTTTAGGAGAAATTGTGTCCCCCTGTCTAATTTCTCGTTCTGTTCTATATTTGTTTGTAGGTTCATGGAGTTTGACACAAGCATTGTTGTACATATGTTTTATCAATTTGGCATATCTGTAGTCTATTCTGCTTTGTTCCAACGCTGATAGTGTTACCGGTAATTCTACGGTGTCGAAAGCTTTTTTGAAATCAACAAATACCAACACGAGCGGTTTATTATATTCAACTGATTTCTCGACGAAGGTTTTAATTGTTTGCAGATGGTCATTTGTTTCATATCCACTCCTAAAACCAGCTTGTTCTCTAGATTGATAAAAGTCTAGCTTTCTTTCTAAACGTTTCGTAATAATTTTTGTAAACCATTTATAGATGTGAGACAACCTGATTGGTCGATAATTCTCGAGATCTGATATGCTTCCTATTTTGTGTAGAAGAATGATCATCGCGTTGTTCCATTTTGTCGGGATTATACTGTTCTCCAAACAGAGATTGAAAAGATCAACTATTACTTTCAATAATTCTTCACAACCTAATTTAATAGCTTCCATTACGATTTGGTCCTCTCCAGGAGCTTTATTGTTTTTCATTTCCTTTAGAGTATATTTTGCTTCCTCAGTTGTTATTTCTGGTAGGTGTTCAGAGCCTCAATTTATTGAGTACAGTAACATCTGTAACATTTTGTTTCTGACTTGTTATGAAAAAATCTATTTCGTTCTTAGTTCCACCATCAGGACTCACCCAAGTCCATCGTCCATGTGATTTCTTTTTAAAGAAACTATTTATTAGATGTAGTTGATGTATAAAATCTAGGAGCATTTGGCCTCTTTCATTTCTACCTTCTGAGCCATATTTTTCTATTGCTGTTTCCGATTCGTCTATCTGAGTTCCAACTTTGGCATTGAAGTCGCCCATAAGGAAAGTATAGTAACATCTAGTGGTCAATATATTGATTTAATTTTGTCGACTGTAAAGAGAAAATAGTAATTAAAAAATTCAGAAAGACTGGATCAATTGGTGAAGCTTAACACACTGGCTGTCCAATAACAAGCCGTTCGAATGTTAATATCCAAGCAGTTCGTGAGAGTGTTGGTGAAAGTCCAGGAACATCAATTCGGTGTCAAAGACAAGAATTGCAAATTTCAAGAAGCTCTCTTTAGCGTATACTCACTAAAGATCTGCGTCTTTCATGCTTACAAAGTTCAATTGACATTATTCAGTTGTTGTCACTACAGTTGCAATTCTGGAAATACTTTTATTTTATAAAGTAAAAATTTTGTTAAAGAATTATGTCATTATTTTTGCACACATACCACCAGCAGCATTTACTAAATCAGAAACAGTTCATTATCGGATAAAAAAGTTTAGAGTCTGTAGCGAAACAATTTATTTTTAATTAATAAAGATGCACAATTACTGTTTAAATACTCGTATTACCACCACCTTTATTTATGTTTAGGTCAAAAAAACTATGTATGAGTACCGTTCTTAAAACAAGAACCACTATCAATAAAAAAAGATAAAGATCTATAGAGACAAACTTGGCACTTATTAGCATAAAAAGAGGGCTTCGTTAGAGTAGAAATTGTGTGTGCATGTCTGCACTAATAAGCTATCGTTTACCACGTTAAAATAAAGTTATTCTTTTTTGAATGATGAGTAATCTTGAGGATCCTGACCCATAATATGTACCCTTACCTCCTCTAATAAAGCATAGAGATATTACAATCGCTGTCAACCCGCAATACAACAATAAAACATTGGAAGGTGCAATTTGTAAAAGATACAAATGAATGCAAATGCGTGTCATTTGTATGCAGAAGAATTCAAATCACATACATATCGTCGGTGAGACTGCAAAACCGCGTAACAGCAGTCTGCAATACCGCGTACCTACATTTTCGCATATTTACAGGAGGAAGAAAAAACTTATTATCTTTGCTATTATTAAATATTGTTTTAACTAAACGTATTCGTTATTTCTATGACTATTGTTTTATACAAATGTGACTTAAATTTACCAATATCTTTATTAGATTTTGAGAAATATTCACAAATAAATAACAAGACTTTTTCTAGCATTCGGTAAATACGCGGCTTTGCTGCCAAACACTCGCCAACCGTAACGCCAACTACTGATACGCGGAATTGTTTTAACGGCTAAATACGCGGTTTTGCAGTCTCACCGACGATTATTTTACAATAACTGAACCCATATTTAACGAAATGCATGCGAGAGTAGATCCTAACCTGACCCGAGAATGTGAACATTTTTATCCTTTCTCTTAAAACAGCAGTAAATATTTCAATTCCTTTACAAGAATTTATTGAAATAGTTCGTCCATCTTTTCTTAAAATGGACACTAGAGACGGAAGTCACTCAAGAAAATATGATGCAGATGAACAGTTACATGACATGAAATAAAGTCTGAGTTTGCATGAACATAACTATTATTTTTATTATCGATAATATGTTCCATTAAAGTTGCAACAAATTATACAAGTTTATTTAACAATTATTTTAATAGTGATAATTTTTGTACTTCATATTCCACAATGGAATTGTGATTATAATTATTGAACCAATGTGGGTGACAGTGGGAATGATATAATTGATCGTTTAATTAACACATGACTTAGATTATCAGGTTTTATGGCAACCGACGGTCTGAGAATCACTTATAATTAGACAACAAAATAATACATTTTTGTTTTTGTGTCTGTAAGATTTTTAATATTTTTCTTTGATTTTTTTAGGTTGCACGAAGGTATATACAAAAAGCTCACATCTGAAAGCGCATCAAAGGATACATACAGGTAATTATCGTGTGAACTATGTAGATCTCGAGAATTTTTTACATAATGTATATTTTACATACTATTCCAACTACTTTGAAGTATTTAGGTACAGGCATTTGATAACTCTAACCTTCACAGTGACACTTTTCCTAAAATAATTTGCCTACCCTGTTGGTAGAATAAATATGATTTTGGTAGTTTATTTGTTCTCACTTAAGTAGATACCTACCAAGGGTTCAGTACCTTAATGTCTGTTTGTCTCAATGACCTGTTTAATTTATGTATTGTTTATAAATGATCGCCTTTTACCTTCCGAACCATGCGAAGCAAATTAAGTTTTTAAATATCCTGAGTTGTAATGTTTGCTTGAAGTTTCAGAAGAAAGTTGGGTGTCAGCTCATCACATAATTGCCAAAATTTATCATAAATATAAGACAAAAGATTTTCTAATGAGCAAATGAAATATTTTTTTTTCTTTTCTAAATTCTTTGTTTCACAAATTGTTTTTTTTTGTTTATAATTTATTATATACAGTATTTGAAATATTTATATTTACAGTTGGTATAATTTTACCATTATTCATCAAAGAAATTACTTTTAGAAGAAGTTTCCCCTATCCTAACATTTAACTCTTTAAAACTACTTTTTACAGATTAGCAGTAACATATATTTAGATATTTATTGTAGCATGATGAACTTTAGTCTGTTTGTCAACTGTTACTGTTTGAATTGAAATTTCGAATTTCTTCGTTTCAATATTAGTCTTACAAGTATAAATGTGTAGGTAATGTAACAAAAACATTTAATTTCAGTGTTCTTTGTTACTTTTTAGGTGAAAAACCATATCAATCAGTCAGTGGCCGGAATGTGAGTGGCGATTCACACTGTCAGACGAGCTAACACGTCACTATCGCAAACACACTGGTGCTAAACCATTCAAATGCGGCGTCTGCGAACGTTTCTTCGCTCGTAGCGACAATTTAGTGTTGCACGTGAAGCGCCATCTACCGAAGACGTCGAAGTGAACAAACTTTTGCCACTGCCCAAACTAATTTTATTTATGTCACATCACACAAGCGCATTCCTTTATTTATGATTCGATTAAAACTCAAAAGGCTCTAGACCTCAAAATTTTGATGTTCATTTTGAAAGTGAAAGACCTGATCCTTCAAGGTGCACCCAACTTTAACAGAGATCGCGATCTTACAACCAAACTACTTCTTTCAAAATAGAAATATAACATTACTCTCTTTATAAGGTACCAAAAAATTTTAATTAATAGAAAGTTAGTTTCATTTTTTAAAATTGATTTTGGATACGTCACCAGTTTTATTATAATTAAACGTAGTAGGTACTGCTGTTCACATAGAGAAAACTTGAAAATTCAAAAAGTTTATCGAGCAGCAATCTAACAAAGCAAATTACTGTTTAATAATATGCAACATTTTTTTTATTATTATTATTATTAAAGTAACTTATGCTTCTTAAATATTCCAATTCCATTTAAGGAATCTAGAGCGTTATTGAATAAAAACGATCTCAACGTTTTTAAAGCATTTTTTATTGACTTTTGTTAATGAAAAGCTATACCTCATGTCAATATCGTCTTATGCCTTTTTATATTGAATTTATTATCCACCAATCATACCTCATATGTTGTGACTCACTCAGCTCCCTGCAGGCACTGAAAAACCCCTTCACTAAAGACCCCATGGTGAAAATTGTTCTATCAAGACTTAATTGGCTAAAGAGCCAGAATAAAATAGTAAGATTTTGTTGGATTCCTAGTCATCAAGGAATTGCAGGCAATGAAATGGTGGACCAGTCAGCTAGAATGGCCGCTTCACAAGAAAACTTTGAAAATATCTCACTCAGACCCGGCGACATAAAATCATACTTAAAAAATGAAACTACTAAAATGTGGCAAAGGGAATGGGATAGAACAGAAGCCAAATTGAAAAGTGTGAAACCAAGTATCAAGAAAAATACACATCCTCTTGCCTGTAACAAAAGCGAGCAAGTTGTATTATGTAGATTAAGAATGGGCCACACCCGCCTTACAAATTCATTTATGCTCTTGGGGGTAAGACAACCTAGGTGTGAACAATGTGGACACAGGTTAACAGTACAACATATAACACGATGCCCGTATAAAGAAGTGATAAGACAACGAATAGGAATACCAGCAGAATTGCAACAATGCCTTAACGGAAACCGAGATGTCGAAAGAAAACTCATACAATTTCTAAAAGAAGTCAATATTTACAATCAGATATAGGAAAAAAAAAACAGAACAAAAATATTAATAGACTAATGGGCTAATGACCATAGCAGTCGACGCCCTTTAAAAATAATAAAAGAAAAAAAAACAACTCGTAGCCTTTTTAAGTGTACTTAAAAAATATTTTATAAATTTTGGAGTATGTATAGAATTGTCTAAAAATGAATATGTCCAATGTTATATGTATTTACAATTCTGACTATATATTGTTGAGTCGATTTTTTTTTAATATTGGTCCATTGAAATCACCATTTAAAAATCTTACAATTTGTAGTTTTCACTTCTGCTATTCTGTCTTACCTCCTTATTTTTCCCAGCAATGTCTTATTTTATTCTCCTAGTTAGTCTTACATTCTTCCTTTTTGTTATTAAACGTATAAGTAGTTCGTAAAGATGTTTGTACTTTGAAATTCCCCATCTACATCATGCTTTATTACTAAATGTTCTCGTTCTCTTCTTAGTATTATTTATTTCGTTTTAGATCCACTCAATTCCAATTCTCTTCTACTAGTTGATGCATCGAGTCCATCGAGTCTATGGATATTCTCTCTAACAGGGTATTATTCAGTTTATTTTAAAAAGAGTAGTCTTGTCTTCTTCTTCAAGTTTCGTCTTCTATCGAAGGTTGGAAACCATCATAGCTATGCGGATTTTGTTAACCGCCGCTCTAAATAATTCTGAGCTGCTGCATCCGAACCATTATCTTAGGTTCTTAAGGCAGGATATTCTGCGTCTACCTATATTTCTCTTTCCTCGAATTTTGCCCTGCATAATGAGTTGTAGTAATTTGTATCTTTGCCCTCTCATCACATGTTTCAAGTATTCCATTCTTCATTTAACAGTCAATAGCATTTCTGGTTCATTTGCAATTCTTCTGGTTACTTCCACTTTTGACATTTTTTCCATCCATGATATTCGTAGAATTCTTCAGTAACACCAGAATTCAAAGGCAGCCAATCTATTTAAATCTGTTTGTTTTAAGGTCCACGCCTTCATGCCATACAGAAGCGTAGAGATCACATAGCAACGAAGCATCCTTAAACGTATTGTCAACGTTATATCTCGACAACACAAGAACTTCTTAAGTTTAATAAATGCGATACGTGCTATCTCGATTCGCGTTTTTATCTCTTTAGTTTGGTTTATTCACGTTCTCAAATACCTGTAGTTGTTCACTCTTTCTATTATCACATTTTGAATGCTCAGGTGGATGTTTGCGATTGCCGATTTAGTGATGACCATACATTTAGTTTTCTTTAAATTGATCTTAGGGCCATAGTCATTGCAAAATGCATTGAGACGTTCTATCACGTTCTGTAAATCGTTGTTATTATCCGTCATTATCACTGTATCGTCTGTAAAACGTAAGTTGTTCAGAATTACTCCATTGATAGATATGCCCTCTACCGAGTCGAATAACACGTCTTTAAATATTTCTTACCTGTAGATGTTGAAAAGTAACGGGGACAGCACGCACTCGGACTCCTCTCTGAGTTTCAACTCGGGTGTTCTGGTTTTCAACTCTCACTTAGGCAGTTTGATTCCAATATAAGTGAGAAATAATTTGTATGTTCTGACTGTCAATATTTTTCCGTTTTAATATTTCGATAAGTTTTACATGTTAAACTTTGTCAAAGGCCTTTTCAAAGTCTACAAAAAGTAAATGTCCTGATTCATGTCCATACATCTCTGGGCCAACATTCTCCACCTTGCCCATATTTTTAGATGTTTACTGACTAGGTGGAGACTTGTATAGTGATTTCAACTATTTAAGGACTTTTTAAGAGTAAAATTATTGCCAGTCCTATAAGCGTTTGGCCTTTTTTAGGTTAGGTTAATTATAAATACTCAAGCTTTAGTTTTTTTACTGTTATTACTAATTGAAGAGCAAAGTCCACATTGTAATTTTTATGTCTACCTATTTTTGTAATTTTAAGAGAGTGTGCAATTTTGTAGACTTTATTCGTTTACATATATTGAATAAGAAAACATAATGGACAGCTCTAAAATAGGGCTTCTCAAACTCTCTGAAAAATTAACTTTAGCAAAAAGACTTCTGGACGCAACTAGAGATGAACAAGCATTCTCAATTAGGGAAAAATTACCACCATCTTGGACTTTTTGGCATTGTACCTACTGTATAAATTTAATGAAGATAAGACGAAGTATTTTCTGGTTCTAAACAATAATTCCAATTTTTGAGTGGTTAATGCTGTAGAAAAGCAAGACAAACTGAATAAGAGTTTACTGTTGGAAAAAACTTGATTGTATGTTCATGCAAAGTTGTTCGTTTTTAAGTTAGTAAGTATAATTATTAAATTGAACCAAGTTACTGGTTCTCCTTTGAGTTACTCTGAATATATTTAGGAATAAGAAGTTTATATTCCCTATAACCAAACCTGTGGTAGTTGTGGTGCCCAAGGTTGTATTTTTCTAGGTATTGTTCAATTTTAAAGAACACAACTGTAACATGATATTAAAATTTAAAACAAGAAAATTTAATTGTCTATTTTTTTTTCTTCTTAATAATCGATAACAACAATTACAACTTTGTTACTGTCTCTTCTGCCAGTTTTTAAAGTGTACAAGCCTATATCAATAATTCTTTTGCTCTTATCGTATACTTAAGGAGTGGAATGTTCAGTGTATGAAAGTTACCAAATATGTTCACTGAATTTTAACTTTTTTTGTACACAAGCGCTAAAAACTGACTAAATCCTAGTCCAGTAATTCTTGTATTTGTAATTATGTGTAAGTTTGAAACGGCTATGTATACCTAGTGCATTTATATTCTTTATTGTAAGTATTATTTATAAAAAAACTGCAAAACCGTAGAAAAGAAAGGTACAGTGTTTTTTTGTTTTATTTTAAACTAAAAACCAAACAAATTTACTGCCAATTAAAAATATATACCTATATTTTTAATTATTGTTGTTTGGGATTAAACTAATCATTATGTTTGCAAGAAAAACAATTGAAGGATGCATGTTGAGGATACAAAGTGCAAATGTCTTGCTTTATCGTTAAGCTTAAGTGGAAACGGGTTGAATTTACAAAATTAATTTGAGTTATAAACACACTATGTGCCACTCTTTTTACTAAATGCTAAAATTTGGTAATACATTAGCAAACTAGTCAAAAATACTATCCCAACAATTTATGAAAACATAAAAAATTAGTAGAAATTTAGTTCATAAGTCAATAAAAAATTGAAACTGTATATTTCTTTTTTACAAATTTGCAGAAAACGGACACAAATTATCAATAAACCTTAATGTGAACATTATTTTCTTTTTAAATGAATACAAATAAATGTAGTTAGATATTGTTTTTATTTTTTGATTTTGTATAATTTCTTTTTAATACAATTATATTTTTACCATTGGTAGCTTTTATTATTCTCCCAAATGTAATGTATAAGCAAACATACATTATAGTCTCCTCTTCTACTTTTAACCTGTACGGGAATTCTAGAGGATAAGTTTTAACAAAAAATACGGCAAAATATGAATTTGGGTGATCTAAAATTGGAAATTACAAATAAAAAATCAAAATCGCAATTTTTCTCCAATTAATTGTAGATAACACAAAGCAATGTGTGTCATCTATAATTATATTCATTAGGTAGAAAATTGATCTGTCATTTTCTTCTTTTTTCAACTTATTTTTATCCCTTTATGCATCGTCATTATAGCCAGTATTTTTGCATTGTTAGGTAGTAAATGTAGATAACACACATTACATCTGAATGCAATGTGTGTTATCTATAATTATATTTATTAGGTGAAAAATTCATCCGTCATTTTCTTATTTTTTCAACTTATTTTTATCCCCTTATACATCGTCATTAGAGCCAGTATTTTTGCATTGTTAGGTAGTGAATGTAGATAACACACATTACATCTGAATGCAATGTGTGTTATCTATAATTATATTTATTAGGTAAAAAATTCATCTGTCATTTTCTTCTTTTTTCAACTTATTTTTATCCCTTTATGCATCGTTATTATAGCCAGTATTTTTAAATTATTGGTAGTAAATTTAGATAACACGTACATTGCATTTAAATGAAATCATAAGAAATTAAAAAAGAATTTTAAGACAAGCTTTCGGTTCTTTGAACAATTTTTACTCCGGATACCTCCTCGCGTTTCTGTTATCCTAATAGGAAACACGAAAATTTAATGATTTTTAAGAATATAAATTTTTTTACTCCGGATACCTGTTTCTGCTAGCCAAATAAAACAATCTAAAATTGCTTTTGTCGAAATTGCAGATCGGTTTATTAGGATAGCAGAAGCGCGAGGAGTTATCCGGAGTAAAACATTTTCATATTCTTAAAAATCATCAAATTTTCAAGCTTCCTATTAGGATAGCAGAAACGCGAGGAGGTATCCGGAATAAAAATATTTCATATTCTTAAAAATCATCAAATTTTCGAATTCTTAAGATCACCAAATTTTTAAGCTTCTTATTAGGATAGCAGAAATGCGAAAATTCATATTCCTAAAAATTGTTAAATTCTCGAGCTTTCTTTTAGGATAACAGAAACGCGAGGAGGTACACGGAGTAATTTTTCGAATTCTTAAAATCATCAAATTCTTATGCTTTTTATTAGGATACCAGAAACGCGAGGAGGTACCCGCGGTAAAAATATTTCACATTCTTAAAAATCATCAAATTTTCGAGCTTCCTATTAGAATAACAAACGCGAGGAGGTATCCGAAGTAATTTTTCGAATTCTTCAAATCACCAAATTTTTATGCGTCTTATTAGGATAGCAGAAACGCAAGGAAGTATGAATCAAGAGCAAAATATTTTTAAATACTTAAAAATCTTAAAATGTTCAAATTCATTAAGAGGACGCGCGGCAGTTTAAAAAAAACACATTTGTAGAAAAGAATATTATTATTTAAACATCAAACAATTATTAACAATTTAAAAAATTTGATAGCATATACAATACACAGCTTGGAACAGAATTCATTAGATATATCGTCAGGTGAATAGCGTAAGGTTATATGATTTATGGATCCAATCAGCAACGACGCAGATTCGAGTTACTAATTCGACTTCCGATTGTTTCTCTGGCTCTGGCTCACACACAACACCTACACATTGGGTAAGATTGTCTCCACCACGAGACAATAACCCATAAAACCACAATCAAGGGTTCTAAAAAAATCGATCATTGGATGAGTACCACACCACCCTTTGTCGAGACTTCAGTTCTTTTTAGAGCAGTTGACAACAAAGGGTGTCTTTAAAAGATTTTTTCTTGTAAATAAAAAAAACTGGCTCTGGCTAGTAATAAGTTAGCAGCGCAAGGGAGTATCATAAACTTCCACATCGCAACAGATATCGGTATCGCGAGTGTCTCTAACCTCGTTTTTCTGAGGATACCTCTCTAACATGACATTGTGAACAGTTTTTTTACACACCCTGACTCAAATTGATTAATAATATTGTGAAACGTTTGCACAGATAGGAAAGGGGCGGTTTTCAAACATTAATAAAAACAAATGTACACAATTTTGATAAAACCACTTTGCAATTTGAACTTTTTCTTGTCATTTTGATAATTTACCAAAACAATGTTTTTTGTCTTGTTATTGAATAATGGATAATGGATTCGAAAGAAGCCAAACGTTTAAACTGAAGGATCGTCAAACGTCGTCATTCTCTGTTGTGGCGGAAAAAATCAGTGTTGCCGAACTGCATCGCACCGTAAATATCCGTTCAATTCTATTCACATGGGCTATATCAAATGAATTTTGTTTCAAGATGTATACAACAATCATAATATATATTATACTATATTATACTTTTCATTTTTCTTGATAGTTGTTCTCAATTTGGAGGATCCACCTGCAAAAAAAATAATCAATGAATGAAAAAACAGACTTTAGTGCATGTTCATCATTGACTGTAATGTAATAAAAAGACTTGTGTTTAATTTCCATTGTTTCATGTAAACTAGCAATACTGTTTGAGGGAACAAATTATTTTTTATGCATTTACTAACTTTAACATTAAGTAACTGCCACAAATATTTTCCATAAAACAATTTAAACATAAGTAGATTCATTTGAAGCATTTTACTATTTTTCTAAATAATTCTCACCACAGGGATTGATACACTTCTGCACAGTTAGAACAAGAAGCAAAGATAAAAGTTAAGTGATTAACTGCAGAAGTATATAAATAAGACTGTCTGCTGTTTTTATTTAAAACTATTAATAACTAAATAAACAAAACCTGCAATCTATATCAAAAAAATAACAAGAATCAATTCTAGTGTCATGGATTAAACGGACAAAAATAATAAAAATTTTGGTCTTTTAATTTGGATGGCATTACAAATCAGTTCAATAACTTTATTACAGAGTAATTATAATTTATCTATGCACTGATATAGGGAATTATGTACTCATAAATTGTTGGAATCTTAGTTGTACTTAAATTAAAACTATGTGTAACTGGTTTTATCCTGTATGTTTTTCTTTCAAATAAATAAATTAATTACAACACTTATAATCTTGATTATAATTATCCAAGACATAGGTTGTTATAGAGTTCATTTTAAAATTGTATAAAAATGTTCAACAAACAGCCAAATAGAATAAGGAATTTAAAAAAGTTTGTTTGACCAACTTCTGAGGATAGAAACATATAAAATAGATGATTACCTATTTGAATTACTAAATAATTGTATGAAATTCGTAGTGCGTTCTTTTATTAAACTGTTGTGTACAGTTTCAAAGTATTTAACTTCTCTTCAAAATAAAGATTATTACCAGTAACTGAACTTAAGGAAAAATGATATTGTTTGCACTACCCAGTTTAAAACTCCTTAAATTAAAGCAGAAATTTTAGAGGAAAAAATATTTTAAAAAGAGTTTAGTATGATTCACTACAATAGGTTAAAAATTTAAATTTACTATTGGAATCATTATCACAGGAAAATATAAAAATTCATGAAGCAATATCAAAAAGAAATATAGTAAAATGAATAAAAGAAATAATAAAATATTTAACTTGAAAGATTGTAAATTAAACTTTCCAACTGCTAAAACAGCTAATTCTAGGTTAAAAATAAAAGCACTGGTAGTACTAATATAAACAATATGCGCCAATTATATAATAATTATTAGTTTGTAAAGTTAATTAATTTTACCTAAAAGATTTTAATATGTCAATAAGATTCTGATTTTCCTAGTAGAATCAATTTTAAAAATCTTCGAGAATACCCTTGGCACCAAATAGGATATAGTTCCATTTTGTTCTGCACCAATTGCTAGATTCACAGTTTTTTCTGTACTTTATACATATCCTCCCAGTGGATTTGGTATTGTCATAAGGAAATGTTCATTTTCATTGTACATACAGGTTTTGTCCACTGAAAATAAGTAATATTCATTAAACATTTTATTATTTGTAGTAAGTTCTGGGCTGACTTAGTATCTGAACCTCTGTGTTACTTTAAATTATTTGAAAAGTTAAATTAATGTGCTAAAAGTGAGTCATTTATTGTTTTCAAGAATTTACTGAAATAAATTTATTTGTCAATTTGTCCATTATATTTCTATTAAAGACTTTTATGTTAAAATTGCAAAAAAGATATTACTATTGACAACTCTTTGTCGCCACAATAAGCCACACAAAATATCAGGTACGTTATAGACGAGCTACTAAAAGAACATTGACAACCGGTATTAAGATTGCCTTCATATCACTATACATACTATTACAATTACACTATGATAATTGCAACCTAATGTGACAGGAATATGCTTTTTCAACAAAAAAGTAAAATTACTCTTAATTATTTAACCCACTTAAAATAAAAATTTAAATATAGACTTAACGTTTCAAGCACTAGTGAATTCTAAAATGTAATAAGGAACTGACATTAAAAAAAACTAATCAGAGATAATAAATTAGTCATGGCCTTTTCACTGGAACTGCCTTCATCATTGGAATTTTCGGCTAAATCGATTATCCTAGTTTCCTCTTCCTCATGCCAAGTCGTCTTGAATTAATTTTTCAGTATGTTTAACACAATTCACCCACACTGTAGGTGTTAATTCTGCTAATGCATCGTCCCAAACATACCTGCTATTTTTTTGCGACAAAGAAGCAATAGCATACTCTTGGTTTTTCCGGAATTTAAACAACAAACAGCGTTTGCTTATATTTTCGTGACCTTTTCAAATGTTCTTCACAATGTCTCCTGCCATGTACATTTAAATGCCCCATTTAAAAGTAAACAAATCAGAAAAATACTTCTAACTAATAAATCTGCTCAATATTCTTATTTTTTTCAATTTATTTTTATCCCCTTATGCACCGTCATTATAACCAGTATTTTGCATTACTAGGTAGTAAAATGTAGATAACACACATTGCATCCGAATGTAATATGTGTCATCTATAATTATGTTTATTGAGTAGGAAATTAATTGGTCATTTTCTTCTTTTTCAATTTATTTTATCCCTTTATGCATCGTCATAGTAAAATGTAGATAACACACATTACATCCGAATGTAATATGTGTCATTTATAATTATAATTATTAGGTAAGAAATTGATCTGTCATTTTCTTCTTTTTTCAATTTATTTTTATCCCTTTATGTATCATTATAGCCAGAATTTTAGCATCAGTAAATGTTAGATAACATGTACAGTTGTATTCATAGATAATGGGTACACCAATATTGTTATAGTGTCAATCGGTTTTGATTGAATTTGACATAAAAATAATGTATAGTTGACAAGCCTGTCAGTGTCAAAAATTTTTCAAAGGATAGCAGAAACGCGGGGTTTTCGGAGTAAAAATTTTCATATTCTTAAATATTACCAAATTTTCGAACTTTCTATTAGGATAACAGAAACGCGAGGTTGTATCCGGAGTAATTTTTCGAATTATTAAGATCACACATTTTTATGTTTCTTATTAGGATAGTAGAAACGCAAGGAGGTATCCGGAGTAAACATTTTCATATTCTTAAAAATCATCAAATTTTCGAGCTTCGTATTAGGATAACACAAACGCGAGGAGGTATGAATCAAAAGCAACATATTTTTAAATTATTAAAAATCTTGAAATTTTCAAATTCATTGAGGACGCGCTGCGGTTTTTGAAATAAATACCACATATTTGTAGAAAAAAATATTTAAACATCAAACAATTATTAACAATTTAAAAAATTTGTTAGCATATACAATACAAAGCTTGGAACAGAATTCATTAGATATATCGTCAGGTGAATAGCCTAAGGTTATATGATTTGTAAATCCAATTAGCAATGACGCCGTACCGAGTTAGTAATTCCACTTAAGATTGTTTCTTTGGCTCTGGCTCACACACAACACCTACACAATGGGTAATTTTGTCTCCACCATGAGACCCATAAAACCACAATCAAGGGTTTTTAATTAAATCAATCGTGCTACCATACTACCCTTTGTCAAGACTTTGGTTCTTTTTAGAGCAGTTGACAACAAAGGGTGTCTATCAAAGATTTTTCCTTGCAAATAAAAAAAAATAAAAATCTGGCTCTGGCTAGCAATAAGTTAGCAGCACAAGGGAGTACATGAAATTTAACGCCTAGCATTCAAATTCCCCTCGATGAAAAATGGACTGTGATCGCATGGTTATCTAGAATACCTGCCCATTACGTTGACTTTTTTGTCAATGCTGACTGGTATGCACAAGACTTTGATGTTGATTGTTTTCGGACCAGTATCACAGTCTGGAGGGATTGTGTCGATTTCGTAAACCAAATAAACACCCATCAGTAAAAATAATAGTTCTAATGAAGTTCTCGTCTTGATTAGTCTTTTCTTTTAATGACTCACTAAATTCCATTCTGTAAAACTGATCCCAGGAAACAATTCCTGTGTTTTGGTGTATTTAAAATTTTTATACCCATACTTTTTCTACTGACCGTCATGTGCGACACATTCAATTCTTATACAATAGATCTGCAACTTCGTGTATCAGTAACTTCCACATTGCTACAGATATCAGTATCACGAGTGTCTCCAGGCCGCTTGTTTTTCTGGGGATACCTCTCTAACATGACATTTTAAACAGTTTTTTTACACATCCCGGCTGAAATTGTTTAATAATATTGTAAATCGTTTGCACGGTAGGAACGGGGCGGTTTTTAAAAGTTATCAAAAACAAATGTACACAATTTTGATAAAACCACTTTGCAATTTGATCTTTTTGTCACTTTGAGAAATTACCAAAACAATGTTTTTTGTCTCGTTAATACTTCTTTAATGATGGATAATGGGTACGAAAGAAGCCAAACGTTTAAACTGCAAGATCCTCAAACGTAGTCGTACTCCGTTGTGGCAGACAAAAAACCAGTGTTGCCAAACTGCATCTCACCGTAAAAATCTGTTCAATGCTATTCACATGGGCTATATCAAATGAATTTTGTTCCAAGATGTATACAACAATTATAATATATATATATATATATATATATATATATATATATATATGTATATATATATATATATATATATATATATATATATATATATATATAAATATATATATATTATACTTTTCATATTTCTTGATAGTTGTTCTCAATTTGGAGGATCCACCTACAACAAAATACTCAATGAATGAAAAAACACTTGTGTTTAATTTCCATTTTTTCATGTAAACTAGCAACACTGTTCGAAGGAACAAATTATCCTTTATGCATTTACTAACTTATACATCAAGTATCTGCCACAAATATTTTTCATAAAACAATTTAAACATGAGTAGATTCATTCAAAGCATTTTACTATTTTTCTAAATAATTCTCACCACAGGGATTGATACACTTCTGCACAGTTAGAACAAGAAGCAAAGATAAAAGTTAAGTGATTAACTGCAGAAGTATATAAATAAGACTGTCTGCTGTTTTTATTTAAAACTATTAATAACTAAATAAACAAAACCTGCAATCTATATCCAAAAAAATAACAAGAATCAATTCTAGTGTCATGGATTTAATAGACAAAAATAATAACCTCTACCCTCCATACACTATAATTATATTCAACAAGTAGGAAATTCATCTGTCATTTTCTTCTTTTTTCAATTTATTTTTATCCCTTTATGCATTATCATTATAGCCAGTATTTTCGCAGTAATAAATGTAGATAATGATGATGTGACATTTAACAATAACATTCACGTAATGAGATCTCATAATATACACGTGCGTTTTGATAAGAAAACTTAAATGTCTCGGTTTAATCATATTGCAATCAAATTTTTATCTACGTACAACTTTATTTGGTCTATTAACATTTATTTAGTCAATTGAAAAACAAAATCTATTAGCATTAGCGAAATCCATTTTGGATTAAGAGTAATACCCCTAAATGTCAGCAACACATTATACAATTTTTTAAAAAATAAGTCGAGTTTTATTAACATGCTATAGAAATAAACGCCATGTCATTTATATCAATTTTTGTAACAAAATATTGTTTTTGAACATTTTCTCAACTTTACCTACGAAAATTTGCATCGTCCTGAAATGGAACTTCCTTTATTTGTTAATTACAGAAATATCATGCTATCATTAAAGCGACTAGGTGGCTGGCAATCTTCTACAGTGGCGGAAGGATATGTGAATCTCATCAAAATATAAGTGACAACGCATTACGAATATTGGAAGCGATTACCAATTATCAATCTTGGTCTTCTGATGTACCGTGCAGTACTACAATTATAGATAACCGTTCATCACCGTTAGGTAATAAGACACAATGAGTTACAACTCTTGTAAACGTAATATACTATTTCGAGCGTCTCCAATAGGTTGATTAAATAATTTTTGATATAACAATCTGATATTTTTCTTGGTGCTGTTAGTACTTCGTTATGTTACTGAATGAAACAATTTTTGCATTTTTTTTGGAAAATGTTAAGAATATTTAAAACATTAATATTTTAAGCTTTAAAATAAATAGGCAAAAAATTGAAATACTACCAAAAGTATCTTAATTATAAAATGTGTAGGTAAATCTGTTATTTTTAGCGTTTTAAGTACACAAATACATCCACATAGTGATAATTAATTTCAAACTTTAAATACCTGTTAAGGACCAAAAAAAATTACTGATTTTTTTTTAAATTATCCATCAGTCCCATTGGTTAAAAATTTCACTGACACTCCACGTGTACCTGTAATGCTGAGATTTTAACCTCGTTAATCGGAACGTACTCGTGTTCGTTTGACATAAAACAACAATTATTGACATATGACGATAACTTGTTTATTTTCGTTTCGTTAAAGGTGTGGAATTTGTAAACGTAAGTATCAAATTATAATTTTCAATGAAAATAAAATTATTTAACTACTATAAATTCAAAATAAAACTAGAATTTAAGTATACGTTAAATACGCGGGAGAAGTTTTATTTGATTAAAGATATTTTTAATTAAAACATGATTCATACTGCAACCGCACCCATTTCATTTATAAAAGTGAAACTGCTATGTTAAAGCATTTTATTATATAGTTTAGATAACAATACTTACAAAATTATCTGCTGATTACCTATTCTTATTTTTAGAAACAATAAATACTCTAGTTCTTCTGATGACCTGCAATGTCTTCTGTTCTTGATCATAGGTACGAGTATTTAAATAATCGTTATTTCAAGAAACACGAGTACGGAGATTTTACTCCCTTTTATATTACAATTACTATCTGCTCAATACTTGCACTTACCATATTTTTGATAAACATCGTATTGGGCTGCTGTTCTAGGCACTCTGCTTATTGGCAAGACAGATATACAGGTAACTTATCTTATATATTATATTTTTTTTTGGCTGCGGGAACTGAGCCACTAGTTCCAAACCAACCTCTTTTATATTACTTAATGTTAACTTTTTAAAATTTAATAGGGTATGTATAATTATAATTTATTAGTAAAAGTACAAACAATATTATGGCAATCAATTGTAATAATAAATTAGATATAGTAATAAAATATATTAGTCAATTTGCTCCGTGCATGACTGCAGCGCCATGGTATCAGTGAACTAAAGGAAGCTGTCACAGAGTTTTTAAATATATAAATAATATATAATTAATAATTTAAAAACAGTATAAAAGCTGTAGCGTTTACTATAGTAAACAAAATAGATTATAACCACAGTAGATCAGAATTTAAATAATATTGGCAAGCAGAAAAAGTACGATATGACATAATTATGAAATAAATGTGTATATTTTTGTCAAACTTTCAGATTTAAAGCAAACATGGATATAATTATTATTTTTTATTATTTATCATATGCTATTTAAAAACCTGTTTCATATAATTACCCAACTCTATCATATCATATTCATTGTGTATCAGCAACAGTTCTTACCTATTAAAATTAACAGTAAATTCATATGTTTCTTAGTATACCTAATATAAAATAAACTTGATACAAAATGTTACATACTGTGATACCTACCACTATGTTTTCTATAAATATGCACCTAAGTGAATTAACACTTGTTTTGTACAGAACACATTTATCATTGAGTTTTTTTTTCTTGATAATATCTTTCCTATACTATATTAAACAATTTTTTAATTATAAATTCAAAATAAAGTTAATTAATTAATTAGTTTTATAAATGTAATATAGTTGTTATTTATAAACATCTTACATTGCATTGCAAATTTTTTGTAGTTTTTAATATGCCCAATACTCAAGGTAGTAAATTGTAAGCCTTTGAGGCTAGATGGTAATCAAATCTTACATGTACATTTTAATTAGAGTTAGTCAATCTAATAAAAATTAGGATCATGGTACTACTTATTTTTGCCTTCTCACTGCAGCTATATCCACTTATTTTTTTTGGTTTATTTTCCATTTTGCATTCGGAAATTTATAAAATTAACATTTATTTTTGCACTCGTATTTTTTTCAATTCACTACACAGCAACTGCGGTGGCCGTTTTTACCCATTTTTAAAAAATTATAACAAAATTAATAACATGACGTGTATTTTGCTAACTCTGACATTAAAAATACCGTCCTTTATTGCCTAAGTTATCCACTGCGTGTGCTGGTGTCCACTCCGGGTTCCCCTACCTTGACTTCGCTTAGAGCAAATAACTTACTAATAAAAAAATATCACAAGATTATTGTTCTCCTAGATAGGAACTTTTTATATATATTTTTTTAAATTGGTAGATTTAATGTAGTAAATGAAAAAACGTTAATTTATTCAAATAGTTAGTTTCTTATTTAAGGTAATCGTTGGATTGTCTCTCTTTGGACCTCTACACCTCACCAACAACCTTCATTGGACTATACAGAACTGCAAGAAATTCAAGTGCAGCAAATCCCGCAAGTAGTTTACTACGCCGCCCCAGATTCTCAATCATCTGAAAAACAAGGAGGTCCATATCTTGAAATACAGAAAATAGAAAGTGATATTTAAGCAAAAATTTTCTTTATTTTTTATAAAAGAAACTAGAGGAATCTTCATAATGTTTCATATGTATTGGCCTGCAACTTGTGCCTTAACACTATTTTTAATTGTTGGGGTCATAATGGTAATGTTAAAGTGGGGTCCAAAATTGTGTAAAACGCGCCACACAGCTTTACCAGATAGAAATACTTGGCAGCATGCCACATATGAACAACCTATTGGTAGTTATGCTTAGATATAAAATTAAGACATTTTAAAGTATGATTACATTTATTGTGGTAGTCACAATCAACTAAAAATTTAAGGAGTAAAGAAAATTTTAATATGCCACTTAGTTTAAACAAGCTTTTTTTTGTACATGTATTATTTAAATTTAAACATATATATATTTATATATATATATATATATATATATATATATATATATATATATATATATATATATATATTTCATCAATCAGTATTAACTCCCCAGTTTTGATTTGTGCTGATAAGTTGGAAAGTAGTTAAGTATAAGTTTAATTTCTGGTTTACATTTGATTATATTTCGAGAGTGATACTGTATAATTGCAAATATGTAACTGTAAAATATCACTAATTTTGGTAGAAATTCTATGTATTACCCAATAGAAAGAAACGTCATTGCAATAATTTGGGAGCAATTTATTGAAATAATGTCTATTGTTGTAACTCATTTAAAATGTCTTGAAAAGTGCCTTCACAAGCTATTAACTGTATTGTTCCAAAATATAACTTGCACAATTAATAATTATTGTAGTATGCTATCTGTTCTTTGTTGTAATTAAATTGTTTAACTACCTAATCTATAATTCAAAATATGTTTTTATTATTCAAAAGATAATAAGTTATAGACTTATAAAAAAAAGTTAAGCAGATTTTTAATTATTTTTAAAGATACCCAAAATTTATTAATTACTTGTTTAAAATAACAAAAAACGACTAGCAAATATTTTTTATAATTATATATCATATAATTAAAATATTGACATTTTGACATTTAATTTTAAATGTTTTTGACGTGATTAATGAATCTCTTTCCGTCCATTTTAGTTATTTGTAATTTTTAACGTTTTTAAATAAAAAGATTTATATCTTAAAGATTTTATTTATGTTTCGCACACCTTTTTAAATTCTAGCGAAAAAAGAAACATGACTAATTGCTAGAACAATGTTTATAAAGTTATCTGTGGAAAAGATAAACATTCCGACTCTTAAAAAAATCCGAATTTTGGTTTCCAAATTGATTCAAGAAACTTATTGGAATATGGGAAACTGTTGTCACTGTAATAAGGGATTGAATTACCAGAACGAAGGGTACCTTACGAAACTGCCCTAAGTCAAATTCTAAAAGAGCGGGATGAGAAAAGGAGCGGGGATTAATCCCCCCCTGCTCTCACCAGCAAGCGAATACGCTCGGATGGTAGCACTCCAGAAGCAGCGGCGAAAAAGCCACGCACTATGGAGGATCCAAACGAGCAAAAACGCTCCTTTGCAGCTGTAGCTCAGGGCATCAAGGTGGGCATAATCCACCTAGAACACCCAAATTCTCAGCTGTCAAACGAACAGCTACGGCTGCTACAGCGATCCATCATGGACACTGTAGACAAACTACCGGACGATGGTCCACAAGTGCGATTCCAGAGCTGCACTATTCGACCTGGAATCCTCCTTCTGTCCTGTATGGATGCTGAGACGGTCCAGTAATGGAGGAAGTGATATGCTCCCTTCAACCCTGGGAAAACGCCCAGCTGAAGTTGGTTCAGAAGGAAGACATACCGTCTGCGGAAGATGAACCGTACCCTGCATACCCAGGAGTGGACTATTCTACACAGGGAAAAAGCAGTACCTGGTCAAATGTGGATGTTCTCAATGGATGAGGTATCCATTAAAGATTTGGAGCGGCTAAATTTCCGCCCATACTTTGGCTTTGGACAGGTGCAATTCCGGTCCAAGGAAGCCAAGAAAGATTCAACATCGGTGGAAATTCCGGAGTCTTCGGGGTTAACCGTTAGAACCAAAGGAAACTCGGAGAGGAAAATACTCACGTACTGGTACGACATACCAGGGTTAACCCACTCGAAGGCGTTTCTACCTAAACCCTCGAGAAACACAACTAAGCAGATCCTAGAATGGAGCAGAAATGACCTGCGTATTCTAACAGGACTGCTTACAGGACACTGTCGGTTCTGCTGCGTGGAAGACGAAACTGCTGAACACATACTATGTTTATGCCCCGGCCTGGGAAGAATAAGGTTCAACATATTTGGATACACCAACCTAGAACCTACGATTTTAAAAAAATCTCACCCTATACAACCATGAACTTCGTGAGAAGGGCTGGATTGTGCGGTGAACTGTGACCTCTAGGAGTGAGCCACAATAGACCTACTAAGGGTCTCGGTGGAGGGGCGACCACGCCCCACTCACATGATACCTAATCTAACCTACCAGAACGAAAGAAAACCTTATGAAGAATCTCTGGCAATAATCCGAAATGTCAGATGATTGATTAACAACATTAACTATTAAGGATTCCACAGATCGATGCGGAACTAGTGTGGCGAATATTTCTCGCTAGTGGTGCGGTAGCGAAATTGACATACCTCTAAACAAAACCGCGATTTCCTGGCACTAACAACAGTGGGAAGCGCATACATTAGATAATCTTCGATTATTCATATTTTGAATAAAAAATAGTTAAACATGTTATACCCATTGCTAAAAATTTAGGATTCTTGTTTCTAGACAAACATTCTATTAACAAATAAGTAATTGGTGCATTTCATGTAAAGCGGACAGCAAAAAAATGCGAGGTTCTGAAATTCGTTCATATTAGATCTAAATGTACTTCTAGATTTTATGAAAGTAAACACACTATGTTTTTCAAATGTAACATCTTTCCTCTCACTTTCTCGCAATTTGTGCGAGTGATTTCGTGAAATGTGTAATAGTAACAGAAAGTCGCGGAAGCATGCGCTATTTGATTTGAAGAATGAGCGCGCGGTTAGAGTTGGCCGTCAAATAGACGTCAACCAATTTTCTGAGAGGTCGGTACTATCAGCCATCAGCTGTGCACTTAAGTTACAGTGTTGTGTGTAAAGTTTGCTATTATATGCGTAAACTATATAAATAAATATTTACTGTTAATAATAAGTCTCAATAAAATGCAGATCATTGAGTAAGTAATAATAAATAATTATTCGAATAAAATATTTCAGTATTTAGCTTTTTTAAATTTTGAAGTTGATTTATGTCACTCCTAGTGAGAATTAAAAAAAAACAATTTTCATTAAAAAGAATTATTGTTTTTATGAAAAATCATTTCAAATAATACCTGACCCATTTTTTCAGAATATAATTTTAAAATTGCTTATTACTAAGGTGAGATATCAAATGTTACACATCATATGCGCGACTACTGTAAGGCTCGCTCGTTTTTTTGTATGGGGTTTGGTTGCCAAATTATGGGCTTCTAAAAAATTGACGTTTTTAACCTTTAAAAGGCGGTCTGGGGTCTTGGGTTCTGATTTTGTAAATATTTCGTTTATTTTTTTAAATTTTAATAATTCCTTTATTATATGTTCATATTTTGTGGTTTTCTATGTAGTGTATACCCCCAATATTCAATTTAAAATTTTGTCTTTTAGTTTTTTAACTGGGGTCGGTTAGGACCCCAGTCCGCCTTGACATGATATTTTTCAGCTCATGGTGTCGGGGAAACCCGACGCTAGCTTAGGTCGGCTGGTTGGCGCGAAAAGGCATTGAAACGTCGATCTTGATATTGTCACGGAAAATCTTATTGAATTTTCCTTTGTGACTATTCAAACTAACAAGTGGACAAACTGTACAGTGTTTATTTACCGAAATATAAAACCAATTAAGCAAAACTACTTTTTATAAACTTCAGCACTCACTCGTACTAGAAAACAATTGAACTACATGGAAGCTTTTTCTATGCTGTGAGAGAAATCTGGAGTCTTCGGTCGTGGGCGTGCCAAATCGTTTTCGTTACATTATGTATTATGTACTAACCTATTTAAACTTATTAAGGTTCTAACCATGATATTTGATTAAAAATTTAAAATAAAATGTTTTATTTTGAACAAATATATTAGTAAAAATCAGTAGTAAGGAGAAATTAATAACTTTACTTAACTCATCAAGTTCTTCAATGTTGCACATTAAAAGCTGTTTTTTTACATACGTTTTTTCCCCGCCACCTACTTAAAACGAAATAAAATCTTTTTTAGCTGGCAATATTAGACTAATTAATTAATAAATAAGATATCGATTTGATGCTTTGCTTCTCTCGCTTGTCTTCTATGTATGTTCCTAATTTTAGATACTTCTAATGTTTCATTCTAAGTTTTACATTTTATTTTAAATTAGCGGACCCGGCAGACGTTCCTGCCCGAACGTTGGCTTGCCTGCTTTGGGAATATCACTATCAAAGTCAACGAGCCCGAAACTTTGAATTCGACACTAATATCGGCGTTTTTAATAGTTTTTGTTTCATCCCCTTCCCACCCCTTTTCTAAGGATGCCAACATAACTGTGAATGTCACTATCAAACTCAGCGTCCCCGCAGACTATAAATTCGACACTAATATTAGCCGTTTTTGATAGTTTTTTCTTACCCCTTTAGTAGGGGTGCTAACAAAATTGGAAATGTCATTGTTAAACTTTGTATGTACTAACCTATTTAAACTTATTAAGGTTCTAACCATTATATTTGATTATTAAAAATTTAAAATAAAATGTTTTATTTTGAACAAATATATTAGTAAAAAACGACCCCAAAAACTATTAATTCGTCACTAATATCGGATATTTTTGAGGTAGCTTTTATATTTTAGCTTCCTCTCACCCCTATCGTAGGGACTTATCGGGATAAAACTATCCTATCTCTCAAGTTGCGGCAATCAATACACATTTACAAAATTTCATTTAAATCGGCCCTGCGATTTAGATAAAGGACAAACAAACAAACATAATTTAATATATATATATATATATATATATATATATATATATATATATATATATATATATATATATATATATAGATTTTTAATAATTAAATATGGTTAAAACTTGATAAGTTATTAAAACTCTTGAAACTATCTCGCAATAAGTCCCATATATCATGCAGCTTAAGTTACCCGTTAGAGCATGCCAATAACATTATCAATGTCGATGTAGAGATGTATTATTATCGTTAGGGACCACTACCGTTGAAATCAGTCGGAGTAGGATGAAACGTCAACAAATCACGACAGTTGCCGATATGCTTGACAATAAACAAAGAAATTCGCGCTTATATTCTTAAGCGGAAAGAAGTGGTTGAGCGGTAACAAATTCGGTTTAAATCGGCACTCAACATCCGTTTCATTGGTTTGACAGGTCTCTTTCTTTAATAAATCATCTCTATCAGTGCAACCCTTTACAGCAGGCTGGTTAGTTTTTTATAATAGAATGCCAACATTTTATTCAGCGTTCTAAATTAAACTACTTAGTGAACAAAAGGTATAACTATATTTTTAAACATTTTATTTCACTAAAACGTTTTTACAACATTTGTGAAAAAGCAAAAAAAAAAGTTATCAAAAAATTGTGTACTTTATGGTTTTAGGAAAACTTATATAAATCATTTTATGATTTTTTTCACAAAGAAATTCCAAGAGTGGCTTAGGTTGCATTGTAAATTATAAGTTATTGCAACTAAATCCCAAAAGTTATATTGTGTACCTTTCAAGACTGCATTCACTATCATTTTGAAAAATTTAATGATGTATACTTCTCTTTAGTTGTATTAAAATAAGCCGAGTATTTAGATTCATGAGAATATACCGACATTAAGTGAAACAAGAATCGTTGTTAGAAAAGCCTAAGTAAAAAAAAAATTGGTAACTGATTCACTTTACAAAATTCAAACATGCATTGATTAGTGTTTAGAAAAATTATTCAAACTATGAGGTTTAAGTTTTTTTCTTCTGTTGAGTAAAGTCAACTGCTGGTATCTTGCTCCTATAATCATCGACAAATACACTTGTGCTCTTAACATTAAATAATAAATATTGTCAATACTATTTATACAGGGTGTTTCATTAAGTATTGTCCATATAGTAACTGAAACACGATACCACAAAATTTGAATATTTAACTTAACATAGTTATATAAAATATTTCTCCTTACGACGCATCATTAAAATATTTTAGACCATTTTTCCTCTACTTTCCAATATTTTTTGTTCATTCTTGGCAAATAGTTTACTTATGTTAGAGTATCGGTAAAAGATAGTTTTTAACTTACCAGAGGCGTGCGGTGGGGATAGCAACTTTCATTTCTCCCCTTACATTCTACGCCACTGCCGTAATTATTTTAGTATGTTTTTACGGTTCTTCATTATTGTTTACATAAATATTGTCCTCTGCTCTCATTACGATAGAGTAAGTAAGTTAAGTTATTTGCGTTTGAAGGTTAGGTTCCTAAGCAATCTACTAGGATTTTTAGAGGTGAATTATTATTGTTAGGGACCACTTCCGGTTAGTCAGAGTGGGAAGAAACGTCAATAAAACACGACGATTGCCAAATAACTCTGCTTGACAATAAACAAAGAAGTTCACGCATACTTTCTTAGGTGGGAATATGTAATCGTGTTGAAGAAGTCAGGTCTGGCTGGGTGGTAACCAATTCGGTTTAAATCGGCAGTCAACATCCGCTTCTTGGGAATAAAGTGGGAACCTTTGACAGATCTCTTTTCTTTAATAAATCATCTCTACTAGGATTACAAAAAAATGTATGACCAATTTAGTAAAATTATGGATGAAACTTCTTAATAATAATAAATATAAGATTTCTGAATAATTTTATACTATTTATAGGTTTCATCATTTTAAAATATTTTAATAAAAATAAAAGTATATTTTGTGATAAGTTTTCCCAGATTATATGGACAATTCTGAATGAATCACCTTGTATAATGGTTGTAGGTTCATATAATTCCTACATAATAAATTTGTTCTTAATTTTAAACTAAAACAAATTGGTAAGAAACTAAGACTTTGAAATTCCATATCCTCACTACATTTCATTAAAAGTGCACCCAAGCACATGGTTTTAACGTTTATAAATACAGGGTGGTCAACCGAAAACGAAACAGAGCCATTTGCAGGAACCTCGTCAACATTTGAGAAAAACGTTTTGAACAAAATCTTTATTATTGTATGGAGCGGGCGGTCATCAGCTTGAACACTTAATTAATTAAGTAGTTAGTAAGCAACTAAAATAATTGGAATGTTAACATGTAATTTTTTTCATATTGGGAGGAAATGTAAAATTTAAAGACTATTGTAAAGAGAATTGTTAGAGCTTTCAAAAGACATCTTATTCAACCCCCATGCCATCTAAAAATGTTGGGGTAATTCTTACCCTTGCTTGGGTTGAAAGTAGTGGAGTCAAAAATACCGGAAAAGAGTGTCCCCCTTTAATCAAAATCGACGTGTCTAAGCGTTTTTCTAAAATGTTGACGAGGTTCCTGTAAATGGCTCTGTTTAGTCTTCGGTATACCCTCATTAATTAGTATACAACATACAAAGAGGTAAACAGTTTTAAAAAACTTTCGCTATTTGTAAAAACTATAGTGGAAAAGGCTTTAATGCTAATACTAATTAAGAACATAAACAAAAAGAATTAAATTTTTTTAACAGGGATGTACAAACCATATTAGCTATTTTTTATTGACCGAATAGAAATTGTCATGATATACTTTTTTGGAGAAATCTTGTTTTGTTGATGATTTGAATAATTTTATAAATGCTACAAAATAAGATCTACAAGGTCATGATTATTGACGCTTTAAATGGCACTTTAAAATGTAAATATATGTCAAAAGTTTTGTCATAGAAAGTTAACAAACATTACCATGACTTACTTTTTCTATTATAAGCGAGATCTATTTAATTAAAAATCAATTTTGCAAAAAATAGTATGCATATGGTGATACTATGTTATTGTCTTTAGGTGTTATTTTTTATTTTATACTTAGAAATGTATTAAGAATAACTAATTTCAGACCAAATGCTATTTGATCAAGATTATTAAAATTTAATTTTTTTACATTGCTAAAATATATTAATTTTTGAGGCTGTTACTTGATATAAATTTATTATAAATGTAATAAAATATGTGTACATAAAAACTTCAGCCTTTTCAAAAGATTTGCATTTACAAAAAAAAAGTCCATCATTCATTAAATATCAGGATCAGTTATATATAACACATAAACATATGATTTGAATTTAGGAAAATTTAAAATATTCTAAAAATCATATATAATTGACCAAAAAGTCTTTAAAAAATTAAGTTCTAAAAGGGTAGAATGTAGACATTTAGTTTCTTGTGTTACATATATACATATAAAAGAAAACAATTTAAAAAAAAATGTTAACAATAAATAATATATAAATCCTTCTCTTTTGCTAGCAAATTAATGCATTTATAAATTCTCCCATTTTGTATGTACTTCAGGTTTAAGATCTACAATGTTGACATGAACAGCTTGAAATTTTTCAAATTTTGGGGGGATTGGACACAACTGATATTTTACACGATCACCAGGTATTGGAACATATTCATCTTCCACACTGAAAGTATTAATTAAAAAAATAAAATTCTTATATTTATATTCACAACTAAGCTTATAATGTAAAGTTATTTGCTAGAATTAGTTTTAACATCTAACATTACTTTTTATAATAATAAAATGAACACAGTTAAATTTGATTTTTGACAACAATGATTTTTAAATTAAAACATGGTTTAAAATTTTTTTAAATTATTAAAATTAATTTTATCAATTATATACATTTATAGTACCAAGGAAGATAGACTCTAGAGTCTATCTTGGCTGAATAAGATAATAAATATATATTACAACCTAGCGAGAAAAGTGACACTTCTGAAAAACCGAAGTCAGAAACATATTGTATTTGAAAATGTACAGCTACTTGTAGATGCTACGTCACTTTAATATATCTCGAGCATGCTAAACAGAAATTTGATATCCCACAACCTCATTTTAGAAGTGCCACTTTTTTCTCCAAGGATATTATAACTAAGTAAAATACATACTCTGATACATGCACAAATATATCAATAGTGCCATCTTCAGGGCTAATAAAACCGTGTCCCTTTTCACGACAAAACTCTTTTATAAGACCATAGAGAGTTTTACTTTTAACAATGCGTTCACAGCTACAATAATTTAATATAAGGATCAACATAGCAAATGTAATACTTTAAAATTACTTACACGGATGGTGTTCTTGTTCTTTTTGTAATTATGGGACTTGGAATTAAATAAGACATCGTTGGTTTTCCGTCACCTCCGGACATGTTTTATTAGACGCTTTTCTGATAACTTCTAAAAATGCTAGTAGTAATTAAACTTATTGAAAATAAATTAAAATAAAGTCATTCAATAAATTTGACAGAAAAAAACTAATTGAAATTTTTTCTGACAGATCACTTTGTCGATTCACGGTAACGTGTTTTAAGCTTGATCATATTTTGTTCTAAAATCTATGGATATTTTCGGTGCAAATGCGTTCTGATAACAATAAAGAATAAATAATGATTATTGCTGCAATTTGGATTGTTAAATATGAACGTGCATTGTTTACTGGTAAATAAAGTAACATACCTTTTTGCAGAAGTAGAATATTTTTCGTTTAATTTTCTTAATAATTTAACACTGGCTAATTTCTTTTGCTAATAATTTTATTACTTTACAAGACTTCTAGATATAGATAAAAATTTACAAATATTTAAACTATAATAAAAATGACGAATACAACTTTGACATGAATATATTTAAAAAACTTATCTATCCATTTTGGAGCAAAGGTTGGTAAATCTGATCACATCTCAGTAAAGAGACAATTGACTATTTAGAAGTTGACAGTTGACATTTCTCAATATCCATGTGGTTTTTGACAACCTTGCTGATGCAATACTGTTCATCCTTATTACAGCGTTTTCTAGAAAATTACGGGTGTTTTAGTGAAAAATCTGAGTAAAAATTAAGTTTTTCTCCACGTATCACATTTATAATGGCTGAAGAAGAGGCCGTAAGTATAATTATGTCTCAATATTTAATTACTTTCAATTGTGTACATATGCTTAAATTTCTGAATTGCTCCCATTTTTTATTAAATGTAGCAGCAGTACATTACCTTGAATAAATTTATTAACTAAATAAAAACTTATTTAAAAGTAATAGCAAACTCGAATATATTATAATACTATTAAGGATGTGGTAAAATATCTTTTGTAATTAAAATTTATTGCTTAATATTGGGTATTTATAAAAAACAATTTTCAAAAATAAATGTTGTTCAAAGATGACTTTAAAACAAAAAACTACTATTAACATAATTATAATAAAACAACTATAAACTTATTACCCTAATAGATGTTAAGCAATTTAGCTGATGAGTTATTAAATATTAACTACCATGTTCTTAATTTACAATCATTGTAAACCAGAATTAATTATTATACCTATTTTAATATTTGGCTGAAGAATTAAAAACCAAAGTCATTAAAGAAATTGCATATTTCTTCAGCAGAATAGGAACAGCACTGTACCTCAATCTATTGAACTATACATTTTTTATTTTTATAGTTTTAAGTAAAAGTAAGAGTATCCTGAGTAAAACACCATTTATTAAAATAATTGATTTTAAAGCAAATGTTTTGCAGATTCAGCGAAGTCCTCGCAGTAGTGGCAACTATCACTCTCTGTTTTGCCCATCTGTTTCAGGTGATACCTCAGAGGGAAATGTCCAGTGAGGAGTCCCGTCACCAGTTTCAAGTCTTTCTTGTCCAACTGGAGAAGCTGATTAGCTTTCCTTGGGAAAAGGCTTATTAGCCTTTTTGCTTGTCTTTGTCCTGGCACTTTATTTCAGTGAGATTTCATTTCTTTTCAAGTGGGCCTTGGAGAGTTCACAGAAGGGTCCTGTGCCAGAAAATTGTGTATTTGCCCCTTCCTTGGCAAGGCAGTCTGCTTCCTCGTTGCCTCTAACTCCCTTGTGACCTGGAACCCACATTAGAGTGACTGGTTGGATGCTGCCAGTTGTCTAAGGGATTGTTTACAGTCCCAAGTCAGCTTAGACTCACTGAGAGATAGGATAGTTTTTATCCCAATAAGTCCCTAGAAAAGTGGTCAGAGGGGGTTAAAATATAAATGCTATCAAGAATGGCCGATATTAAAGACGAATTCATAGTTTTTGGGGTCGCTGAGTTTAACAATGACATTCCCAATTTTGTTAGCACCCCTACAAAAGGGGGGATGGAATATAAAAACTATTGAAAACAGCATAAGTATCGAATTTATAGTCTGCGGGGATGCTGAGTCCTATGATGACATTCACAATTATGTTAGCACCCATACAAAAGGGGTGGAAAGGGGATACAATATAAAAACTATTAAAAATGCCGAATTCAAAATTTTGTAGGGTCGCTTAAGTTGATAGTGGCATTCCCAATTTTGTTAGTACCTCCACGAAAGAGTGAGAAGGAGATGAAACATAAAACTATCACAAACGCTGATATTAGTGTCGAATTTATAGTTATTGGGGTCGCTGAGTTTGATAGTGATATTAAAGAAGGCAGGCCAACGTTCGGACAGGACAATGTTTGCCAGGTCTGCTAGTTTTTCATAAAATAAAATTTAATAGTTAACAACACCTGTTGTTTTTGGTACTTAATGTAGTTTGGTTATATTTTTTTCTGAATTAAAATACATCGCAGCATTAACATTGTTCGTTTTCCATTACATTTCTGGTTGTTTTAAATAAATGAAAGTTATTTAATATTAAAAAAAAGTTTTCTGCTAATTTATGTCCACAATATTTCCACATTTTAATTAAATAACTATTTTAATCTTAATGCATTATAAACCTTTGATTATCAAATATGTGAAATTCACAGATTTTTGACCCAAACCTAAAAAAGAAAAAGAAAAAGAAGAAGACTACTTTTGATATTGATGCTGCATTAGCTGAAGGAAACAATGAAAATGATTCAGCTAATACACCAGTATCTGAATCTGATACTCGGGAAACAAAAGTAGATGAGGAACAAGATGATGGTAATGTAGATATAGATCTTGATTTTACTAAGAAAAAGAAAAAAAAGAAAAAGCCCTTTACGGCTGATGATCTGGATATTTCTATACCAGATAATAAAAGTGAAAGTACTCAAGATGGTGCTGGTGAAAATGATACTGGAGTGGATGATACATTTGACTTAGACATGGATTTTAGTAAAACAAAGAAAAAGAAAAAAACCAAAAAACCCAAAAATCTGGATGATTTAATAGCTGAAGCAGAAGACAAGGATGAAGATCAGGAAAATGGTAAATTACTTTTAGAAACAAATATAAATAAAAACTTTTAGACTTTTTGAAAGATGTTGGCTAAAAATTGTAAATTATGTCATGAAAATTATTTTATATATAAAACTTTGACAAATGTATTTATTGATTGGTGTGATAAAGCTCAGTAGCTATGTTATAAGAGATACCAAAAAAAATTGTGTATCAATATTGTGGGCAGCATTAAGCTTCACATTTAAAATTTAGTTACAATGTTACAGGGCGTTCCATAACGCCAGATCAAAGTTATGTTTTTTTAAATAAAACTCTACCTCTAAATTAAAATTCGCGAATTTGCGAATATTTATTAAATCAAATACAGGGTAGGTCAAAGCTTAAGTACATTATTTTCTTAGTAATTTCAAATAGATTACCCTGTATTTTGTATCACTTTCGAAGACTACTGTTACCATACTTCTATTTTTATTAATCATTCCCTATACCTAAAGTTATTAGTTTTTGAGATATTTTCATTTTTCTATGCAAATTGATAATTTGTTATGTAAACGTACCAATTGTTAGTTGGCCATGATTGATATGTCAAAAAAATATTAATAATTACTGTTTGGTAATTTGGTAGTTTAATAATGAGTACAGAAAAAAAAATGAGAAATAAGGTTTAAAAAAATTACATTTGGGGAGAAATAAGAAACAATACATGTAAAATTAAAAAACAACACCATTACTAAAATAAAGTAGGTCGCAATTATTAAGGTGTTAATGACCACCTAAAACATCTATGCATGCCTGAAAGTGGTCATTAAAAGAGTTACTTACATTACGAAGTATTTGTGCAGTAACATTTCAAAATGCATTTAATATTCTCTCTTTCATTTCACACCTTGTTGTAGGTGTTTTATATACTTCGTTATTAACGTAACCCCAAAAAAAAGAGTACATTTTATTGAATTTTAGTGACCTGGGTGGCCACCATACTGGTCCACCTCTTCCAATCCATCTTCCAGGAAACTGATTATCAAGTTCTCCTTGAACTAATGCATTATGGTGAATTGGAGCACCGTCATGCAAGAACCACATTTGTTCATGTATATGAAGTGGAACATCTTCCAATAATATGGGTAACTGATTTACTAAAAAATCTAAATACATCTCTCCATTACTCTCAAAAAATATGGTCCCACTACATAGTTACCAACAATACCTCCCCACACATTTAGCGACCATCTAGTTTGACTGTGTGTAATTATGTGGTATGGATTAGTTTATGCCTGTTAACAACACCATTTTTATGAAATGTAGCTTCATATCTGAATGGAACAAAGTCGAAAGAATCTCTTTGTTAATTAACTTTTTGTAAAGCCCATTTGCAAATACTATTCCTTTCACAAAATCATTACCAGTTAATTCTTGGTGCAACTGAATGTGGTAAGCATTCATTTTGTTTTTAGAAAGAATCTTTTGAACACAGTAGTAACTAGGCTCTTGTTCTTTTGAAATATTTTTAATACTTTTATGTGGATTTTCGTAAACTGCCACAAGTACATTAATTTCGTTTTCCTTTGTCAATGTAGTTTTTGTTCTTTCTTGTTTTTCATAAGTAGCTGAACCGGTGCGATTAAACTGATCCTTCAATCTTGCTATTGTACGTTGTCGCCTCTCAGGATATCTTAAATGATAAATTCTTACTGATAGTAATGCGTTTTTATTATATTCCCCCAATATCCAGATCATATCTACCATCACAAGTAAAATTCATATTTGCTAGTTTGGAGTGTAACACACCAATGGATTAACAAACAGTAGTGGTGAATTGTCAGTTTCTAACAAATCAATCATGGCCAACTAACAATTGATACGTTTAGATACCTAATTATTACTTTGCACAGAAAAATAGAAATATCTCAAAAACTAATATCTTTAGGTATAGGGAATGGTTAATAATAATAGAAGTATGATAACAGTAGTATTTACAGTGATATAAAATACAGAGTAATCTATTTGAAATTACTGAGAATATTCGCAAATTCGTTCATTTTACAAACTTTGATAATCTTTAAAAAACTCTGGCATCTATAGATTATTATTTTATCTACTTTTTAATTATACAGGGCGTTAAAGATTTCTACATAGATCTGGTTATAATTTTTTAAATACCCTAACCTTATATTGTTGTAATGGGGAGATAAAGCAGATCTTAATTTTAAGGTAAAATACAGCATGTTTTATTTAAAAAAACATAACTTTATTCTGGCACCGCCTTATGGAAATGTGAAACTTAAAGCTGTCTACAATTTTTATACACAGCTTTTTTTGGTTTTTCTTATGATAACAGCTACTGAGCTTTATCACACTAATAAATCACGCTGTAATGATATGTATATTGAAGGGTTTTTTTACAATTAAATTACACAAACTACAAGATATCTTATTATTGAAGCAATGTAATATTATCTTTTTAATGGTTATAAATTTAAATTTTATAATTCATTTTGTTTTGTGGAAATAACTATGTACAGTGGCCAAATTATTAGGGACAATACACAGTTGTTTGACTTATTTTTTTGAACAAAAAATTGGTTCTAGGTCTTGTAGGGATTTTTATTCATTAAAACTAATAATTCTTTTGTAGATTAATAAAAATCTTATGCAGTGTTCAATGATACCATCCTTTGCCGCAATTATAGCTTTTATGCGCAGGGGCATACTCTCGATACAGAATTTTTGATACAGTTTTGTGTTATGATGTCATTCTCTGATGAGACCAATTCAAGATCGCCCGTTTGGCGAGTTCCCACGTGTTCTTAATGGGGTTCATGTCAGGTGAATTGCCCGGTCAGGGCAAAACAATAATGTTTTTTTGGCCAGAAATGCAGTAATACTTCTATCTTTGTGACACGGTGCCAAATCGTGAATAAAAATAAAATCTTAATCACCAGAAACCATTCTTCTAGCTGTGGCAGCAGTATTTGCATGTACTGGTCTTGCCTCATGGTCCATTCTACGATATATAGGCGCTCCATGCTCTTTGCTTAGATCACAGAACACACCATAACACTAACTGGGGTTTTATTTTATTTGAATTAATTGTACTAACTAAAGACCTGTCTGCAACAGACATTCTGGTTTTGCCTGGCTTATTGTAGTCGCTTTTTCATGGCCTCAGTGAGGCGTAGTTTTTTTTTTATAGGCCGACTACCGATCAGCTAATCGCCTCCGCTGTCCCTTTGGCAACTTCAATTCCCTCGTCGTTTATCATCGTAGTTAGACGGGCAGTATATTTAGAGGAGCTTGAACAGAATGTATCTTGTGCGATGGGAAGCATAAGACATACCCTAGATATAGAGCTACTATCTTGCTGGTGGAATGGGGAGCTTATTGAACTGAGAAAGAAAACACGCAAATTATGGAACAAAGCGAAAAAGACAGGAAGAATGGAAGAATACAGACAAGCCCTGACTGAGTATAATAAACAAATTAGGATTGCAAGGACGGCATGGAGGAAATTTTGCACGGAGGTTGAAAACACCTCTGAAGCAAGCAGACTCTATAAAATCCCTTCCAAAGATCCCCATCGGGACTTTGAAGAAGCCTGATGGGAAGTTTACACAGACCAGGAAGAAAACTCTGTTACAGACACACTTCCCAGGATCTGAAATCATCTCCACTGCCGAACCTAGCAATTGCGGCGAATCCTTTGAATCGACCAAGCCAAATAAAGATGATTGGCAGACTGCTAAGAAGGTTATAACATATAACAAAATTAAATGGGCCATTGACACCTTTAAACCATTCAAATGGGCAGGGGCAGACGGGATATTTCCTGCACTACTGCAGAAAGGAAAGGGTCTGCTAATCCCGATTCTGTGCAAATTATACAGAAGTAGCCTAGCTATGGGATATGTCCCAGAGGCGTGGAAAACTGTAAAAGTGGTCTTTATTTCCAAACCTGCTCGTGCTAACTACCCAGAGGCGAAGGCGTATAGACCTATTAATTTAACCTCCTTTTTGCTAAAGACAATGGAAAGATTAGTCGATAGGCACGTAAAAGAGGGGCCACTAAGCGTTAAACCCCTTCATTACAATCAGCATGCCTACCAAAAAAGAAAATCTTGTGAGTCCGCATTATACCAATTAGTTGGGAAAATAGAAGACTCGCTAAACAACTAAGAGACTGCGTTAAGTACTTTCTTGGACATAGAAGGGGCCTTTGACAACACCCCATTTGAAAACATAGTGACATCCTTGCGGCAGCTGGGGACCTATAAGAAACCAGCTGCAGATAGATAGGACCCATGTTACGAGACAGGGATGCGTATGCGACCATGTTCTGTGATAGTGTGGAGAGGAGGGTAGCCCGGGGATGTCCCCAAGGAGGAGTACTATCTCCCCTATTATGGAATGTAGTGGTTGATGATCTCATACGCCAACTAAACGACAGTGGAATATTTGCTCAGGGCTATGCAGATGACATTGTCATTCTAACCCAGCGCAAATTATCAAGCATACTGGAAAAATTAACTTAAAGAGCTTTAAACCAGGTGGAACAATGGTGTCAGGATAGGGGACTCAAAATCAATCCCAAAAAGGCTGCGCTAATAGCTTTCACGAAGAAACGAAACATAGACCTGCAAGGTCCACGTTTCTATATACTAAAACACATGGGCATACACCCATAAAAAACATAATCAGGCATAATGGCAACTGATTATATGAGTGCAGAAATATCCTTTGAGAAAAATGAATAGGTTCACGCAACTCAGGGATGACAAATGAAATGATGATCAACCTGGTAAACTCACCTGGTACACAGATGGATCAAAAACCAGCGAAGGAATTGGCTCAGTCGTCTATTCTTCAAAGCCCAAAAATGAGGAATCTAAACTTATTGGGGAGACATGTCTCGGTCTTCCAAGCTGAAGTACATGCCATAAACGCTTGTGCTGTTAAAAATCTGAGAAGAGGATACAGAAAGAACTTCTCATTAGATCAGATAGTCAAGCGACACTTAAAGCTTTGGCATCAAGGAGAATAGACTCAAAAATGGTCCGGGAATGTGCCGGAAACCTACGAACTTTGGCTAACCATAACAAAGTCACTCTGTTGACGGTCATGTCATCGTCAACCCATACGCGTCCACTGCTGGACATAGGTCTCCCTCAGTCTTTTCCATTTGTCCCTTTTATGTGCGTCCTGCATCCAATTGCTACTAACACGTTTCAGGTCGTCAGTCCATCTGGTAGGTGGGCGGCCTCTACTGCGGAACGCTTCTTGCCTTGGCCTCCACTCGACGATACGTCTTGTCCATCGGTTGTCAGATAATCTGACAACGTGTCCTGCCCAGTTCCATTTTAATGTAGCAATTCTTTCTATAGCGTCGATTGTCCCTGTTCTATGACGTATTTCTTCGTTTGGGATCCGGTCTCTAAGAGAGACGCCCAACATCCGGCGTTCCATAGCCCTTTGTGTTACTCGGATCTTGTCTACGACCTTTCTTGTAAGTGTCAATGTTTCCGCGCCATAAGTAAGAACGGGCAGCACACATTGATTAAAGGTTTTTCTCTTGAGGCATACTGGCAAGTGCGACTTAAATATGTTATTTAATTTTCCAAAGGCTGCCCAGGTTAATCCTATTCGACGGGCGAGCTCACATGTTTGGTTATCCCTGCCTAGTCTAATTTCGTGTCCCAAATATTTATATGACACAGTCTGCTCAATATCCTTTCCAGCAATAGAAACATTACGGTTTAGCACCAGGTTCGTCATTATTTGTGTCTTGGTCATGTTGATTCTCAGTCCTACCTCGAAGGAAGCGTGATAGAGTTTTTCCAACATTGCTATTGCATCATCCATGCGATCGGCTATGAGGACGATGTCGTCTGCAAATCTTAAATGACCAAGCTTCTCTCTATTTATGTTGATACCATGTTCGTATAGGTCTGCCCTCTTACAAGTATGTTCCAAAAGTGTCGTAAATAACTTTGGAGAGATGGTGTCTCCCTGCCGTACTCCTCGCGGTATAGAGAATTTGTTTGTTTCTTGTTCGGATAATCTTACACTAGCCGTGGCGTTTTGGTAGATATGCTTAATTAAGTTGATGTAGCGATGGTCTTTTCGACACTCAGTCAATGCTGCTAGTATTTTCTGTTGATCTATAGTATCGAAGGCTTTTTCATAATCTACGAATATCAGTGCTAAGGGTTTGTTATACTCTGTAGATTTCTCTATCAAATTCTTTATCACTAATAGATGGTCGTTGGTACCATACCCCGATCTGAATCCAGCTTGTTCTCTGGGCTGATAGAAGTCGAACCTAGCCTCCAGTCTCTTTTTAATAATTTTTGTGAAGAACTTGTATATGTGTGACAGTAAACTAATAGGGCGGTAGTTTGTCAGGTCTGTTATATCTCCCTTGTGTAAAAAAACAATTACTGCATTGTTCCAATGCGATGGGGTGGTTCCTTGGTAAATACACTCGGTGAAAAGTCTGGCCAAAGTCTGGATGATTTTATTCCCGCCCAGCTTGATTGCCTCTATCACCACTCCATCGTCACCGGAGGATTTGTTATTTTTAATTTCTAAAAGTTGCCGTCTTTACATCGAATGTTTTTATTTCTGGCATTTCCTCTAATCCCTGGTTTATGATCTTGGGTATGGGTTGATCTTGGCTTTCATCGTTCCTCCTATACAATTCGCGATAAAAGGACTCAACAACTTCGAGGATTTCAATTCTATCTGTAGTAATGTTTCTTTCTTTGTTTTTTATTCTGTACATGTTTTTGCTGCCTGTGTGTTCGTAGTTTGCCTCAAAACTTTCAGACTTTTGTTTTCTTCTATTGCTCTTGTTATCTCACTTGTGTTGGTTTCTCTTATGTCTCTTCGAATCGATCGGTGGATGTCTTTCTTTAATTTCTTCAGTGTTGTGTAGTTGAAGTCATATTTTTTGGTCAGCTGTCTTCTTTTATTTAGGAGCTCTTTGGTATTTTGGCTTAGTTTTTCTTTGTGAGTTGTACCTGCCGGGCAGCATTCCTTTTCTGTTTATTTCAGTGCATTTATTATTTCACTACTTGTTCGCTCAACATCCCCAGATTGCTCTCTAAATTCTGCAAATGTCTGGTTAGTGTATCTTCATATTTGTCGTTGTTCACTGGGGAAATCCATTTCTTCTTACGTGATTTTAGGATCATCTTGGTTCTTTCCATTTTTACATTTAATCGTACCTTTGCTCGGATCAATCTGTGGTCGCTACCTATCGAAAATCTATTGAGCACTTCGATGTCTTTGATTATTTCTTTTTTGTTCGCCATAATAAAATCTATCTCATTCTTGGTTCTGCCGTCTGGGCTTATCCTTGTCCACTTACGTTGGGGTTTTTTTATCAAAAAAAGAGTTCATCATGTATAGATTCTCCTGATTCAAGAAGTTAAGTAGACTTTGGCCTCGCTCATTTCTCTCCCCGTATCCACATTTACCCATTGCTACCTTTGCATGATCTTGTCTGAAACCCATTTTCGCATTAAAATCGCCTGTGAGTATTGTGTAGTACGTTGGCGTATCATGTAATGCCGTTTCTAGGTCCTCATAAAAATTTTCAATTTCTTCGTCCGAGTAAGTAGTAGTTGGAGCGTACGTCTGTATTATTTTGAGGCTGTTCCTTGTATTTAGTTTAAAGATAAGTTATATAATCCTCGGGCTTATGCTGTCTATTTTGATTACATTTTGGGTGTGTTTTCTGTGTATGATGAATCCCACTCCACCATTTGAGATGTCTTTTTCTTCTCTAAAATGAAATAAATGTCCTGATTTAAGATCTGGAAGATCTGGTCCTCTCCTCTTCTTCTTACCTCACTGAGGCCAATAATGTCCCACTTTATTGTTTCCAGTTCCTCTTCTTCCTCTGTTGATGATGCAGGGCATAAAGGTATTTCTGGTAACGAAGAAGCGGACAAACAGCCACTTTATTATCTTCGAATACGAAGCCACCGCCCAGTGGAGGCACTACCTGGGGTGTATACAAGACTAAGTGAGTGATCCACCTGGGGCAATAGCAGTACATGAGGTTCTACTCCTTAACAGGAGAATTGAAGAAATGGGACTAACTAAGGAGTTGGAAAAGTACAAAAAGCAGACAATGCTGCAGTGCCTAGGGAAAAATTAGACTTCTTTCACAACTTCTATTCATTCATTCAGACGGGCCACTCTTCTGGAGATTTTTTAGGCAGATATCTCTAATTTTGCGATCGGTACGCAGAGTAGTGATCCTTTTTCAGCTACATTTTCCTATCTGGCTTGATCTAGTTTTATTTTGATTCGGATAACGATAGACTTTGAAACCCTTGCAACAGCTGCTATTTCTCTATGGTAATGTGAGGTGTAAAGTAACAATGTCTGTATTTCTCTACATTTTTTTGGGGGCGTGTCTGAAGCCTTCTTTCAGTGCCTATATCCATTAATGGATGTTTGCGATCACCTGTTCCATCTCTACTAAGCCTTACCCGTGCTAAACAAAAGAATTTAGAGGTTATCACGGTAAAATGTCAATGAAGATCAAATTCGCTCATGAATTTAGCAAAATTAATTTAATTAATAATTTAACTTACGTTTTACTCATTTGTGGGAGGAAAAACTTGCAAAAAACGATTTAAAAGTATTTTAAATCACCTTACTACAACAGCAATAAATAATTAACAAACGCCAACGAAGTAAGAACTTACCTCACTATTTTAAATAAATAACGCATACTTCTAGTGTTGCCACCTTTCAAAAACATTTATAATGATACCTGCAGTATTAAGAAATAAAACTACCTTATTTAAATCAATGTATTTGCTCAAAAAAAAAGTTGAATTAAAAAATCCTAAATATAAGTACTGTCCCTAATAATTTGGTCATTCAATGTATGAATAAAATCAATTAAACAAATTTTAATTTTAAAAATAAATAATTGATACTGTTTTCTATTACATGCTGCTTATCGGTGGAGTCCGTATCAGAAACAGGTAATGCTTTAGAACAAAAAAAAATATAATGTGTGCTTCAAACACATTAAAGAAATTATAGAAAAAGATTAAATATAAAAAGATTTTTGTAAAATATGTATCTAGATTTTCTCTGCAACAATAGGTTTTAAAAACATAAATATTTTTGATACATTTGTAGGTAAAGGAGGAAATGTAATTTCTTTAAATTATGGATTTCCTTTATTAATCAAACCTTCTGTTGTTAAAAACTTTTTAAAAGACTACTGTTACTCTTTCAAAAACCATTAGCAAGACAAAAGTAATGATTTTAAAAAAAAGCATGACAAACTGCGAGTTGCTGATTAAAGGAGAAAGAGTGGAACAAGCGAAAGAGTTTGCATACATGGTTTCAAAGTTTACGAGAGATGGAAAGTTTGACTGTGATATTGAGCGAAGCTTGTTGGCAGGGAAACAAATGAAGAGGGTGCATAACTTTATGAGCAGCAAAAACGTGTCAAAAAAGGCACAACTGGCTGTGCATAGGAGTGCTGGTCCCTACATGTATGTATGGTAGTGAATGTTGGGTTCGGTAGAAGAAGCATGGTAAGATCAACGCTGTGGAGAGATGAGTAGTCTGAGAAGTTTGGCTAAAGTGACTGATGAATAAAGTGAAGAATAGTGTGATAAGGGAACGCTGTGGTGTGAAAAAGATGTAGTAACAAAGATAAAGTAATGCTTAGACGCTTCAGACATGTAGAGAGGATAGATGAAAGAAGATTGACGAAACATATTTATAAGGTAAGTGTGAATGGACAAGTTAGTAGAGGTCAACCTAGGCGAACGTATCTCGATCAGATCGCAATTGTATTGAAGAAAGGCCTGGTCAAGAGTATAAGCAACTGAAAAGAATGTATGACAGCGCTGATGAAAATAGAAAAATCGAAAGACGTGTGTAAAAATCGTAGCAAGTGGAAAGAAGTGGTCTCTGCTTACCCCTACTGAAAAAAGGCGTGACTATATGTATGTATGTATGTTAACTGCATATGGAGATAAAAAAGTTTAAACCAAAATAATTTTTTTATAAAATAATTTTCGAAAAAGGTAAATAACCAAGTAGTACCTAATTATGAATAATTTGTATTTCCATTTTTTTAATAGTGGATGAACATTCAACCCATTATGAATAATTTGTATTTCCATTTTCTTAATAGTGGATGAACATTCAACCCAGTGGGTTGGTTCTGATAGAGACTACACATATGATGAACTACTTAACCGTGCCTTTGAAATAATGAGAGATAAAAATCCAGATATGGCTGCTGGCAAAAAGCAAAAATTCGTTATGAGGCCACCACAGGTTGTCAAAATTGGTGCAAAAAAGACATCATTTGCTAATTTTACTGAAATTTGTAAAATGCTCCATCGTCAACCAAAACATCTTCTAGATTTCTTATTGGCTGAATTAGGTACTAGTGGGTCTGTGGATGGTAACAGTCAACTCATTATTAAGGGCAGATTCCAACAAAAGCAAATTGAAAATGTTCTCAGAAGGTAAACATAAACTATTTCTTTATTATACTGGGTGTTTAATTTAAAGAATATGAAACGGATGTTAATATTAATTGAATACTTTCTTTTATTATTGGTATTTTTAAGTACTTGCAGATATTTAATATCTGCAAGATATCTTCAATTTTATTATACAATACAAAAAATGTTTTTTACGTTTCAATGTTATTCAAATTGTACAATATTGTTAACAATTGTTATGGATAAACAATCAAAATAATAATGGGTCATAACATGTTATAAAACTAAGCACTTTTTAATATTTCCAATGTTAATATTGGTATACATTTTTTGTTAAGCCCCTCCGCACGTTGCTGGATTTCGTGCTTGCTCCCTTGCTTGGAGTCTTGACGGCAGCTTTTCACGCTACGCTGCAGGATTGTGACGTCACTGATGGCTTCACTGCTTGCTCAGTTGTAATTTTTTGATGATAGGTTCGGTGCTATTTTTCATGCAGCGCTGCCTGCTATTTTAAAGGTTTGACCAATCGTAGGTTCGTATTTTATTGATATAGTCTATCATTCGTGTGCACATGGTACTGTATAAAAAAAAGTTTCGAGTAAACAATGATGGGGCCAAAAGTTATAAAATCAAATTGTATTAACTCGACAAGAAATAACTACATAATTTGATGGACGCGTACAAGAATGAACCTTCTTTGTTCCGATTTTTCTGTGAATTATCACATTATACTTTTCGCAACAAGTGGTGTGGGAAGACAAAGTAGCTCATTTAATTTGTTCTCCTCCATTGAATGTTTGTGATTGATTGATGCAGGATCATCTGGGCTAATGAGAAAAATAGAAAATAACAGTCAATATTTCTGAAAGAGATTAAAAAGCTACCTCTTCTTTTTTCCGAAGCATTTCAACCATAGGGAAAAATCACGTAACACGAGATGGCGCTGTTAATGACAAAATGTCGGACTTAAGTGTGAACAACAAATATTCTGTTATTTGATGACCTGTAAGACCAAAGTTTTTATTGAAGGGAATTTTAGTTATCTCAGAGATTTGAGTTGATTTTTTTTAAACTATTGGATTAAAGCTGAATTTAAGGTTTATTTTCGACGTTTCAGTTTTGTTGTCGCTGGATTCCCGTTAAAGACCAGGTGAGTTCAGGTGTCAATTTTAGTTTGCTTTCGAAGTTTTTCAGTTCTGTTGTCACTGGAATTCTTGTTGCAATGCCTATGAAAACCGAAATATCAATTTCGGACATATTGTATTATGTGGGTGAACGTGTTTGACCAATTAAGGAAGGTGAAGAAGTTTTTAAGGCTGGCCACTATTTTATTTGGAACTGACAGTCTCAATGAAAAAATCATCAAAAGTTTCTGCATTTCTGAGCTGGCTTAGGATTTGAAGGAAATTTATATAAAGATATAATTGAATTGCCATGTGTAGGGCATTGTGAAACAGAGCATATTTTTCGCGATTTTATCTCTATATAAGATTTTTTATAATCCTTTGCATTTTTTAGTTTTGTGGTTTATTAACACCAATTCTTCACAAAATATCTCGTTCAAATATCAACACTTTCAATGCTTAAATTGCTTAAAATAATATATAAAGTTCACTTTTCACCCATTAAACAAATGGAGGTTGGTTTGTTGTTCACACCTCGAGAAGCTCATACTATCATTACTAGATGTCGCCCACTCTGTGATTTTTCCCTATTAAAGTCGCAGCATCAATTCGTCTACGACCAATTATTTTTTGCACAATCGTCACATACATTTAATTTTAAATATAACTGCCAAGCTAGCAAAATAATAAGCAAGCAAACAAGCATCTTGTGAGATAAAACTAGCAGTGCTCCTTGCCAGGGAGCAACATACCATTCACGGCAGCCTGCAACCAAATCAAGCAAGCAAGCTCGAAATCCAGCAACGTTTGAAGGAGCCTTAATCCAATTAAAATTATTTTGCACTTAAAAAAACCTTTTTGCCTCGCATTAGGAGAGTCAATATCACCGCTATTTGTTCTCAAAGGTTTCCCAAAAATATTTTGTAATATGTTATCAACATAAACCAACATTTCAAAAACATTTATAAATCTTATAAGACAGTACCGTTTTGTTCAAATTTAATTTTGCTTTTAGATATATTAAAGAATATGTCACCTGTCATACCTGTCGATCACCCGATACAATCTTACAGAAAGATACTAGGCTATTTTTTTTACAATGTGAAACATGTGGTTCTAGGTGTTCAGTAGCTAGTATAAAATCAGGTTTCCAGGTATGTATTTACAGATATAATTTAATTTTTTTTACCGTTTACCCCAACTTTTAGTCGACGGCTAGTTTTCAAAGCATGATTTTAAATAAAATGTTTTATGAATGTGTTAACATATTTTGTATTGCTTTTACTGAATTTAAAAAACTTTGGCCAATGTTTTTGAATTTTTTAATTTTTTTTTATTTGTTTTAGGCTGTTACATCCAAACGTGCTGCTATTCGAGCAAAAACGGCATAAAAAGTATAATTGTAATACAATACTATCTGTTTTTAAAACCAGCACTTTTGAAGCAAAATTAAAGTGTTTAAATAGGTGTTGTTTGTGTTATATAATTTGTACAATAAAAAATCTAGCAGAATTGTTAAATAAATTAACAATGATGCGTTATCAATAATATTAATTATATAATTTTTAATAATGATTAAATTTTAATAAATATGAGATACAAAACTTGTTTTACAGATACCTAATTTTTAAGCAAAAACAGTAAGGAATGGAATATTCTCAAACTTTTTTTTTGTAACATTTATTCAAATTAATAGTAATATAAAAAAGACCAATTAACAATTTATAACTTACATTTAAAATTCATCTATCTACAATGTAGTCCGTATTTTTGAAGTAATCATATCAATATCGGGTGCCAATCCGAAATAATATAAAATTTTGTATGTTTTCATTGTGATCCATCTTCCAAAGCATTGAAATCTGAAAAATGTAAAATATTAAAATTTTTGTCTGTTCACAAAAAGGTATATTTCATGAAATTATCGCTATACTTTAAAAATATATTTTAACATTTAGAGCTATAACTTCACAGAAATCCAGGCATAAATCTTACTGCAAAACAATTTCAAAGTAAAAATTGGCTGGTATATTCAATATCCTTCTAGCAATATTAGTTGACCCTCTATAAACTGATTTTGTTGCGGTTCTTGCTAACATACTGTACCTATCTATGGGATTACCATGGTGAAAAGCTATAGCACGAATTGTATTTAAATTCCTAAAAAATGAAAAAAATAATGGACATTTAACGAAGAAAATGTAAATATACAAAACACTGTAGTTGTTCAAATAGATGTCAAGTGTTAGTTTGTAAATACATAATTTAAAAAGTAGAAAGTTGGGGGTATAGCTCATTTCATCAATGTACGACGATTAGTCACCGAGGCATCGACTTTACGGGCGCACTGTGTTGAGAGGTACATTAGTAAATTCCCCTAAGATTTAAACCCAAAAATTTTTTGTTTATTATTATGCTTTTGTTGAGAGGTTTTATTTATATTTTTTGCTTTATTGTGAATAGAAATCGTTGATGTAGCACTCGGATAAGTTTTTTGTTTAGAAATTGGCACAAATTTAATTGTGTTAAAAGGGATTGTAACAAAAATAAATAATCGGCACAAATTTAATAAATATATTTAATCATGTAGTACTTACGGTATTATCAAGCATCAGATTTATGGTCATCATAACCTGAGTCACTGTCGTCGTTATCCTTATTTGGATTGTAAATGCTAACAAGATTAACTGCTTCGATGCGGTTTTCACGAACCCACTATTCCTCTATTAAATTTTTACATTTTGTGACACATTTTTCCCAAATTTCAGAAGTGGCAGTATTAAGTGCTCGTTGCCAGGTTTCCAAAACAGTCTTATCACTGTAACCATTAGATCCAATATGTGATTGTCGTAATAAGTTTTGCATATTCTCCAAATATACTCAATGGGATTAAATTGGCAATGATAAGGAGGAAGTCTTCGAACACGATGTCCATAACTGAGTATAATTTGATCCAATTTGTAAATTTTTCTCTTTCGTGCTTTTTAGCTATCAATAATAATTCTGGCTTGAAACAATACTGTGGAAATTAAATATTTTCGTTCGTTAACTATTCTTTTATTTTCTGTACCGTCCAGGAGTTTGTTGGTTGCTTATTTAAAATTTCCTAAGGGTACAGAGCATTATCTAATCAATGAGAGAATGATGGTTCATGTAACGATGGTAATAGAGTTTCTCTTTTAACCATTTCACAAACATCTCTGTATCCATATTGTCATGATAATCAGCCGATTTTAATTTTGACGAAAATAAAAGGTCCGTCAAAAAAAACTATGCTTTCCACCTGCATGCACAAAATAATGTCTTTTTCCTTCACCGTCGGTGTGTTTTATAGACTTTATGTTATCGTCCTGCCAAATTTTTTTTGTTCCACCTTTAGTAAAAATCCAAGTTTCGTCCAGATAAATAAATGAAAAACATTCTTGTTTACAGTGAGTATAATTTCTTAAAAATTCAATTCTTTTGTGCACGACTCAAGCTTATTCACACAAAGCCTTTCGGTTATCTTAAATTTTAAACTTAAACCCTATGTTTCAAAATTCTCCAAAGACTAGAAATTTCAAATAAATCTTTTTCTTTTACTTTTTTTAATATTAAATCTAAAGAGACATGATCTTTTTTTCATTTTGTACACAATGTCGCGAATTTCAAATTCGTAAGTTTCGGGTTTATATTTTTCAACTTTTTGTTTACTATTTCCATCTTTTACACTTTTTAAAACTAAGGTTAATTTTGTTTCACCAATACCCATCGCATCACACACGCTTACGTATAGATAAAACTGGTAGCAACGGATCTCCATTGGCCTTTTCCGCAGTAAAATAAGCGTGTACATTCAATATTAATGCATCTAGATTTAAAACACGTCGCGGCATTTTCGCGGTCTATTAGGTATACATGTACCACTTGAAATTGCAATCGGTATTATACGATTTTGATGTAGGTACCCACTACAATGATAACCCAGGATTACTAATTACCTTTTTATAAATCCAACAAAAATGAATTAACAAGCCAAATTAAAGCTTAATAGCTTACGTTAATTAGTGAAATTTGTTTAAATTACTTACCTAGTTCTCTTATTATGTACAATAATTAAAGTCATTAAGAACAAATTTGGTTGCAAAATTAACCGTGCTAACAAATAAAAATATTGACCCTTAATTTCCAAACAAAAAGTCCCTTATAAAATGAAATTCGTTACCTACGAAATTTGTTTAAAAATATTAGGGGAATTTACTTTCATACTTCTTAAATGTACAGTTGAATACTGGTTATCGAGTTTCTAACGATAATCCGTTACCACCGTATATTCGTGAAATATGCTATATTTGATTCCCTTACCGTCTATGACCTTGAAAATATCTTCGCGTTGATTCTACTGGCTTCTATGGCCGAAGCGTAAATTTGTAACTGCATGTATGAGTCGTATCCGGTAAGAAAATCAACAAGCTCTAAAATAAGTAAGATATGCTCCATATAAGAATGAGTTTCAAAACTTCTAGGCTTAAAAATAACCGCTCTGTGAAAGTTCTTGATGCTGCAGATTGTAGAAGTGTGGAAGTTTAAAGCTTCCTAAAGGTCCTTATTTGCACAGTTAATAGTTTTGTTCCAAGTCGCAACTTTTGTTGATCGAATTTATGAGCATGCGTCAACTCTGTATTTTATCTAGTAATATAAAAAATTTGAATATTGGGACGGTTTTTAACTGTTTTATTCGTTCGAGAAACAACCGAACTCATTGGTAAATACAAAATACGTGACAGCGACAGCTGGTTAGATACCAATGCGCATGTCATCAAATAGTTTCTAGAGTTAAAATTATAAAATTATTGTTAGGGACCACTTCCGGTTAAATGAGTTGAAGTAGGATGAAATGTCGAAAAAACACGACGGTTGCCGAATAACCCTGCTTGACAATAAACAAAGAAGTTCGCACATATATTCTTAAGCGGTAATACATAATCATGTATAATAAGTAATATGGTGTGCTTGGGTGGTAACCAATTTGGTTTAAATCGTCACTTAACATCCGCCGCTTCGTTGAGAATAAAGTGGGGACCTTTGACAGGCCACTTCCTTTAAAAAATCATCTCTGCATTCTTATGCGAAACCCGGCGAAAGATCAAAGGATTTTTTGATTTATGTACGGGCATTCAAATGGGTTTGATCGCATTGTTGCCACTATCGTTGCTCAAATTATTTAATAACGAACATCCCGAACGAACACGAAAGCTCTTTAAATACACACGACGATATTTTAATTGGTTTGAATGTTTATATCTCTCGTCGTAAAACTTTCTCAGAAAACGGATCGTCCGATAAACCCGTCCATGTACAGTTAAAACTAGTTTTATCTATTGCGCGTGACCGTGTTTTTTGAACAGTTGGAACAAACCTTTATTGTATATTTTTTGTTGAACAATAAGAGTTTGAATTTGTAAAAAATAAATTCTGATGACTGAAAACAGAAGCAACATTTATATTTTGCTTTGGTTTATTCAAATCGATTGATAGAATACTCGCATCACAAAAAAATAATAAATATGGTTTGAATTGTACTAATCGAGTTAAAAAGATGTACTTAGTAATAATCGTTTATATAAGGTAAAAATGTCTGAAAACAGAAAATGTAACGAGATATTTGAATCTAATAACAATTTTTTTTTGTAATTAATGAAAAATTTATTAAAAGAAGCATACCTTACAACTAATAAAAGTGACCTAGGCATATCCTTTAGGCATGTCATGATGTTGTCGAACCTATTTTTAGCAAATTCTGTCATGTATTTTAAATCTTCTTCCGATAATTTTACTTTTAGTTTAAATCTTGTACTATTTATTGGTGCTTGTGTAAGTATCCCAGCAAATATCTCGTAATCTAAAAGTGTATTGAATGTTACAAAATGTACAACTATTTTTTTTTACCTACCCGTTTGTACTGATACTATCCATTTTTTAGCACTTTAGACTGGAGTTAATAACAGCACAAATTAAAATCTTATTTCGTATGGTTAGAAAATAAGTTATCAATATTTATTTCTATTTTTAGCATTTTCTTAACACATGGAAATAATCTAAGAATATTAATTAATATATAAATATTGAGTGGGTTCAAAAAATTTGTCAATGTATTTTCAGATGTTTTAACTTTAGCACAAACAAAATTTAACCAAGATAATTTAAAAATTTGGTTTTTATTATTGTTCTACATTTTAACGTTTTTTAAAATTGAACGAAATGTGTTAGTATTGATTTAGTTACAAGTAAATCATATGCATTTTTAAAATTAAAATCGGAAAAATAATTTAAATCGCGAACAAATGTCGAGAGCCATTGGCATGCGAGAAAAGGGCGCTCGACAATCAAATGTAGCGCTTCAAATCGTAATTTCCCGCTTGAATGCCAGTTATGTAGAAACTGGTAAAGTATATAAGAGACACACAGGACGCAGAAGATCTACAAACCATAATGAAGATCGTTTTTTGCAATTAGCTGCAAAAAGAAACCCTAAATGGCACCTGAGTTCAAATGCAGCTGTTGCAAATATATGGAACAGTTTCTTCCAGGATTTATGTTCGTTTAGTTTTGTCTGAGGAACACGTGTTATGGCAATGAAGATCTAGTTGTTTTCCAGACGAGATCATTCTTATAGATAGGTACAGTTATGGTTTGGGGGCGAAGTAAGAATCGAAGGTAGATCTGATCTTAATTTGGGGCAAATATTTTAAAAAGACAATAGGTACATTAATTAAATCTTCCACATGCCGCATTGGAGAACACTTTATACTGAATAATACACAACCACATGTTGCGGCAATAGTGGCTAGCTTTCTTGATAATAATAATATTTAAGTATTGCCGTGGCCTGCGCAATAACATCCAATAGAGCATATATGAGACCTTACAACAAAGAGTTTTAAGAGTTGGCAGGAGTTTTTAGAACTGCCAACAATTATTTAAGGCTTTGCAGGATAACTATACCTCATGAAGAAATAGATTACTTAAAACCATGCAAAGATGGTATAAAGCTGTTATAAATATTTAAAAACACACTAATTATTAATATATTTTATTTAAGAATAACAATTTTCTGTTTTTGTTAAACATATCATTTTTAAAAAAGGTGTTTGTTAGAATAAACCTTGACAAAATGAACCTGTTTGACTTTATCATTTGCAAAGCCTAAATTAAGTAGAAAATTTTCAGCTTAGAATAGAATATTATTAGATTATTTTCATGTGTGTATTTTAAACAGCCTTCTGGGAACTATAAGGTTTCCGAGTTGTTATTTGATACCGTAGGACTAGATTTTGGGTTTTTATTTATTTACATCAATTTATTGAGAACTGGCATTCTTATTATCGTTTTTCGAATAAAAACCCGGTTGGAATAAATAAAATTAGTAATAAACTTCTCACCTTTAACTCCCAGTAAATTTGAATACTTTTTCATATCTTCTTTATCGCCCAAAACGATTGCTTTCCACAAGTGACTAAGAGCTAGACAGTCTTTTTGAGATACTTCTTGATAAAGTCCATGATCTAATAATACCAATTCCGCTTTTCTATTTTTTTTTCTTACCAAAACTTAAACAATTATGAATAGAAAACATTTGGAATAAATTTTTTTGGTATTAAGTAATAGTGAGGGCATAAAATATAACACACGTGGAAAAAAGAGTCCGGTTTTAGTTAATAATATACATTATATATATATATATATATATATATATATATATATATATATATATATATATATATATATATATATATATATATATATATATATAGTCACGCCTTTTTCCAGTAGGGGTAGGCAGAAACCACTTCCTTCCATTTGCAACAGTTCTTACATACATCTTTTGCTTCCTCTACTTTCATCAGTGCTCTCATACATGCTCGTCGGTTGTTGCTACTCTTGACCTGGCCTTTCTTCATAACAATGTTGATCTGATCGAGATATGTTCTCCGAGGTCTACCGCTTTCAAAAACCATTACTTTCACTTTGCTTACATTTATTTTCATCCCTTTGATTTTTAGGGTATTAAGCATAACATTAACCATCGCCTGCAACTCCTTAAATCATTCAGTTTCAATCCATACGCACTTTCTTTCAAATCTTTTAAACAATCGTCTATGTATAAGTTAAACAGCCATGGCGAAGCCACACATCCCTGTCTCACTCCTTTTTCGATGTTAAACTAGTCCGTGTAAGCTCCGTTTATCCTGACAAGCAGTGAAATTCTCTTAAGTGATATCAGTGCTCGTATTAAACTACAGCTCACCCCATACATAGACAATGTCGACCACAAGTCTATAAAAGCGCAGAAGACCTTCTGACTTCTAGCCAAGAATTTTCGACTATACCTCGTAATGAAAAGACCTGATCCATATATCTCCTTCCTCTTCTAAATCCTGCTTGCACATTCCATATCACCTTCTCAGTTTTATTCGTCGCTCTTTCAATCAATATATTTGTACACAGTTTGCCGACTATGCTGAGTAAACTATTACATCGGTAGTTCTTAAAGTCCTGCTGCGAACCTTTCCCTTGTAAAGCTGCACGATAACAGCCTTGCACCAGTCGTTAAACAATGTTGAAATTAATGAGTACCTACCATTTCCTGGGTGGGGATCACCATGCACAAATCCAGTTTGAAATATTTGATGGCCAAAAGCTTCAAATAATTTTTTGTCTATATCTGCTAACGAAAAATTCTCTTTTTTCAAATTTTCCAAATCGCTAATTTTGTACCCATCTATAAACTCTGTTACCAGAACTCTCTACAATACAAAAATTGCAAGATAATACAAAATTATTTAAGTACTGGATGGAAAATGTCGTCGTAAAAAGATTTTTTACATATACTATCAAATAACATATCGATTATTTTGTACTTTAAAACAATTGGGATTGTGTATCGGAATGAAAGTTGTGCATTCAATATGTTTTGCCTAAAGTACTATAAATAAAATACAATAATAAAATATTCTTACGACAGAATTCCGCTGCTAAAAAATAACCATTTTTTTACAATACCGTACTAGTGTAATTCCAGAACACTTTTGGCACGTAAATGTATGAAAACTGTTGTAAATCATTTGCACATCTCTCGGCATTTAACCCTTCCTTTTTAAAGTCTAATTCTTGTTTTAAAGTGCTTTCCATGTCGTTGATCACCCATGAAAAATCGAAGTCGGGATGCAAGGCACCAGCGATTTTTAATAGTGTTCTTATTGTTGTCACGTCACTCTTAAACCGCTGCTGAAGATCTATGTACTGAACTTTTACAGCGACTGGCTTACCTTCTTTGGTTACAGCTTTGTAAACCTATTAAATATTGTCAAACTCAATTTGGATGAATAATTAGATGTTTAAATTCAACGTTTAGAATGCTTTTTAAAATTATATCTTTATGAATATATAAAAATTAGCAAAATATAGTTTGTACTTCAAAATTACTAAAAAATATATACTACGGCAGTTTTATTAATTATATTTATTCATATTACAGTTATCTAAATTCTTTAAAATGTTTAATAATTGTTTATTTACTACAATAAGCATTAATGTAAAAAATAAACGGTTAAAATTGCCAACCACCAAACTATGGGTAAATGTTAAATATCAAAACATACTTGTGCTATACTAGCGGCAGCAATAGGCTCCTTATCAAAAGTTTCAAACATTTCTTCTGGATTTTTTCCGAAATCCTTCAAAAAAATTTTTTGTAGCTCGCCATCTTCTCTTTTTAAACACTTATCCTGTAGACATTTTAACGTATCTATATATTCCCTGGGAAGAATGTGACTCATGGAGACCAATCCTTGTCCCAATTTAATATAGGATCCACCATTGACTAAACAACCATGCAAAATATTTTCAGCAGATCTTTGGTGTATTCTGCTCATCATCACTTTATAATTTTGAGATGATTCGTCTAATCCCATAGTGGAAAAATAGTAATCAAAAGATATCAACATTCCAATTTTTAGTGACCTAAAAAATTTTGAAGAATGATCCCTTTCTTCAAATACTTTACGGGAACGTTAAAAATTTAACATGTGCAGCTTAAAAAAACGTTTAAAAAATGTAAGTGGAAGTGATCGATCTCAAAAATATTTCTAAAATGTACTTTGTATCATCCGATGCAAAGATGTCTAAATGGATATACTCATAAATGTTTAATACAAGGAAAAGTTGCTACATAAGTAGGTTATAATAAAGAGTAGCATCTACGGTGCAGTATTAGCATCAATCGAATTTTATGTGAATAAGCAGATGCTAATACTACACAGTTATTACTTGAGAAAGTAAAGTATCAGCCGGAAAATGTAAGAAGCAACTACTGGGTTAGTTACTTCTCCGTGATGGTTATATCTACTCTTCATGCTGGGACTAATTACTTTTCGTAAATAACCTACGCGTCCAGTCGATTGTTATCAGTTGTTTGTAGATTGATCAAATAAAGTCGTTAAGTTTTTACAATAATAAAATAATCATCGATGTCTAGCGAAGATGAGTTTAAAGAAAAGAAGGGTTGTGTGAGCGTGCGTTATTTGTTCGTTTGCTTGCAGAATATGCAATCATTTGCGATAAATCTAGAATACCCAAAGTTGTCACAGCAAAAAAACACGTCTGGGAAAACTATTGCTGAACAGTATTTACACGAAGTCGGTATAGAAATGACAACGGTACAATTAAACAAAGTGTTTAATAATATGAAAAAAAAATTTAAAGAAAAAGCGGATGTGAAAGCTACGGGTAATAAGCCCATCAAGTTTAAGGAGTGGGAAAAATACTTTTTGTCTCTTCTGGAACAGGCAGAAAATCCTGTTTCAAAAAATTCCAGGAAGTACAGCGGTCGGATTGAAAGTACCATAACAAGTAGAACAGCGTATGCACCAGTCGGATAACGAGACAGAAACTGCAACTGCAGATGCCCGTGACGAGTGTTCCACTGCTAATACATTTACCTAAACCCCGTAGCGCCTATGTAAGACCTGGAGTAGAAACCAAACAATCCTACAAAGATGATCAAACCCCACAGCTAACGACTCCCCAACTACAATGGCTAGTATTGCTGCAGCAAAGTTAACTTTAAAAAAACTCAACTGGAAAAAGAGAACCTTCTCTTGAAAAATTAAAAAAAAAGAAGTCGCCAACAAAATCACACAAACAGATTAAGTTGTATAATATTTAGAATGTGTTAGCTATCGTGAATAATAAAAACACTTTTGGTACACGTTCCGCTGATATCCGGACGCAGTTTGCCAAAACTGGAAAGCTAACAAAAAAGCGCTGCCATTAAACTGAGATATTACGCCCCTCACTGCGCTTCGTCTCCAAATTCTACTATCATGCACGCTGCCGGGCCATTCAGCACTAATACTAGTAAATTTTTCATCGTTAATGCTTGTGTAACCTTATTGATTTATATACTTGTCAGCGAACTGTGGTGGCTTCTTAGCTTCCATATGAGTGCAATCTAGTGCACCAATAACTTTAGGAAGGTGGAATCTTGTTTGCCATTGAAGTTTGACTTTATTTATTTCTTGAATTGTACTTTGAAAATGTATCCACAAATGACCTCTAGCTAGGATATGCTCCATAACTACACTGATTGTTTTACACTCAGTTGGTCAATCAATTCCAAAGTCTTCTGCCACGTCACGTTGAAATCCAGGATCACCGAAATAGCGCAACACTATCTCCTTACGATTTCGCAAGAGCTCCACCTCGAGTTTCTTAATTTTCGGGTAAAACTCACTCGTCAAAAAATCAACACTATTACTTTCAAAACGTAACTGTTCTTTACATTTCTGTATACGCCTCCTCTCACTATACGTTTTTTATGGCCAAACATTCACGAACATAACCACATGAAGTATCTACGTTTTATTCACACTAAATTTCAAGTTATAGCTACACCTTTTGGAAAAACCAAGTTACTTCTACTGTTAGTAATTGCTACTATTTAATTTAATTAATCACTTACCATAGCATTAAAACTCCAAATCCTTAAGGTATTAATATTAACTACGTTTTATTCACTCCACCCAAACTTTCTCGATAATTTGCACTAAGTAATCATCCCAGCAAGATAGTAAGTAAAATTAAAGTCCTTGGAGTTATCTGTAGAAAGGGAACTTATCTGCAACTGCACGACGTTGGACTAATAAAGGTTTGGATCAATTATCAAGCGGATAACTCCTTTATGGATGGACACAGTTCACGAAATTAAATGCAGCATTTCACAAATAAAAATAATACGGTTATAATAAGGTTGCTCTTATTTGTGTTTGGTATGATGCGAATAGATTGGTAGGACAGAAATAATCTTTATGGCGATTTGGGAGTTCTCTATTTTATAAACGGCTAATGAGTTTATTGCACAGACTGTGTGAAGAGAGGGCTAAATTTTTTTTATTAAGTTTACAAGACATTTATGCACTCAATGACCCAAGAGTATTAAAGCTTCTGCAGAAAAAGCTGTTTTGTTCTCAACCAACAACTATTATAATTTAATTTTTTTTAATTAAATCTTTATTTATGGGGTGATTATGTTTTACCTTAAAAATCTTACTGCTCCATTTGTTTGATTCAATATATTAAAATCTTCATCTACACACGAAATAATTGGTGTTGCAACTAAAGCAGTAGCTCCTACTCCAAAACTCACACATTTACCTACATTAAATGCGGTTTTGCTTAAACCACTAAGAAGATAACACCTCATTGTTCTTGATATTTTAATGAATTGATCTGAAATTAAAGTTATTTATTAAAAATACGTTTTCAATTTTATTGACTTTAAGAACAAACTTTAAACAAAGTTTTGCGTCATTTATAAATGACAATTTTTTATAAAATATTGATTAGTGCATTATAGAAAGGTTTTGATTGTAATGGACTTTGCTCCTTTCCAGGTTCTGCCAATTAAAACCTATTTCAAACGCTTTATCCGCAACACATTTACATCGTGTAGTTACAACTTCCCATTACAGTGGTTAGATATTTCTTTTTCTCACAAGTTCTATTTGTTTTTCAGACAAGTCGAGATTTGGGATTTTTATTGTTATAGAGGAGGTGCAGTAATTGTTTGACGCAGAATCAGCATCGTAGGTAAGACTGCTGCAAAAATTTTTAAATGCTGATAGGTACCTACATTAGTAAAAATACTTTGACCAATAATTGTGCTTTTATACCAATGAAGAAAATTTCGTACTGAGGTATGATAATGCAACAGGACATGTTGCGGCAACATTTTTGAACAAAATAGATCGTGGTTTGAATAACTTTTTTCAAAATTAACTTGTTTTAATTTATCAACTGCAAAACAATTAAAATTTCCGGCTCGGAATAGTATATTCTTAGATAATTTTTATGTGTGTAGTTTGTAATGGTGAAGACCCTTGATATAAACGACTTGCTAATATACTACAATGCATAAATTAAATAAATATAAATGGCATTTTTATGATAACTGATATTTTAGACAACAGAGGTCCTATGCAATATTTTTAATTTAAAAATGACTTGCTTAATTAACTATTAGACAGGTAGTTGTTTTTAAAAAACTCATAAGTTCTTGCTAACGCTTAGTGGCATTTTAAGGTTAACCGATATTTTAGGCAACAGAGGTCCCATGCAATATTTTTAATTTAAAAATGTCTTGCTTAATTAACTATTAGACAGGTAGTTGTTTTTAAAAAACTCATGGAAAAATCATATAGTTACTTGCTAACGCTTAGTGGCATTTTAAGGATAACTGATATTTTAGACAACAGAGGTCCTATGCAATATTTTTAATTTAAAAATGACTTGCTTAATTAACTATTAGATAGGTAGTTGTTTTTAAAAAACTCATGAAAAATTATATAGTTACTTGCTAACGCTTAGTAGTATTTACAGTAAGTAATTTTCTACAATTAATATACTTTTAATTGTTATTTGATAATAGTTTATTAGTCTTGTTCTGTAATAAATGCGTTTTTAATGTATGTGCTCATACGTATACAATAAAACAAGTATATCAACTTTTCTTACTACAAACGAGTACTACATGAAGGTAGTTTATCATCAAAGCCCAATTGTACGTCTACTTACTTTCGAATGAAAGAGAATATAAGCAAAAATGTTACAAATTTTTTAATTAGTAACAATTACAAAGTTTGCGTTTTTTCAACAACAAATATGTGGATAATACAGTTTGCGGCCGATCAGAATTACATAATAAAAGCGCAAGTGCTTTGTTAGAAAGAGACAATTCTTGTGTGTTATACATAAAGAAAGAGAGACAAAATCATGCACAACTCACCTTTCCCCACGTTTAAACCAAATACAGTTGGGTCTTCTGCCCTTTTAACTGAGAAAGATAGCTATTCAGCTCCTGCTCTGGGCTGAATGCTGTTGTGCGTAAGAACTTGTGTAAACTGTGATTTTCGACCCCTATAGCTGTTGCCCACTACTAACAAACTCTGATATTAAGGTATTTACAAACATTACTTTTACCATTACATGTTAATACGCGCTGAAAAATATGAATATTTTTCAAAGCAATCAGCTGATTTTGACACTAACCAGGAAATGTTCGATTTTGAAAACTAATTCTACATTGACAGTTTCAACTCAAAAGAAATAAATTAACCTCATAATGTGTCGATAAAATATTGCTGGTATTGGTTTTAAAACTTGCTCTCTTTGTTTTTAAAACTTTCATTTGAATAAAGCGCACACAGATCGATGATTTTTTAATAATACAGTGAAAAATGGACCGGGAGCCGGTGACACTAAAAGTGCACTTAAATGGATTCTGAAATTTAGCATAGGAATTAATAGTATTTAATCATAGGTACAACTTAGGGTGTGCCAGAGTTTATCCTGGCAGAAATATTTTTTATAAATTTTTATTTCTTTAATAATTATAAGTAATTTGCACTTTTATGGAAATTAATTTCTTATAAATCATTTTGCAGCAAATTTGATGTATTTTCAAAAAATTTTGGTGTGACAACTCTCATCGTGGCAGAAAAGTCTGTCACACCGACTTTTAATATCTAAAGTTCAAATGTTTCCCTAATCGCGGAATTACTTTTTTTTTAATCTCTTCCTTTTCAGTTCTTTTTTCTAAATACCTCGGTGTGATAGCTCAAAACTTGACCACAATATCTTTCACATCACTTTATATTATAGCTTCAACCCTTCAAAATTATGAAAATGAGGAGGAAGAAATGATGAGAGAGATTTTATGGATGTGATGATATAATTGATTCGGAGTACATTTTTGTCTAATTATAATAATATATGATGTTTGTATATAGCTTAATCGTATGACCTTAATTTTTTATTTTTGTTGTTCCTGCATTTATTAAATAACTAATGTATAGAAATTGACACAATTATGAATAAATGGAACGCTGAATTTTATAAATAAATAACGTTTTCGAGCAATAAATTTGTATCAATTAAATTTTACTTTCCTTCCTGGTATTAGTGTATAAATTTCTGTAATAAATAAATTTTAAATATAAAATAAATATTATGTTTCTAAATGAAGTCATCTAAATCTAACTGGTGTGACAGATATTTTTAAAATAATAAATGAACAAGCATTCTGATCGAATGCAAACTACTTATGATTATTAGAAAAAGAAAAATTTATAAAAAATATTTCTGCCAGGATAAACTCTGGCACACATGATTAAATACTATTATTAATTCCTATGCTAAATTTCAGAATCCAGATAAGTGCACTTTTAGTGTCACCGGCTTCCCTCCTATAATAAAAAGAGAAATAACCTTGTATATACTTGATTTGAACAAAGATAGAGAGTTGTACATAATAACTTACACACTGTTGTCAAGTGTAAAGTTTATTAGCACTCTATGGATTTTTATTATAATAATACAATAAACTTACAGTTTTTTTAATTCCCCGTAAATTTTCGTTTTAAAGTTTAATTATTTTTGTATAAGATTAAAGTTTGCAAAAAACAAATACAAAATGGCTAATTAGATCATTACAACAAAAGTATATTTACACACAAATGGAAATAATCTAAGGGTATTTTGACAAAGTTTATTTAAACCACAACCAATTCTTTTTGAAAAAAAAAAATTTGTAATAAAAATATTAAAAAACTTGAAAATAACCTATAAGTATAGCCACAGATTTAGGTACCAGACAGATGCGAATGTTATAGGAGAAAGTCTTACGGCGAGAGAGATAAACATTCAAACCAATTTAAATACGAGGTTTGGCTATTAAATAACGAGATTAATTAAGAAAAAAAATTTTATTTAAAGAATTATAGTGCAATCAAATGCTCCCCTATAATGTACTCCTCTCCACTCGCCATACACCGTTCCATTCGTTTTTTCCATTGGTCAAAGCAATGGTGGAAGTCTTCTTTTGTAAGAGCATTTAAAGCTCTGCCAATTTTCGCTTCACCTCTTCCATCGAATCGAACCGGGTTCCTTTTAAGGCAGACTTGATCTTTGGAAACGGGAAAAAGTCACAGGCTGCTAAATCAGGCGAGTAAGGCGAGTGTTCGAGCACTGGAGTGTCTCTAGCGGCTAAATAACGCTTCACGGACAGCGCGTTATGGGCAGGTGCGTTGTCCTGGTGCAAGATCCACGACTTGTTTTTTCACAATTCCGGCCGTTTTTTACCCTCTCGAACCCATTCAGTCATTACGATGCCGTTGATGTCGACCAGGACGTTGGTTTTGGTGCTCTCTCGGCCTTCAGAACACCGTTTATACCATTCGAAAACACGCGCACGAGATAGAAAATTTCCACCATAGGCCTCTTTATGTAATTTAACGAGAAAATTCACATTGATTCATGGCTCGTGGTTTTCGTCACACATTGTTATCGAGAAAAAAACACGTTCGTTTCTAACCTCTATAGAAAAAATACTACTACAGTGACAAAAACGTGTTTTCGTACTGAAATAGTACACACTTCCAGCTATCCAACGCTGCATTCGTTTCTCCTCTTACCCCTCTAGGACGCCTTTTGCGCGCGCAGTCTTGTTATTTAATAGCCAGACCTCGTATCATCGTGTTTATTTAAAGAGCTTTTGGGTGCATTCGGGATGTTCGGACGTAAGCCTCGATCACACAGAAACGATATTAAATAATTTGAGCAATGATAGTGGCAACAATGCAATCAAACCCATTTAAATGTTCATACATAAATCAGAAAATCCTTTGATCTTTCGCCGGGTTTCGCATCTGTACGTAGATAATCTGTAGTATAATTTTATTGCTAAATAAAATAAATAAGTGGTTTTTAACAGCTTTACATATCCTTTTTGAATGGATAGAATCAAGTTATCTACTCACATTTATTGTTAAGGGATAGCTATACCTGCTCTCTAAACTGTTTGTTATACTCTTTGTTATAGCATGTTCTACACATGCTTTATTGGATTTAAGTCCGGTGATTGCGCTGGTCACGACAATACTATTAATATCAATAAAGCTATCCCCTGTTGCCGCAACATGTGGTCGTGCATTATCATGCCTCGGTACATTGAAAGCACAATTGGTCCAAGTATTTTACCATTGTACCCATCAGCATTTAAAAATGTTCGCAGGAAAATGGTCTTACCTCCAAAGTTGATTCTGCCCCAAACAATTACTGTACCTCTTCCAAAATACATTCTTTAATCGTGCTTCATAGTCCGGTACTCTCCATACTCTTATACATCTTAGCTAGTATGTATTTAGAATTTCGACTTGTCTGAAAAACAAATAGGACTCTATTGGACATTTTGTCATAACACGTATTTCTGAAGAAATTTGCCAGAATCAAAAATGAGATAATTGCATATATAACTGAAGTAGTTACAAGAACTATAATACTTATTTGTGATATTATACAGATTGTTAAAAAGAATTTAAAATAAGCGTCAAAAGAAACCATTATTGATAGTTTAAGAGTACAGTTAGGGCTATATTTCACCGAGACACCATGGTGGCGCAACCAGCCGCCGAAACGAACAAAATGTATACAGCTTTATAGAAAGTATCTCACCTGCTGTCCGCTTGGTTGCGCCACCAATTGAGACACCAGGTGAGATACTCTCTATAAAGTGGTATACATTTTGTTTGTGTTTGCGACTGGTTGCGCTACTAATGTTGTCTGTGAAATATAGCCCTTAATCTGTAGAAAAAACTAAAGCCCTGTTACATTACAGCATTAATTTAAGGAAGAAAGTTTATTTGTGAGATATTCTTTTTCAAAGTTTAAAAGTCAAAGGACATGTTACAATCCAAGTATGAAATACAAAACTAAGTTTGGGTTATTACTTCATTTATGTTGTCTTTACAACTCTTTTATGGCTGTCCCTTCTTTCATCATTGCAATACTGTATAGCTCAATATTTACCTACTTTATATATTCAAACTGGGTCAGCTGCTTTTATTGTATATCATTGTGGGTACACTTTTAATTTACATTATAAACTGTTATTTTAAGATAATATATTTAATTTTGTCAGTATCTAAAATGTGATCGTTTATTTCGTCATTTTCTACCATTAGATAGATTATATAATATCATTACTGAAACCGGGAAAAGATAAAGATAAGCCAGAAAGCTATAGACCAATAGCACTACTGAGCTCGTGCTACAAACTGCTGGAAAGACTCATTTACAACCGTATATCCAAGACAATCAACGAACACATTCCCATAGAGCAAGCCGGATTTAGAAAAAATCGTATTTGCTGCGACCAAGTTCTTAGCCTAACAACTTTTATAGAGGCAGGTTTCGAAAAACAAGAGAAGTCATCAGTCGTCTTTGCCAATTTAACTGCAGCATACGACACAGTTTGGCGTCAAGGCATAATATACAAGCTTCTCAAAAGTACCAAGTGCAAAACAATAACCAATCTCGTTGACAACATGCTTAGCAATCGTACCTTTCGAGTTCACATGAATGACCATTCAAGTGAAAAGAGAGTGCTAAACAATGGCCGATAGGGTCTGTCCTAGCACCAATTCTGTTCAACCTCTACATATCAGACCTTCCTACAACCCGCTCCAAGAAATTCAACTATGCCGATGATATGGCTCTTGGGTTTAAGCACAAAAATCTTCTCATTGTAGAAAAGATATTGAATAAAGACATAAAAACGATGAACGATTTTTTTATAAAATGGAGACTTAAACCATCCTTAAATAAAACGGAAACATCTTGCTTCCATTTAAATAACAAAATGGCAAACGTTGAACTTAACATCGAATTCAATGAAACCCGTCTGAAGTACAACAAACACCCAAAGCACACTCTCTTTTAAAAAACATTTGAGGAACGTAGCTACCAAACTGAGAACAAGAAACAACATTATCTTAAAATTAAACGGGACCAACTGGGGTGCCTCATCCAAAACCCTCCGCTGCTCCGTCCTAGGCCTTGTATATGCCACCGCCGAATATTGTTCACCTGAATGGCTGAATAGCCCCCATTCAAAAATGGTAGATGTCCAACTCAACAAATCTTTCAGAATAATCAGCGGCACCATTAAACCTACACCCACGTACTGGCTGCCTACTCTCTGCAATATACCACCAGCCCATCTCCGCCGTGCAAACGCTCTCTGTAGAAAATATAAGAAAATCCAAGACAACCCGCAGCTTCTAATTCACGAAGACATCGCCCAACTAGGTGAGAGGTTCAGTTCAAACTGCTGCAGCACTCACCGCAAAAAATTTCACTCTGAAACACGAGTGAGCACAAGAATGGCGGAATAAACAACATTCGCACAAACGAAACAGTTCCTAGTTCTGCTCTACTAATAAAAACATGGTGCTGCCTAAACCGCATTCGCACAGAATGCGGCGTATGTACAGATTCTCTCTATAAATGAGGGAAACTCGAAAGTAACGCTTTCGACTGTGGGGAACGACAGACCATCTATCACCTAGCACATAGCTGCGTCAGGAGACAGAGCCACTGCACAACTACAGACTTTTTGAGGGCCACCCCATCGGCTGTTACGTGGATTAAAAATTTAGATTTAAGAATTTAATGTTCATTTTTTAGTTTTAAGTTTTTTGTATCATGTGTTGCCATACGCTAAATAAATAAAATTAGATAGATACATCTGAAGACCAGTAACTTGTAGCAGGAGTACTTTTGATAAAATATATTTACGAGAATTTATAAATCAATGTATTTTTATTTAACATTCGTAAGTCATCTTTCAAGCACGTTATTATCTTTCAATATGTCTATTATTAAGTAATTATAAACATATTATAAAGGACTGACAGAACACCGCGCCGAATATTCAGAAACATGCTTAAATGCCGAAGAAACAGACGACAATGAGACAGAACAAATTACATTACAAGAAGTTAGGACAGCGCTGAAAAAAATAAAAAACAACAAGGCTCCTGGGCCTGAAAATCTGCCTATCGAGAAGAATGTGGAAATTCCAGAGGAATAAGTGTAACATTATCAGTAGGAAAGTGGTACGGAAGGGTCCTGAAAGCCAAAATAGAAGGGGAAGTTAAAGATGCAGTAGAGCAAAGCGGCTTCCGATCTGGAAAATCATACGTAGATAATATATTTACATTGAGACACCTAGCAGAGAAAAAGCTATCGAAAGGAAAGGAGATGCACGTGACATTTATAGATCTGCGAAAGGCGTTTGATACTGTCCCCTCCAAAACTCTGGACAGTTATGGAAGAAGCAGAAATTAGTAAAAAATATATAAACGCCATAAAAGCACTGTACAGAGACAACCAAGCGGTCGTTCAGCTCGGATGCGAAACCTCTGCACCTTTCTTGCCAACAAAGGGTGCCAAGCAAGGTTACTGCTGCCTCTCCACCACACTGTTTAAAATTTACATATACGCAGCCTTAAAGCAGTACATACGGAAATGTAGTCCGATGAGGATATGGTAGACAACAGTCCCATATACATCATTCTTTTTGCGGACGATCAAGTAGTCATAGCAGAAGACCAACAAGATATGACGTACATGCTGAACAAACTTGTGGAAAAATATAATAAATGGGGTTTGGAAGTAAACAGAGAAAAGGTACAATATATGGTTACAGATGTAACAGGACTAGATATAGAACTAGAGAGTGAAATATTAAAAAACGTCAACCAGTATGAATACCTTGGAGTTACCATAAGCGAAGATGGGAAGGACGATGAAGACATATTGAAAAAAGTAGGTAGAGGAAGAAACATGATTAAAGACTACATCCAATCTTGTGGAATAAGAATTTGACAATTAAAACAAAGAAAAATATTTTTAAAACCATGATAGAACCAGTAATGACGTATGGGTTAGAAGTCTAGGTCAAAGACAAAAATACGTCTCAGAAATTGCGTTCGGCAGAAATGACTTACTGGAGGAGATGCTGTGGTCTAACCCTACGGGACCATGTTAGAAATGAAAGGATTGGAGAAAAAATGACAGCACATGACACCATTATAGATACAATAAATGAAAAACAATTAAAATGGTACGGACATCTACGAAGAATAAGCCGTGAGAGGTTACCACTAAGGTTTGATATTGGACACCAGCAAAAAGAAATAAAAGAGGAAGGCCAAGGAAAAGATGGATTAGGGACATAGACATGGAAATGGGAAGGAAAGGACTGCAACAAGGCGATTGGAATGATAAGAATTTGGGATGCGAGATGCGGAAATAAGCTGCAAATACTCGATATATATAATTATGTTTAGTTTGTTTGTCCTTTATGCGTTTCTAAACCGCAGGGCCGATTTTATATATAAACATATTAGTTTACAATTAATATCTTATCACATTCGGTCCCTCCCATTTCATCTAAATGGAGTATATTTTAAAAATTATTCTTTTCTGTGACATTCGTATAAATTAGTGTTCACACCAAATTTTACATACCTGAAATTGTAGCAGAATGGCTTTAAATTGCAACAGAATTGTATTCCAAACATATAGTACTTTACTTCACGATTGTTTGCTAAAAATAGCATCATAATACCCTTTTGTAGTGCTTTATTGTATATGTATATCTTTAGTCAGAGTTCTCTTTTGTATGACTAATTCAACTATCCGTATGTATTTATTCTATTGTTAATTAAAACAATTTTACTTGAACTTGTATTTTTATTACATTTAATTTTGTCGATATTTTTTATTGTTCTACTTTTAGCAGTAGACTTTTTATTTAGTACCCAACTTTCACTAAACTCATTAACCTTTTGAACTTAAAATTAAAATAGAAAATTAAACGTGATTTCAAAATACCCGTTATTTTCGAAAGAGCTCTCACCCTCTAAAATGGAAAGTGTTGTCAATTTATATCGTCGGCAAAATGATAAAGGAACGTATCTGCAAATTTGGTCAATTTGAGCTACCTTTACTTTAGATACCATAACACGTGTATCTACAAGTTCTGCAGATCCCACGATGTTCATTGCATTAAAAACCCAATGGAAAGCATATTTCTTTTTTTCTTTGAACTGCTCTTTTGACAAAACGAAAATGCCAGTTCCTCGTCTACAGTAAGAGAACAAACCATGAGGATCATGACGTTGACCGCTTAAAATTTGCGTTCTTCCATAGCGTCTGAGTTGGATTCGGAATGGGACCTCTGAGAACTCTGGTTCTGAATTTAAACCAGATTTTAATAGTACTTCCTATGAATTTTGCAGCAAGTCGGAAAATGAACTGTCGAGAACAGAAGACCAAACATTACAACTCGAAGGAAACTCGAAGAAAATTTTTTGCTTTTTGAACAATCCTGCAAACGTTTATCTGAGGTTTTGATAGTATTGTAACCAAAATAATTTTTATCTTTACAAAATAGAGTGCCTTCAGTAAGTTTCCAAATTTTTTAGTACTTGTAGTACTTGTACTTTGCTTTAAATGACCTAGCAAGGCCTAAAAAGAAGCAACTACAGTATATCCGGTTGAAGATTTATGTCAGGTGATTTTTGGGACATCTAAGAACTTTTAATTGTTGATATCTTAAAACAAGGATTTTTTAGATACGTCCCTCTATCATTTTTATTCTTATTATAATAAATATGTGATATACAGTGATATAAAAAGAAAATTATTTTTAAACTTACGCCACGACCCAAGAACGGGAAGAGTAAGGTGCACTTATTGAGCAACTTGCACATAAAAAATCGACATTATGTCGATTTTCGAACTCAACGTGAAGAGAAAGTTAATTTTAAACAATAAAATTCCAACATTATTTTCTGACGTTTGTTTAAAATTAAGTAAATTTCACCTACGCTAATGGTAATAAATATGGACGTATCACCACAATCCGGTTTTAAGGAAGATGTTCATTTTTACTTTCACAGCATTATAAACATTCGATGTAAAGACTAATTTTTTTTACATAGATTATTTTTATTCCCTTGTGTGGTTTTAATGACTTTGCTGCCTTTTGATGTTCGAATTAAAAATTAGCTCACATCCTTTAAACATTTCCTCGATTTTCCGATAATCCCATTAAAATATTGATTAGGGAATTATTTGTATTGGTAGGCATTGTAGTTATAAAGAAATAATTATTAATTCACAGGTTTAGAAGTTTCTGTTGCCGGGCAGTTGGGGATGATTTTCAAAGTAGTTTGCTGAGTAAAATCCGGATTTGAGGTCAGAAGTGGGCCATCACATCATGATTTTAAGATATTTGAGATTATATATTGAGTGGTCACCTACGATTTTTTCTTGCAAAGTTACGATCAATTAAAGTTATAAAATATCCGATTTACATAAACTCTCAAGACACCAGGATGCAGTATTTTAAAAACCAATATCGTTTTCTTGAAATCTGTATTCTTAGTAATAACTTTTTCTTTTTTTGACATATTTGTAATTAGCGACCCCGAAATCCCCCAATTTGTACATTTGGAAATAAAAATTTTAATTTTCTGACTAAATATTCATACTCATCGATCGCCAAAATTAAATCAGTAAAAAATATATGCCTCAATGGTTTAATTTGAATTCTCATGATTTTGTTGGGATATATTTTATAACTTAAAATAGTCGCAACTTTACAAAAAAAAATCATGATCACTTAATAGCTTATCTTAAACGGTAAAAGTGGTTTTGAATGTTGCAGCTAGAAAAAAAGGCCAACATTTTTTTAAACATCTTGTACATAACCCCCTAGCTATTGGGCCCATTTTTTGAGTAATCATCATCATCCAACCACATTTGTCCATTGCTAAACATAGGCCTTCTCTAAGCATTTCCATGTCTTCCGATCCTAAGCTGCAGAAATCCAGTTGGATGATATGCTTTTTATATCATCTGTCCAGCGTGTCGGTGGTCTTCCACTCCTTCTTTTGTCGGCTCTAGATCTCCATTCCAAAATTTTCTTTATTTATCTTCCGTCCTTCAACCTTGCAATGTGTCCTGCCGATTGCCATTTTGCCATAGTAATGTGCTCAATAATATCATCCACTTTAGTCCTTCCTTGCAGATCCTTGTTTCTTACCCTGTCCCTAAATGTCAGTCTAAAAGCATTGATCTTTCCATTTTATGTTGTGCTATTTGTAGCTTCTTTATTGTTGATCTGGTAAGAGTTAGGGTTTCTGTCCCGTATGTTAAAAATGGCACACGCAATGGTTAAAAGCTTTTCTTTTTAGTCTAATTGGTATGCTGGACTTGAATGTTGCTTAGTTTGCAATATGCTGCCCATCCCAGAGTCACTCTCCTTGCCAGTTCGCACGTTTGGTTGTCTCTGCTGATTTTTACCTTATGTTCCAGATAAATGTATTTTACCACTAGTTCAATTGTCGATCCGTCTACTTCTATTTGTTTACTGGGTACTAAGTTTGTCATCATCTTTGTTTTGCTGTAATTGATTTGCAATCCAACTTTCTGTGATACGTTTTTAAGATCTATAAGCTTGTTCTTAGCATCTTCTAGATTGTCGGTTATTAGAGCTATGTCGTCAGCAAACCGAAGGTGATTTAGAGTACATAATCTTAAATATATAACAATATCCTGACGTGATGGCCCAATTCTAACCCCAGATTCAGATTCTACGCAACAAATTATTTTGAAAATAACCCCCAACTGCCCAACAACAAATAAAACCCAATTTTTTGTAGACCTGTGAATATAAGTACATTACAATAGTGAAAAAGATTCTTATTTTTAAAATGAGTAGTAGCTTTTTGGTTTTTTACAACCTTATATGTATCTGTGTGCACAAACATATCACGAATTTTGCGGTATGCTGTCATATCTCATGCGATAAATGTGATTATTATTTAATCAATTCAAATATTTGTAGGATTGTAGGTACGTACATAAAAATAAACCCGACCATTTCTTAAAATGTTAATACTACTGTTACCTTAGCAAAATATCAGCCAGAAGCTATGCTCTTGATATATATGGGGTGGAAAATATGTTATATTATAATCAGGACAAATGTCATTTGAAAGCCAACTAATGTCATTTGGTTTTATCACTATAGACACAAGTTCTTTTGTAATGCATCCACGAGTTTAAAAAAAAATGACTGTCAATAAAAATTTGGTGACAACGAAAAGATGGGGTATTTTCTAATACGTCCCCGCAATTTTAAAGTTCTTCACCAGGTACCTACTGTTGGTGTTAGGTTAGGTTATGCCAATTTTTTTATATTTACTGCCTCAATTAATACCGATTATTATTAGCCTAACCTAACACCAACAGTACCTGGTGAAGAACTTTAAAAATGCGGAGACTTATAATAAAAGACCCAAAAACACCACAATAATAATAATCGGTATTAATTGAGGCAGTAAAAGTAAAAAAAATAGCCTAACCTAACCTAACCTAATCTTACCTCCTAACCTAACACCAATAGTACCTGGTAAAGAACTTTGAAAATGCTGGGACGTAATAGAAAAGACCCAAAAGATGTACTACTCAGGATATATAGCATATTTCACGAATATACGGTGGTTTCGGATTATCGCTAGAAACTCGATAACCAGTATTCAACTGTACATTTAAAAAGTACATTAGTAAATTCCTCTAATATTTTTAAACAAATTTCGTAGGTAACGAATTTTATTTTATTAGGGACATCTTGTTTGAAAATTAAGGGGCAATATTTTTATTTGCTAGCACGCTTAATTTTTAAGCTATTACGCTTTAATTTGGCTTGTTGATTCATTTTTGTTAGATTTTTTGTTAGATTTCTAGAAAAGCAATTATTAATTCTGGGTTATCATTGAAGTGGGTACCGACATTAAAATCGTATAGTACCGATTGTAATTTCAAGTAGTGTATGTATATCTAATAGACCGCGAAAATGCCACGACGTGTTTAAGATGTAGATGCATTTTTATTAAATGTACACACTTATTTTACTGCGGAAAAGGACAATGGAGATCTGTTGCTACCAGTTTTATCTATACGTAAGCGTGTGTGATGCGATGGGTATTGGTGAAAATAAATTAACCTTAGTTTTAAAAAGTGTGAAAGATGGAAATAGTTAACAAAAAGTTAAAAAATATAAACCCTGCCGACATCCAAAGACTGTTGACTTTCCCGAAGCTAACAAATTTGAAATTCGCGACATTGTGTACAAAATGCGTGAGAAAAAAGAACATGTCTCTTTAGATTTAATATTAGAAAAAGTAAAAGAAAAAGATAAGTATTTGAAATTTCTAGAACGAGTCTTGAGAATTTTAAAACATATAAGTAGTTTTTAGGTTTAAAAATGGAACAAAAAAAAATTAGCAGGGCGATAACACGACATGTAGACTTTATTTTTGTTGCATTCGCTTTTAACATAATTAAATATGTGCCTATTTCTAACCAAAAAACTCATCGAGAGCTACATCAACGATTTCTGTTCACAATAAAGCAAAAAGCATAATAATAAACAAGAAATTTTTGGGTTTAAATCTTAGGGGAATTTACTAATGTGCCTCTCAACGCAGTGCGCCCGTTAAGTCGATGCCTTGGTGACTAATCCGAAACCGTTGTATATTGGTGAAATGAGCTATACTTACATAGGTATAATGCTCGTAAAGTGATTTTATGCATTTAACCTTGATGTATTCCTTACTGTATTAAATGTACCGGGTGGCCAGATAAGAATGCAAAGCGCAGTATCTCGGAAACTATTCGTCGTATACTAGAAATTATTCAAATGCATTGTCAGTGACTCATTTAAAAATTATAGAGAGATTCGGACCACAATGAATGTTAGCGGCAAAAATGTGAATTGATGGGCGACATTGTTTGATGATAAATAAATATTTAGCCGCTCTCCACTAATGTTTTACAGGTTAAAACATGAGTTACTGACAATGCTATTGAATTTATAGTATAGAGACTTGCGATAAAACATGTAGTGCTAAAGTGGCCAAAAGAAAATCCTGGAAATTACTTCTAGGTTTTCAAGATGGCCGCAAGGGAGCGTAACCGCTATCTAAAACTTTTTAAGTAATTTTTCATTGAAATACACCTAATAAATGTATCAAAAAATATACGCCTTTTAAAGCTAAGCTTTAATTCAAGTAATTTTTGATAAATTGTGTTTTGTGGTATCTATTAAAATTAAGTGGTGGGGATGATTAAAGGTTTTTTTTAATATCCTTTATGTAACTGAAAAAGAAACGGGCTGCTGTTTTTGCATTAGAATACTGTAAACCAATAAGTACTAATTTGTTCATACAAATTAGGTATAGGACAGGCCTGGTCATCACTGGCTGAGCGATTTAATATTTCTATTAAAACGTTTGTTCCCCGTTGTACAGTATATCCAAAAAGCTTTATACAAATGAAAAAGAAGTTTATCTTATATTTCACAAAAAAAAAATTCCTGATAAAAAGCTCCACATGACTTGTAGATCCATAATCAAGTACACCTTTCTTAAAACATGACAATACAGGGAAAATAAAAAATAATTTAGATGGAAAGTAAAAAACGTTCAAAGTGTAGTGAAGGACAAAATGTTAATTGAAATTGTTATTAAGTTGCAAAAAATTTATCATGCACACTTGCAGATTAGTGATTTTCTCAAATAAAAATTAGTAGTATATTACACACCTAGGGCAATAAAGTAGGAAATATCTCAGAGCACACGTTTGTTCGTCATACATGTTCTGAGACATTTCTTACTGTAATGCCCTTAGTGTGTATGTTATTTTTCCGCCTACAGTAGGTAGAAAAAAAATATTTCAACAGCAATTGTTAGATAAATAATTTTTACAAAAAATTGGTAACCTCAACAATAAATAATTCACAACTAATTTTTTTGGGAATATGTACAATTACTTAAATATAACGGAATTTCGACGTTATTTTTTTCTAATATGTCGCATTTCTGAAATATTAAGGGTGGGTCCTTTTCAAATGAACACAGTATTTTTATTTATTTATCGTATGGCTATGGACACATAATAAATTGTACGTAGAAATAAAATAAGATAAAAATAAAATTAATAAACAATATAGCGTACAAATAAAGGTAAGCATATGTATGTATATAGACAAACACTTTACATGTTACAAACAAACATCTAGTCGATTTATATAATCAATCGACTTAGGAGTCGCCAACAGGAAGTCGTCAGGTTTTCCCTTATAGGCCCTCTTAGGACAACTTTCGATGATGTGCCTGATAGTTTGTTGCTCCCCGCAGTCGCTAAGTGGCGATGGCAGTTTCCCCCAACGGTGCAAAGAGTGTGCACACCTGCCATGTTGGGATTCTTATTCGATTCAATGTGGACCATGTTTTGCGGGGTGAGTCAAAACCAGGCGGCTTTTGTGTAATGCAGTGGAAATTAACATTTTGATGAGATTCCCAGTCATGGGTCCATGCTTTGGTGATGTTAAACCCCTCTTCAACTGCATAAATAAATAAATAAAGCTCTGTTATCATAAACGATATCAAAAAAATTGTGCACAAAACTTGTAGGCAGCTTTAAGCTTTACATTTCAAATTTAGTTACAATGTTACAGGATGTTCCATAACGCAGTGCCAGATCAAAGTTATGTTTTTTTAAATGAAACACCCTGTATTTTACCCAAAAATTAAAATCCGCTTTACCTCCCCATTACAGCAACACAAGGGTATAGTATGATATGCAGGGTATTTAAAAAGTTATGATTAATTCTATGTGGAAATCTTAAGTTCAACGGGCCTGCGTATAATATAATATAATATAGTATAAGAATAATAATCTATTGAAGCCAAAGTTTTTTAATGATTGTCAAAGTTTATAAACACGAACGAAAATATTTATTTAATCGAATACAGGGTAGGTCAAAACTTGAGTCCATTATTTTATTAGTAATTTCAAATGGATATATTTTATATCACTGTCGAAGACAGTAGTAAACTTACTTCCATACTTCTTTTTTTATTAACCATTCCCTATACTTAAAGTTATTAGTTTTTGAGATATTTCCATTTTTCTATGCAAAGTATTAATTAGTTATGTAAACGTACCAATTGTTAGTTGGCCATGATTGATTTGTCAAGAAAATATTAATAATTATTGTTTGGTAACTTAGTAGTTTAATAACAGGTACAAAGTCAAAAAATATCTTTGTGGATAAACTTTTTGTAAAACCCATTCGCATAATAATTACTCTCTTCTCAAAATCATTATCAGTTAATTCTTGGTGCAATTGAATGTGGTAAGCGTGCATTTTGTTTTTAGAAAAAATTCTTTGAACACAGTAGTAACTAAGTCATTTTGTCATTTTGAATTATTTCTAATACTTGTATGTGGATTTTTGTTAACTGCCACAAGTATATTTTCCTCTGTCACAGTAGTTTTTGTTCTTTCTTGTTTTTCATATGTAACTAAACCGGTGCGATTAAACCTATCCATCAATCTTTCTAAACTTGTTGTATGTAGATTGTCGACTCTCAGGATATCTTTCATGATAAATTCTTACTGATAGTAATGCGTTTTTATTACATTCCCACAATATCCAGATCATATCTACCATTTCCTCACGAGTAAAATTCTTATTTGCTAGTTTAGAGTGTAACACACCAATGGATTAACAAACAGTAATGGTGAATTGTCAGTTTCTAAAAAATTAATCATGGCCAACTAACAATTATTGATACGTTTAGAAACCTAATTAATACTTTGCATAGAAAAATGGAAATATCCTAAAACTAATAACTTTAGGTAAAGGGAATGGTTAATAGAAGTATGGTAACAGTAGTCTTCGACAGTGATATAAATTACAGGATGATCCATTTGAAATTACTGAGAAAATAATGTACTCAAGTTTCGGCTTAAACTGTATTCGATTTAATAAAATAGTTCGTTCGGTGTTTATAAACTTTGACAATCATCAAAAAACTTTGGCTCCAATAGATTATTATTCTTATTCTCCTTTTTAATTATACAGGCCGTTAAGATTTCCACATAGAATTGGTTATAACTTTTTAAATACCCTGTATAACATATTATAACCTTGTATTGTTGTAATGGGGAGGTAAAGCGGATTTTAATTTTTGGGTAAAATACAGGGTGTTTCATTTAAAAAAAACATAACTTTGATCTGGCACCGCGTTATGGAACACCCCGTAATATTGTACGTAAGTTTGAAATGTGAAGCTGCCTACAATTTTTATATACAATTTTTTTTGGTATTGCCTATGATAACAGAGCTACTGAGCGTTATCACATTAATCTATCACTTTGTGTAACCCTCCATAAAAAATTTCGTTTATGACCTATTCCATATTTTTCGAACACAAAAATTCAGAAATTTATTGTTTTCTTATAAAATTTCAATAAACTTTCATTAAAGATAATAAAAATCACGCAAAATGTTTGCCAACATTTCGAAAAGAAAAAATGATTTCAATTTATGAATATCTTCTTAATTTACATCTGACATTTTACTAATAGTTTCTTAATTCCTTTATAAAAATTTAAATCTATTGTCAGAAGAGTTTTCAAATATATACGGTGTGAAAATGAAGAAAAAAGCGATCGGTTCACTGGGCAATAAAGACGCTCTCGTCAATTGCACCCGAACTTTTCATCATTGCTTCTACTTTGCCTTCAGTTTTTTCAATAAGTAAAGAATATATGTGCAAATTGTCATGTAATAGGTAAATTTTCCAAGATTTTTCGCAACTTTGACTGCTTCTGACAACCCTTTAGCTTCCACTTACTCTTCTGACAATTTTTTCCCTGCTTTTTTTATGTTCCTCAATATATAAGCAAATTTTTAGCCGTGCCCATGGACAGTTTTTTTTGTCGAAAAATCTACACGTTTGATCGACCGCCCACATATTTAACTTCCAGCGCGCCTTCTGACGTTTGTGATTTTACTTTAACATCAGCAATCGAACTTTTTCCACGTAAAATATTTCGAGGACCGAGGCATGCAACTTTCTCTTAGACTATTAATTTGTTTTGGTTGTTGTACTGCAAGTCACAGCTGTATTTTTATCTGAAAATTGTGGTCATAATTATTGTTAGTAAATTGGTAGGTATAAGAGTAAATTTTTTAAAGAAGTGGGTTATTTTGTTTTTAAAATCCAAATTACGTTTACAGCAATAAAACACATAATTTATCATTTACAAAAATTTACAAAAATATTTGTAATTTATAAATGTTGTATTTCATAAATAGAGTGAGCATTGAAATCCATAACAAATTTAGAAATAAAAAATTGGTAATTAATTTTTAAAATTAATGAGAACGTACCATTAATTGAAGGAGAAATTATTGTACGTATTTTTTAACACTCATTTTTTTTATTAATAAAAATAATAGTAAAAAATATTTTAAGGACATCGTTCTATGCTTACTTCTTCTTTTTCTTCGGTTTCTTTTATAATTCTTGATTTCCCATTCAGACGTCGGATGATTGATTATCTCCAGTCCTGTATTCAGGTTTTCCCTTTTTTTTTTGTCCCTTACTTATTTATTTTATTTCATTTATTGTTACTTGTTTTTCTAGTCCTATTTCTTTAATTTGTTAACTTCACAGTGGAATTTATAGAAATAGGTCCGATTTTTCGAATCCCGAATTTTGACATATCTCCACATTTCAATGTCCCCAGAGTCGAATACGATAGTTTTTAAGTGGACGTCTGTGTGTGTGTGTTTGAAGTACAGTGCAACAGAAGTAGCTTGGCGGGCGAAGAACACACAAATCTCCGCACAACGAAAACATTCGAATAACGATACGATCGGCGACGACGAAATTCTCAGTCAAGTACAATCGGAGGAAGAAGTTTACGAATGTAAAGTATATTTAGCCGAATATTTGTTATTTTAGAGGCTAGTCGCCCGCCCAGCTACTTCTGTTGCACTGTACGTATGTGCGTTCGGAATTATTTTTCGTCATGATTATCTCAAGAAAAAAAAATGATATCGACGTGGGACCAATTGTATTCGACGCATAATTACACAACTTAGAACTGATTAGAACGGTCAAGCTGTTTTTTATGGAGAATAAAAAAACTGAAAAAAATGGTAAACTTTCGGAATTATTTTTCGTCTCGATTATCTCGAGAACAAAAAATGATATCGACGTGGGACCAATTGCATTCAACGCATAATTACGCAACTTAGAAATGAATAGATTTTCAGCAAAATCGGTCGAGCTGTTTTTTATGGAGAATAAAAAAACTGAAAAAAATGGTAAACTACCTGAATTTTGCAATTTATAAGTTATACTATTTTTAACACAGAATTTTAAGATCTTTTGAATAATATGATTATTGCATGTTAGGAATATTTGTATGAAAAATATGATGACGATATTTCCTAAAAAGAGATAGTTTTAGAAAACAAAAATGGGAATTGGAGAATTTTAAACTTGTTTCAGTATTGAGAGAATAGCATTGAACACGCTATAACAGTGCAAAGTTATTGTTAGTAATAATCAAGCATTGTTTATAACAATTAAATATTGTTACTAACAAATGATTATTGATGATAATAATTAAAAAAAATTTCAATTGCTATAAACAATTGAAAATAGCTCCCGCTTATGAAATGATAAGAAAAAGTTTGAAAGAATACGGTTGACAAAAACAGAATATCGTTAATGACAATTATAATTTGTTATAAACAATTTTAAATCGTTTTTTATAATAATAATAATAACAACAAAACATGGTCCCACCCACATCACTGATATTAAAAGTTGTTTTTGTCATTGATATTCTACGTTTAATTTCTATGTTTTTGTATCCGATTACTGTAACGGGAATTTTTTCTCAAAAGACTTTGATAGAAAATTATTGGAGCCGGTACTGGCATATTAACAAATTTATTCAAATTCTAAACCAGTTGGTAAACTGTCAATCTACTTGCCATCTTATTTTGACAGTTTAACAAGAGTTTAGACAAAAACTATAAAAAGTTCTTGTTCTGCGTCAGTTTCAGACATTTCGCAATTTGGGTAACTTACAGGCGACTAAGACTTTTTAGTTAGAACTTATTGAATTAGAATTGCTTTCAAGGGCTCCCCAAAATTTTAGAATAAAAGATAATCATTTTTTCAAATATAGTTAAGTTTAAGTTATCTAAAGACACATTGGAACTTATAATTAAAGAAATAATAAAAGCTATTTCATGCATTAGATATAAGTATATAATAAGTATTTAAAATTGATATCTCACAATACTTTATGCTGTAACAAATAAAGAAAAAGTATGCTTTACTATCAATTTAAACAAGTTTATTTTATTACACTTGACACACACTATCCTTATCCTAAACACAATTAATATGTCCATCACAAAATGGTATTTTACGTGACTACTACCTAATTTTGAACGTTACAACAGAAAATGACTTAATTTCATTGAGAGGTTTGTTCATCATAAAAAGTAACAGCATATTTTTGTTACAAAATATAGAGTAACTACTAAATAATAATATACATAACTATAAATAAAAACAATGGAAATGAAATACTTTTAAGATTATAAAACCATTACAAATATCAGAAACGTACCTAAATTTGTAATTCTTCCTATTGACTTTTTGTTTAACTTTCTGTTAGAGACGGATCTGCATACAATTATTTAGAGGTAGAATAGGTAGTTGTAGATGAGATACGGCGGGTTAGAACAGGTTGAATATTTAGGTAGAAGAAGACAAGACTTGACAGCCTCGTGATTTAACTTTTACACGATACATTGGTTAGTATCCAGACAATACTTTTAGAAAAGATAAAACATAGACAATACGAGTATACCCGCATGCGAATTTAGTCATAACATTGTATGTAATAAAAGCATCAAACCAAACACAAACCGGTGGCGAATTTATTTAATAAAAAAAACTTTTTAAATCACCTCATGAATAATGGAATCTTATTAAAGAAGCTGACTATTATTTTTTTACAAAGAATACAATGGAACCTGGTTATATTCATCATGACAGAGTTGCTGGCGGTTTTGTAGGGTTCAAAATAAAACAAATTAATGAATATTTTTATCTCCCTAAGAAACTAGACTCAAAAGGAATTATTACTACGGTGATAACACTAAACGATAAACTATACAAATCATTTAAGAATAAATATTTTCTTTCCTATCATAATGTTACTTACTAATAGTAGGAGAATAATTTTTATTTGGTACCAATAATCTTTTACTTAAATTTTGAAATTTTTAAATCTTTGAATGTTCATTGCACATGCAATGAATTAATTAATTACCTGTTTGACTTGACAACCACCAAATAAATTAAATAAATCACATAATTTTCGTTTTGCCAATTTTATTTACAACTGCAGCTTTAAAAATTACTGTGTAAAACAATCATTTAAAAAGGCATGGTGTCATAGTGCTAGTTATATGAAAAAATTTAGCCAACAAATAGCCATGAAAATAGGCAGTACATGGTTGTAATTCATAAATTATGCTCTACCATGGATGGTTTAATAAAATTAACTTCACATATAGCATTTTTTTATTTTTATATTGTTTATTTTTCGTTAAACCATACTAGAATACCTACTTTTGGAAAAGGTCTATAGTTTCAAACCCTTAACCACCGTAGTCGGATAGCTCGCACACTTCCAACTTAGTGGTTATGGTGACCGCAAATTTTTCTTTAGTCTCACTGTATAACATAAGTGAAAAAAAAATGTGTTACCAAAGCAATAAGTACATTTATGTAAGGAAAAGTACAAAAATTCATATTTCATACATACATACATATAGTCACGCTTTTTTCCCGTAGGGGTAGACAGAGACCACTTTCTTCCACTTGCTACGGTTCTTACACACATCTTTTGCTTCCTCCACTTTTATCAGTGTTCTCATACATGCTCGTCGGTTGTTGGTATTCTTGACCTGGCCTTTCTTAAAAACAATGTTGATTTGATCGAGATATGTTCACCGAGGTCGACCTCTACCGACTTGTCTATTCACACTCGCCTTATAAATTTGTTTCGTTAATCTTTCTTTATTCATCCTTTCTACGTGTCCAAAGCATCGAAGCATTCCTTCATCTATCTTTGTAACCACATCTTTTTTTACACCACAGCGTTCCCTTATCTCACTATTCTTCACTTTATCCAACCGAGTCACTCCAGCTATACTTCTCAACTACTCATCTCCGCAGCATTAATCCTATTTCCATGCTTTTTCTGCCAAACCCAACATTCACTACCATACATAAGTGTAGGAACCAACACTTCTCTATGCACAGCCAGACGTGCCTTTTTTGACACTTTCTGGATGTTCATAAAGCTATGGAGTGCCCCATTTATTTGTCTTTCTGTTAACACCCTTCGCTCAATGTAACTGTCATACTTTCCATCTCTCGTAAACTTTGAACCCATTTTTTCTCCCTTAATTAGAACTTCACAGTTTGTCATACTTTCTTTTCTTTCAAAAACCATTACTTTCGTTTTGCTTACATTTATTTTCATCCCTTTGATTTTCAGGGCATTATATGATCTCATAAAGTGATTTCAGTGCTCGTATTAAACTACCGCTCACCCCATATTTATTTCATCATGTTTAATAAACAGGTTTTGATAAAAACATTACGCGTTGATCCTGAACACCACAAAAATAATTCTGGGAAAAACTAACAAAATTTTTGAATTATATTATATATATATATATATTATCTAAAACTAAAAGGGTCAAACTAAAAGTTGTACGTAAGATAAGTCAACAAACTGCATTGTATGAAAAAATTAAAAATTTTATCGACAGTCGCCACATATTTTTGACAAGCACTCAAGACAGATAGGTTTTTAGCATGCATAGCAGGGATGAAACGTTTTTCTTTTTTTTGATTACAATATTACATTATATATTACAATAACAGGTTGTCCGTTTCTTTAACTTTTTTCTCGAATATCTTGCAAGTTCCCTTCTGAAATATTCAAAAGGGTGCAAATAGTTGATCGTACTTGACTTGCTAGCTGTTTTAAAAAATCAGTTTTTTTTGGATAATCGGATTCTTTTCACACGACTAATAAAGAATAAGAGTATTGACACCATTAATGTTCAACAAACGGAATGGTATAGAGGAGTTGGATAGAATTCGAACATTGTCAGCGGTCACCATGACCTCACTACGGTGGTTAAGGGTTGACACACTTTAAGAACAGAAATGTTCTTGAGTAAAGGTCGGCAACAGACCTACCGATTCTGTTCCGTTCTACAAGAACAAAAAAGAATCCGGGTTCATGACTTGCGACTGAGCAAGACAAACACAACGCTGCTCGAAGTGCGGCAAGAATGTAGTGAGTCTTCTCGTATTCGTGCCTCGCCGTCTTTGACTCTGGTACAAAAAACCGACACGGAAGCGAGCGCCTGCAGAACGAGGCGAGGAAGCACGAGGCGAAGTGAGTAGTCCCATTACACTCTCGTTCTCGGCCCACTGCGGATAACTTCAGCGAAAGTATAGAGTTAGCATAAGAATAAATTAATGCGAACCATGTTGACAAAACAGACAAGTGTTGCCCTGTCGCCTTTATTTTTACCATAGTAATTATCGGTACATGATAACGAGGTTTTTAGACACTTTGTGCGGTCGAAACGTACCTTTCTTAACATCAACACTAGAAGAATAGCATTGTTTGAATTAAGAAAAGTATGAGTTAAGCATCCAATTTTACAATCTTAGTTTTGTTCTTTCTTAAAAAGGGGTATCAGTCCCACTTTGTAACTACTTTGTTTAACCGCTATACGCTTAAAAGGGTATCAGCTCCACCTTCGTAATTAAGTTTAAACAGCTGTACGCTTGTGCAACTACATTTACATTTACGTTACATCCAAAAGGGCAGGAGTACTTGGAGCAGAAACAGTCGATCGTGGAAACTCGCAGTAGGAATTCCTCTTACCTGCATTGGAGCCAACTAACATTCATATTCCTTTTTTATTAAATATAGAGTTCAAGATTAATCTCGGTGGTTACGTAATTCTTGGATTTACAACGCTTAAGAATTATCAAACAACCCTTTTAAGCCACGGCGGCGCGTACAGTAGTTTTTTTTTTAATTAAAGTCGACGTTATTACAATGCAATTCGAACATCCTATATTCCTGTTGATAAATGCATAAATCAAAATTAAATTAAATTGAAAGACAAATGGAGACACATACGACACGAATATTGTAGTAGCAAGCCTACAAGACTTCTACATCCAGAAATTCCCAACCAACATTGGTACAACAACTATCAACTATCTCGAAGTAGTATTGTCACCATCAGTGACTTAAATTTGGCCATTTTTGCTATCCAGCCCACCCCATTAGAATAAATGTAGTGGATTTGAACTTATGCAACAGTTGCAATTGTACATTTGATTTGGATCACATTTTCTTGGCATGTAAAAAATATACCCAGCATAGAGAAGAAATGTATAGGGAACTAATAAAAATCCATATTCTCCCTCCCTTCAACTTAATGCACCTGCTAGCATTAAAAAAGCTGACTGTATACAACCTGTTACTGAAATTCATCAAAGCATGCAATCTAAAACTGTAGTATTAGCTAGCTGTAAGTAAATCCTTTGTTACCTAACCAAAAATGAACATTTCCTAACTGAACCGTGGTTTACCTTTTCTGTGAGTTGGTCACCCTGAATGACCACTGGGTTTGAAAAGTATAGCCTTATCCCATCCAGGTTGAAAAATATTAGTACTATAGTTACTGGCTAAATGGACATGGCGTCATCCCTCGGCCATATAAAAAAAATCTATATTCCTTTTCATTTTATTCTGTGACAGCATAGGAAATTAGATATGTATGATTAAATAACGTGGATAAAGCGAATATTTTTTACCACTAATGAATAGAATGGATTGAACATTATACCCTAAGCAATATTAGATTTGCTTTTTTATGCGACTCTTTAATATGTGCATATTGTGCATGGATTAAATGATTAATCTATGATATGTGTAATAAAATCAACCCAAAATAAAGAGAGACCACAATAATACGAAAATAAAAAACTAACAAAAATGATTTACCCTCCGTGAAAATGTGTGAAATATAGATAATGCGTATTAAATTAACAATAAAATGAACCACATCTGGTAAACCACACAAAATAAAATGTACTTCAAAGATTAATTTTGTATAAAAAAGGATAAGACTTATCGTGAAATCTAATAAGTATATAATATTGTAATGTTGTATTTAAAAATTATAATACAGAATACCAAAATAATTGCTCGTTTTAAGGTGTAGCGGTTGTCCTTATTGTTTGGGCGTAGAAAGTTTATTAGATGATGTATTTTAATCATTTTAATTAGCCATTTAATTGTTTTAGTAGTTTTAATCATTGTAATTAATACTTTCTAAACAAGGAACTTTAATGAAAGGAAACAAAATATATACAAGAATATTAAATACAGTAGTGATAGATCATTTAACAACGATTTAGATATCCTCCTTCTATCCTGTCTCTTATTTCCTCGTCTATGTCAACTCTTAAACTTCTTGGTCTTCCTCGTTTTCTTCTTTCGTCAGATTTCTTCCACCTAGCTACTTGTTTTGGAATAATTGTGAGACATCAATCTTTTTTCATCCATCTTTTCTACGTGTCCAAACTATCTAAGCATTTCTTTATCTATCTTTGTTATTACATTTTCTTTAACACCACAGCGTTCCCTTATCACACTATTTCTTACTTTATCCATCAGAGATACTCCAGCTATACTTCTCAGACTACTCATCTCCGCAGCACTGATCTTACTTTTATGATTTATATGCCAAACCCAGCATTTAAAGGTATTAAAAATTCTCACGGAGTTTAAGCTTACAACACTACGCGCATCTAATGGCAAATTTTTAATGGCGTCATCCAGGGTTCCATTATTTGACATTTTTGCTACCAAATATTTATATCTAGTGCACTGTAAAGATGTAGATTTTGTTGTTCTAGTCCAGTCACCTTAGCATTAGACCTATTCAAGGGGCGCACCCTCTAGCCAATTTTTTTATAGGTTGTTTGGACCTACAAGAATATAGTCCTGAATTTTCCAATAAAATGTGTTCATCGTAACGTCCTCTGAAAAAAGGGTCCTGAAAAAAAAAAGGATAACATTGTTAATTAAGCGGTTAATGACAAATGAAAATGAAAATTCTACATTTCGTTTTTGCAACCGCAATCGGGTGTTTATCAACATATCGTTCTAAAACTCGTACATGATCTAAAGGAGCCAAACCCCAAGAAAATCGTGCAAGATTTATCGATCTGCGAGATATAGTTTAGCAACAATTTGCGATCATTGAAAAATATTTGCCCTTCAATAGAATTTCCCGACGAAGGCCCACAGGGTGGAAAAAAATCGAGGAACTTCGTATCATTATGCATAAGCGATTTGGAAAAAAAGTTTTGTTGAAAATGGAACGGTATTTTTTGATATCGCTACAACGCGTTATACCGTTCCAAAATAACGTTCCACAAGTAACGACCCATTCCTACTTTTATCGCACGCGCACGATATTATTTCCAATATATCGAAATAAGTCGATAACTATGATGGCATAATTGCTCGTAAAGGGAATAATTTTATTGAATCCCATGGCCGGAAGCGTAGGTATTGCTAAGGAACTCGAATTTTGCAAAAATCTTTATTACCACAATAGAAAATTGAACAAACGTAAACACATTCATATCTCAGGCGGTAATCAAAATATTGCAATTTTTTTTTAAATTGTTCGATTTCCAAAAACGCGTTAGATGGTCCAAGAATTTTTCAGATATCTTTATAACTCTGGTCGGAATTGTTAATTGTTTATAAGGTAAATTCTAAAATCGCCGAAAAACATTATCTATTTTTTTTTAAATCGCTTGTGCGATGATACGAAGCTTCTCGATTTTTTTCCACCCTGTGGGCCTTCGTCGGGTAATTCTATTGAAGGGCAAAGATTTTTCGATGATCGCAGATTGTTGATAAAAACCCGATTGCGGTTGCAAAAACGAAATGTGGAATTTTCATTTTCATTTGCCATTATCCGCTTAATTAACAATGTTCGCATTTTTTTTTTCAGGATATTTTTTACAGAGGACGTTATAATGAACACATTTTATTAAAAACTTTTTTCGATAGGACGCGTTCCAAAAAAATTATCTCAAAAATATCCATTTTTTAATTTTCAATAATTTTTAATTGCTAAAATATACCCCGGCAATGGCCGAAAACTCAGGACTATATTCTTAAATAGAACTTCGTAAAAACTAATGTCGAAAGAATTAAGTACTGTTATGTTTTAACTAAGGTAATGAAATATCTCATAAGTGGTTGGATTTAGGTATAGAGAATACCGATACCAAACGAATTGGCTTAAAAAAATAGCGGAAAATGTAATAAAATACAGGGTGTAGCAACTTATAAATGATTTGAATTGTGCATGTTGCCGGCTAAGTTTAAAACACCCTGTATGAAATATCAATAAGTTGGACATATGGAGTTAACGGGCAAGCGCTTGTTGTTTATTGGTTACAATTTCACGTCACTAGCTTTGTTATTAATGGAGCTATCGTTATTCAATGTGGACTAGGATTTTTTCAAAATGTGGAAAAAAATCGAAATATCTCAAAAATACTTCATTTTTGGTATAGGATATTGTGCACAAAATTTATCTAAAGTTTCATGAAGTATTCAAAAATAAAATATTAAGTTCTATTTAAAATAACGTCTACTTCCTATATAACCGGAAGTGTCACATTTAGGACAACATTATATTTGAACTCAGCGTCATCCAAAACCTACAGCTTCGTAATTTCAGATTTTTAACATAACTGTATCCGCCATTACTTTTAATCAAAACCTTTCGCACCACACCCACACGCCTTTTTCCGATAGGGGTAGGCAGAGACCACTACTTTCCACTTGCTTACGGTTTTTTATCAGCGATTTCATACATGCTCGTCCGTTGTCGGTAGGTTACGGTAGTGTTAAAAATATGAAAATCAAAAATTGTTTTTACTTAATTTATAAAAAATTGTAATCGCCTACCATTCTGTTAGTTGCACGATTTTAATAAAAAATCCTGAAACAAATCAGCTTTTATTTTTAATTATCAAAGTGCCCCAGCTGATTTTTATTACGATAATAAGTAATGAAATAAAACTTTCGTGGCAAATTAATAAAAATAATTAATCGGTCGGATCTCCTGTCGTTCGTAACATAACCATCGCAAGGATAATTAGAGTGAGGAAACATTGCGAACTGCAGATGTCTTCCACATGTTGATATTTTGTAAGGGGGATTACCCCACATTCTCGTTTGCAAAAATTGATTTTACTAAAGTTGTCCTTCAGAAGGACAAAATAAAGTATGGGTTAGATCGAACGTTCATAGGAAATAAAATATTCTATGCACTTTTACAACACAGTTGCCAAATACTGAAAAAATTCCGTGCGATGTCGTGAAAAGGAAACATTCACACAGAACAAATAATTGAATGTTTTTTGTATTGAAAACACACCAAACGTTAAAACAAAATATTTTTTTTGCTCTTTATTTAATTAAATATTTTTTCAAATATAGTACGAAAGAGAAGATTTTAGAAGAAAAAGATTGATAGCTTTTGAAATTATTTAAACACTGACTTACACATTTTACTACACACATTTTGTCGCAAATCTTCCGGAACTGAAGGTTTTCAAATTCTGATTAGAATCATGTCTTCGAATGCTCATCATCACGAATCTTGACGGAATAAACCTTATTTTTTAGTATACCCTAAACTCAAAATTCATGACAGTTATATCTAGGGATCGTCGAGGCCATTCAATGGTACCCCTTTTCCCAATTCATTCATCAAAGTTTTCATTTAGAAAGTAACTCCATAATGCAAGGGCTGCTCCATATTGCTGCTTTATCAATTTTGTCTTTAACCGGCTTGAGATGTTCATAAAGTAGACTATTTTTCAGTTCTAACTATGCTTGAAGTATATCTCGATATTTTACAGGATTGAGAGTACCGTTAAAAAAAAACGAGTGAGCCTTACAGTAGTCGCATATGATGTGTAACATTTGACTCTCACCTTAGTAATAAGCAATTTTAAAATTATATTTTAAAAAAAAATTATTTTTTTTAATGAAAATTGTATTTTATTTAATTGACACTGACTGACACAAATCAACCTCAAAATTTAAAAAAGCTTAATACTAAAATATTTTATTCGAATAATTATTTATTATTACTTACTTGAATTTTTTATCAATGATCTGCATTTTATTGTACGTATTATCAACAGTAATTTATTTATATAGTTTACGCATATATCAGCAAACTTCATACACAACACTCTCGGAAAATTAGTTGACGTCTATCTGACGGCCAACTCTAACTGCGCGCTCATTCGTCAAATCAACTCTCGGAAAATTGTTGACGTCTATCTGACGGCCAATTCTAACCGCGCGCTCATTCGTTAAATCAAATAGCGCGTGCTTCCGCGACTTCCTGTTACTGTTACAAATTTCTGAAATCACTCCCACAAATTGCTATTAAGCGAGAGGAAAGATGTTACACATGCAAGAAAGCGAGAGCAAAGATGTTATACATCAAGAATAATGCCCGATTGGCCCACCACTTAAAATTCCTGTCCATACACTTACGCCACGAGGATTTATCACTGTTTCCATCACCACATGGGGATTCGTAGAATCCTAGTAGACTCAGTATTGTCTTAAAACTTTAAAAACTTAAAAAATCTCTTCGTCGCTCCAAAGAATGGTTTTGTAAAAGTTGGGAACGGCTTCTTGCTGGATTGTCTACAACTTCAAGAATTTCATACGCCTATCCGTATCATACTTTTCTTAATTCTTCGTAGACTTGTTCTTGCAATTCCATACTTCTTGGACGTTGTTGTTTAAAATTTAGTCGGTAATTGCACAAAACATTGCGCGACAACATTAAAATTCTCTTATACAGTAGGTAACAAACAGACTTTGGCCGACCTGAACGTGGAAGCTACGCTACCGACCCAGTCTCTTTAAATATTAAATTTAATTTGCAAATACCTTGTCGAGATAAAAGTTGGATGTTTGAACTGCTAGTGTCAACTGACTTACGGGTACTTAACACTAGTTAAGTTCCCAACTGACTACCACTAAGCCACAGTTTAAAGAATACGAGTAGTATCAGTTAAATCACTCCCTGTCGGAGCTTTGATGTTTATGGCTATAAAGGGCTTCGCTTTGACAAACAGGAAACTATCAAATAATAAATCACGAGCAGTTTAATCGGTGTACTTACGGGGCACAGGTCAGTAATATGCTTTCCATAAGATATTTATTAAAAATACGAGGGGCGCTTCAAAGGATTAGGTATCCAAATGAACGATTTCATTTGAAAACAATCTGCTTCTTATTCTTTTTTATGTGCCCTGCTAGTATCATCCGACGTTGGCGATCACCATGGCGAAGGCTCACGGTCTTCTGCCATGTGTAGTTGTGCATGTGCATTTCGTATACCGGTCCAATCTCTAGGATTTTTAAGCCAAGACACTTGTTTTCTTCCTAAACCTCTTCGACCTTCAATTTTTCTATTTACAATCAGTTTCAGGATTCTATAACGACTTTCTCTCAACACATGACCCAGATAAGACATTTTCCTATGTGTAACAGTAATTCCCTATCCTTATTGATCCTCCTTAGCACTTCTTTATTGGTTATGCGTGCCGTCCAAGGTATTCTAAGCATTCGTCTATGTATCCACATTTCTAATGCTTCTATGCGAGTCATTATGGACAATTTCAGGGTCCATGCCTCCGCTCCATACAACAGAACCGACCAAACATAACACTTAACCATTCTTTATATTAATAAAAGTTGAGGTGGTCATTGCATAGAAATCTTCTCATTCTTGTTAACTTCCCAGTGGAAGTTATAGTAATAGGTCCGATTTTGCGAATCCCGAATTTTGAAATATCTCCACATTTTAAGATCCCCAGAGTCGAATACAATAGTTTTTAAGTGGAAGTCTCTGTGTGTGTATGTATGTACGTATGTGCGTTCGGAATTATTTTTCGTCTCGTTTATCTCGAGAACAAAAAATGATAAATGATAATTACGCAAATTAGAACTGATTTGGTTTTTGGATAAATCGGTCCAGCAGTTTTTTATGGAGAATAAAAAAACTGAAAAAAATGGTAAACTACCTGAATTTTGTAATTTATAAATTGTATTATTTTTAATACAGAATTTTAAGATCTTTTGAATAATATGATTATTGCATGTTAGGAATATTTGTATGAAAAATATGATGACGATATTTCATAAAAAAAGAGATAGTTTTAGAAAACAAAAATAGGAATTAGAGAATATTAAACTTGTCAGTATTGAGAGAATAGCATTGAAGACGCTATAACAGAGAAAAAATAGTAATAATCAAGCATTGTTTATAACAATTAAATAATGATACTAACAAATGATTATTGATCATAATAATTAAAAAATAAATTTCAATTGTTATAAACAATTGAAAATAGCTCCCGCTTATGAAATGATAAGAATTGAAAGAATACCAAAAAAAATTCAAAATTACTACCAACAGCCAACTTGGCAAGCACTTATAAAAACTAACAAACAGTATTGACAATTAAATTCGATCCATCGCATCGATTCCAGTGCGTATACTATCACGAAAATACCGCGACATCCAGTATTGCTAAGTCCAAAAACCATGCTAGGATCATGCTGGAATTTATTGGGCCAAATGTCACCGGTAGCGAGAAGTGAAACTTCTAGTCGTTTGTTAATATTCGATGACTAAGCTAAGCATAACAAAGACTAAGGATTCCTAGCGACAACTGACTTATGACCCACCCTGTATAATTGAAATCACCCTATAAAATAAATTTCGATTTAATTTCAGTACGTACCTGGATCTGCGTTATACGTATTGATCGATAGTTTAAAAGTACCAGTTTTGGAGGATGCAACTTAACAATTCTTGGGTCCCTTTTGATGCAGGTAGTTGTTGAGCTGCAAAAATAAATTAGTTGTTTAAACAGTCTATTGAAACCAAAAACTTGTTTGTAAAATAATAAATACGGTATACATTTTATGTAGATATATTTAAAAAAATAAGACTTTCCTTTTTCTTTAACTAGGAATGTTAACATTTAAAATAATAAAAATATAAAAACAGGGTGTGTCGAAACTTTTAAAACGTGTCCCCAAGAATTTGGTCATTAACAATCCAATAACGTAGAGCAAATTGCTAAACTAGGAGGTTATGAAAAAATTGCATCTTTTTCAAGTTATTGAACTCTATTTCTCTCTCTCCCTATTTCTAAATGGTACGAAGTAATAAATCATTTTCTGAGGGCTGTTACATAGGCGTACATAATTGGGCTAGTTAAAAAGTGGAAAATGTATTTTTCTAATGTTTGAATATATAGTGGCATTGTTGGTAACTGCTACGTGTGACAAAAGACATCTTTTCCTAACTAGTTAAAAAATTCTTTATTAACATAGTTAGGAAATGAAACGTCTTTCGTTACTAAAAATGTTACTTAATGTTTATTGTCCAGTAACCAGGTGGAAGGGTTATCTCAAATTGTAGGAGGATGTGATGCTTTGTATCTTTAATGTAGAACCCGTGTAAATACACCAAATATTACTATCTAAATAAATATACATTAATGTCAAAGGCTGTATGCCTCGTTGTGAGTGTTATGTCGTCACTTATACCTAATGTGTCAATTAAAATGGCAACTTCAGTTTTCGTTTCAGTGAAACGAGTGAGCAAAAGTGCATTGTCCGTTAACAAACAAAAGATTATTATTCTTAATGTACATGACGCTTTCAAACATGGTTATCTTTCTTTTTCGAAACAAAGAAATGTATTTTTAATTGACAGTTATAGATAAGTGCCTGAAGTGAAAATATTATTTAATATTTCTTTCTATTTGGTATTATCAGCAAAACCGAGTTAATCGACAGTATTATTCTAAAATATATCATTTACTACTGGTATGCGGAACAGCAAAAGCTTTCTGAACTATTATGCTAGCATTTATGAGCTTCTTTTTGTTTTTAAATCGACACCGAATTTAATGTAATTTTCATTCAAAAGAAATAGGGTGAAACGTTCCCTATACTATAATAACTGTAAAACGACCATGGATCAAAGACTACGTCTACGAGGCCTAGATAATATTTTTATGTTAATATGTATCTGTTGGAAATATATTCAGTATCGTTTTTCTTCAGTGACATATTTATTCTTTTTACAACATAATATAAATAATACTGAACGTTTAACGTGATAACATCAGGAAGTTAAAGATTAAATATCACCCTGAAGATCGAATAAGTCATGAAAATACCTCAGGTCGATATTCTCTTATTGAAGTAACCAGTAACCACATCAAATTATTCTGTGACTAGTTTTTGCCAGTTACATTTTTTATTCAGCTGAATTTCTCCAAAAATCAGAACATATTAAAAATCTAGCGATTTTCATCGACTGACCTAACAACTAATCAGCTTTCGCACGTGTTCGTCTTTATCTTAAAATTGTGAGAGAAAGAACCATAATAATATTTTATATTAGGTACTCCAAAAATAAGGATTTAAAAACTAGTACAAAAAATAAAAAAAAAATTATTCTTTGAAATCTATCGAAGTTTTCTTCATAGCTTATCGAAATTTAAAATGTATTAAAATAGGCTTCTAGCTCGAGTCCATTTGAGAAGAACTATTCTTTGAGGAAGACGAATATCAAAAGAGCATCAAACAATTCACAAAACTGCACGACTCGACTGTGCAATTTAGATTAATAAGGATTTATTAGCTACTGTTATGCCAAGCGTATATCATTTTAGAATGGGTTCCTGATTCGATTTTAAATGCGACTAACTGTAGTTGCATGCAGAGTTGTACTAATTATTTCGAAAATAACTGGATAGTGACCACATTTTTACGTTGTACACGGCAACAAATCTAATGCAAGTAACTTTTATTTAAAATAGTTTTGACCAGTAAAAAGCTCAAAATCGAAATGTATTTTAATAAAATTTTAATAATTTACTCACCCACTTAAGGTTTCATATAATTTGCTTTAAAGCTGTTAATATTTTGTATCATTATAGTAATATTTCGGTATATGACAATAATTATTTTCTTAATAAATGTTATTAATATAATCTGTACGCCAAAAAGGTACAAAAAACCGACTTTCAAGACATATGGTTTTCTCATGGATGTCATTTTTAGAACTGGACCAAATTAAAATGGGACCATACGGGAATCATCAAAATCGGTTCACCCAGTCGAATATTTTGAGGTAACAAACATAAAAAAATACAGTCGCATTGAGAAACTCCTCCTTTTTTGAAGTCGGTTAAAAATGAATTACTAGTGAAAGGTAATAGAGGTAATACAAAACAAGACAATTGCCGGAAAGCCTTGCTTGGCAATTACGAAGAACACGCGAAATTTTTTGGCGTGTAGGTGTATTACTGTACAGGATAGAATTTAGTGTGGTTGTAATGAGACAAATGAGACAGTAAACGGTTAGAACTTGTGAAAACGAAAGAGGTAATTACGAATTTATTTATTGTATTTCATCTCCGAAAACATCCAAACTCGCCCATATATATATATATATATATATATATATATATATATATATATATATATATATATATAGGTACTATGTCTACAAATAACCAATTTGGCACATGTAGCTTACGGTGCTAAATTATTTATTATTCTGTTGCGACATTTAATCTTGGGTTCGATGATTTTAAACACTCAGTACAATAACAGTTTATTATAATATTTTCAAACAATAAATTCTTACTTACAAATCACTTAGATACAAGGTTAGGTTAGGTTAAAACGGCGGTTCCGAGGGAACCCACTTAGGCCTTTTGGCCCGTTGTGATACCGTGATAGACGGCGGCGGTGCCTTCCCCTTCTATTGTAAGAACCAGTTGGAACTTTTAATGAAAAGTATGAGGTCTTAAATGCTAACTGAGCTGAGATCAGATAAGTCATCAAAGTTCGGTTGCCCTAGTATAGAATGACGTTTTATGCATAGGGCAGGACAGAGGCAGAGAAGATCTACCATCGTTTCCTCCTCTTCCTTATCGTGACAGCTTCTACAGAAGTCGTGTCGCAGCTCTGCTATTCCCATGCGCCGTGCATAGGATCCACCTGCCGAGTGTCCTGTTATGGCCGCGATCGCATTTCCAATAGACTCCCTGGATAGAGTGAAACAGTCATTAGTTCGGCGTAGATCTAGTTTAGACCAAATCTGTTTCGATTATGTGTATGTGGGTTCATGTTGCCACCTTAAGTTGGCTTTTTAAACTACTTTGCTGTGCAGGAGGAGCCAGCAATTTGCAATCGGTACTCCTTGTTGAGATGAGATAGATACATTTGGGAGGTGGTGCCCTCTCTTGCTAGCTCGTCACTTAGATACAAACTCCATAAAAAAAATGTATAACACCTTATAATTACTTTAAAACCAAAAACTTCAAACTAAACTCAAAATTTTCGCGACCGCTGTCTTTTTAAATTTCTACAAATTATTACTCGAAAAAACGAGAATTCTCTTTGGTTATTCCGACGTAACCTCGAAATTACTGGACCTTTCAAGAATTTGTCGGGCGCTTTCAATCGCCCGCGGCCATAAATCATGCATTTATTTTTTTTATTTTGGTCGACGTGCTGTCGCCTCAAGACGACAATCGTTAGAGACGGACTCTGCACTCGTAACAATACTATTTAAATTTTCGTATTCAAACCAAAAATGATGTGAAAACATGCATAAAATATAGCAATATTTATAATAATAACCACCGTTTTACCCGGCGTTGCCCGAGGTTTCTGGAAAGTTCCTGAACCCTGGTGGAAAATTCTGGAATGGCAGAGTCGGACATAATGCCACTATCAAACTCAGCGACCCCAAAGATTAATATCGGCCGTTTTTGATAGTTTTTATATTTCATTCCTTTCCCGGATCTTTTGTAGTGGTGATTAGAGTGGGTCACCTCTTCAGTATTTGTTGCCAGGAAGTTAGCTGTTGTATGAACAAAGTTTGGTTAAAATTGCTTCATGCATTCCAGAGTTATGCTAAAACATGCACACTCATACATACAGTCGAACAAATTGACCTTTACCCTTACGTTATACCTACAAATCTCGCGAAATCAATTAATGCACACGACAAAGTAACATTAACCATTTTTGACTAATTGATTCATTTCGCGAGGTTTGTAGGTATGGCGTCAGGGTAAAGGTCAATTTGTTCTGCTGTACATATCTACATCCCCTTTTATACATTAGATATGCAAATATTTACGCATTTCAATACCTGCATGAAGTGAAAATACGAAAAAAATAATTGTTTTTGTCAAACACAAATAATATTGTCCTAAGACGATTTTAATGTTTTCCCGGTGTATAAAGAAAATATTAAGAGTGGTCATTGTTCACAGATGACAAAAAACTAGAGATACTCGTTTAACATCCGGTAACAAATTGTAATTATTTCCTTTAAGATTTTCAATTTTTTTACTGTTGCAACCATTCGCGCCTCGTTGATCTCTTTCCATGTCATTGACATAATTTATGTTATTCGTTCTTTCGTATAGAATTTAAATAGGCGTCTGCCGTTTAACAGAAAATAAACAAATAAAATAAAGTGAGCTAGTCCAAAGTGGCGGAATAAGAATATATAGGCGACGCCTTGGAACATACCTTATGTACCAATATCTAAATGGATGTGTATATAAGTGTGCCAATATGGCTTGGAAAAGCTCCGCAATTTGGAGGCAAGTGTTCTAAATTAAAAATTTTATTTTCCATACGATATGGTCACACATTGTGCTTAATTTAAAAATATTTAAAACTTCATAGGGTGTTCAAAAAAAAAGAGCAGCTTAAAGTTGTATTTTTGTAAATGGAACAACTGTACTTTAGTTGTTTTTTTTGGATTCTTTAATATTGGTTTTATATGCGTAGTTCTTGTCGTTTTTAAATCATATTCGGTTTTGTAAAAGTAAAAGACTAAATAAAAGCATGTCTTATGAATCATTGGACAATATTTGCATCTAAACATAAAAAATTTAAAATGACAAAATCTCATTTTTTTTTTAAAAAATAATTGAATAATTTGATTATGTATTTATTTAAAGTATAAAAAGTTGAAGAACTTGTTTTTTCTAAGCAAATGTTTAAATAAACGCCCTTCTAGCTTAATGCATGTATGTATTTATTCTTTTAATTATATCTTTTCTGACACGACAACATACTGGAATTGATCTTGGTTTAATTTTAAAATATTCTGATTTCTTATTTATATTATTTATTTAAATGGTTGTTCTATAATTCAAACCATTTTATAAGATTAATTTAAAATGTAAAAATGTTACTTTTAAGGCTATTATGTTTAAAATGTTACTGTTAAACGATTTACGAGAATGAAAGAATCGAAAAATTGGAATATCTCAAATCTGTTTTTTTTTTTTTATGTTCTGGTTCCCACGAAAAGGGATATCCTGTAATGTTCAGAGAACATCGTGGGAACCAAGGGAAAGAAGGTAGGAGTTGGTGTTCTTCTTAAATTTCTGGAGGTTGTATGCCTCGGGGAACACCTCCCTAGGCAATGAGTTCCAAAGCCTCGCAATTCGTTGGATGAATGAGTCTTTGGAAAGTGATGTTCTGCAGGTCTCCAAAGTGACCACGAAGGGGTGTGAAGACTGAACTTGACGGGTTAATCTCGAAGAGACTGCCAAAGGAGGAACGATTGTTGATATTTCAGAAGAGCATCGCCCATGAAAATATCTATAAAATAGAGACAAATCGCCAACTTTTCTACGGTGTTCCAGACAAGTGAGCGAGTTTGTAAGCGAGGTATCACCGACGAGACGAATTGCCCTTTTTTGGACAGAATCCAGTAGCTTCAGGATATGTTTAGGTGCTGCACTCCAAATATGGGAAAAGTACTCCAGTACAGGTCGGATCTGTGCCTTATAGATCATAAGCAGCTGACTGGAGGTGAAATAGCTCTTGGCACGAAACAAAAAACCAAGTTTTTGGGATGCACTTTTGGCAATGGACCTCACGTGATTTTCCCAGGAAAGTTTATTGCTGATAGTAATACCAAGCATCGATATGGATGACTTCAGTGGTATGGTTACTCCTGACAAAGTTATGTTAGGTACAGTGAGATCGGCTTTTCTAGAGAAAAGACATGCTTGTGTTTTGTTTGCATTGAATTCTACCAAGTTATTGGATCCCCATTCGAGAATTGTTGCTAAGTCCATATTTATATTGTTAACATTTCTTCCTCGTCCATTTCTGGTTTCACGGGCTGATATAGGGGCCCTGGAAGAGAAAGCGGTATGGAGGGTACTATCATCGGCAAAGCTGTGTACGGGACATGAAGTTGCTTTCAATAGGTCGTTGATGTGAAGTAAAAATAGTGTTGGTGCTAGAATGGATCCTTGCGGAACACCAGCATTTATGAGTAGAGTGTCAGATGAAACTCCATCGACCACTACATGGAGAGACCTGTTTGAGAGAAAACTAGCAAGCAGAGAACACAGCTGAGGGGGCAAGCCATAAGATGGAAGCTTGGCGAGGAGTTCCTGGTGCCAAACTCGATCGAACGCCTTGGAGATATCTAATGCCACAGCTAAAGTTTCTCCATACTTTTCAATAGATAGCTGCCATATATGTGAGACGTATGCGAGCAGGTCACCAGTTGATCTCTGATGGCGGAAGCCATATTGCCTATCATTGATAATTCCTGAGTCTTCCAGATATTTCATGAGCTCAATGTTGATGGCTTTTTCCATGACCTTTCAAATAATAGATAGCAGTGCGATAGGTCTGTAGTTGCTAGGTAGGGTCTTTTTGCCTTTTTTAGGGACTGGCTGTACTCTTGCAATTTTCCAATTGGACGGAAATACTCCCAAATTGTAAGAGTGGTTGAACAACTTGCAAAGAACAGGTGTTAGTTCGGGGGCACATTTCTTGAGAACAATCGGCGGGATTCCGTCAGATCCACAGGCTTTGTTGGTGTTGAGACCCAGCAAAATCTTTCTGATAGTACGTTGGCGAAAGGTGATCTCGGGCATGTGACTGTCAATAGGTGTAATGTTCGAGGGTTGTTTTCCCGAAGAATCCAGAGTGGAATTTCCAGCAAATAGGTGCGCAAAGATATTGGCTTTTTCCTGGGCAGTCGTTGCTAGTGTTCCATCTTCATTGGTTAGGGGAGGAAAAGAGCTGGAAGTGAAGTTTCTTCCCACAGCTTTGGCGAAAAACCAAAATGAACGGGATCCGTTAGGACATTCAACAAGTTTTGATCTTATTTTGGCATTATGAGCATCTTTTAAACATTCTATTGTCTCTTTGCATATGCTTCTAGCCTCAACATATGCTGCTCTGGTCTCAGGTCCCGGATTTTTTTGCCATCGATGGTATGCTGCCTGTTTGGAAGCCACAGCTCTAGAGCAGTTTCTGTTAAACCAGGTCTTATCGGATGATGTTCTTCTTTCGGTATTCGGTATGTAAGTGGTGACAATATCGTATGGCAAATAATGTTTTTTAACTATTTTTATCTACTAGGCAATATAATAAATTATTATTATTATTATTATATATATATATATATATATATATATATATATATATTATAATATAATAAAAATCCATAAAATATCTTACATATGCATATAAAATGTACCAGTGCTATATGTTGGATTATTAAATAAATATTTAGACATAGAGCCTTCTTCTAGATACCTAAGACCGAGATTAAAATATTGTCTCCATTTTTGGAGCACTGTGCTTTTAACATACTATAATCAAAGGAGCTACTTTAGTTCTTTCCATGTATGTAATAATAAGGACCAGAAGGAGCTACGCATTTAAGACCAATATTGAAAACGTTTTATATTCACATGTAGAATCAAAGACATAACCCAATCACATAACGTTTAATTTAAAAAACAAACTTTATGCTGCTCTGCATTTTTAAAGCACCCTAAAAAGTTTTAAATATTTTGAAATTATCACAGTTTGTGAGCGTATCATATGGAAAATAATGTTATTTGACTATTTTTATCTACTAGGCAAGAACTAACTCCATGCAAGTGTTTACTCACCCTGTACAGTTAAACATACAGCGCGCAAATGAAAAAGATATACCTTACAAAAAATTATTTAGTAAAAAGCCATAGAATATCTTGCATATACATATAAAATGTACCAGTGATATATGTTGGATTATTAAATAAATATTTAGACATAGAGCCTTCTTCTAGATACCTAAGACCGAGATTAAAACGTCCCCATTTTTGAAACGCTGTGCTTTTAACATACCATAATCAGAGGAGCTACCTGAGTTCTTTCCATGTATGTAATAATAAGGACCAGGAAGGAGCGCTGATTAAATGTGTCTATATACCAAGCATTTTTAAATACTAAACTTGTTTTGCTACTACACATTTTTTAACAATTGAAATCTGTCAAAAATTTATGAATTATGAATTTGAATATCTCAGCTCTAGTTTCGCTTTTCTACTAAAACAGAAATAAAAAAACTAAAAAAATAAACAATATTAACAAAACTAAAACCGAATTTCATTACATAGAGATATACTTTTCAGTTGGACCATAGGAATTTACATGGGATTTTGATTTATAGAGCTGGAGAATATCCTCCCAATAAGTTATGAAAATGATGAAAGATTTTTTTATGTAATTAAGAAATCGAATGAAATGCTGTAGTAAATTATTTATCAGGTGTAATATTTCTATGTACTTTAAATAAAACTTGCATTTTTTATAAAAATAAATAAAAAAATTTGTTACTTTTGATACCACCCTCCCCTAATATAAAAAATGATTACCTTGCAAAAATAGGACATAGAACACAATACCACTTACATGCGAATCGTTTTTATTTTTGGTTTTATCAATATTATAAAATACTTTTAAATGTTTCGATATTTTCAACTCGAATTTTCACGGTCAATGTCTATGACGCTACAAGTGTTTCGTATAGATTACATACAATTTATAAATAAAATTTTTATTTGTTAAAAAGTTTACAATTTTCCAATATAAAAAATAATTACCTAGCAAAAATAGGACATAGAATAGGAAGTTCCCTTAGGACAATACCATTTACATACGAATCGTTTTTATTTTTGGTTTTATCAATATTGATACATTCGGCCCTGTTTATCGGCATCCGAGCATCGTCCACAACGAGGGTGCATATTAATGAACCCTTGTCGGCTTTCGCGAAATGGTCTAGAATTATGATTAAGAAATATAAAAAGGACAGCGGTCGTACCAAAGGACAGTTTTTAAAAAGTGTTTATAAGTTATGAAATTTAAATAGTTGTAAAAGTTGTTATTAGCTGAATATCTAGGTGATTCATAAAATGTAAAATTTACTGTGTAAAACTATTGAAATAAAAATTGTTTTGTTACTGTAACGAGAGTTTAAAATCACCGAACCCAAGAAAGAAGTAAATATCGTAACAACATTATAAAAATACTTTTAAAAGTTTCGATATTTTCAACTCGAATTATCACGGTCAATGTCTATGACACTACAAAAGTGTTTCGACTACATACCAATTAATGAATAAAAATTTTATTTGTTAAAAAGTTTACAATTTTCTTTGTACTTTTTACTTATAAACTTGTTTAGTAACGAACAATTTTATTCACTATAATTGCCTGTATATAAAAAAATGTTTGACATAAAAGTTATGTAATTATGACTAAATTTTGTTAAAGTGTTATCAAAAGTACAGTAGCGTGCAGATTTCAGGAAATACAAAAAATATATTTTTTAATGGAATACCCTGTATATTTTAACATTTTTCAAAGGTCTTTTTTCCTGATTTCAAAAATATACCTTTATACCGTTTTTAAATTATTAAACGTCAAATATCTTAGTTAAAATAGTTACTGCAAATATGCAAAAGTTGCCATAATTAAAGTAAGCTTTGTTTATTACGTTAATAAAGGGTGGGTAATTTATAGTGAATAACACTGTAAAGTCATTTCAACAAACATCTGTCCTTGACAATGGAACAAGTGTAAACACCAGAACATTTTTGTAATCAATTTACATCTGTCAAGAAATTACCAGTATGAATTTTAAGATCTCAATTCTAGTTTTGCTTTTCTACTGAGACAAACATCAAACAACAAAAAAATAATCAATATTTACAAAACAAAGAACTAATCCCATTATAAAGGGATATACTTGCTAGTTGTAGGTACCATTGGAATTTACAACGGATTTTCTCATAATCGACTTTCTTAGCATTGTTTTACATAAATAAACAGTCTGATTTTCTTCTTATTATTAAGCCATATATCGTAGCAAACTTTTCCTTTTCTTAACAATATTTTTATGGATTATGTTTAGTTCTAGTTCCTTCCTTTACTGCCAATAAGGATCATAAAAAGAATAAAGCTTTAGACCGTTGCGGATATTTATATTGGGATTTGCAGGTTTATACAAAACAAAATATAAATGGGTATTTTTAAAAATATTTTAATTTATGTAGGCAACAAAATTTTTGCTTTTTTAAATCCAAAACGAACCCCATGTAAAAAAGTAGTAACTAGATTTTATTTTTTTATAACAGTTTCCCTTAAAATCTGTGGGAAACGTTGAACACACAACATTTTCACATTTTACAACTAATTGAATAATATAATTCATAGTCCAGTAAATCTAGACATTCAAAAATACATAAATTCCCAACAAGCTGAAGGTTAGTAAAATTGTTTAAAACATAATTATAAATAAAATTTTAAAATTTCCTATCATTCCCGATCATTCGCGATATTCAGCAAAACGGTAAGTTTTATCATAAAATTACTCCATACAAAAATTGTAGATCATAAAATTATCTATAAAATATGTATCAATACTTTCCTAAAAGCCACCGTTTCAAAATGTTGTAAAAGTTGTAATCGTCGTAATATGCACACGTTTCCACGCCACCTATGAGGTAGTATACTTAGCGCGTTTTATTTAACGTGGTTTCACCAGTAGGCCTATTCCACCGGTCTGTTGTGATTATGTTACAAATAATAAAAGCGATGTAAATTCAAAAAAAAATGTGAAATTTATTCATCTGATTCGTAACCTTCAAATACTTCAACTTGATCTTCTTCTTGATCTTTTACTTCTTCATCTTCATTCAGGATGTAAGTAAATTGCGTCAGTAGCGATGTATCGATGTCACCTCGCTGGAATCAAACGAATCCTCTACTGTTGATGATTCAACATTAGAGCACGACCGGCCTTGACAATTTGTACATGCCAGAGAACAAACATTTAGCACTGCAACCTTTTTTGCAATTGCAAAAAATTGTGTTCAGCAGTTTTCCGGCGCAGGTGAAAGTAAAGTTTAAACTGGTTCTAATGTATTGTTGACCAACTTCCAACCCCAGTCTGTTGGGTATAGCTAATAACCAAGCTACACTAAAAACTTGGTAATATACCCGAAAAAGATGTTGATGAGCAGCAACTGAGGTTGGAGGAAGACAAGCTAATTGAAATTATTTTTTATTTTGAGTATTTTTAAAGAACAAGCATATCGATACTTATCTAAGCAGTTTATTTTTTAGGATCTCCGTACATAGAAAGAAGAAAGCGAATTCCGTTGGTGATAACTTCTTGTGGAGTTTAATAACTGTTTTTAAAAACTTAAGCACATTGAACAAATTCTTTTTTTTTAAAACAATTTGAAAACTGTTGTTTTACCTACCCCTTCTGTAAAATGCAGATGTCGTATCACAGCCAGTTATTACGTGTAAAAATAGTACATATATTACAGCTCCAGAGATGTATATACGTAGCATACTCATGCATATTATGACGATTACAACTTTTACAACTTTTTGAATCGTTATATCTCAAAAACGGTGGCTCTTAGGAAAAAAAATATTGATACATATTTTATAGATAATTTTATGATCTACAATTTTTTTGCTGGGGTAATTTTATGATAAAACTTACTGTTTTGCCGAAAATCGCGAAAAACTCATTTTTTTGACCTTTGACCTTGAGTAAAATTTTTTCCATACACGGGAATGATGGGGAATTTTAAAATTTTATTTATAATTATGTTTTAAACAATTTTACTAACTTTCAGCTTGCTGAAAATGTACGTCCCTTCACTCTTGTTTTTTGGTCTAAATTGACCGGACTATTCACTAATTTATTGCGAAGTGACAATTTAGACCAGGAGTCTGCAAACTACGGCTCGAGGGCCACATCCGGCCCGCGGACAGATTTTGTCCGGCCCGCGGAGAGCTAGCATATTTGAAAACTCCTTTTAGAGAAAATATTTTTTATAGCAAATTAAATTTAGTTTACTGAAGTATTCTAATTTTATGTTGAATAATTATTAATATGACATCTACATTGATATGGTCATGGGCTAACTACTCATAACATTGTTGTAGGCTTATTGTTATTGTTTTTGTGATAAGTTGGATAAAGAAACACAGAATTGTAATGAGTAAAGACATGTATAATATGCAGAAAATTTAACTTCAGTATATAATAACTAACAAATTATTGAAATGAATCCAACTAACATTTTATACATTTTAAATAAAAACATAACTTATAACAAGTATAATGACATATGAAATACTAATGAGATTTATGTAATTGAGATTTTCCACTGACAATAGTTTGTAGTTGTGGACTAATTTTACTTGTACCAATTATTAAAAGAGATTTAAGATGCTCATCAGTTAATTTAGATCTGTAAACATTTTTTGTGTACTTCATTTTGGAGAAGGTCTTCTCACACAAATAAGTAGTACCAAAAACAGAAAACAGCCCACGAGCAATTTTATGCAAATTATCAAATTGTGTCAGTGAAAGACTCTTAAAATTTTTTAACAAAGATGAGTTTTGATATTTGTTCTTAATTATATCACTGCACTGTAGATCAATCATTTCCATTTGAAGTTCCAGGGCTAGGGTTTCAATGTCAGTATCAAAAGGATTCTGAAAAATCTTAATTTGATTCGCAATGGCATCAAAGTCCGAGAAACGAGTATCAACATTTATTTTCAAAGCACTCAAAGTTTCGATTGCAAAATCGATAGGAAATTCAGTCTCAGTGGTGTGGCTGAATATTTCACATGTTTTAAAATGTGAAAAACATTTACTTCGTAGTTGTGATTGAAACAGTATCAATTAGAAATTACAGATAATGACAAGAAAATTAATAATATGCAGTGTTGCCGTTTTGCGGACTTTAGTCCGATTTGCAGCCTTTTCTAAACGTTGCGTACTTTTTCGGACTTTTTTTTTCCTCAGTGGACTATTTCACTTTTTACCACCGGCAACAATGATAATATGGTTTTGGTCCTCGGAACTTACTGGAGTAATCAGTATGGCCCTAAGGCTGGAAAGTTTGGAGACCCCTGATTTAGACAATTGAAATTATAAGGGAAAAAATAATTCGGACGGCTAAGACTGGGAACCGAACCCAGATCTATTGGTTACGCGCTAAGAGCTCTACCGACTAAGCTATTTGAGACACTTACCAGAATAGTTTAAAAATGTCATACAAAGCACCCCACGCTTTTAGAACAGTGACATTAATTTTCTTGCCAGGAATTTTATTCTTACGTTAAGAATTATTTTTTACTTTTAAGTTCGATTAACTCTAAAAGCGTGTTTTTTAGTTTTTCAAACTAAAATTTTTACTAATACTATCCATTATGTTTACGTTAATTGAACCTCCTTGTCAAATTCGTCTGTATAAAGCGTTTCAAATGACGTAATTAATTTCCGTGATAAAAAATTTCGCGCACAGTGCTATGGGCACTATTTTAAGTTTCGTATTTTACACTGCAGCGGCTGACTGAAATGAAATTTGAAGATCTTGTTCTGGAGTCTTTGTTATATTTCAAGGTTTAAATTACTGTCTGTACCCCATAGCTGTATTTCATAAAGCAATATTGGTTGTAATATTGCTTTATAAACGAACCACATGTAAAAAAGTAGTAACTAGATTTTATCTTTTCATAACACGGTTTTTCTTAAAATCTGTCGGATATGTTGAACACACATTTTCACATTTTGCAAGTCAAACCAATTGAATAATACACTAATTTATTGTTAAGTGACAATAACAAATGCCGCCAATTTAAACAATTGAAGTAATAAGGGAACTATTAGATTCTACATGGTTTCGCTTTGTTAAGCGTTCTATCTTTTTGAATTACAATGTAAATATTCATATTCCAGTAACAATATACTATTTTAATTTTTACCCTTTATTTTTTTTCATTTTAATCGTTTTGTTAACATGACATAAATCGAAATTTATTATTTTAATCAATAAGAAATACTGCTCAACAAAAAAATATGCTTTACTATCAAAAATAATCTTTTAAAAGACACACATTTTTTTTTATTATTTTCTTTACAATCTGTTCAGCTATTTAACAATAAGTAAATTCCCTGTTTATTTAATAAATGACAGCTTTTATTTTACTGGATATATACAGGGTGATTGATTAGTGTGATAAACCTGAGTGTAGCTCTGCATCTCATAAGAGATACCAATAAAAAATTGTAGGCAGATTTAAGCTTCACATTCTAAATTTAGCTATAATGTTACAGGGTGTTTCATACCGCGGTGCCCAATAAAAGTTATGTTTTTTTAATGAAACACCCTGTATTTTACCTTAAAATTAAAATCCGCTTTACCTCCTCATTACAACAATAAAAGGTTATACAGGGTATTTAAAAAGTTATCACCAATTTTATGTGGAAATCTTAGGTCTGTATATATAAAAAGGAGAATAAAAATAATCTATTGGATCCAACGTTTTTTAATGATTGTCAAAGTTTATAAATTTCAACGAATTTGCGAATATTTATTAAATAACAATATTTTTTATTTTCTGCTCATAACCCGTTTTGTCCTTTAGACAAAAGCGAAATGTACAAATTGTTTGTGGAAGAAGATGGTACGTTTTTGTTATTTGCTTAGCAGATATTTAAAACTTCATAACATTCATAACAATTTCACGACTCGTAGGAACTGTTTAACTTACAGGTCTTTATTACAAAGAGCTTATACAAAGAGCTCGAGACGTAAATTGTGACATAGTCGCATGCTTCATAGACTTCGAAAAGGCGTTTGGTACAGTGTCTCATGAAAAACTTATAGAAGTCTTAGAAACATCAGGTATTGACAGTAAAGACATAGAAATAATTTCAAATCTCTATTTTGACCAACATGCAACTATCAGATTAAATAATCAACTTTCAGAAGCTTTGCTGTACAGAGAGGTGTACGACAAGGATGCGTACTGTCTCCTACCATATTTAACACCTATTCTGACAGTCTCTTTAAAAAGGCATTAGGCAAAATAAAGAATGGTGTAATCGTGAACGGAGAGCTCAATAACAACTTCAGGTACGCAGATGATACAGTCCTGCTGGCAGATAGTGCTGAGGGCCTTTAGAAGATAATAGGCGCTGTAGTCAAGGCCTGCAGTGAATATGGTCTTAAATAAAACTCTAAAAAAACCAAAACCATAATTATAATCGGTCTCCCACAATGTTTTCGTAACTACAATAGGGAATATACATAAATTTTTATTTTTTATTTTTATTCGATCGTTTACATCGCTTTATAATAGTAAAAAAATATTCAATGCCAAAAAACTAATTTAAAGTATTTAAAAAAAAAGTTTAAAATAGCCAACCAACACGCGCTTGGTGTGACGTAATAATATATAACAACAAACAAACAAGAGGAAAGGTTAGGTTAAAGATTATTGAAGAAGTATTGTGATTTGCTAAAAGGGTATGCAAGATAAAATAAACATTATAAATAATACGTAATTACTTTAAAGTTTTCACTCCTTTGATTTCAACAGATGTAATTTTAAAAATGTGGTCATCATAAACACATCCATTTTTGGCAAAATATTTAATTGCGCCTTCACAAAACCGCTTTCAGTCATTTTCGAGATTCTTACAAAACAAATGTAATTTTACTTCTAAATATGCAATAAAATCGTAATAAAACTGACTGAATCACAAAAACTTTTAAACAAATACCAAATACCTCACCTAACTACTCAGACTCACGCGATACTCGATATAATTGACATTTGTTGATACATACTTTTACGTCACATTTGCTCTGTTTAATGACGTCGCTTTTCAAAAGTTTGAATTTCCCACAGTATTTTCGCACTTTTTAAAAATTAATACCTTGCCAAAAAAAATTACAATAAAAAATATTAATGGAGGCATAATTCTAAAGTAATAAAGTTTTTTTAAAAAAAATATTTTACCCTAATTTGAATCACATGCATATTCCCTATTGACGACTGCATGCCAATACTGGTTTCAGGACACTGATAAACTATTTGTCTTTGTTGGGAATTTCTCCTAACAATTATTTTTGCATATGTTTCCTATTTTAAATTAATTCCATTTAAGGATTTGTTCTGTGTGAATCCAAAATAAAATTACAGAGTGTTCATGAATTCCGTGTATTTTGAAAAAAAAAGGTGGAATTTATTTGATCCTTTTAACCTGTTATCTAATTTTTTTATATGGGTCATGACTGTTTTATAAGATAAATATAGATAAAACATTATATTTGAATAACTGCTTAAATATATGACTTGTTTAAAAAAACTGCTTTTAACAGGTTTTAAGTCGGAAATTGGTGTTCGAGTATATACAGTACAATTTGATGGTTACCTACGTTGATAGCTCCGACCAGTTTAACTTGAACTATTATAATTTAAAAAAGCTCTAATAGCTAAAAATAATTCATTATAAATAATGTTCAGAAATATTCTAAGTAAGCATCTTGGCTGCGATTGAACAATCAAATAAAGATAAATAGATAAGAAAATTAAATGTTTTAAAAGAAAATAAATCAATATTTAAAAATTAATGAACTGAACGTCACAAAAGAAAACTGATTGTTGGTGTTTCCAATTAAAGAAAAATAGAGTTGCCTCACATTACTAATACGTTACCACCATATTTTTTGTGCTGTAAATAATGTTCTTTTGATTTTTTTTTATTGCGGACTATGTAATGAAATAATTAATATATATATATATATATATATACACATATATACAGTTACGCCTTTTTCCCGTAGGGGTAGGCGGAGACCACTTCCTTCCACTTGCTAAGGTTATGACACACATCTACTTTTATCAGTGCTCTTATACATACTCGTCGGTTGTTGGTACTCTTGACCTGGCCTTTCTTCAAAACAATGTTGATCTGATCGAGATATGTTCACCGAGGTCGACCTCTACCGACTTCCGTTCATTTACACTCGCCTTATAAATTTGTTTCGTCAATCTTCCTTTATTCATCCTTTCTTCGTGTCCAAACCATCTAAGCATTCCTTTATCTACCTTTGTAACCACATCTTTTACACCACAGCGTTCTCTTATCTCACTATTCTTCACTTTATCCAACTGAGTCACTTCGGCTATACTTATTAGACTACTTATCTCTGCAGCATTAATCCTATTTTCATGCTTCTTCTGCCAAACCCAACATTCACTACCATACAAAACACTCCTCTACGCACAGCCAGACGTGCCTTTTTTGACACTTTCTGGCAGTTCATAAAGATATGCAGTACCCCATTTTATTTGTTTTCTGCCAACACCCTTCGCTCAATGTCACTGTTATACTTTCCATCTCTCATAAACTTTGAACCCAAGTATACAAACTCATTTACTTGTTCCTCTCTTTTCCTGAATCAGAACTTCACACTTTGCCATGCATGGCGACCCCTATCGCGATATATATATTCAAAATTGTATTTTAATAAAACCAAGTATGTTCCAACCTTTTACATTTTAAGTTCTTTTATTGTCTTCATGTAAAACAAGCTCATAGAACCACTTGTATTATGAAATAAAGCAAAGTTGTTTTTTAAAGTTTTAATTTTTTTCTCTTTATGGTCACTTTTCCTAAAGAGTCTTGGAATGTTCAAATCTTCAGAAAAAGAGGTCTTTGTTTAGAATGTTGACTTTCTTAAAGAGAGTACAATAATCAAAATTCTACTTGAAGAGGTATGACCCATAGATACCTATACGGATCCATTTAATCCCGCCTCGGAAATATACCGTTTCATTTAGAACGCCTTTTTTTATTCATGGGCTGCATTTTGTTTGAAAGGTTCTCAATATTTTTGAAATAATGTTGCACTTTAATGACTACATTTTGTTTAACTGGCAGAGCCAATAATTTTACGGTATTGTTGTAGAGCACAAATAGTTTGGTGTTTCTTTAATCTTTCTTTTATTTGGCCAAAACTCCGGTCTGAATCCAAGTATGAATGGCCTGTATCAGGAAACTTATAGTCGATTGTTTTGAATATTCCTTTTTGTACAAGATTATAATAAACATCATTAGGAAATTTATGTTCTGCCCTGCTAAGGGGTCTGCCCAAATAATTAAATGATTTTTAAGTAAGATCTTTAGTTAACGTAGAACCCAGTGCTGCTAGGAAACTCACGTCAATTATTCTTGGTATGTGTGGCGGACATTCCGCCCAATTGGAGGTGCAATAAAAACACTAAAATTCATTTGTGAAGCAGACACACTCGCATTTATGATCGAGTCCTGTCTGGTTTATAATAGTGATAAGTAATCCTTCGGTTGGTAGGCCCTGTAAAAATATTTGGTTTGCAGCCTTTGTAAAGGGCCGACCGAGCCGGAGATAATGGAAAACCCTACGCAGGTAAAATAGTGGCAGACCTGGCAGAGCAGAGTATCCATAGTTTAGCTACTAAAAACATCAGTCGATTAACAGACGCCATCAGGTGCACACTGTATCTCCTCCGGCCAATACTTTGTATCATAGAATAAATAATTCAAGTAAAAGTATTTGTTATTAATACAATCACACCCTTACGCATCGGCCTTTTTACCACAGTATGTTTAGAATGAAGATCTTTATCGGGAACTTCAACTGAGTTATAACAGCAACAAAGAAGATTGCCAAGGAACACAAACTTTCAACTTTCATACTACAAAGATGTACCCCGACAGCTAAAGAAGACCAAATCTTTGAGATTATATACTAGTGTCTAATTTAAATTAAAAGCAAAGTTTCGTGGAGAAATTCTACATCGGTAGCATAAGAATTTTACAAAAATTAGGATGGATCATTTTGAATATTTATATTAAAGCAACAGTAGTAATTTATTTAATATGTATTTAACTTAATGCACTTTCATAACGATCAAGTGCCTTATTAATTTAAGCAAAAAAGAAAATTGGACAAACAGTTTTTAAAATTTCGTCATGCAGGAATAACATTTTATAGTGTTTAGAGTTTTTTGGCATAGACCTTCGGACGTCATTTTAAATTTAACTCACAGACTGCGTGACCGACTGACGTCAATGATTTATTAATAATAAAGATTACGTTTAATTTTCAACGATTGACCATCTGTTCTCACTAACACAAATTATAGAAAAAAAACTAGCATTCAATCAAGAGATCCATACACTGTACGTTGACCTAAAGAAAGCATACGACAGCGTACCCTTAATTAAACTTTGGGAAACTCTGGAAACTTCCAACATTAATATTGAACTGATAAAAGGAGTAAAGTCATTATACAATAAAACCAAATCAAGAATTAAAGTTGGACAAAACCTAACAACAGGGTTTAATATCACAAAAGGGCTGAAACAAGGGTGTTGCTTGTCACCAACATTATTTAAAATATATTTGGAACGGGCACTAGCGAATTGGAAACGGAAATGCCAAAACATTAGCATACCTTTAGATGAGGACACAACATTATACACACTCTCATTCGCAGACGATCAAATTATAGTCGGCCAAGACATAGACGACACAGAATATGACACGAAAACTTATAGAAGAATATAAAATTTGGGGACTAGAGGTTAATGTAGAAAAAACGGAATATATGTGTATTGGGGGAGTGCAACAGGACTTACAATTATCAAATGGACAAAAAATCAAACACACGTCAGCTTACAATTACTTAGGAATGAGAATATCAAAGGATGGGACACTCGAAGAAGCAATATTGGACAGAAATATGAAAGGAAGAAGAGCAATATCAATGTTAAACGGAATACTGTGGGATAGAACAATAAGCAACAACAACAAAAAAAGAATTTACGACACGATAGTGAAGAGCATAATAATGTACGGTTGCGAAGTATGGCCTTTGAAAGAAAAGATCGAAAGAAAAATTAGAGCCACAGAAATGGATTACTGGAGACGAGCAGCGGGGAAATCAAGACTAGAAAGAGTTACAAATGAGAGGATAAAACAAATAATGGGAGTACAGCACGACATCACAGACGAAATAAGAACTAAACAGTTGATATGGTACGGGCATGTTCAAAGAATGCCACCAGACAGAATCCCAAAGAAAATATTACAGTGGAACCCCAGAGGAAGAAGAAGAAGAGGAAGACCACGAAAGAGCTGGAGAGAAGGCATACAAAAAGAGATGGAAGAGAGAGATCTGAGAGAGGACATGTGGACGAATAGAGAGGAATGGAGATTAGGAATCGCAAGACGCCGACGCACGTTTTAACGCGATATATATATATATATATATATATATATATATATATATATATATATATATATACGTTTAATCTTTTAAGATTGTTATCATTATCACTGACACGCCAATTGAATATATTTTTTTAATTTCATTAAAACTATTTTTTTTTTATCCACAAATTAAATTTTATACAAACTGAGAAATGCAAACAAAATTATTCTATAAATACTGGAAATTGTAAATAAAAATCATTATCCTTAAGTAAATGCTATTTAACTACAGTAGATTTTTACATTAAAAATTTTATATGTTGTTTTTAATGCCTATTTAATTTTTTTAAATAAATTGAATCTAAACTTATTGTTTAATGAAGGATTATTTTAAATTCGAATAATCGTTTCTGATAAAACAGACAGATCAATGTATTTAAAAGAAGAACAGTAGAATGAATAAGTCCTGATATACAGGGTGTAACAAAAAGGTAGGTTATAAATTGAACCACATATTCTGGGGTCAAAAGTAACTCGATTGAACATAACTTACCTTAATACAAAATGTGCACACACAGCCCTTGAAAAGTACAAAAAGAAAAACAATTTTTTCTAATATTTCATAAACTATTTAATATTTTTTAATGAAAATAGATACATGTCTATCTTATCGTTAGAGCATCTTTTTCATATAAAATCACGAAATCTGTACAGCCCATAATCATTTTACGGGAGTTTTGAACCTCTAAAACCACTCAAACTTTTCTACGTGTTACAATTAAATTAGTATTGTAACACCATTGGTTTAATACACCATTTCTGAATTTTTTTTGCCTCCAAGCACTTTTTCGAAAAGCCAGTTTTTATCGAGATGCGTCCTCTTTTTATTAACACGCTCGTTTGCACGTTTGTTTGTAACTGCCTGTGCGTGAACTACGCATGCGCGCAGAACAAATATTAACACAGTTCATCGCATTGGTGGTTCAGTGGTAGAATGCTCGCCTGCCACGCGTGATGTCTGGGTTCGTTTCCCGGCCGATGCATTCTTTTTGTGCTTTTACCATTTAATACATTTTTTTTAAATTGTATTAAGGTATTCGCGAACTACAATTTAAAATTGTTTGACATACCAAAACGGAGACAGATAAAGATTGTTTAATAGCAAATCAAACTAAAAAGCGAAAAATAAATTATAGTTTAAAAAAACTAAAAAACACGTTTTTAGAATTATTCAAACTAAAAAGTAAAAAATAATTCTTAACATAAGAATAAAATTACTGACGAGAAAATTAATGCCACTGTTCTAAAAGCGTGTTTTTTAGTTTTTTAATCTATAATTTTTCAGTTATGTTTAATCGAGTTATTTTTGACCCCAGAATATGTGGTTCAATTTATGACCTACCTTTTTGTTACACACTGTATAAAACAAACGATACTTCATTTTTATTGCTTTAGCATTTGATAATAGGGTAATAAATTTATATATCTGGTAATTGATTTTTACCGATTTAAGTCCACTTATGCAATTAGAGCCTTAGAGCCTTCATAAATTAAAATCGTCCATATTCCTTGAAGTTTCTGAATTTTTAAATGTTCAGTAACTATACCACATTATCCATTATAAAAGCAGGGAATCTGGCACCAGAATGAAAAAAAAACGTTTATGTTCGTAAAGGATTTTTGGATGGATGTTGTTAAGAATTATTAATGGAAACCTAGATACAATAGTAACCTGAAAACAAAAGAAAATTAAAAAAAAACGCGGTAAATCTGTGTTTCAAAAAAATTGTATCAAAGATTCTTTGTTATCTTCTTCGTTGATCGTTTAGTTCGTTTAAAAAGTAGTAGAAAGTCTGAAGAAATAAAAAAATTTTTTTCAGAGAAATAGCATTAAAATATGGAAACTATCCCAGAAGAGACTCAGTCTGAGAAAGAAACTTATTTTATTGGCCCATCGTAAAGTTGGGACCGGAGCTTTTCCTTATTTTCGGATACTTTCATGGAATACTCTCTGAAGATATGTCTAGAACTACAAGAAGCTCTGAGCGTAAGAACTCTTATACCGTGTGGTTCCACACATGAAGCACTCCTTCAGTAGATTCTTTAAGAGTTATTCCTTTAATTAATAATGGATGTTAAAATTATGTTTTATTTTATACAAAAAAATAGGTAAACTTATCATTATTATTACTAGTTTGAAGCTTATTGACTGTTGTAATTTTGAAAACTGAATTAAATAAATAAAAACAAAATAATTGCAACAAATTTAAATACAATGTAAGTAAGGCAGTCAAACCATTTATTACAGAATAAATTAAAATACAAGTTCAAGGTTTTAAAAATGGGACATTGAAAAAATGCGAGGTTTTGAAATTCGTTCATATTAGATTTTAATGTACTTCTACATATATGGTATGAACGTAAATACACATTTTTTTATAAGCATCTATAGTTACCAAGTTATGGGTACTAAAAAATTGACGTTTTATTGAAAGGATTTTTTTAAAGCTGACGTATTCCGAATTAAACAAATACTTTTGTTAAAAAATTTACATTTTAAATTTGTTATAATTAAATATTATAGTTACATCATTGATAAGTTTAAATAGGTTAGTAAGTACATAATACATATCAATATAAACGTAAAATAGCAACGTATCAATGCGTTTTTACGCCAATCAGCCGACCAAAGCAAGCGTCCAGTCAAAAAGACTGTGAAATCGGGTTTTTGGCAGATATGGTTGAAACTATATGGATATAATCAGAAAAATGCGTACAAAACTGTGGGTAAAGTAAAAAATTTCTCAACCCCCGGAAAGGAGGTGAAAAAAATTAAAAACTACCCCGAAATACGATTTTTTGGTTATATTTTGAAAATATCAAAAAAAGTTTAAAATAAAAGTTGTAGAGCATAAAATGTTAGGCCTACCTCTCTTAAACCATTGTTCTCCTAAAACGCACCCTTTTACCCCTACGACGGTTCAGAGTAATAAAAAAAAGAAAATTCAGTATAAAATATAAAAATGGGCCTTTTTTATTTTTTTTTTATTTTTTAAAAATGTTACACTGTACGGTTTTTTTAAGTAATTGGAACAAACCTAATAATATGCAAATTGGTAATAAATAATCCACAGTATGCCGAGGATCATTTTTATTTTCAACAGGACGATTCTCCTCCGCATTATGCGGCGATTGTTCGTCAGTATTGGCAGGCAGCATTTAATTGCCTCCACGATCGCCAGATTTATCGCCCCTAGATTTTTTTTTGTGGGGACATCTGAAAAGTAAAATCTATAACCAAGTCGTTGGCAGATTTGCGTCAATGAATCGTTGACGAGTGCCGTCGAAATTCTTCGAAATGTGCGTAAACGTTTTGAACACAATCTTTATTATTGTATTGTAAAGAGAATTGTCACAGCTTTCAAAGAAAATCTTATTCGACCCCCAATGCCATTTAAAAATTTTGGGGTAATTCTTACCCTCGCTTGGAATTGAAAGTAGTGGAGTCAAAAATACCGGAAAAGAGTGCCCCCCTTTAATAAAAAATTACGAGTCTGAGCGTTTTTCTAAAATGTTGACGAGGTTCCTGCAAATTTCTCTGTTTCGTTTTCGGTTGGCCACCCTGTATATGTCTCCTTCTTATTTAAGTACCTATCCGTTTCGGATGTTGGCAATCATGATCTTGTTTGTAGCTGCTCGAAACAATTCTATTGAGGTTTTCCCATACCACGTTCGCAGATTCCGCAGCCATGAGATTCTTCTCCTGCCGGGTCCTCTTTTTCCTTTGACTTTTCCTTGCATTATCGACTGTAGTAGGGAGTATCGGTGTTGATTTCTCATGATATGTCCTAGGTATTCGAGCTTTCTGTACTTGATAGTGTACATGATTTCCATTTCTTTCTTCATTCTTTGGAGCATTTCTTTGTTCGTTATGTGATCTATCCACTTTATTCTGAGTATTCTCCTGTACAGCCATATTTTAAAAGCTTCATTTTTTTAGTGGTGCACCTATCCTATCAGTAAAAACATTTATAAAACCACCCAACATTTTGTTTTTATCATACTTATAAAACATGAGTTAAAATAAATTTCGTTTATAAAAAAATGATAACAGTAATTGTATATTCTTAAAATCGATATATTGAAAGGTAAAGGTTAATTTACCTTGGTTACTTAAGCGCGATTTGTTGCAAAAAAATTATATCCGTTTTGGTTTTTTATCGCTGAAAAAGGTTGGAATCGTCCTAGCAAATTTAGGATTTCTGCAACGAACCCAACAAAAATATCTATAAAGAAAGAGAGGAAATTCGCATTTTGTTATAAAATGGATGTACAAGTAGGTTTATTTAGGTTTTATTCATTAAAATGGTAATAATACACTTCATAGAGACATATCTCTAACACTACATTTTAGCCCGATATTATTATTGGTTTCAGAAGTTGTTCCATTAGCGGGTTGGGGTGGTGGATTTCTATGGAATCATGTGTGTGTGTGTTGGTACTTTTACGGATAGCTTCTTCTTTTATGAAGGTATATGAAGTACTATGAATATTTTTTTTAGGTTTTTTATCTTCGAATTATTTTTTTAAATGGCGGAAATCACAAGAGTTATTTTTTGTTGTTGTATTGAGCTGCTTTCGGTTCATGTTATTGGCAAATTTCTAGTGTCCTATCACAGATTGATTGCGGTACAAAGTTTTTATTCTTTTGTTGATATAAGGCGAGCAAAATGATTTATTTCAAGTGATTTTAAAAATGTTTGCCTTGGTATTTTTTCTCTTTCGTGAGATTTAACACTGTGTACTCTATGATACTTTCAGGATTCTCTTATAACACCACATCTCAAACACCAACATGGCTGGTAAAAATATGATCTAAAGCTTCGTTTTAAATTTTTACAATTTGTGTTCACTAAAAATTTAATTTTATATTCGTAATTCTCTAGCAGTCCCAACTACAATGAGATGCAGTCATAAAAAACTTTGTCATGTTTATGACAAAGTATTTTAATAACCATTTCATTGCCATGGGATTATTTTATTTATGTAATGAGACGTCAGTGATTGATACTGAGCAATTATTAATTTTTTTTATTTCTTAATCGGACCGATGTATAATAAGGAAATCTTGCCAAAACCTTTGTTCTAGGTCAACGATTATTTACACACATAAAAATCTAAATATATCTAATTCACATGGCAACTGTTAATAACCAGTAACCAGTAACCAGTACATTAAAATATACCGAATGCCAAATTGTTAAAATAACTGAATACTATATTTAAGCAAGCAAAGTAATCTTTATTTCATAATGAACAGACTATATTTGCCAACTATTTTATATAGGGCGATGGTAATCAAGAAAAATGTTGCCAAGCCAAAACTTAGTTAAATTTGTTTATAATTACATAATTAATCTCATTTTATTCGTTGCTTATTTTTAAATACCTACACATTTTTATACTCTTTTTCACGAATTTGGGTGGAAAAACAAAAGACTGTACAAAAATGTATGATATTGCATTATTGCGCACTATACGAGTATTTGGCGTCGTTACAATAACGGTGATCACAAATCATTATCTCAGCGAATATGTTTTACAATTATTTTGGAAAACAAATGTTTCTATAGCGTGTCCAAAAGAAGCTACGGTGACGCTTTCTTTTCTTCCTCTTCTATATGTCTGCCAAAAAAGTGGCCTCGAGCTGACAGCCCACTTTTATTAGGTTATTTATTATTCAATGATTTTAATTTACAAATTATGAAATTTAAATTTTTAATACAACAATTAATTGGAAAATCCAAAAAAACCACTGTTATTTAATTGTTTCAAGTTTTCACTTACGTCGCGTCGGTGCGGCAGTCCCAATTACTGCCAATTTTTATTTTTATTTTAAGTTATATTAAAAAACGTCATTTCTAATTAAAAATTCTACTTGTTGTTGATCCCAGAGAATGAAAACAGATTAATCTTTCGCTTTATCTACTTCATTTTATCCTCAATTTGCTAGAAAATCACTTAAAAATGTATTTCTCATATATTCCACAAGAATATCGTTATAATTTTTAACTAAAAATAAACTATCATGTAATTTCACAGCAAACTGTAATAAATAAAGCAGATATAGTTAAAACGTGAATATGCTTTCATTTTGTGGGATCTTACAAAACTTTATCAGCAATGATATTTTTAGATACAACTAAAAATAAAAAAAAACTTCTCTTCTCTTCACAATATCTCTGGATTTAGGTATAGTTTCTTCGGTGTGTATTGGTTTACAGCTAAAAGTTCTATTTGCTAAAGAATCTAAATCTTTACCCTTTTGTTCCGTCAAATATGTGTACATTAACAATACAAGCGTAAAGCTAAACTTCTATAAAATAGTAGCAGACAGTAGCAATGAAACAACGTACAAACTGATGAAACACTAGCAACTTTTGTCACTGAATTATAATTGTTTTTTAATACACTGTATTCCATTACTTTAAAAAACTAATGTTATCTTCTTAATGAAAATCTGGAAGTAGAGAAACATCTGGTACATTGGACCACTTAAATTTTACGTTTTTATGTAAAGATTTAAACAAAAATTCACTTACCACAACTATAATTTATCGTGTGCATTGAGTTCAGAAACAAAAATTTTTACTATAAATTACCAGCATATTTTCACAAAAAAAAAATAACATACGAGTACATATTTTTATAACAGTTATTGGTACTTCTACATTCCATTTATTTTCTAAGTATATTGGTACTTTATGAAACCTTTTAAACAATGGACCTAAAATTATATTTTATATTTTTGCTAGTTAAAATCAGTCAACGTAAAATAACCTAATCAAAGTGGGCTGTCAGCTCGAGGCCACTTTTTGACAGACCTTAAAAAAAAATAATCTATGACGTCACCTTTTTTTTGAACATTATTTTGACATATGGAGGGTAGGAAATAAGGACGATTTTATGTGGGACTTTTATTGAAAAAGTGTCCATCAAAATGTGGTATTTAAAGGTGTTAGACATGAGGTTAGATCTAAACTTAGCTCTTTTAAATGAAAAAGATACGCAATAATTTGTAAATAAAACAATTATGCATAAAAAGTTGCTCAAGTGAACGTAAAAATAAAATAAAAAATACACAACATCTTTGGTCCTTTTTCTCAAAACTCTTGGCGCTCTTTGTAACGCCATATTAATTCAATAGACTTAAAGCGATTTTTTTAACACATATTGTTATCTTATCTTCACCCTCTATTTTTTTAACACTGCTAACAGCCGCTGTCACCTTCTACATCGAAAACACCCAGCTGTCGGTGAAATTGACGTCATTAACGGTCCCCTTACCAAAAACTGTATAAGGAGCCTAAAGAAGTATTCACTATTAAAATTTTATAATTTGTAATTTAAAATTATTGAATAATAAAAAACCTAATAAAAGTGGGCTGTCAGCTCGAGGCCACAGATAGATAGAAGAAAAATCTATAAGGTCACCAATGTGTTGCTGACGCTAACGTTAGGACACGCAATATCATAAGTTTGCCCTTACCAAATTTTGCTTAACGCCACCTGAAAAAGTTTTGCAAAAACAATTTAAACACAACATAAATCTTTATTAGAATTATCGATGCACGTTCCACGAATAACGACCCATCCCTACTTTTATCGCACGCGCACGATATTATTTCCAATACATCGATAACTGTGATGACATAATTGCTCGTAAAGGGAATAATTTTGCAAAAATCTTTATTACAGCAATAGAAAATTGAACAAACGTAAACACATTCATATCTCGGACGGTAATCAAAATATTGCATTTTTGTTTTAAATTGTTTGTTTTCCAAAAACGCGTTAGATGGTCTAAAAGTTTTTCAGATATCTTTGCAAATTTGGTCGGAATTGTTATTTGTTTGTAAGCAAAAATCTAAAATCGCCGAAAAACTGTATCTTTTTTCACATAACTTTTTTCCATATCGCTTATGTATGATGATACGAAGTTCCTGATCTTTTTCCACCCTGTGGGCCTTCGTCGGGTAATTCTATTGAAGGGCAAAGATTTTTCGATGATCGCAGATTGTTACTAAACTATACCTCGCAGATCGATAAATCTCGCACGATTCTCTTGGGGTTTGGCTCCTATACATCATGTACGAGTTTCAAACCGATATGTTGATAAACACCCGATTGCGGTTGCAAAAACGAAATGTAGAATTTTCATTTGCCATTAACCGCTTAATAAACAACTTTTTTTTCAGGACATTTTTTACAGAGGACGTTATAATGAACACATTTTATTGGAAACTTTATTCGATAGGACGCGTTCCAAAAAAATTATCTCTAAAATATCCATTATTTAATTTTCAATAATTTTTTATTGCTAAAATATACCCCGGCAATGGCCGAAAACTCAGGACTATATTCTTGTAGGTCCAAACAACCTATAAAAATATTGGCCAGTGGGGGCGACCCTTGAATAGAACTCCGTAAAATAATGCCTAAGGTGACTGAACTATTGGTTAAATGTAAATCTCATACCACAAAATAAATAATAAAAAAATTGTATAACTTTGCAGTTTACCTAGAGAAACGTAGAATTTAAATGTCGTTCATGCGTCAGTGAATACAATCACGGTAATTCATTTAATTTAAAATAACAATTTTAGTATTTTTACTGATTCGCATAATTTACAATAAACAATCATTAAAAATATAAAACTCACAATTTTCTTTCACGACTTAAATTCATGAAATTCCATAATTATTCGTACACCATTATTTAGATTATTTCGTGTCTGGCCAAAGAATGTTTTTTTAATGAATTGCAATTGTTATATTTAGATTTATCACTCACTAGCCTAACGACATCCATTGCCTTACAGTTTTAAAGCCTTATTTTTTTTCATCTGCTGCCTATCCACTACTGGATGTTGGCGATCACATTGTTGACACTACCATTGCTGACACTACCTATTTTGGGACCTAGTACCTTCTACCCGACCCTGGACTATTAGTCGCTCTGGGTTGTCCTCGTCTCTTCTCTAAAAGTGCCCGAAGTATATGAGGATTCGAGCTTGCACTATTTTGAATAACCTTTGGAGTTCTTTGTAAATCGTTTATTTATTCAATAATGCATTTAGCATGTCATATGATGTTTATACGGGTTACAAACAGAAAGTAACCAAAAATTTAAAAATTTATTGAAAAATAACACATTTAGTTAATACAACAATAATTGAACCCAGGAGACAATAAATAACGGGGTTCACTCTTCAATAAAGCGTATTACTACCTCGATTCTGGATGACACTTCTCATACGAGTGGGCATAGAACGAGCACATTCTGAATGTTTGCTTGAGGAAAATTGGTTCATTTCTCAATAAGGACCAATTGGAGCTCTTCACGTGCTGCTGTAGCAGGTATACGACTTCCTACACGTCTTTTAAGCTGGTCCCAAATATGCTCAATAGGATTTAGATCTGTGCTTTGAGCGGGCCAGTTCATTTTTGCAATACCAATCTCTTCAAGGTACTCCGTTACCATTCTTGCCGTGTGCGGTCGCGCATTATCTTGCATTAGCAGAAAACCATTACTAACAAACCCAGCATATGCTAGCACATAGTCTTCTAGGATCTCTGCTATATATCGTCGTGCTGTTAGCGCGCCTCTGTCAATCACGACGAGATCTGTGTGCGTCTCAAAAGAAATACCTGCCCATAACATTACTAAACCACCCCAATAAACAACCCTTGGTAACCGAGTACAGGCAGCATACCGTTCTCCGGCTCTTCTGTACACCTTATTTTTTCCATCTTTACCATAAAGGCACACTCTAGACTCATCCGTGAACAATACCTTTTTCCAGTCATCAATTGTCCAATTCATATGTGTCTTCTGTGAGCTGCAGTAAGCAAGGGTCCTTTAGCTGGACTGCAAGCTGTCAAACCACTTTATTTTAACCGTTTGCTTTCGGTCTCGCAGTGCGACAATCTTGAGAGAGCGATCCTTCCGAGCTGTTGTTAACATAATTTCCCCAGCTCTGTATCTTGTAATCCTTCTAAAGCTCATATACATAATTTTTTAAATAATGTTTCCTTTCGGCAATATATCAATTTGTACATTACTTGTTTGATGTCTTATATCTGCGTTAACATTTTAAACTATATCTTAATGTAATATATTTGCTGCAAAGAATGCTCTAATAACGTTATTTGGACCCACGGATTGTTAATGTGACACTAGCCTATATATATATATATATATATATATTACCACACCATATGGTTACGTAATTCATTATGAAATCACATGGCACAGGTCTGTTAAAAATTCATGAAGTGAATGTGTTCGTAAAATTCTTTATATTTATGTGTAAATGTAAACAGATTTGTTTTGGTAACAGAATTTATTTTAATCTTCTTTGTTTATTTTGAAGTTATAAAGCAGAAAATATAATCTGAAATAATGGTCTGTCATGACAGAGCACACGACAAAATCATGATTACAACTAAAAATAAATATTGCCCGTTATTATTATTATTATAAATGTAGATAAGTACATTCGTTATGTTTGTTATTAATTAACAATTACATGTTTGTAATTATTTAGAAATAAATTAACAGTTTTTATATAACAATGGTTTTCTCTCTAAATACACTTGTCACAAAAAGTATGGCATAATTGGAATGTTAATATTTTTGTAAACTTTTTATGTTTTGTAATGATATACATACATACATATAATCACGCATTTTCCTGTGGAGGTAGGCAGAGACCACTTCCTTCCACTTGCTACGGTTCTTACACACATCTTTTGCCTCCTATACTTTTATCAGTGCTCTCATACATGCTCGTCGGTTGTTGGTGCTTTTGACCTAGCCTTTCTTCGAAACAATGTTGATCTGATCGAAATATGTTTGCCGAGGACGACCTCTACCGACTTGGCCATTCACACTCGCCTTATAAATTTGTTTCGTCAATCTTTCTTCATCTATCCTTTCTACGTGTCCAAACCATCTAAGCATTCCTTTATCTATCTTTGTAACCACATCTTATTTTGCACTAAAACGTTCTCTTATCTTACTATTTTTTACTTTATCCAACCAAGTACTCCGTACTCATCTCAGCGGCATGAATCCTATTTTCATGCTTCTTTTGCCAAACCCAACATTCACTACCATACATAAGTGTAGGAACCAACACACCTCTATGCACAGCCAGACGTACCTTTTTTGACACTTTCTGGCTGCTCATAAAGCTATGCAGTGCCCCATTCATTTGTTTTCCTGCCAACAACCTTCGCTCAATGTCACTGTAATTTTTTTCATCTCTCGTAAACTTTGAACCCAAGTAGACTAATTTATTTACTTGTTTCACTCATTCTTCCTCAATCGAAACTTTACAGTTTGTCATGCTTTCTTCTATTTCAAAAACCATTACTTTCCTTTTGCTTACATTTATTTTTATCTCTTTGATTTTTAGGGCATCATACATAACATTAACCATCGCCTGCAACTCCTCTTCAGATGACGCTAATATGACTTGATCATCGGCGTAAAGAAGGCATTTGACGATCAAATCATTCATTTTCAATCCTGACACAAGCAGTGGAATCCTCATAAAGTGCTCCTCAGTGCTCGTATTTAACTACCGCTCACCCCATAAATAGACAATGTCGACCACAATTCACTACTCACCACTCTGTCAAAGGCATTTTCCAAGTCTATAAAAGCGCAATAGACCTTCTGACTTCTAGCCAAGAATTTTTCGACTATACCTTGTAATAAAAAGACCTGATCCATACATCTCCTTCCTCTTCTAAATCCTGCTTGCACATTCCATATCATCTTCTCAGTTTCATTCTTACTCTTTTAATCAATATCTTTGCATACAGTAAATTTTTATACATTTTAAAAGAGGTTCGGTCATTGAAAATAAAAAATTTGGAAAGAAATTTTAAAAATAACGTTTATTTACCAATCACAGAAAAATAACAAACACAAATCTTAGAACAATAAAAACGAATTTTAGTATCTGGTATTGCCATCGCTGGCTCTAATGAAAAAGCGCTCATTCGTTTTGGAAGGCTTCCTATAAAATTTACAAGAAAACCTATATCTCAAATTTTCATTTGCTAATAAAAACGTTTTCCAGCTCATTTAGGCTGTTCTAGATAATCCCAAACAAGTTTAAAGCTGACTACTCTAAAATTTGAATAACAACTTTATGAAGATATTTGATTGTTATTCTAGCAACGTGTGTATAAGTGTGATCATGCATAAGAACAAAATTCACAGCGAAATAAAAAAAATCGGTGCCACATTTTTTTTTAAACCTAACTAATATTTGTATATTTACCTATCCCTACGAAATCGGTCAAATCTGTGCGACTCTATGTGATGTCTTCCCATATTTTAATGGAGCCACCGCCAAAATTCCTAGCTGGACTTTTGCAGTTGCCGTGATGTAATATGACGTTTCCGCAGGGCCTGCAGACGAAGGTACATAACTGTTACCTGCAGGGATGGAATATATTGGACGTCCTAGAAATGGTCTTATAAAATAACCCCAGTTTTTCTGCACCTCCTTAATGGTTTAGATGTTGGTTTGGTTAATACCAATACCAAAATGGTACTTTTCAACATAGAGTACATGCTCCACAGGGTAGAGGATTTGACAGTTTTAGAATAAGCCAAAATTACATCCTCTGTAATAGTTTTGCATTTCTTCACATCCATCCATTTCGTGAACGCGTTGTCGTACCTGGACTTTGATTTTTCAGGCAATAATTGTGCTGTAGCAGCAGCTGCTGCATTGGAAATTTCGTAAGGCATATTTTCAAACTCACTATCGCTGCTACTTTCCAAAGTTTATTGCGATAATTGCGACCAAAAACCAAGCAAACTTCCAAAAATCAAAATGTCAACTAATTTCATGTCAAATAGCTGTCGGTCGTTATTTCGCTGATATGGTAATGATACTCTGCATTTATTAAAACCATACCTACCAAGATTTTCATATATACGTACAGTGCTACAGAAGTAGCTTGGCGGGCGAAGAACACAAAATCTGCGCACAACAAAAACATTCGAATAATGATCCGTTCGGCGACGACGAAATTTTCAGTAATCGTGAGTCTCAAGTACAATAAGAGGAAGAAGTTTACGAATGTGAAGTATATTCAGCCGAATATTTGTTATTTTAGTAGCTAGTTGCCACTAGTAGCACTGTACTTCCCGACCTAGTACGTACTTCTCGGACTAGCCGGAAAAATGCTACATTCTCAAAGAAAAAGCTTCCGGGAAGTACGTAATTAATATTTTGTGTTAAGATTTAATTCACGGTTTCAAACTTTTCATAATTATAAAAATTATGCAATACTCTTTGTGCTATGTATTTTTTAAACTGCATCACATTACTTTTATAATAGACGTTTCACTAAGGCGATGTGTATGTTAACTTGATAATACAATTACTTTAATGACAATAAATATTGGTAGCTATTGTTAAATTTGTTAGTTTTTACTTTCTTATATAATTTATTATTTCGACAAATACTGGCACATACGTGTTAAAATTGCTATAATGTACTTTATTTTTCTTTAATAAAACACTGCTTAAAAAATTATTATTGCTTTATTTTTTTATAAATCTGGATATCCTCCGCTGGGTACGTGTCCCATTACCCCGTTTATAAACACGCTTTTTAACCAACGTCAATAGTTAATATTTTTTCGGCATTCACAGCGATTTCAACTTTATTTAGGGTCTATATTGTTTGCTCGCTTTTGTTCCTTTCAATGTGAGTTCGGAACTATCGCAAATGACGTAGGGAGTTCCGTTCCCTATTTAAAGCACATACTGCGACAATGGTACATCAGGGATTGAAGTCAACTACAAGCTTTACTAATAGTTACCAATGGGGAGGCATACGTCAAACAGATGCTTTTTATGAATCATATTTACTCCTACTCGTTGGGTTTTCTATGAAAACATATCCACGTTCCAGTACACGCATTTTTTCAACATTAGATTTTTTATTTTTAAGTACTACCATAATATGTGTAGTAGACTATGCAGCAAAAAAGTTTACAAATTTTACACTAATCAGGCAGTTTGAATTATAGGATGAATAATAGATACTCTTTTAGTATTTGCCCGGTGTATAGATACATTATAATTATTATATCCGGCTCGAAGGACCATGTATAAAATATAATTATTGTTTCCATTTTAAAAAACTATGTATAAATTGTAATTGTTGATAAATCATTGTATAATTGTTTATGTATATTTGTATAATTGTCATGCCAGTAAATAAGTATCTTAACACAGGGTATTGGTGTAGAATGCCTTTTCATTTTAATATTTTCGTGTTCAGGCGTCCGATGTAATGACTTCCTAACTTCATGGACCTTTTGACTAAAGCTATACTGAAAAGCAGTTTAATGACTTATGATTTAAAAGTCTTCTTGATTTGAAAGCCAATGTTTTTATCTACTCATGTGTGAGTTACATGAACTATTAAACCTCTTATGTTTATATGATAACAATATAAAGATTATAATAAATTAGAAAACAGTAATTAATTAAAACATCAAATAATTTATATCAATACATTTAGCCTATGTCCATTAAAAGATCATTTAGTAATACGTTTAACGTAAAAAAATAAATACTTGTATTTTTTGTTCCAGAACAATTTCTTATTAACAATCAGCAAGAAAAACTACAACACTTCAAAAACTTAGCCAAGAAAACCAACAATTTTTGTTTTACTGACATAACCATTAGGTGAGTAGAGTACGTACTATTTTAATTTTAATGAGCACAAAATTTAAATAATTATTACATTTTATTAAAGAAAATATTTATTTATGTTTTTGGATGTTTCTTTTTGGTGTATTAGGATGATATATTCGTGACTGTCTTATTTAACTTCCTTTTATTTTATTTATTCATTAACCAATCACCTATTTTTATAAGAATTGAAGTAAATGATTCACAATGGATATTATTCGTATAAACTCTCAGAGAAAAAAAAAACGGAATAATAATTTTATTAACTGAAAAATGTGATATATAAAAAATACTTGACAACCACTAAACTTCAAAATATCAACAACATGGATATACTTATAAAACCTGATATAGATATATTTAAACTTCCAAGTTTGATCTTCAACAATAAGCAATTTCTTTTCGCAATTTTAAATATGCACCTTGCAATTAATTCTAAACATAATAAATAATACAACAGATGTACAAGAAATTTAAAATGTGAAAAATGATTGTTAATTTCTATTCTTGTGACATTGTAACGTTTGACATTTAAGATATTGATTAAAATAAAAAAAAATTGACTAGGAGTACTACACTGAAGTTGACTTAATTTGTATATTTTTTTATACAACCATTTATTTATAAAATATTCAGAATAATTGAACATTTTATTACTTAGAAATAATGCAACACGAGTGAAATTAAAATAATAATAATAAAAAAGAAAAAAATTGTTGGTTATTACAATAAGGAAACACCAAGATAAAAAGATCTAAAATTACTGAAAAGAAAAGTGGCTGAAATATATAATATAATGATATGATATAATATATGATATAATAAAAAAAAGCAATATAAAAAAAGGAGAAATTAGAAAAGAACATATTCGTAGAGATACAAAATTAATAAAAGGGACACGTCAAACGTCCCCACTTTATCTGTAAAGCCGCGGACTACTAGCGCCGATTTAAACCGAATTGGATACCAACGCAACGGCGCGGCGTAGTGAAAGTAAATAAAAAAAAACTATATATGGATATTTCAAGATCATTAGGGTTTACTCTTTTTACCAGTGACAAAAAATAATTAATACCAAATATACTATACAGGGTGGCCAACCGAAAACGAAACAGAGCCATTTGCAGGAACCTCGTCAACATTTTAGAAAAACGCTCAGACCGTCGATTTTTTATTGAAGAGGGACACTCTTCTCCGGTATTTTTGACTCCACTACTTTCAACCCCAAGCGAGGGTAAGAATTACCCCAACATTTTTAAATGGCATTGGTGGTCGAATAAGATGTCTTTCAAAAGCTCTTACAATTCTCTATACAACAGTCTTTAAATTTTAAAATTCCGCCCATTACTTATTGAGAAATTAGATTTTAAATGTGAAACTTATCTGCAAACAATCACGATCGGTAAAAATGTCATTCATTCGAGTTAAGTACGCCAATGGTATAAATTTAGTGCCTAGTACCTAGTTTTTTCTTGCACGGGACGATAAATCGCCACAATTGCCGTTATTGGTCAGATTCAAACCCAAGAGTTTTTCACGGGGTGCATACACAGCAACCGTTTTTGCGGTGACCAACTAGTGGGTCTTTTTTTTCTACCAGGCAATTTGACTGGCGAAATGTATTTGCAATTAATGGAAGACGCTTATTGACCCTGCCTTAAAAATAATCCACAGTATGACGAAGATCAATTTTATTTTCAACAGGACTGTGCTTCCCCACATTATGCGGCGATTGTTTGTCAGTATTTAGACCAATGTTTTCCACGGCATTGGTTTGGGAGAAGAGGCAGCATTGAATAGCATCCACAATCGCTAGATTTATCGCCCCTCTATTTCTTTTTGTGGGGACATCTGAAAAGTAAAATCTTTAAAACACAACCAGCGTCGTTGGAAGATTTGTGTCAAAGAATCGTTGACGAGTGCCGTCGAATTACTCCGGAAATTTTTCGGAATATGCGTGAACGTTTTGAACAAAATCTTTATTATTGTATGGAAGCGGGCGAACATTAGTTTGAACATTTAATTGTAAGTAAGCAACTAAAATAATTGGAACTTTAACATATAATTTTTTTAAAGTATTGGAAGGAAATGTAAAATTTAAAGACTATTGTAAAGAGAATTGTCACAGCTTTCAAAGGACATCTTTTTCGACCGCCAATGCCATTTAAAAATTTTGGGGTAATTCTTACCCTCGCTTGAGTTGGAAAGTAGTGGAGTCAAAAATACCGGAAAAGAGCGTTTTTTTAAAATGTTGACAAGGTTCCTGCAAATGGCCCTGAATATATATAAGTGTATGTGAGTTTACCGCCAAAGTTAAAAAAAAAATTTAGTTTTTTTTCATATTATAAATAAGTCAAAGTGTCAAAAAATCAATATTTATATTTGTCACGAATTTTTTCTTAACAGTTTTGTTGGTTTTTATTAATAAGATTTGATTTTGTATAATTTCAGTAACTCAGCAGTGTAAAATAAGTTGGCTCTACTGGCAAGCCTGATCAGAAACAGTACGTGAATAGTCTAGTTGTCTAGTATATTCAGAAGTACGCCTTTGAATATACTGCGCAAAATCAGCAGTAGAAAAAACCTATGAGCGCACACATTGTGACGTGCATCGGTTTTAGTAATAAAAATAGTATTATCTCTAACAGTTTTGCAATATTAAAAAAATAAACAAATATTGTGTTTGTATTTACTAATTTTTTGTGTACATTCCAAAATGAAGATTTTTGTTTTATCTTATTTTATCAAAAAAAATTTAAAATGTTTTATAAGATAAAATAACCTTGGCCTTCGCAGCATAACGTAGGTTTATTTTACATCATTCCTCGTGTCAATCTGTGAATAAACCATATGTATAATGAGCTTTGCCAAAACAATTATGGTTTGTGTTAAAACCTGTTTTTTTTGCTAGCAAAAGCAACAGTACTTATTTTTTTAAAAACATTTCATCACCTGTTTTTAGTTTATTGTTTAGCATGCGTTAGAAAAACTCGCGGAAACACAAAAATTAAATACAGTGTGGGAATAAATTCATAACTTCAATATTTATAATTTATGCAAGGCCGTAAGGCCGTTATCGTGCCTCTATACAAGCGAAAAGGTTCGCAGCAGGACTGTAAGAACTACCAAGGCATTAGTTTACTCACCATCGTCCGCAAAATGTATGCAAACATAATGATTAAAAGTGGGACAATGGAACTTAGGAGATGATATGGGATGTGCAAGCAGGATTTAGAAGAGGGAGGAGATGTATGGATCAGGTTTTTTTATTACGAGGTATAGTCGAAAAATTCTTGGCTATAAGTCAAAAGGCTTACTGCGCTTTTATAGACTTTGAAAAAGTTGTGAGGAGTAAACTGTGATCGACATTTCTACGAGCGGTAGTTTAAAACGAGCACTTTAATCACTTTACAAGGATTTCACTGCTTTTGTCAGGAGAAAAGGAGCTTACACGGACTGGTTTCACATCGAAAAAGGTTTGAGACAGGGATGTGTGGCTTCGCCATGGCTGTTTAACTTATGCATAGACAATTGTTTAAAAGATTTGAGAGTGCGTTTGAATTGAAAATGAATGATTTGATCGTCAAATGCTTTCTTTACGCCGATGATCAAGTCATATTAGCGTCATCTAAACGAAAGTAATGGTTTTTAAAAGAGAAGAAAGCTAACAAACTGTGAGGTTCTGATTAAGGGAGAAAGAGTGAAACAAGTAAATGAGTTTGCATACTTCAAAGTTTACGAGAGATGGAAAGTATGACAGTGACATTAAGCGAAGGGTGTTGGCAGGAAAACAAATGAATGGGGCACTGCATAGCCTAATGAACTGCCAGAAGGTTTTAAAAAAGGCACGTCTGGATGCGCATAAACGAATGTAGGTTCCTAAACTTATGTATGGTAGTGAATGTTGGGTTTGGCAGAAGAAATGTAATTGTTTTTAAATCTATTGCAAAAATTAATACCGTTTTTTGGCAATAAGAAAGTAAGCAGTATTTAAAAAAAAACGGCAATAACAAGTAACATTGGTCTTTTTGATCTTCTTTACAACGCCATAGCAAATTGTGTGATTATAACTGCATAACAGTAGTTGTCAGTGCTATTAATAGATTTTGCTCGCTGTTTTAACAAAAAACATCCATAAAAACCACACCTTTAAGTTATTATACATAATTACATATTCTCGCTTAAAAATATTCGCGTGTACTTCTTTGTTTATCGTCAAGCAGGGTTATTTGGCAATCGTCGTGACTTGTTGACGTTCAATTCTCCTTCGACCAAATTATCTGCAGACCCTTGCAACAGTAATTCATTCCTATTAATTTAATTTTAAAATTGCTTTGTAAATTTAAAAACAATTTAAAAATAGATAATATCAATTATATCAAATAAAGTTATACATACTTACTGAAACACGAGGTCTGGCTATTTAATAACGAGACTGCTTATGAAAAAAGTTTTATTTTAAGAATTATTCTACAATTGAATGTTCCCTGCAATATACTCTCCTTCCTTCGCCACACAACGTTCCTTTCGTTTTTTCTATTGAACAAAGCAATGCTGGAAGTCTTCTTTTGTAAGAGCATTTAGCAGCTCCGCCGATTTTCGCTTCACCCCTTCCATCGACTCGAACCGGGTTCCTTTTTAGGCAGATCTTTGGGAACAGAAAAAAGTCACAGAGTGCTAAATCAGGCAAGTAAGGGGTGTGTTCGAGCACTGGAGAGCCTCTAGCGGCTAAATAACGCTTAACGGACAGCGCGTTATGGGCAGGTGCATTGTCCTGGTGCAAGTTCCACGACTTGTTTTTTCACAACTCCAGCCGTTTCTTACGAACTCGCTCTCGCAGTGTTGCCAAAACTTTCAAATAGTAAGTTTAGTATACGGTTTTCCCTTCTGAAACCCATTCAGTTATTACGATGCCGTTGATGTCGACCTGGACGTTGGTTATCTTAGGTGCTCTCTCTCTGCCTTTGGAAAACCGTTTATACCATTTAAAAACACGCGCACGAGATAGGGAATTGTCACCATAGGCCTCTTTTATCAACTTACAGCACTCAGTCGTAGTTTTTTTTAATTTAACAAGAAATTTCACATTGATCGTGTTTTTCGTCACACATGGTTATCGGTAAGAGAAAAAAACACATTATTTTCTAACCTTTATAGAAAAAATACTACTGTAACGACAAAAACGTGTTTTCGTACTAAAATAGGATGCCTTCTGCGCGCGCAGGCTTGGTAAATAGTTGACCTTTAAAAAATGTTATTATCAATATTTGATCACATTATCAGTTATAAACGAGAAAGCTAACTAACACCTCTAGCGAAATTTTCATGATTTATTAATTTTAATAGTTGTATTCTTTTAGATATAGGCCACAAGATTGTAATTATATTTTTTTTTGCTTGTGCATTGCTAGAAAACACTACAGAATGTAATTTGAAATGATTGATTGATTGATTTCTCTAATTATAAATATTTATAATTGTATATTATTTCTTGTTAACGTTTATTTATTTATACGCACTTAATTGTTTATATCCTAACATGGTAGAGATAATAATTTCTTGCCATATCTTTAATAGTAAATATCCTTCATATTCATCAAAACGTAGGTATTAATTTTTGGCATTAAATTTTTTTGCACGCAATAATACCCTTTTTGTAATATTTATTGGCTTTTTTAAGCAACCGAGGGAATTGTATAAAAAAATGCCAATTGCACTTATTGATCGGGATTTTTTCTTAAATTTTATATTTTGTTGAATACTTTCTTTAAATGTATCAGTACTTTCTTATCTTCATCTTATTTTCATGTATAAAACCAGTACTTTTCACTTTCTTATTTCCGGGTTTTTACTGGCATTTAAAATAAATGTTCAAAAAAAATTTACATTTCATTTGTTATGAGAAACACATTTGTAACAATTTTAAAATAAATTTGATGAACAAATTTGTAAAAAATACTTTTAAATTACTAAAATGAATATGGAGTCAGAAATAAAACCCGAAAACTGAAGAAAGCTCTAGCGACGAGGCTTCGCCTCTGGACCTCTGTTTTATGCTCGCGTTTATTCCGCATTCGCAATAAAAAATAGTATGTGTAACTCGTGCGAAGTTGTCGATTACCCCCAGTGGCGTAGCCAGGAGGGTAAAAAATATTGAAATTTATAACAGTACAAAATAAGTTATTTAACTTTTCATAAACAAATACCAAAAATCAAACATTGATCTCACCTGAAATAAATAAGATTCTAAAACTGTACTAGTACCATAAGGTAATAATTTAAAAGGAATTGGGTGGTAAAGATAGTAAACCTTTTGATCAAAAGTGTAATTTAACAAATAATTAATGTATTCTTTTTAAAGAAGGTTAAATAGAATAAAAAGTTACAAAATATGTTTTGTTAAAGTGTGATTTGAAGTTTTTTGTGCTTTTTGGTCATTATGTCCAAGACTTCTTCAAGTTTTACTCCTATATCTCGATGTATAGAGAGGTGTGCCAAACCATTAAGGCGACTTAGAGAAGTTGTACTGCGCAGGTATGATTTTAAGGGTCGAAGGGTTGAAAATGATCTCTCGGCAGTAGCTGTTGTAATTGGCAATGTAGCCGCTGTTTTCAATCCTTTAAAAATTGATGGAAACATACGTTCATCACACTTATTCATGGATGACACAAAGTCTTAAGGTAAATCAGCGTTAGTCTTTTTAAAATTGATCCAATTTCTTCTCAAAATTTTTATCTCGCCTTCAAGCTGGAAAGGATCGCACAAATAACTAATCCATTGTTTTGAAACAACTTCACAGCATAATTTATTTCTGTCATCATCAAGCTCTGCACATTTTTTTGGTAGTAAGCAGCTTTCTAATACACTTTTTTGAGTTAAGAATCTATCATTCATTTCTTGAAGTAAAAAGTCCAAGAAGGAAATAAAGAACGTAAGTCTGAAATATTATTTAGGTTCACTTGTATAGTAATTTGGTCTTGATGTTTGTTTTCCTGTTATTCTAAGGAGGGACCTGGGTGGATTTCTTTAAGTACGATTTGATCAAAGCATATTCCATGCTCAATGCGAATCATGTCCGGAGTCAAAGCAACAAAGCAAGCCATTTCAAACGATGGATTTCCATCATTTTAAGGTGGTCATTCACTGCGCTAGTACGATGAGGTTATGCCATTATCATCTATAAAAACAAAATTATCACCAATAGGCTTTCTTCAGGGTCAAACGTTAGCCTGTAGAACTTCCGTTCCGTATACCGTTCACCAGTCATTGTGCTTTAAACGTGAACTAATTCAGTACGTCCATCAGACATAATTCGTTCTCAAAAAATATCACTGCTTTCCCTGAAGGGAGAAGCATGGGCAGCTCTGGTTGGTTCTCACCAAACCGAATTCGGAGACTATCACTTACCAGACATATCCCGGTTTTATCAGAAAATATAACGGGATTTCAAATTTCTTCAGGTAACTGAAATTAGACGTGGGGTTAGACAGGGTTGTATATTGTCTCCGCTGTTATTCAATATATATTCGGAAGAATTATTTGCTGAAGCATTGGAAAACATTTCTGAAGGCATTTCTATAAATGGTTTTAAGATCAACAATATACGTTACGCGGATGACACTGTTATTTTAGCCGATACATTCGATGGCTTGCAGCATATCATGAATGAATTGATGGTTCATTTAAATGAGTATGGTTTACAGCTCAATACTGCAAAGACTAAATATATGACAATAAGTAAAGGTCGCCCCACAATGAATCAACTATTAGTGAATAATACTATTATAGGAAAAGTTGACCATATTTCCTATCTGGGCTGCCTGATAAACGAAGAATGGGACCACTCAAGAGAAATCCGCCAACGTATAGAAAAAGCGAGAGCCACCTTCCTAAGAATGAGAAGTGTGTTCTGTAATAACAACTTGAGCTTGAAACTCAGGAAAAGGCTTCTCAACTGTTATGTGTTCTCGGTTTTGCTGTATGGTGTAGAGGCGTGGACAGTGACAGAGGCCACAAGCAAACGAATCGAGGCATTTGAGATGTGGGCGTACCGTCGGATTTTGAAAATTAGCTGGGTAGATCATGTATGCAACGCAGAGGTTCTGAGAAGAATTAAGATACGGACCCCTGAAATACTTAGAACCGTTAAAATACGGAAGCTCTCTTACCTTGGACACATAATGCGGAACGAAAAATATAACATATTACAACTAATAATCCAAGGCAAGATAGAAGGAAAAAGAGGACCTGGCAGAAGGCGCACATCTTGGCTCAAGAATCTGAGACAATGGTTTGGCAAAACATCGACTGAACTTTTTCGGGTAGCAGTGAACAGAGTAACTATAGTAATGATGATTGCCAACGTTCGCTGAGCGGACAAGGCACCAAGAAGAAGAAGAACTGAATGTGCCCACTGCATTCGACAAACTGAGTGCTCATATTGTCTTACTAGTTTAGAGGCAGAAACCTGAACTTCGAGTGTTTGTCTTACTTTCCTCTGAAGTTGTGATAATCGGCATGCTGCGATTTATTCGAATTATGCTATACGCTTCTGCTGTTAGTAATACATCTTCGTCCATTTTCATGTCTCGCACAAAATTACTTTCTACATAAAGATTCCATATGCGAGAAATATTACTTTGTAAAACACGTATTCTTTCAGATATTTGGCATGTTTAATTTGGTAATTAGTACATTAGTGTAAAAACTAGGTAATAAAAAGGGGTGTACAATTCCATACGTGTTAAATAAACAAATGTATGATTATGGTGGAGGTTAAGTTGGTGTTATTTTCAGAAAGTACTTCAATAGAAAAAAAATTTCAGTACACCTTGTACAATCACTTTTTTATTTAATCGATCTCTTTGCTAAACAAAAACAGAGTAAATCATCCAGTATGTTAAATTTTTCTTGATCCAAATGTTTCATATTATGACAAATTTTTACCGAAAATAACTGTTTCTACTTGGTTGCGATTCTATTTTTGTAATCACAATATTTGGAAAAGTAAGTGTTAGAATGGAACGTGTTACATATTTTTTCTTTCGATATTTATTCAACATAATACAAATATTATGCCAAGGTAAATATAAGAGCGTTTAAACAATAAAATTCTAACACGTGATATGCTACTAAACATTTTTAAATTCAATCGCAAATTAAATAAAAAAAATGTGGTACAGCTGAATCGCAATTCGAAGTTTATGGCTACTAAAAACTAAAGTAGCAGCAAAAACATTTTCGATGCTTATTATCAACATTTTACTGGAAAAGTTTTGCAATACAGTTCGATTTATTTAATTGTTTCAAAATAATTACCGCCACAGACAGGCAAGGTCTAAATTGTAAGGAGGGTGCTTAAGCAGTTTCAGTCCTTTAGTGGTCAAATACTCGGCTTTTGCGCGGTGAGCTGAAGCGTTGTCATGATGAAAGAACCAGGTGTTCATTCTTAAATTTGGTTCGGAAGTTCTTCAGAGAGTCGATAACTTTAGGAAGGCACTGTTCAGTGTACCACTTAGCTGTGACTGTCTTTTGTGTGTCCAACACGATACGCTGCTCTATTCCGCTTGATTTGAAAAATACAGCTATCATTCTCTTCTTTTCTGATCGGGATTTTCTGACTGCTACGGGTGTATCCTCGTTATGGAAGACCCAAACTTTGTTTTGAGACTTGCTCGGCACTTCATAATAGTACAGCCAAGTCTCGTCACCTGTCACAATGTTGTTCACATACCGAGATTGTCCCTTATTAAACATTTTTACCGTCTCATGCGTCAGGCCAATAATGACATATGGTATAGAAGCGAGAGAGGATACCAACAAGACCAAAAGGATGCTACGAGTCGCCGAAATGTCAGTACTGAGAACAATAGCCGGGAAAACAAGAAGAGATCACGTAAGAAACACTGACATTAGAGCACAATGCGACGTACAGGGTGTGGTGAGATGGGGAAGGCAGAGGAGAAGAGAATGGTATAACCACGTGAAGAGAATGACCGACGATAAACTACCAAGCATTGTACTAGAGGGAAAACCAACAGGGACCCGTCCACCCGGAAGACCACCAAAAAGATGGAGAGACAGCTGGCAGTCCACATCTCAGAAAATATTACAGAGGCAAGTCCGGAATCAACAGATCATCTAGATTTCTAACAAGTAGAAAAAGAAGAAGACTGTCTCCCGGCACTATTTCACACGTCGTGTCATCTGGTTTCCAGTCAGACTATGCGGCACCCAGACAGAACAAACTTTCGTCACGTGCAAATAATCGTTCAGAATCGAACGAATTGTTGGTGCATTTAGGTCTAAGGTTTCCTCAATATAGTGGTAAGTAACTCGCTTGTTTTCGATAAGCATTTTCCTCACAGCAGTAACGTTTTCCTCCACCAACGTTCTCCGTAATGGATGTTGGTGGCCTCCCCGTCTTCTCAGCGTCCTTCAGACTGACATTTTTACTTTGGAATTCTCTGTACCACCTAAATATAGTTGTACGATGAGGACAATTAGTGCAAGAGTCATTTCTTCTAAGCACTGATCTGTGTTTATACCACGAACGAAATTATACCGCAAAACCACCCGAATATAATTTCGTGACCAAAATGTCATAGCACGCACTATCACTGCTAATAAACAACTGAGCCACCGGCTTGGCGCAGTGGATAGTGTAAAAGTATGAAAACGTCTCAACATGCACCACGTGGTTGCGTTATATTGCAAAACTTTCCTATAGCTCACTTCACCAATATACGACGGTATCGGACTAGTCACCGAGGCATCGACTTAACGGGCGCACTTTGTTGAGAGGTACATTAGTAAATTTCCCTAAGGTTTAAACCCGAAAATTTCTTGTTTATTATTATGCCTTTGTTAAGAGGTTTTATTTTTATTTTTTCTTTATTGTGATCAGAAATCGTTAATGTTAGCTCTCGATGTGTTTTTTGGTTAGAAATAGGCACATATTAAGTTATGTTAAAAGATATGCAACAAAAATAAATTATCGGTGCAAATTTAAATTTTTTCTTTCGTGCCTTTTAGCTATCGATAATAATTCCGTCTTAAAACAATACTGTGGAAATTAAATATTTTCGTTCGTTAACCATTCTTTTATTTTCTTTACCGTCCAGGAGTTTGTTCGTTACTTATTTAAAATTTTCGAATGGTAATGACCATTATCGAATACAATTACAGATGGTTCATGCAACGATGGTAATAGTTTCTCTTTTAACCATTTTACAAAAATCTCTGTAGCCATATTATCATGATAATCGACCGATTTTGATTTTGACGAAAATAAAAGATCCGCCCCATCAACAAAACCATTCTTTCCAGCTGCATGCACAATAATGTGTCTTTTTTCTTCACTGTCGGTGTGTTTTATGGACATTATGTTATCGTCCTGCCAAATTTTTTTTTGTTCCACCTTTAGCAGAAATCCAAGTTTCATCCAAATAAACAAATGAAGAGTGTAACTTCTTAAAAATTTAATTCTTTTGTGCACGACTCTAGCTTGTTCACACAAAGCCTGTCGGTTCTCCTCATTTTTAAACTTAAACTCTAATGTTTCAAAATTCTCAAAAGACTCGTTCCAGAAATTTCAAATACATCATTTTCTTTTACTTTTTCTAATATTAAATCTAAAGAGACATGTTTTTTTTCACGAATTTTGTACACAATGTCGCAAATTTCAAATTTGTAAGCTTCGGAAAAGCCAACAGTCTTTGGATGTCGGCGGGGTTTATATTTTTCAACTTTTTGTCCACAGTTTCTATTTGTCACAATTTAAAAACCAAGGTTAATTTTGTTTCACCAATATCCATCGCATCACACATACGCTTACGTATAGATAAAAATGGTAGCAACGGACCTCCATTGTTCTTTTCCGCAGTAAAAAAAGCGTGTATAGTGCAACATAAGTAACTTGGCGGGCGAAGAAACACAAAATCTGCGCACATCAAAAACATTCGAATAACGATCCGATCGGCGACGACAAAATTTTCAGTAATCGTGAGTCTCAATCGGAGGAAAAAGTTTACGAATGTGAAGTATATTCAGCCGAATATTTGTTATTTTAGAGGCTAGTCGCCTGCCAAGCTACTTCTGTTGCACTGTACATTTAATATTAATGCATCTACATCTAAAACACGTCGCGGCATTTTCGCGGCCTATTAGGTATACATACACTACTTGAAATTTTAATCTATACTATACGATTTTAATGTCGGTACCCACTACAATAATAAGCCAGGATTATTAATTACTTTTCTAGAAATCTAACAAAAATGAATCAACAAATTTAAGCTTAACAGCTTAGTTAATTATTGAAATTTGTTTGGATCACTTACCTACCTCTCTTATTATGTACAATAATTAAAGTCATTAAAATCAGATTTTGTTGTAAAATTAATCGTGCTAACAAATAAAAATATTGACCCATAATTTCCAAACAAAAAGTCCCTTATAAAATAAAATTTGTAACCTACGAAATTTGTTTAAAAATATTAGGGGAATTTACTTTCGTACTTCTTAAATGTATAGTTGAATACTGGTTATCGAGTTTCTAACGATAATCCAAAACCACCGTATATTCGTGAAATATGCTATAGCTCCCTTTTTTCTTATTATAAATATCGGAGTATAAAAGCATAATTTTAAGATCAGTTTAGTTTTTTTCTTCTAATTTTTATGTTGTGTCCATCGCGCTAATAGTGACGATAGGTAGTATATTTCGTATTACGTTTTTTTCACGTAGGTAATTGCCATTTTCACGTTTTCTCTTGAAGGAATGCTCTCAATTCTGGGTATTGTAGTTAAACTAGCTAGTTATTATCAAACAGATGTGGGTCATGAGAAAGACTTTCAACAAATTAGTCTAACCACAATATTACATTTCAAAACGATGCACTAAAAACGGTAATATTATCTCAATTGAAGAATTCTAACCAACTTAAGACAAAATCGTGAATAACCGTTTTGGAAATTTATTTAAACACCGTAGCTAATTTGTACAGTTGGATTTAAACCTCTTTGCTAAATCTAACTTATTTTTAACACGAAAACTAAACAAAAACTTTTTACATTTAAGGAATTATTTGTGAATATAAATAACTTTTAATTGGTTGCGTAAATAATACGTTACCATGTTATTGTTTTAATGTTTGACAAATCTACTTGCTTGTTAATATTCTTTGTTAAATAATAATGGCTTTAAGAGTGTATTAAATTTGATAAGGTAGATGAATTTATTATCATTTTAATTTAACCCACGGCCAACCTAATGTTTAAGTTTTCATAAAAAAGAAATAAGATTACGTAGAGATTAATTATTGGATTAAAAGTTTTCGTTAGCATTTGGTGTAACTTTATTAACCCTGCTAAGAAAGCTTTGTTGTTTTATTACTTAACGTTTTAACTTTTTCATTTTGTTTATTTTGTCCGGTTGAGACATAACGGTCATTTATATAAATTTAGGCAAAGTAGAAACGCTTTACAAGGGAAAAGGTTCGCAGCAGGACTGTAAGAACTACCGAGGTATTAGTTTACTCGGCATAGTCAGCAGATATTGATTAAAAAAGTAACGAATGAAACTGAGAAGATGATATAGGATTTGCAAGCAGGATTTAGAAAAGAAAGAAGATGTATGGATCTGGTCTTTCTATTACGAAGTATAGTCGAAAATTTTTTGGCTAGAAGTCAGAAGGTCTATTGCGCTTTTATAGACTTGGAAAAGGCCTATGACAGAGTGATAAGGAGTGAATTGTGGTTGACATTGTCTATGTATGGGGTAAACGGTAGTTTAATACGAGCACTGAAATCACTTAACGAGGATTCCATTGCTAGTGTCGGGATAAACGGAGCTTGCACGGAATGGTTTTACATCAAAAAAGGGTGTGCGACAGGGATGTGTGGCTTAGCCATAGCTGTTTAACTTATAAATAGACGATTGTTTAAAAGATTTCAAAGAGAGTGCGTATGGATTAAAAATAAATAATTTGATTGTCAAATGCCTTTTTTACGCCGATGATCAGGTCATATTAGCGTCATCTGAAGAGGAGTTGCAGGTGATAGTTAATGTTATGCATGATGCCCTGAAAATCAAAGGGATGAGAATAGATGTAAGCAAAACGAAAGTAACGATTTTTTAAGAGAAGAAAACATGACAAACTGTAAAATTCTGATTCGAAGGAGAAAGAGTGGAACAAGTAACTGAATTTGTGTACTTGGGTTCAAAGTTTACGAGAGATGAAAAGTATGACAGTGACATTGAGAAAAGGGTGTTGGCAGGAAAACAAATTAATGGGGCATTACATAGCTTTGTAAGCAGCCAGAAAGTGTTAAAAAAGGCACGTCTGGCTGTGCATGGAGGTGTGTTGGTTCCTACACTTATGTATCGTAGTGAATGTTGGGTTTGGCAGAAGAAGCATGAAAATAGGGTTAATACTGCGGAGATAAGTAGTCTGAGAAGTATAGCCGGAGTGACTCGGTTTGATAAGGTAAAGAATAGTGAGATAAGAGAACGCTGTGGTGGAAAAGAAGAAGTGGTTACAAAGATAGATAAAGGAATGCTAAGATGGTTTGGACATGTAGAAAGGATGGATGAAGGAAGATTGACGAAACAAATTTATAAGGCGTGTGTGAATGGACAAGTCGGTAAAAGCCGACCTCGGCGAACATATCTCGATCAGATTAACATTGTTTTGAAGAAAGGCCAGGTCAAGAGTACCAACAACCGACGAGTATGTATGGAAGCACTGATGAAAGTAGAAGAAGCAAAATATATATGTAAGAACTGTACCAAGTTTCTGCCTACCACTACGGAAAAAAGGCGTGACTATATGTATGTATGTAGAAACATTCCAAAGATTCATTAGTTGTTTTTTTTTATTTTGTTCTGGAATAGAGAAATGGCAACCTTTGAAACAAAATTAAGTTAAAAAAAAATAAATCTTTTCAAATAATTTTAATTTTTTACATCAATGGTGTTTTTTTTAAGAAGTAATAAATTAATAAAAGTAACTCAATATTTTAAGACCAAACATTCTTTTCCTACAATAATCGATTACATGTTTAATCTACAACAGTGATATTATGACACATTTAACATTCTCATGTGGATGTCATTATGACCTTCATAATACCGCGCACATTTGATCATAAAAACAAATAGATAGAAAGTTAATCACCACTTTGTTACTATAAGTCATAACAAATTTGATAACATTTTATTCATTGTAGACATTAATTACATAATTCTGAACAATTGGTAAATTTTAGAACATGATCAAAGTGCTAAATTTTTAGTAAGTAAGTTTATTTCGAGAGTGCTTGAACGTGTTGAAGGGCCAGCAGTGCCTAAAATATAAGAGGAAACTTATAATTTTCTTTGTAATCTTCTATACAGCTTTCTTCCAGTGTGTTAGACTCCCAACCACCATGCCTTTAATAAAAAGACTCCTAAATCACCAATAATATTAATATTATTTTTCACTAAAATAAATGTACGAGAATAGTTCACAAATTGTTGTCCCTAACATAGAAGCAAACACATGAGAAGAATGAAACTAATTTATTTTTTAACATAGTTGCCTGCAACGTTTAAACACTTGGTATATCGATGTTGAGGTGTTTCAAACCCATTTAAAAAAAATCAAAACTTTGAGTGTTTAACCATTCATCTACTGCCGATATCACTTCGTTATCATCAGCAAAACGGATTCCACGAAGATGTTCTTTTAATTTTGGGAATAGATGGTAGTCGCTGGGGGCCAAATCTAGAGAATAAGGGGGTTGTTCAAAAATTTCAAATCCCGCATTGTGAATGGCAGCCATTGCAACACAACTTTTGTGGGCCGGAGCGTTGTCCTGGTGGAAGAGCACACCTCGACCCTATTTTCCTCTTTTCTTTTCTCTAATCGCTTCGCGTATTAAATACGCATAATATTTACCTGTTATGGTGCGCCAACGCGGTAAATAATCCACGAAAATAACACCTGCAAAATTCCAAAAAACTGTAGATCTTACCAGCTGATGGGACAACACGAAATTGTCGAGGGGGAGAGGAACCTCTATGCCGCTATTTCATGCTATGTTTTTTGGACTCTGGATCAAAGTGATGTTTCGTCGACCGTAAAAATTTTTCGCTTAAATTAATCGGAATTCCTGTTAATAATCTCCAAATTTGTCTCCGCTGTAACCTGGCGAACACGCTTCTGTTCTGTCGTTAGCATTCGTGGAATCCAACGCGCAGAGAGCTTTTAAGACCCAATACCTAATGTAAAATTGTTTCAACGCTTCTAATAAAAAACCTATATGTCTCTGCTATAGCATTGACTGTAATTGTTTTGTCATATAGTACCATGTCATGGACTAAACTCACATTTTCTTTGGTCACCACAGTTTTGGGTGCTCCTGAACTATAAGCATGTTGACAGGACTCTCTTTCCAGTTTGAAATCTCTTGACCAGTTCTTGGTTACCTGGTACGAAGGGGCAAACTCACCTAATACTTCTATCATGTCCTTATAAATTTCTTGTGGTGATAACCCCTTTTTACAGAGGTACTTTACAGCACCTCTTATCTCAATGTTGTCCATTTTTATAAAATCACGCTTATCTCAATTGAAAAAAATTAATATTTAACATGCACGAACTGATGCGCTGATGCTAATTGGCACACATTAATGTCATACAATAAGCTTTTGCCTGACACTTTATTTGCATTTTTCACTCAACGCCAACTATGTTAGGGATAACAATTTGTGAACTATCCTCGTATATCACAAAACTGGACGCAATTGGAGTGCAATCAAGCACGGTAACCATGGCATCGACTAATATGGGCACCAATATAATAATTTTGAAATTTAATTTATAAAAACGTTCCTGGTTTGTTACAATAAATTGAATCTATACAAATAACATCTATATGGACCTTCGTAGATTGAATTTTAAATGGTGTACGTTTGATATGAACTTTGTTAATTAAACTTGTTAACGTTAAGCGCGTTTCGTTACAGTGTTTGTATCGAACTAATATCATTAACACGCTGGCTGCCACACTGTTGAAAAAAAATCGATCACTATGGCCATTTGCTTTTTTCTTTTAAAGTTGAACCTTAGTGTTCCATAAGCACGTAAATGTTTATTTAAAGAAAAAATTGTTTTATTTTACATTTTTTGTTATTTCTAATGAGACCTGCCGTTTGGTCACGCGGCCCCAACACATCAAATCTGACCCATTAGCCGCGTGCGACAAACGTGGAGTCGCAATCTCAAATGTCTGTTCCTATCGACGCCTGCACGCAAGTATTGTCCAAATGCAAACATTGGTCCGGACGGGTCAGCATATATCTTTCGTCCTTCTTATGTGTTCTCTTTCTGTGTTTTGTGCGACATCGGCATATATTTCATACCTTCTCGGATCTTATTTTAGTTAAAAGTGCTGCACGAGAACCACACATTTTTGAAATAACCTATAAATTTGCCCCGTTTTGCCTTTTGACTAATTACAGTAGGAAAAAGTCTTACGAACAACAGCAAAACTCTTGTAAATGACTTGCTTGACAAAGGACGAACAATTTATACAGATAACTATTATACAAGTGGGGCTTTGGCACATGCTTTACTTGCCAAGAACACTCACTAAGTTGAGACTCTTCGGCCAAATCGAAAAATGAATCCTAATCAAGTTGTGAATTAAAAATTTAAAAAAGGGGAAAGATATGCTGCTGAAAGCAACTCAGGTGTACTTTTTCAGAAATGGAAAGACAAAGGAGACATTCTTACTTTATCCACAAAACACAACGATGAGTTACCAACTATTAGAGTTGGCCATGATAAAGAAATACCAAGAACCTGCTGCTGTTGTTGACTACAATAAACATAAAGCTTACATCGACTTGTCAAATCAAATGAAATCGTACACCTCATCATTACGCAGAGGAGTGAAGTGGTACCACAAGTTGGCCATTTAGCTTCTTATTTGTAGTGCATTGGTAAATGCACATATTTTACATCAAAAAGTAGCCAAAGTTCAAAGAGGAAATTGCTTCCAGTCTCTTAGGTTTAGAAAGCTTACAACATATGCAAAATGTCACCGTTAAAGGGAGTCAACATTCTTTGGAAGATGTTGGTACCAACAACAGACGTCGATGCGTTCTTTGTTATGAAAAATTTCAAAGAGAATCTGGACGAGCCCAAGCTCAAAGTAAGGCTCCTCGAACAAAACTAAAGTGCATTGCATGTGATAAATATTTCTGCCTTGGATGCTTTTTTCAAGTGCACAACTGCACCAAATAAGGTTTTGGATGTTTTTTTATTTGCCAGAAAAATTCCATTGACTTTTTTTTGTCAATAAAGACGTAGCTCTTTCAGTTCCACATAACTAATCGGTTTGAGACATCGACCAAGACACACGCGGCTATAAAGCAGAAAAACCGTTGAGACATCCAAAGTGTGTCATGCGGCTGTTATTGAAAGTAAGCTGAGACGCCATGTTTACGTCTCACGGCAGCCAGCGTGTTAATAACAACAAAAAAAACCACAGTTTTTACGAGAAACCAATGGAATTTTATATTAAAACTAGTGTTTATATTCATTCATTGTTCCATAAAAAGTACATATAAGACCGTGTTCTTTTACATTTTCTATCAAATATATACCAATCAATGTTTCTAATTCCTACCGTAGTATGCTATATTATAGTACCGTTTGTTCTAAAGTAGTCATGCTTAAATATACAAAAAGATAGCACGAATATCTAAAGTGATTTGATGATCACAGGAAGTTATGGTAATTTACGAGGCTATTCTAATTATATCTCAATAAACAGTCAAAACTATAAATTATCGTCTAGAATTTTTGTGTAAATATGTAACTCAATGAGAACTAAATTATTTGCTAACATTTTGTGTGATATATAAAACCATTCTGTCTGTCAAAAAGAATGAAAAATATAAGATTTATTTAGTTAGTCAAATTTAACAAAAAACGTTTTCAAAAAATAAAAATAAACAGCAATTAGAAAATCGAAGAAATATGTACAACATTTATTTATCTTTTAAACCTAAATCATTAATGAAATATTCAAATTTTTCTTGATTCATATTTTTCTTAAAATTAATTTTTACAACTAAACCTTACAGGGTCTCAGCATCACTTTTAACTTAAATATAGTTATGTACTACTGAAAATACAAAACCAACTAAAACTTTGTTTTTCAACTATCTTTGAATATTTTTTTCACATCTTAATAAATTACCCGTTATTTAACGATTGTTTAATTGTTCCAAGTTTTAATATTTTACATTATTCCATGCTATATTTTCTTGTTTCTTAATATAAACTGCATTTTTGTTGTTACTTCACCCAGTACTAATTACCGCATCACTTAAAAGGCAAAAATAAAAGTAGGTGGATAGTGGATTTGTGCAAATTGCTTATTGTACATACATACATATAGTCAAGTTTTTTTACCGTAGGGGTAGGCAAAGACTACTTCCTTCCTTACCCTTAATACGGTTCTTACACACATATTTTGCTTCTTCTACTTTCATCAGTGCTCTCATACATGCTCGTCGGCTGTTGGTACTCTTGACCTGGCCTTTCTTTTAAACAATGTTGATCTGATCGAGATATGTTCTCCGAGGTCGACTTCTACCGACTTCCGTCCATTCACACTCTCCTTAAAAATTTGTTTCGTCAATCTTCCTTCATACATCCTTTCTACGTGTCCAAACCTCATCTTCTTTTACACCACAGCGTTCCCTTATCTCACTATTCTTCACTTTATCCAACCGAGTCATTTCGACTATACTTCTCAGACTACTCAACTACGCAGCATTAATCCCATGTTCATGCTTCTTCTGCCAAACCCACTATTCACTACCATACATAAGTGTAGGAACCAACACTCCTCTATGCGCAGCCAGACGTGCCTTTTTTCACACTTTTTGGCTGTTCATAAAGTTATGCAGCGCCCCATTTATTTTTTTGTTTATTGTATAGTTTGTATATATATATATATATATATATATGTATATCAATTTCTAGTCTTACGATCTTGGATCTTGAACTTGTAACCGCATAATCAGATCCGTGTTACGTACAGGTCTATTTGTAGACAGTACCTTAGTTGGATTTGTCAAAACAATCAATAAAAAATAATTTTTTTTACAAATTTAATTATTTAAAATAAAATGAAAAAGAAAAAAAATACAAACATAAATGTCCCACATGTGTAAGAATGACTATATATTCAAAATTAACCTACAAGGTTAGGCACTTTTTCTCTAATAACCTAATGATAGCTGGTAGTCTCGAAATGTAAAATCGTTTCCAAATGTTCTCAAAATTGTCCCAATAAATTTTGGTCTCAAGAAAAAGGTCAAAAAAAAGATGGTACTTCCAAAATGGTCAAAATACTCAAAATAGAAACTAAATTTACTAACTAACAGAAGAATTCTGAACATATCTAAACGACCCTGCTCGGACAACGCTCAAATGGAAAAGACAGTTTCGAAATTGTCTCCTGGTCGCAAGAGATTGAAATCTCCTAGATTACTCGGCCAAAATAGACAAAAAAAAATGGTAAGTACAATCATTTGCATAGAGCTGAAAATTAGCACAGGTCGTAGTTACACTATTAAAAATAAAATATTAAAAATCCCCACCGATCCTACAACTATTAAAAAGTTTATTCAAGGTCAAAGGATAAAAGAATCAACTTTTTGCATTTTTATGGCAAATGGTACGTGTTATCATAAAAATAGCCTTAACAAAAGTTGCAGATCATGCAAGTATCTACAAAAATTATTCCTACACTTTTGTTCCTACGAATCACCATTCCTGAGATACCAACTTAGATGTACATCCTGCGAAGGAAAAGAGGTACTTTCCTCCCTAGTAATACAAATAGCTATTACTGTAAAGTAAAAATAATTTCACAGACAAAAAAAAGAACGGATAATTGAATTAATAAAAAGGTATATTTATAACCTAAAATTAAATATTTTGTGTGCAGAATATTGATTTGGGATTCGTGAAGCGAATAAAAAGTGAGTTTTAATTAATTGTCTAACCTGTTTAATCCAAAATTTATTATGCGTAATAAATATGAAGAATACATTATTGAGCTAATCACTAATTTAACTACAAAATAATGTACTTACTGCTGCCGTCATTGATGTCATTTAAGCATG